>WUAM01000287.1:92350665-92387215 GCA_024336885.1 Actenoides hombroni | reverse complement strand
GTTTAGCCTTGAGAAAAGAAGGCTGAGGGGAGACCTTATTGCCCTCTACAACTACCTGAAGGGAAGTTGCAGCAAGGCGGAAGTTGATCTGTTCTTCCTGGTGACAAGTGATAGAACAAGAGGAAATGGTTTGAAATTGAACCAGGGGAGGTTCAGGATAGATATTAGAAAGCATTTCTTTACAGAAAGGGAGGTGGTAGCATCACCATCCCTGGAGGTGTTTTAGAGCTGCTTAGAGACTGTGCTTAGGGACATGGTTTAGTGGGTTTTGATATGGCTAGGAATAAAGTTGGACCTGATGATCTTGAAAGTCTCTTCCAGCCAAAACTATTCTATGATTCTATGATAAGACTATCTTGATTTTGGGCAATTGAGTGGGATCGGTTCAAGAAATCAGGAAATGTAGGAGTCTTTAATTATCTCAAATGTGACCTTCAGATAAAGCTTTTTAATAATTTAATATTTGTTTCTCAACTTTCATAGTTTATCCATCTGGACTTTTTTCTTTTTGGACTTATATCAGAAATTCAGCTGCTGTCTTCCACAACAGAGTCAATGCTGTTTGTTCTCTCTCCCAGTTTCAGATCTTAGAATTGCACTGCTTTGTAGAAATAAATTTGCATGAAGTTTGGGAATGGGACAAAGATTTCTCACACATAAGATAATGGTCTTAACTACTAGCCTGTGAGTTCAATCTCTTGACAGTTTCTTGCTTTCTTTTTCTGTTTGCTTGGCTTTCTTTTCTGCCTGGGAAAACCTTCAAAAACTCTTAGGTTTGTCTAAGAAATTTTCTTTAAACTCATAAAGTTTTGTGAATAGGGAAAACACTTTCCAGTCAAATCCTTTAAGAGTGTGCAGGCATTTTGTAGTGCAAATTACAAGTGGTTTTCAGTAATAGTTCAATTGCAGATGTTGTTAACTTTAATTTTTAGCAACAAACCTAAACTTTTTGGGTCAGGAAGTACAAGTCATTTCAGAGGACACTATATGTTGAACTTGGCAAATCTCTGGAAGTCCTAAAATTTAAGCTATATGACTGAAACTCCTTCTTACAGAAACTGCAAAGCTGTATGCTTGTGACAGGGCTACCAAACACGCACTGTTCCCTCAGTATTTCCTGGTCTCCTGATAAAGCTGTAAGTCTCAGTCTTGTCTCAGTGAATATGCTGAGTTTTGCTGCCCATGTCCTAGCAGCACAGCTACAAACAGTCTGCAAACCAGTCTTTATATTTGCTGCCCTCCCTGATCAAAGCTGATCACTAGGGAGTGAAGATGGGTGTGAGTTACCTAAATCTAGGTGTGAAGAAAACTTTTTCTCAAGTAATGAGAGATTAATATTATCCCTGATATTGATAATATGTTTGACAAAATCCTTAGCTGAGGGCAGCATCTGATTCACCATAAAGTAGATACTGATGGCTTGAATCAGTTGACAAAACATCTGATGTCTAAAACCAGATGTGGCCATGGATCATTTTCTTTGGACAGAGCCAATACTGAGATGTGATACTAGCACTGTAATTAATATTAACACATGATACTAATGCATAATCTGCAGATACGCAAATACTTCATAAATGAATAAACAATTTAAAAGTTCAGCTAGGAAGAAGCTAGGACACAAGTAACCACAACTGTGGTTTGTGGTCATATCCTTTATTGGGCTACTGGAGCTCCTGGGATTTACTGATGAGACAAATATGAGAGTCTACAGAAAACAAACTAAATGAAATAAAACGGACATATGACTCAGGAAAAGTGGGAGTCACCTAATTCTATGAGGTGACTAGTCAAAAAAAATACTGCCTTCTAGGACACCACTGTGCAGGGCACACTCCAGAACAAGATTAGAATTCATTGAATTCTCTAAATGAAAGAGTTTGGTTACTGTCTGCTCCTGTCCTCTGATGGGAACATTTTTTTTCTGTGGTAAGGAAAAAGAACTGTATCAGTCCCGCTGTGAAAGGGGAAAATACCTATATTTTGTTCAGTTCCAACTTCAGTTGGTCTACTACTACCACACTTCATTCAAAACTTCCTTTACCAAAATGTTGCATCTGAATGTGGAAAGGTAGTAACTGACTTAGAAGCCATTCAGAAGAGATAAATACAGGCCATATCAAAACATAACACATATTTTCTCTTTTTAGGCCATCCTGGGAAAGTGCTATGTCTCCTTGGTATTGTACCACATGTAAGTCTCAAATTTTGTGCTATAATATCATTTAAATTAAACAATTGAAAAGAAATTCCTCTGGTAGCTGTCACTAAATATTAAATATTTGATTGCATTTTCACATTAGCAATTCATTATATGTCGCCTGGCATTTAGAGAAATGTTTCTTTTCTTTTATAATCATACTATACAGTCTCCTGAATTAGCACTTTTTGGCTTTGAAATTAATTGCTTTGATCAATGGAAGTATTTTTCAAACCTCATGTTATAACTACTCAGTCTTCTTTGGAAACATCTATGCTTCCTAGTCATTAGATTTATAGCTGTCAAAGTAAAGTTCTTTGTTGAAAATATTTTCTGAAATCTCAGGCTCATTAATGGCTTCATTGCTTGCATAGCTACTGAAAAACAAAGTACTCAGGCCCTTATCTCAAAATATGTCCCCTTTCTTTTTCAGTCATCTTTTGGTATACACAAGAAGAACAAAGCAATCATGTCAGAAGCACCCCTCCACGCTGAGGGAATCAGTAAGTGGAATGAATCTGGTACTGAATGGAGGGATTAGCCCTCAGTTTGCAAATCCTTTTCTTAGCTTTTGAGATTTGACTGTGTCCTAGAGCCCTCATATGCCAACAGGATTAATTTTCTCCTACTTGCTTCATATTTTTCATGAGGATAGGAGGGAACAGAAGATGCCAGCTGCTATCCCATAGTTTCTCCCCTGGACCTTATTCATGAGTTGTGAGTACAGCTCACCAAGGTTGAGACTCTACTTATTTAAGTAACAACTTCTGGTGTAAGGTTTTGCAAGGTCAGGCCCAGATGGGTCTTTTGGTTAAACTTAAATGATCTGCTCATATACTTTGAGGCTTTTCTAGAAGTTACAAGAATTTATTAAACACATATCTATTTTAAAAAGACTTAAGCAGAAATGGAAAACACCTTTAGGTCATCTAGTCCCTGTATATGTCAAAGGGTTTCCTCCTGGTATCTTCTTTTGACAGGTAACCCTGGACTGTAGCCGTATATCTCAGATTATAAACTAAAGCTGGATGTTTCCAAGCCATTCAGACTGCTGATCCTTATGGAAATTTTGTTCCATTTCAGACTGTATTTCTGTGGTAGCTGGAAGAGACAATTGTCCATTATTATATTTTGAAAATTATCATGTGTCTTAAATAAAAAAATGTAAACCCTCTACTTCAGCAATTTTTTTAATGCTGTGAAATGAATGCTATCCTGCATTCTGCTACCCTTCAGTAATCTTGCTGATCTGGGCTGAAAAAAGTGCTTCTGAGGCAGAACAGTGGACCAAAGAAGTGTTGGTCTCCAATATAGACCTCTTTCACTTACGTCCTCTCATTTTTGTCAACCCTAAAAGAACTGAAATGAGATGCAGAGAGTCATATAAGTAGAAATCTAATTGAAAAAGTAGTTTTCAATTTCTTATTTTTAACTCAATTTACATTTCTTTAAATTTCTTTCCACTTAAACCAGAGTTGAATGTGCTGTAGACTTGCATTGGACTTTTTGAATGAAAAGCATCTATGGTAGAGTAAAATGACTGCAGTCTCTTTGGTCACTTACAGTAACTCAGTTAAAGCAAGTGTTAACCTCAGAAACATTCACCCTTGAATGAGTAAAATTGTAGTGATGAAGTTATAGAAAGGCTGAAATACATGAATTAAAATACTGTCATAACCTCTGGTTGTGGTAGTGTTGTATGACTCCTTAGAGAAACTTTCTGCCTTGAGAAAAAGCTGCAGAGAAAACCACACTTTCTCCATGACAAGAGTGATGTGCTGATGTTCAAAGGTCTTAGCTTTGCCCTAGTAAACTTTCTGCTGATGTTAATCATGTTGAAATAATTGATAAAATGGGAATAAAGGCTGAAAGAAGGGTCCAGGATGTTAGGACATAACATGAAAAACTGGGTTTACCTAAGTAACCGAGAACATAGGCTTCTCTACTTGCAAAATGGGCAGCCTATATTTCTTTTCCTCCTCCCCTCTTCTCTTGGGAATATTTTTCTTTCAAATTCAGCTTGCTTTCTTCTCTTCCCTAAATAACTTTTTTTATGTTTGGAAGCTTGGCTGCCTCTACTAATTTATAGAGGATTTATCTAAACATAAAGGAATGCTTAATCTTCTTTGGGAGTGTCTGTACGTTCTGCTGGAAACAAAGCTTTCTTTGTATTTTCATTCTTATTTTATATTGAATCTTTTCATTATTTTTATATTACCAATTTAAAAATAATCTCTTACCTAATAATGCTGAGTTTCTAGACTATTCTGTAGTGTGATTTAACAACAGCTATCCTTATTATCTACTATGTCTGTTTCTCACCAGATTGTCTATAAAGGTACCAGGAACTGTAGCAAAGGCCATGTTAAAGTCAAGACATACAATATTCACTGCTTTCCCCTTGTACATGGAGCTAGTCATTGAATTGTAGTAGGCAATTAGATTGATCAGACATGATTTTCTGCCTCCTCCCAGTCACCTTCTTGTTTTTCACATGAGTGAAAGTGGCTTTGAGTAGGATTCACCCCATAGTCCTCCCAGGATCCCGCGAGGCCTGTAGTTTCCTGTATTCTCCTCCCTTTCTCAAAGACAAGTGTGATATTTTCCTTTTCCCAGTCATCAGAAAACTCCCCTGGTCACCATGACCTTTCAGAGATGATGAAATGAGGCCTTGTAGTGACATCAGCCAGCTGCTGCAGCATCCTCATGTGCATCCTGTTTGGTACCACAGACTTCTACATATGTGAGTGGTGTAAGCACTCCTTAACTGTGTCTTCCTCTCCTGTGGGAACAGATTCACTCCCACAGATTCTGCTAGGACTTGGGGAACTGGGGTGCCAGAGGGCAAGTCACACAAGTGAAAACAGGATTTTTCAATGTCTTTTGACACTAGATCCTGTATCCCAATGACGAGATTTTTCCTAACCTTCCTTCTACTGCCAGTGTACCTACAGAAGCCCTCCTTGGCCCTTCATATCCTTCTCTAGCATTAACTCTATCTGAGTTTTGACTTCCCCAATTCCATCCTTGGACACTTGGGCAATGCTTCTATATTTCTCCGAAGTATGATCGCCTTCTGTGATATTCTTTTTTATGTATATTCTCCATCAGGAGTTGCCCATTCATCCAGACTTGACTTCTGCAATTCTTACTCATTCCTGCACTTTGGAATGTTCACTCAGATGGTAGCTGTCCTTTCTTTCTTGCAGGCAGACAAATACCAACTGTTTTAGCCCATCTTTGATAACACTATTTTTTTTTAACTTGTGGGTTAAGCAAACACAGCTTTGAGAAGAGGAAACTATTTTTAAAATGATAAAGTTATGAAACTTTGGACATGTTCAAGACATGTAAAGACAAAAGCAAAATGGACTTCAGACTACTGGAGTGAAGTAGGAGTTAAAAACAAAAACAAATTCACCCTTTGAAGTAAATGTAGAGTAAAAGGTGCTCTATGCTTATTACATTATCTCTTGTCTAGAAAGAAGTCTGAATTGCAAAGTTTTGTGTAGTGCAGACTGTGGATCCAGTTTCAACTGTTCTAAAAGTAGAATGCATTTGCTGATGTTAACATGGTTGGCACTGACCAGTTCTCTGTAATTCACATTCTTTATGTGATCCCTTTTAGGTGCACAAAATGGAGCCACCACATAAAATATGTCTATTTTACATGATTTTTCCAACCCAGTGATCTTCAGCTCAGATCAAGGAGTAATAGAAATGAGAAACTCAGAAGACTAAGAATTTAGTCATGTCGTATCTATTTCCTTGGCAAAACAAGTTTACCTG
Organism: Actenoides hombroni; assembly: GCA_024336885.1. Taxonomy (NCBI): domain Eukaryota; kingdom Metazoa; phylum Chordata; class Aves; order Coraciiformes; family Alcedinidae; genus Actenoides; species Actenoides hombroni. Next base: position 92,381,226 of record WUAM01000287.1, on the reverse strand, counting down.
CTAGAGTTCTTGCTAATGTCTACTTCAATTCCACATATACAACAAGTTAAATATAGATCCAATGCTGAGAAGTCAAAAGACTTTTTTTTTCTATTATCTGATGACACTTCATTTGGAACTTTTAAAAACCTACAGTCATGAAAAGAAAGAAAACGGAACAGAGATAAATCTAAGCAAAAAAAATACACACAGAGAGGAAAAAAAGAGAAAATAATCCAACCAAACAGCCCTAAGTGCTGGACTCTTTCCGTGACACATATCTGAAACTCACATGATTTGGATGAATCTGGTGTTTCATTATACTGGGTAGCAGTTGATGGAGCCAGATGCTCCCTCAAAGAAAGATAACCACAAAATGAATCCCGCCAAGCTGCTGATGTATTAAACACTCGTTCTGTAAGTAGTGTTATAAACAGAGAGCCTGTTGCTCTCATCAGTCACAAAATGGACAGTGTTCAAAAATAAGCTTTGAAAGATTTCATATTTGTGGTTTTTTACAGTGGTGACAATACCCTGGTTCCACAGACTCTTCTCTTAGCAACAAAGCTGGTTTAAGATGGTCCTTTCCACCTCCCCTACCCCCATGCTTATCCTTGTCTCAATATCATCTCATCATTTGTAGCGCCCAAGATGTTTTGGTCTCATGTGGCAAACATGGTCTGCTAATTGATCACACATATTTTGGTCAGTTCATTCTGAGCAAAAATATCATTAAAAAAAAAAAAAAGAAAAAAAAAGTGAGACTATTGTTACCCTTGGATCTTTCTAATCCATTCATTGGTTTGGTTGCTCTCACAGTCCCACAAACAGCTGTACAGTGCAACTGAAGGGGATGGGATGCAAGCAGGAATACCTCTGGGCAAGGGTGGGGAGAACTGTTTACATTAGAATAGCTGCCAAGGGAAACATCCGCTGAACCACAGTGTAAACCATGAGATTTCCATTAGGTCTGAATCTGGAAGATTGCCATATACAAAGTAAGAAGTAGTCCTTACAGAAGAAAGCTGTCGAGATAGAGGAAAGGCTCAAGTGTCCCACTTCACTGATGAAGGCTGCTAAGAGGTGAATACCAAAAGCTGATAGCTACTGTAGCCACCATAGTGTTAAACATCACAACACTTTATTTTGAAGCTCTAGTGAACATAACACACGATTTCTGCATTAGACCTACTCTTCTGTATCATGGGGCTTGCTCAGCAAAATGATAAGGAAACTTCCTGGAGCTAACCAAAAAAAGCCAAACAATCTCATTCATGATAAGCTTTAAAAGAAGAGAATAGGGTATTTCACTGCATATAGAATGTGACAAATAAAAATATCCCCTCAACCAAGAGCAAACTCCCTTTGAAAACACAAGGATACATATACTGTTTGCAGTCACAGGAAAAAAGGCACAGAGACTGACCTAATTTCCCTGTATACTTTTCTTGTCCTATGCCATCCACTTTGGAAAAGGTTCACATCCCAGCACTAAATGTTTCTGAGGGTGAGGAGAAGGGAGGAAGAAAGAGCAAGTTGTGCTTTCTGGACTCAGGGTGGAGAGCAGGGCTCAGCTTCATGAAAGTACCAATTTGTAAACAAATATTTTCAGTAACTGGTTTGATTGCACCAGTGCAAATGCCCAGCCTCACTTCTTCTTTGCACTCCGTTCTCAAGAGAGAAGTGTAATTTAGGTGAGGATACAAATGATGTTAAAGTCACATGTATTCCATATTTGGTTGTACTTGTTCCTGAGAATCCCCCACAAAAATAATTTGGAAACACTTTTAATGGATCTTTACAAAATACGGATTCCAACTCAGGGAAAGTCCTGAGAAAGTTTTTCAAATGAAAGTGAAAGAAGCAGTTTATTGATAAATAATAATTAATAACAATAATTATTATTATTATTACTACTTATATGTCCAATGATGGGAAGCTACTGGAAACATTTTTCATGTTTTATTGTGGGCAGGCTACTTCTAATGTCAGGGATTAAGTAAATTTTCTGGTATGAAAAATGTACCTTGACATACTGAAAAATGTACATTTCTGAAAATATTGCTTAAATCTTTTTTCTGCATGGTATATTTTTGTGCCCAAGTTCAGAGAATACAAATAAAAACAATTAACTGATTCACAGTTTGTTACTAATGCAACTTTTCTATTTTATTTCTGAGAATGGCAGACTATAATGATTTTGCTTGAGATTTTGCTGAATGTTAAGAAATATATTCAATGATTTTTTATTCATATGTTCTTGGAAGGATTCAACTATACATTCTTATTCTTTTAATTGCTTACTTTATTCAAGAAGATACCCATGAAATTCCAGGACATGTTTTGCTCTTTATTACCCAAAAATCAGGCAGAAATGTCAAAGGAGACTCCTGACCATAAAACATCCAGACCTGTTTATAAGAAATCATAAAGGCAGCTTACTTACATCTTACCTAGCTTCATGCTTTCATAGTCTGTTCTTTGACATTGTATCTTGGAAAACATATATAGCACTTGTTACTGAGAGTCATATTTAGTAGGAAATATTTTCTAGAATATTTGTTACTATAATGCAAAGGGTATTTGTAAAAATACTGGGCTTCCTTTTTCACTCAGCATCTTTTAACTCAGCTCTGGATCTTCTTGCCAACAGTACTGAATGAGTGCAATTACAGTGTGGGGAGAAGGGAGAATGTCCCCTTTGTTGATATAAGTTATTAGTTCAAAATATATAGAAGCATCTCCGGAAGCTTATATTCAATAGTGAACGGCTGTAGCTTGTAGGTATTAATTTGTTCTTTTACAAGAAAAATAGCTTCATAAGCAATTTACATTTTAGAAGAGTTTTTGCAGCAGTAAAAGGAGAATGACTACAATGCAGTTTTGCTTAGCAGTGAAAAGGAATGAGGAAATATACCTTATGTGAGTACTATGAATATGCATTGAGCTCTGGCTTCACAGCCATTACAGGACGCTCTCATGATAATTGTGTCTTCTGATCAGCCTACATCTTAGTTTGCCCATCAGCTGAGTGGTGGAGCTCTCTTAATCAGTTCATATCCTGTACCAATATTAACTTGGGACTCAGGAAAATCTGGAGTCACTACATGAAGCAGCACTGACTTGTAGATGCATTATTTTTTGTTTGTTAGTTTGTTTGCTTTTTTACGTCTGCATATGGGACTCAGTGATGACTAGTCTCTTTCAGAAACTTCTCCTGGGAATACTCTCTTTTTTGAGAAAAGAAATACTATTTCTTCTAATGGAAGGATGGTAATTTAATATTTTATGTGAGTCTTTTCCTTATCCAGTTTTACTGAAACTGACCTTGGCACTGTAGCAAAATAACTAAAATCACAGACCAGAAGGGCTATGAGTATTAGTAATTGCTCTGGAAGAAACATTGTCCTGTCATCACTAGTTATTAGCTCCTTCTTCAAACACAAAGTTATGCTTGAGCTGCTAAAAGGTTGTCTTCGATATCAAGTTCATTTGGTTGTGCACAATTTGATTTAATCTAATTTGTTCAGACTCTTATTAAAGGACTTATGTCCTTTTGACTATAAACTTGGTATTTATGCAGATTTTATAAGAAAAGCAAAATGAAACTTAGAGGATACACATTTGAAATAACAACATTGAACCTTGACATTAACAGATGGAGCATAGTTAACATTAAGTAGCCACCAAATTCAGCCAGCCCCCTGCTGCTATAGAAAACTGACCAAAAAAAAGTGACATATGTAAGTACATACGTATATATATACACATACTTACTATTATAATGAAAAAAACACCCTCTTAATTAATCTTGATCTTTATTAATCTTGATTAAAGGGTGTCTCTGTTGTTACAGAATGGCCGAGGTTGGGAGGGACCTCTGGTGGTCATCTGATCCAAGCTCCCGTTTTTCTGAATATCTTTAAGGAGGGAGACTCTACAATCTCTCAGGAAAACCTGTGCCAGTGCTCACCCTCACAGTAAAAAAGTATTTCTTGATGTTCAGAGGAGACCTGTGTTTCAGTTTGTGTCCATTGCCTCATGTCCTGTCACTGGGCACCAGTGAAAAGAGCCTGGCTTCATCTTCTTTACACCCTCCATTAAGGTTTTTATATAAATTAACGAGATTCCCCTTCAGTCTTCTCTAGGCTGAACAGTCCCAGCTCTCTCAGCCTTTCCTTACTGGTGAGATGCTCCAGGCCCTGCATCATCTTCATGGACTTTCATTAAACTCTCTCTGGTATGACCTGGAGACCCCAGAACTAGACACAGTATTCCAGGCGTGGCCTCACCAGTGCTGAGGGGATGGGAAGGATCACCTCCCTCCACCTGCTGGCAATGCTCTAATGCAGCTGAGTGTAACATTGGTTTCTTTGCAGTGAGGGCACATTGCTGGATCATGTTCAACTTGATCTCCACCAGGACATCTGTTTCTGTCAAGCTGCTTTCCAGCTGGGTGGTCCCTTGAATATACTAGTGCCTGGGGTTGTTCCTCCCCAGGTGTAGGACTTTGCACTACTCTCTGTTGAACTTCATAAGGTTCCTGTTGTTCTATTTCTCCAGACTGTGAGGGTCCCTCCAGCTAACAGCACTACGCTCTGGCACATCAGCTACTCCTCCCAGTTTGGTTTGACCTGCAAACTTGCTAAGGGTACACTTTAACCCATCATCCAGATTGTTAATGAAGATGCTGAATAGAACTTCTTGTCCTTCTGGAAGATAGGGGTGGACATTTATTTTAATCCAGTCTTTTTGCACTTCTCCCCATCACTATTATTGATCAAAGATTATCAAGAGCGGCCTTCTAATGACATCTGCCAGATTCCTCAGCAGTCAGTACCTGATGGGTGCATTGCATCAAAGACCATAGACCCATGTATGTCCAGCTTGCTTAAGTATTCCCAGATCTGATCCTCTTCCACCAAGGGTACACCTTTCTTGCTCCAACCTTTCCCCCTCGTATCTGGGACCCAGCATTCCTAAAGGCTGGTCTTGCTAGTAAAGACTTAGACAAAGAAGTCAGAGAGTACATCAGCCTTTTCTAAGTCTTGTGTCACCAGGTCTCTCATCTCATTGAGTAATAGACTCACATTTTCCCTAGTCTTCTTTTTGTCTCCTATGTAAGTACATAGGAGACATAAAAGCCTTTCTTGTTGTCCTTAATCACTGCCAGATTCAATTTTATTTGGGTTTTAGTTTTCCTAAATTTGTTTCTGGATACTCAGACATTATTTCTGTTTCTCTTCCAGCTCACCTGTACTTGCTGCCACCCTCTGCATGCTTTCTTTTTACACCTATATGTTGCCAAAAGCCCATCAACATAGGCCTCCTGGCATTTTTGCCTGACTTCATATGCATTGGGATTGAACTCTCTCTAGGAGGTTTTCCGTTAATGTTAACATGCTTTCTCCACCTCCTTCCCCTTCCCTGCAGGGCTTTATCCCACAGTACTTTTCTAAGCAGATTTTTGAAGAGCTCAAACTCAGCTCTCCTGAAGGCTGAGGCTAGCTTATTACCCATCTTCCTGACCTCAGGATCTTGAACTCCAGCACCTCATGGTCACCGCAGCTGTGGCTGCCTTTGGTCTCCACATTCCCAAATGAAGCCCTCACTGTTGATTAGTATGATGTCCATGTCTTCTTGTTGGCTTCTCACTCACTTGGAGGAGGAAGTTAACATTAATGCACTCCAGAAACTTTCTGGTTGCTTATGTCATGCTACGTTCCCCCCTCTCCCCCTCATAAACTGGGGGAGTTAAAGTCCCCCATGAGGACAAGGGCCTGTGAACATGAGGCTGGTTCTACCTGTGTGAAGAGGGGTTCATCCACATTTCCACTGGTATTCATTCAGACAATCAACATAAAGGTAGAACATACAGATGGTCAGAGAGGTTTTGCTGATAGCAATTTTCCGTTGGAAACTACAGTTTAATCAGATCACAAATATTTGACCAAACTGATCTGATTTTTTTTTCTTGGAAAAATACCAATCAAACCATGACTGTCTGCCTTTATATTTTGCAACAATTTTGATTTCTTGAATCACATATATTTTTTTAAAAAGTAATGCTTATGAAATGCATTTATTTTATTAAAATGAAATGGTTTTGTGCATTCAGAGTTGATTTCTGTCTAGAAAACTCTTTGGCAAAAAAATGAAAAATACGTCTGTTTTGTTTCAGAATGGAAAGATGTAAATTTTGAAATCTTGGCATCCGTAGGGGGTTTCCGCCCTTTGCACAGTTCTACTCAAGAATATAGATATGAATGTGTTTTAGTATTAAGGACGAGAAAATATGAACAAGAATATCCTCAACATAATAATGCTAAGAAAAATGGTGCCTGTGCAATAGATGGGTATTATTCATACTTATATACCAGCATAAACTACATCTGTGTACTATAATACAGTGTCATAATTTCCACTAATATGTATGTGTGTGAGTGTGGATGGATGGATGGATGGATGGATGGATGGATGGATGGATGGATGGATGGATGGATGGATGGATGTGTGGTTTTTACACTTCTCAGGAGAGAATAACATGGAAGGAACAGAACAAACCCTGAATAAGTTGAATAATCTGCATAGTGGACAACAGAAGGTTTAATCAGACAGATGGTCAAGTCTGATTTCTTAGCAAAGCCCATGGTTCCTTGTAGATTTCTATTGAAGTAGATGAATGCTATGTCCTTCCTTCTACTCTTTAGCTGGAATGCTTTATCAAAAAAAACAAACTAAAACAAAAAACTGACCAAAAGTCACCATATGTAAACTATTCAAAAGCTTACCAGATATTGCTTTAATAAGAAGGTGATTTCCCAGCAAGAGCATTGACCTCATAACAAAATGACCTGTGAATTATGTTACAGAATAAGCAACATTTGGCTGAAGTGCCTGGATTCAAACTGCTTGCTGTCAATCTTGAATATAACTCCCAAAAATGACTATTTTGGTAGCGTTGGTTATCAAAATAATTTTTGAGTTACAACTGAGTACTTGTAATTTCGTGGAAGCTATTTCAGTTTGGGGTTTTTTTGTGGTGAAATTGGTCTCACTAAGTAGTACATTTTTTAGAATAAGAGAATAAATATCTCAAGACAGTCCTACTCTTGGAAGAGCAGGTAGGCAATGCAATTTGAATAAAAATAAAAACTAAACCACAAATAAATCTTTAAATATTGAGGTAGATATTACAAATGCTTGCTCTGATAGCTAATGCCATAAAGTCAGAAACTATTTTCATAAACAGTACAACAAATATCCTACCTTTCATAAAATTAGGAAAAAACAAAGTAAGTTATGCTTTCCATATGCCACAGAAGTGACACATGTAAAACAAAGCTTCAGGTGTTTAGTATATCTATATATCTGTTATTAGTTTGAAGGACTGCAAAGCAATCTCAAATACCTGTGGGAGCACAACTTAACAGTTTCCTACTGTGACACTTTTTTTGTGCCTCATTCTTTGCTTATGCAAACACTGCTGGGTATTTCTGTTAGTCCAGGAATGCACAATGGTCACAGTTTTTAAGCAGACTCATAAGGAGAGAATTTGGTTTTGAAAGTGATCATAATCAAATATCCCCTCCCTCAATATTTTGCTATAGATTGAGTTCCATATAGATTCAAGAAAATGGAGGCTAAGATTAGCAGATGTTATAGAGCCAAATGTAAAGCATGTGTAGAAATTAATTAGTAAGTGAATGAGATGACTGTGAATTTTTAAGCAGTGACCAGACACAAGTCTCAGAAAAAGCCTTTTTTTCTACTCAAAACTAGGAAGCAAGACTGGAATCTGTGTATATAAGTGTACTATTTGCCAAAGCACACACTTTCAGGGGCACACACTTTCATTAATAATTAGGTCTAGCAAGGACTGTCAATGGATGTGTAGTCCACCTCCTAGTCCCAAGAAAAAAAAAAAACCCTAACATTCAAGTCATTCCTTGTAGAGGTTTATGTAACCACTTCCTTTGATTGAGTGTCTGCTGACTACCAGATCTAATGTGGTGCTTTGATAACTACCCCATCAAAGAGTTTTTCCCATTATCTAACTCAAATCTTCCTTCCTAAACTTTAAGCTCTCATTTTTTCCTACCTTCTGGAGAGCAGGAAAATAGCCTTCCCCTTTATAGAAGCCTACTATGTACTTGGAGACTGTTACAATTTTATTTGTCTTTTCTTCTTTGAATTAAACAGACCCATTTTGTTTGATCTTTTCTTGTTGATCTTGTTTCCTAGACCATAAGTATCCTTTTGCTCCACACCCAGAGATAGCTTACCATCTTGGTATGCAAATTTCCCATGAACATGGTAGACTCAGTTTTATAATCTGTTTACCTCAGATTAAAAAAGAGGGAAGAAACGAAGTACATACTTGGAACACTAACAAAACCTGAGTTTAACTTGAAGTTACACCAAAGGAAATCTGCTCCCAAAATAATTTAATCAGATAGACTTTGATGATGTCTGTTTTTTCCATATATCTTGAGTCAATGTTTTATTCCTCATCATTAGTTATTTTCAGATTTATCCCTGAAATATGCATACATGGACATGAGGCTTGTGTGACATTGTTTCAATACTTAATTCTTAAAATGGCCACATATTTAATGAAGGGGGATATTTTTATGTTTTACTCAAATATTGTGAGGCCAAGAATTTACAAAAATGTTCTTTGCAGAAAATGGTCATATATGTTATATAACACCCCAAAAGGGTTTGGTGTAAATTAGGAAAACCATTTTTCAACTGAATACGGTGACTCCTTTAGACCAAGATTATTTAAGATGAATAGAAATTAATGACTTTGATTTTGCTGATGCCCAGTTTTGTCTTTTGGTAGATAAGACATAAAGGAAAGTTTTTTCTTGTTTCATGTCAACTACTTGAAAGCTGTTACTCTGTAGCCTACAGAAAGGGTAATGTCTCCAGTGCAGTTTCTGAGATATGCACCCCTAGTAGAAGAATATCTGCTTTTCAAATGTAATCTTTTTTCACTGAGTATTGATGGGGATGCATGGGGAAATACTTGGTTTTATTTGGCATATATGCTTTGAAATCGGCTTGTATAAGAATTTTTTTAACTTTCCTTTGGGAGAAAAATCCCACAATATTCAGATTAAACGGCTCAAAGATATTTTTTGATAAATCCGTGTGTTTACTTTATGAACAAGGCAGCCTTTTTCTACTTTGAACCCCCTTGTCATTTTTAGCTTTATGTGTGCAGGCATTTCAGGAGCTCAAAGGGATTTTCTAGGAAATCAAGCTTCTTAAATAAAAAGTGAAAAGGAAAGGTTTCAAAGTGGAATTTTAAACTCTCATTTAGCAGGGTAAATATTTAACATTTATGCAATAAATCAGGAAATCACTTATTTAGTTGCTTTAAACACTATGTATATTTCATATTTATGAGTCACTTATATATAGTGATGTTATGCGGATAAAAAAAATACTGTCAAAAATTGAAAATCAGTACAAGGAAAATAGTTGTTAGTGAGATGTTGACTTAGTATATTGTCTACTTATTTCTCACTTCTGTAAAATTGACTCAAATTGAATAGCATTTACTCATAGGAGTAATCCTATTAAAGACTCAATCTGTAAAGTTTACATGCACACTTATCTTTACAGACTTTGAATATTCCCACTGAAATCAGTGGAAATAATCCCAGGCCTCAGAGTTATTTAGCAAGTTATTTAAGAATATGTTCGAGTCGCTTTATTCAAGGGTTTATAATTAAACAGAGGATTTGGGATCTATTCCACGTGCTCTAGGTATGAAGTTCAGTCAATGTCTTCATCTTTTTTTACCTCATCTGTCCCAGATACAGATATATCATATAGTGGCCTCACCAAGTGCAAGAATGGTTTTCTTTAAATGTGTTAAGTATTAAATATAAAAGCAGCAATATACTAATACCTAATACCACAGAAAGTGTAAATTAACATATAAATGCTGATTTAGAGACAATTTAATCATGTATTTAAGGGTAGCTCTGTTCACATAATGTTCACATATGCATATCTCTTGTGGCAACACCTCTGTATTCACAATGAAGGGTTCTCTGGCCTTAAGGCAACCTCCACTGCACATGTAAAGCAAAGCTAAGCTGTCTTGCCTCAACTACTTCCCCAGAACTAGAGCTGTTACATCCAAATTGCCTATGGGGAATAGTCCACAAACCAGACTCCTTCTGAACTATGCCCAGAAAATGCTGGGTAATTGCTTACTGGGCAAGGCCAAAAGCCTTCCAAGGAATGTGCTGAGAGTCAATGTTAGGGATGACCACATGCTGGTGTTGAAGCCTATGTCCTGGACCCTGCTAGCTTTCTGGAACAGCCATGTCTATTAAGGGCAGTGATGTGAAGAACAGATGTCTACAACTAAAACTTAAATAGCACATTGAATGTGAATGACTTCCTGATTTAAGAAAAAAGACTCTGGCTGTTCACATTTCATTTTAATACTCATCATCCAACTATGCACAATAAGAAAAACAAAACCAATTTTAAACAGAAAGACTGGTTTTCTCCTTAGAATATAAAACTCTAAACTGTATCTACAGAGTGAGATTCATTGTACCTAACTTCAGCCATCTGAAAAAATAAGTATCTAATTTCAACCAATTGCCTAGATTGCCTCTGCAGCCTGTGAAGAAAGGAGATCATTTTAAGAAGGTGATACATAGCACCCTGAGCTACATTGTTTCAACAGGGGGCAGGAATCGGTTACTTCTCTGGAATTCCACAATTAGTGATATTCAAGGAAAACTGTACAATGAAAGAGGTTAGAAAATAAGCTGAACATTTAGATGTCAAACTGATGTGAGATGGATCTCATCCTGAATGTCCAGTTAGTTCAGGATAAATTTTGACAACCCTAAGGATTACCAAATATGAACATGTTATGAACATGCATCATTACATGTGCTGAACATGTTTATCAAATGATTTATAAAACTTATTGAGAAACATGCCTTATTAATGCATTAATCTGCACAAATACATTTCCTAACATGTTTAGCTTTTTTTCTGTCCTTCTGAATTAAAAAAAAAATCTTCCCAATTCTTGTCAATGTATTAATCTTTCCATAGATTTGCAAATACAATTGTCAAAGCATTTCTACCTCTGATTTCTTTCTAAAAGCTTATTTAAGACATAGTTTTCACTGATTTATTTTTATAATTTTTGACATTCAAATTATAGTTAAACCATAACCATATTGTTCTTAGTCCTAGATTGAAAGAGGAAGGTTTTATCATTGTCTTTCATTGAAGTCTGTAAGGCAGCATGGTAGCACCGGATGTGGCAGAGTTTTCAGATGTGCCTGTCTTCTTGACATTTCCTAGTGAGTTACTCAGTCTGCTCACTGTAGATCCCTTCTAATGCTTCTAACTCTCACACTGCCTCCAAATAATAATAATAAAAAAAAATAGAAATACAGCCTATTTACAGGATGTGATTCTGAAAGCATTTCCAACAGTAGGCACTGTAATTCTTACCAAGAATTCAACATTAGCAAACTGATGCTTAAAAAAAAAGGCATTGTCTGGTTGTTCACTAGGTAGTGTATTTTATATAGGGTCATACATGACATGGATACAAAGTATAGGTTATTTAGACCCAAGTGTTGTGTTTGGTAGATTTACCTATTATTTACAAATTCTGAGGTCTTGCCTTTTCTTATTAAGTAATCAGGATTCATCCCTCAGTCAATGCCTTAATATGTAGAAACTTAGTGTGTAAAAGTGTGCATCCCTGGAATGCTGCAGTGTTAATGCATAGTGTTGGAGCCACCAGGCATTTCTGGAAACAGAGCACTCATTTAAAAATCTTATATAGAAATTAAATATCTAGAAAGCTTTCTAAATAATCCTGTTACTTGAAAGTCTAACACTAAAACTTGTGTGGGACTTGGATAATTTTCACTGATTCAAAAGCAATCATCCATACCAAACTCTATGCATCATTTTGAATTATTTTTAGGATTCTATGTTCAGGTATCATGAAAGAACCATGCAGGTCTTTGAAACACGATTCCTGTAAGTACTATTTCAGAACCATTACAGCTCTTCATGTTAATCACTGTGTTTCTGAAGTTTTGACTTCTAAATTGCAATAGTTATTGGGGATTGCAAAAGGCTCCAGTTCTGTCATATGGAGAATTCAATGCTACACATTAAAAGAATCTTATACTTTCAATGTTTAAATACTAAATACTAGCCGGAGTCAAACAGGAACCCAGGATAGAGGAATTGTGTTTCAGTAATTGGTTTGAATGAACCCAGAGCTGTCAGGGAGCAGCAGGAGCAGGGATGCTCTGCAACGACAGGTGAGCCCAGAGCCAACAAGACAAGCAGGACAGAGATTCATGGTACCCACACAAAAAAAGCAGCTCAGGTCCATGGATGGTAATCGGGGCCACCAACAGTCCCAGTTACCAGGTAAGTCTGTAGTGATGAGGCAGACCTGTTTGTGGGTCTGATGTATCTCCCAGGCTATGGGTGAGAGATGGAGGGTGAAACAGGACAGAGTCCGTGGGGGCAAGTGCTTGTCACTAATGGGAGTACCTCAATCCTCATCTAGGCTGGATGCTCACATGATTTTAAGTACTAAAAAGCCCAAAATTAATGGTACTCAAGGTAGCTGCTTTCACATCTTGTCCCAGCTGACTTTAGTAAAAGCTGTTTCAGTGTAAAAGGGATGAGTGTGGGGCAGTGGAGAAGGTCAAATATCAGGGAGCAGATCTGGGTCAGCATACAAAAAATACTGTCCAGCAAAGGCTTTACACTGTGCAGACACAACCTGAGAAATTAAGTGGTAAAGAAGAGAAGGGTGAAATGCATATATATGTTCATATGTATGCAGCGGGATTTTCAAGCTTTGCGTTTTACATTCAAATACACATTAAAAGCTATAAAACAAGGGCTAACAACATGTTCACTTGTAGATTTTCTCTTTAGTACGTATTAATTCAAATTTATCCTTTGTATCAAAAATAATGTTTACTGGGTCTTATATTCTTACAGATTTCTGTGCAAATTAAGTGCCTGATTCAAGAAAATGTGTGGTTCTCCCTGTAGGTAAGCCAGCTGCTTACCAGGGTTTTAATTAAAGGAGCTCAGTGCTTGAATTCTATGTAATTCTGCAAAAGCAAGTAAGAAATACGAGTTAGCTTGAAGACCTGAACAGAAATAAATACAATAACTTTATACAGACTATAACTGCTATATCCTTTTCCTTCTTAAAAATGTATTTGAAGTTTATAAAATGTTTCAGTTTGTTGGAACAATCATGAACATGAACTTGAAAGTTCTTTTTTATTTTATTTTCATGTGCTCTGAAATTCTTTTGTCATTAAAATTGTATTCCTTATCCTGGCCCCTTCCCTTTACTGACTGTGGTTTAGCCCTATGATGTACCAAAAGTTTGAAAATTATCATAAGTGATGCAGTAATTTATAGTAATCACTAGCACTTTTAAGTGCAGCTGTTACAAAAGTTTTAAGATCCCTGATGTTGTTAATATACAAAAAGCCAATTCTACCAATCTATGTTAAAATAAGCTGTCCTCCCTAGTGTGGATTTTTTTGCTTCATGCAATTTTTTGTTATTTAATCTGACGATTTAGTGATTGCAGCTGCCTAGGATGAAAGTGGAATATAGGTTAATGAAAGTCATGCAGAAATATAATGGAAAAGAAATGTTGCTTCTGTTCTTTAAGTAACTGTTTTATATATAGGAGGATCTAGCACTAACTTCTCTCTTCAATTGTCACATTTTGCTCTTCTCTCAAACACCATTTTGAAAGGTAACTGTCATTTTCTGCTTTGAAACAATACAGTAACTTACAGCATTTGGAGCATCAGCACTAATTATCTAGACTGAAATCTTAGGGACCAATTCACTTTTTGAGAGAAGACAAGGGCTCCCCGGACATTAAAGGCACAGTAGTTGATGTGTTTACACTGAAGTTATCATATATGTGAAAACAGGAGACAAAAATAAATCTCATTAGGAAGTTAAACTCCCATCTGTGTTTTGTCCAGGATTCCCTTTGCATATATTCATATAGTATATATCCACAAATATAAGTGACCTTGAAAGATTTGTAGTTTTTTCACAGGTATGTCATTAAACCCATCTGGCTTCCCAAATCCTCATTTTGTCACAGCTTGAAAGGACTACTTGTAAAAAGATGATAATTGTTGCAGACTTTTCAGAGAAGTCACAAGATCCCCTCCCAAGGTCTTATTCTATATGAACGCAAATATGAATATAGGTGAATGGAAATAGATGGTATGGAAAACTGCATTGTCCGAGAAAGGGAATTTTTTCCTATATAGAATTTATTGTTCAAAAACATGTAAAGGGATAAACATTACATGCACCATGCTATGTTATTTTTGCTGAAATGGGAACAGCATAGGTGGGTGACACTCAAGGGACTGAGAATGTCCGTTGCTTGCAGCTGACTAATGCTGACTGTCTTATCTTTTCAGTGAGCTAAAAATCAGCATTAGGAAATACTTGTGAAATGGTCTTTTCTTGTTTATTGGTCTTTGCCTTTACTATATTTTTATTTAACTATGTATATTCCCTCAAATTTTCCTTTATTATCTAAGACCACAAAGTATCTTAATTAAAACTGAAAGTAAATAAGAAGTACTAAAAAACTACTCAAAGGACTAGTGATTTTTCTTTAGACTTTTATGTCTGCAAGGCACTGAATCGAGTCCTCATCATGGAATAGATTTTAGTAACATGGATAAGATAAAAATACTAGAGTTTCTTCCTGTTAACCTGGGTCTTTTAAATGTATTTATCTTATATGAGACTAAGCAGGTATTAGGTGTTGATACTTAGCTCTGTTTACTCATGACTGCTTTTGAAAAACTTCTCTTGAACACTTCTTTGGTGTTCAGAGGATATCTTTTGGTTATGGGTAATTCCAAAACACAAGAAATGGATGTGGGAGAATCAGCCGACCAAAGCAATTTTAGCTTGTTTAGTTTCCCTTCAACACTGGGTAAGAAATATTGTAGGTTACACTGGATCAGCCAGATCTGAGTTCAAGACCTAATCCAGAGTGTTGAAACTCCTTGGCAAAGCTAAGTAACATCTGCAAAGACTTGGGCGGATGTTATGTATAGCTACAATACACTCAACACATACTGCAAATAGTGTTCAAAATTATAATTTTTAACTCTTTCTTGTGGACATAGTGCCTCTATGAAGAAGGAATTTGTAATCTTTGTGAAACTTTCCTGGGATATATTCTTCCATATATACATATATATGCATTTTATATATTTGTGTGTGAATAAATTGCTTTATTTTCAAAATACCATCTTAGATCTCAGTTCTGATTTTACTATACTCAGTAAGAATTATACACAATGTATAAGAGACACAGCAAAAAAAATTACAAAAGAACTTTTTTTTTACTTTCAATACCACATGATTTTAAAGCTTTTGAAGTTTGTTAAAAAGATTTAGTAGAATCACAATATAACTGTTGTTAGCTTAGTTTGTCATTACAGATTTATATTAAAGACATATGGAAAAAACACAAAGAAACAAACCAGTAAGCTCACCACAAAAATCTTTGATTAAGGAAGTTATTTTCCATGTGGTTTAAAAGTGGATTTTCCTAATCTCCCACAAAACCATTAAACTAAACCAACTTTATGTGTATTTATAAAGTTTTTATACCTTATGTACTTGATGACACAAGTACTGGTGAGATGGGGAAGCAACAGTTTTGGGAAGGAAATGGGACATCCTAAGTAATTTTATGTAATTTCAAGAAAAGATTGCAGCCTGAAATTGCTAACCCTTGGAAAATTTTGATATTTCAGCATTATTATTTATAGACAAGTAAGAAAAAAAACAAACCAAAACACAACATACTATCAAAATGATATATATGAAACAGGAACTTTTCAAAAGCTTTCCAACACTTCAAAAGTTTTGTTTGAAATAATTTTCTAAATGGATGCATTTTATTGATGGCCATCTTAACACCGAATGATACCTCTTTGAATTAGTATGTTGTCTTAGGAGACTTAAAATTTCTGTGCCTTATCTTTTCAGACTCCTCATTGACAAGTTCTTGGACAGAAAACATCTTCATAATATGCTGCAGTCACAGATTTTTCAGTCTGTTATTCAGGAGGAAAGATCACAGTAAGTTTTGAAAGATGTATTATGAATAGGAATCTTGCCTTGGGGTGGAAGGGCTATGATCCATCAATATATCTTTCTGAGATTTATGTCTGGCACAAAGAAATGTTAAATTGATCCAAAAGTAGAAGAAAAAGAAAAAGGAAAAAGCCCCAACAAAATAAAAACAAACAAACAAACAAAAAAGTAGAATTGAGTCAGTACTACTCCTGAAATCTTTGTATTTTATATCTGTGACTAGTGATAGGACAAGAGGAAATGGGCTTAAGTTGTGCCAGGGGAGGTTTAAGTTGGATATCAGGAAAAATTTTTTTACCGAGACAGTGGTGAGACATTGGAACAGACTGCCCGGGGAGGTGGTGGAATCACCATCCCCAGAGATGTTTAAAAAAAATGTCTAAATGTGGCACTTCAGGACATGGTTTCATCTTCCTGATAATATTTAGCAGACCGTTGGACTTGATGGCCGTGAAGGTCATTTCCAACCTTAATGATTCTATGATTCTATGATGCTATAATTCTAATTAACAGCTTTTGAGCCCACAGTCAGAGAAGTAGAGCTATGAGAGCTATTAAGGTCTGCCAAGACAGCGTTTACTAATTATCCCAATGGCAGAAGTGAGCTTTGCGGATGCTAAACACCTGGGAATGTATATTTATTTCCAAAACATGACTGCCTAGGAAACTAGGCCTCACTGTCCCCAGGGCTCTTGGAGGCACTAGCTGTTTGTAAATGCATTAACATTTAGCTTGGATGATAGTAATCTACAGGATAAACTGTTTTGCCCACGGATATTTCTTTGTTGCTTTGTTGTTTTTTTTCTTTAGAAATACATGCACATCACCACACAAATCTCCATTGAAGTGTGCTCCAAGGGACCAAACCCAGCCAAAGGAAACTAGAGGCCAGTATGTAAGTCTTGCTGCCTGTCTTTGGAGAATAAATATGCTGAGGCCTGGGAACTCTCCAAACACCTGCACCTCTCTGTGTACAGTATCAGGAGTGTGACGATCATCATCTACAGAAATGGATTCTAAATGTGCACAGATATCTCATCTTTAGAACACAAACTGGCCTGACAGCACTCAGCTGAAGCCTCACCCTCCACTTCCATAGCTTTAAATTCCACGTGCATTTGGCTGATGTGAACTAGCAGCAATTGAAAGGATTTGGGTGTGTCCAACTTGTCCTCCTTTTGAAGCTCAGCAGTGTCAGAAGATGTAGGAACCAGCCATAAGGCTGGTAAACATGAAAGCATTGAAGTCAAGAGTCATCTGACTCCTCACTGGCTGTGGACTATCAGCCAAAAGCAGCAAACTGAAGAGAGAGAGATGAAGTTGTCAGCTGCTGTTTCAGTGCACACAAAAATGACACATGAACAAGGGCATGTGGTCATCCTACGTTCAAAAAATCTAATGGGCAGCAAGGCAAATCATGCTTTGCCCCACCTGCCATAGGACAACCATGTGGTGACTCACGAAGTCCACGATGCAAGCCCACAGGAGATGGAAAACATCCCACACACCATGCATTCCTCTTATACAGAGTAAATGAAACCTTATCACCATTATTAATATCTTGGATCACTGCCAGAGTAAAAAGACAACAGAAAAAAATATTTCAATTTGCTTGAACTGTTTTACTCAGTGTTTTCTTTGTAGGTTCCACTTCTAAAATCATTAAAATTAAGGGTAGGCATACATTTGAATTGAATATTTGTTTATTGACTGTTTTCAAAATATTATTGAAATGTTTTATATGAATAACTCATGGCCCAGAAATGTAGGTCCATCTTTTATCAATCAGTTTATAGAATTGTTTTACTTCAGCCCATTTTCTCCATCCTTTGGGTCCAGAGGAAGACATTTCACCAAACATGTACAGTGGGCCTGCATTCAATGGGAAGAAGCATGAGGGACTTTTCTCCTTTTTGACCCATAGCTTTCAGTCATGGGTGCCCTAAAGTTTTTCTTATCTGAAAGGATTTGATCCTGCGTTTCCCACTCCCTGGTGCCTTTCCTGGTCAGCAAGCTGCAGGCTATGAAAGGGGTCAAAGGCTACCACTACCTGTTTGTGAAACTGGGGCTTATATCTAACTCTTTGACTGTAACATAAGTTAAACGGCAGATTTTTAAGGGCTGACAGCTACTGATGAGTGAGTTCCTGTGCTTTGATGAGGAACTGCATGTCAGATGGGCTCTGGTAACTCATCTCTTCCATGTGTTACAATTGTGAGGCCAAGTGAGAAAAAAGTCTTTTTTTTCTTCATTTAAGTTTAAATGTTTAATCTCATATTTGACAGAGAGGCTACCAGGTAGACCATAGTCGCTTGTGTGAAGTTCTGGTAACTTGACTGTCCCACAATCAGTTTCCTTCAGGTAGTAGTCACAAAGTCCCATACTACTTCCTAATGGCCAGCTCAAAATTCTCACCATTTTAACTTCTCAACTTTAGGATGAAGGCTCCTTGGTCACTGCTGAAGATATATTTAGGCAGCAATGTATATAAAAGTTATATGACTTTGTGGATACATTCCTTGGTTTAACAATTTACTCTCTTCATTTGCATGTTATGATCCAGGAAAAAAGTCTAGAGAAAGCTGAGTTCTAACTGATTTAATGAGTCTTCTTCACAATCTCAAGTATTTGATTACTATCCCCATCTATCCAATGTGTAAAATGTTAAAATTTTCCTTTGTAAAGGTACTTCCAAATATTAATCCTACTTTCTGGTAGCTAAAGACTTAAAATATTTTATGTCTGCTGAGTACTTATATATATAAAAGAGAGTAAAGGGAAGAGTGAGCCTTTTAGGTTCAAAATAAGTACAAACATTCACTTATAAACCTTGTGTTAAGCAAGGCAGTAATGTTTTCTTACAGTTTCCTGACATAGAAATGCTATTGTTTTCTTGATACAGTAATAAGCATCCACAGCCTCAGTTCTAATAGTACAGATTACTGATGACTATTGATTTCCACAAAAGCTCAAAAATCAGCAGTTATTTAAAATGCTTTCATTAGAGCAATAATTAACACAAATCTTAACCCTGCATTGATTATTAGCTAAATTAAATCCATGATTAACAGACCTTTTTTCAGCTCAGGTAAACAACATGTTCTAAAGGGGAGAAAATGAGAACAGTTTGAAGTCATCTCTAAATGTCAGGTAACCTCCTGAAAGGCATTCTGCCACATCCTTCCTTTGCTCATAAATCTATCACTACCCCAGACACAGTCTCTGATCATATCTGTACAAGTATGGCAATGGAGACAATCATTCTTTCAGCGTTTCTGTGGAATTAAAGGGCAAAGCTGATGCCTGAAGTAGTATCTTTGAACTTTTAAAAAGCCAATGCAGGTCCAAGGTTGCTTATGCTGTCCACTATTTGAAAGAGGTGCCATGTAGTAAATGACCTCCTGAATTCTGCACTAGTCTTAGATCTCAAATATACCTACAATTTAGCTCTGTCAGAATTGCTGTCCTAGTAGTTTAAGTTAGAGATCACCATGGCATGAATGGCAGAAATTGTAAGATCTGCTCCTTAAAGAAAATTAGTTTAACCTTTGTATGAAAAGGGGAAAAAAAAACCCCAACAGATAAGGACATAGATGTATTTTCCTTTTCAAATAGCAGCTGTGAATAGAGTACAACCCTACAGAGATGCTCTCACACTTCTCTCTAATGTGTCTGATGAATTTTGCCTACTGTTTTTGGTTATTTTTCTTACCCAATATCACCCATTTACTTCTCCAGACTGAGTAACAACCAGCAGTTTTCTGTTTACTCCATCCTCTTTCTAACAATCTTGAGCCTACAGAAGATGGCTAGATCAGATACTGTAGAGCAGCAGTTTTAATTTATTTCTTTTTGTTAGCAGCACTTAAATCTTTTTCCAGTGAAGATGGAAGTGCTTTATAGACCACAGATTGAAAGCCACTGCTTTAGAAATTGTGAATTAGAAATACAATTAGAATTACAACAACTGCTTTCGGGGTCATTGAATAACCCACAGGCAGAGGTCTCACTAGAACTAGGGACTGTCTTCAGTCCCTTTCTCAAGCTGCTAATGACCAGTTTCTATTTTCTTGGAGCCATTCCTGAAGCTGCGCCTTGTTACTCTTTTCTACACTCCACCTAGAAGAAAAAATCCCTGTGATTTGGATGTGAAACTTTGTTTTGTCTGCACATTTATTTTCTTAGGTTTTAAACTAAGTTTGTTAGATATGTGTAGACAGGAGGGGGTCTGAGATTATGCTACAATGACTGAAAAGCATTTTCTACTTGGTGTTTAGTTTGGCCAAAGTGCTGCTGAACATTGTCAGTCCCACGAGTCCTTTCTTACAATCACTCATCCCTAAATATTCCTACTGCTAAGATAATTCCAGATTTTCAGCTGCAGACCTGGCATGCTGATCGCTTGGCTCATACTAACTGTAAGTGGCCAGATTTTCCTCTCTGAGGAAGAGCTTAGCAGGGGATGGCATTTGGTCTGGCAAAATACATAGAGCTGTAAGTCTGGAATGTCTAATCTTTTTAATGAAAGTATTGAAAGTAATAGCTGCCTGCGTATTTCAGTTAGCTGGTCAGACAGTCAGAGGGTGCTCCTGGACTTAGCATAGGAAGTAATCTCAGACAAAACACATCTCTAACATTTGCTGGTCTTTTTGGCATTCCCTACTGGAAATACACTCAGCTATAATGGAAGGTGAGAATTGAAGCATCCATAAACAAGTACATCACTAACCTCATGCTGCATTGAAGTAATGAATTTGGAGGTCAAAATTCTGGATATCTTTATATTCCAAGCTTTGGCACAATTCATCATAAAGAACATCATACAACAAAGTTCAGGTCTAATAAAACTCAACTTTTGCACTTCTGTGTGTTCAAATTTGGAATTTTTGGGACTGATCACTGCTGTATTTTAAAACCTCTTGCTGCTTAACTGTAAAGAGTTTTGAATGCAGACTGTAGGGAAAGGCAAAAAAAAAATCAAAAAAGAATATCCCCCCCCCCGAATATCTGAGATTTTGGATTAAAATTACTTCAAACTGATCGTTGTTTTCCGAATATTCTAGAGTTGAGTGGATCATCTGATTAAAATGCATTAACACAAATGTTTTCAGCTTCTCTCAGCCTCTCTTTACTGGCCTTCCATGGGTTTAACTAGAATTATTTAGAAAAAGTTATTAGTAAAATAAGGAGGGAGTATAAGGGATGGGAAATGTATTTAACATGAATCAGTTCTTCTGTTACATAGTGAAGCAACCTCAGGGAAATTTTCACACATTTTTAATGTGAAACACCCCTGCTTGCTTTCTTGAAGAATGAATCAGTGTCTTAATACCCACTTTAAAGGTAGGGACAGACAAAAACACAGCTTAAAACTTTTTAGCTACTTACAAAAAATTAAAAACAGGAGATTCCTGTAGGTTTCAGTGAATCAGGCTAGTCTTTCTTTTGTTTGTTGTTTTTTTGTTTTGGTTTGATTTTGTTTGTTTGTTTGTTTGTTTGTTTTGTTTTGTTTTATTTCCCTTCACTCTTAGTTCTCATTACTACAATAGTGTTCATTGTAGGTTTTCTTTGGTATACTCAATTAAACATAGATATACAAAGGGTTTGGAGACTTCTACTTTTTGCATCCCTTTAGGTATGCAAGTGCTCTGATAGCTAAACTCCTTCACCAGAAAACATAAAATTCATAAAAACTTAAGAAATTAAATTTAATTTCAGGTGAAACCAATGGTTCATCTTCCCTTGTACTCTTATATTCTCATGGCTAGCAGTGGCTGCTAAAGGAGGCTAATGAAAGTACAGAGGGATCCTTCTTCCCTGTCCCAGAATCTTTAGAATGGAATGGAGTGGAGAATAGAATAGGATAGAATAGATGAATAGAATAGAATAGAATAGAATAGAATAGAATAGAATAGAATAGAATAGAATAGAATAGAATAGAATAGGATAATATTTCATTTGTAAGGGACCTACAGTGATCATCTAGTCCCAGTGCCTGATCAATTCAGGGCTGAACAAAGGCTAAAGAATGTTGTTAAGGGCATTGTCCAAATGCCTCTTAAACACTGACAGGCTTGGGGCATCAACTACCTCTCTAGGAAGGTTCTTCAAGTGCTTGACCAACCTCCCAGTAAAGAAATGCTTCCTAATGTCCAGTCTAAACGTCTTCTGGTGCAGCTTTGAATGATTCCCATGTGCTCTGTCACCGAACACCAAGGAGTGGAGATCAGCACCTCCATCTCCACTTCCTCCCCTCAGGAAGCTGTAGAGAGCAATAAGATCACCCCTCATCCTCCTTTCCTCCAAGCCAGACAAAGTCAAGAGTCCTTAGCCTCAAATCATCACACGTGCCTTCCAGCCCTTTCACCAGCTTTGTTGCTGTCCTCTGGGCACATTTGAGCACCTTCAAATCCTTCTTAAATTGTGGGCCCCAGAACTGCACACAATACTCAAGGTGAGGCTGCACCAATGTTGAATATAGTGGGATAATCACCTCTTTTGACTGGCTAGTTATGCTGTGTTTGATGCACCCCAGGATGTTGTTTGCCCTCTTGGCTGCCAGGGCACTCAGCTGTCTCATGTTGAGTCCACTGTCAACCAGCACCCCCAGATCCCTTTCTTCAGGGCTGTTCTCTAGCCACACCTCTCCCAGCTTATACTTGTTCCCAGTATTACTCCATTGTAGGTGCAGAACCTGGCATTTGTACTTGTTAAATTTCATCCCATTGATGATTGCCTAATGCTCCAATAGATAATTCTGTAAGTCATCTTGTTTAGGGCGTTCTTGAATCATGAATATGTCCAAAGTTTTCATTGCAACTCTTATCAAAATTAGTAATTATGTGAAAAATAACTGTGTAAAGGCAAACATCATCCATTAGGCCTATGGGGCCAGTACCTGTACAGGTGGAGAACACAGTTCTTGCCATAAGGCAGTCAGAGAGCCATGCTATCTTCACTCTCAAACTTGTACTGCATTTGTCCATGTTAAAGATGAAATTAGGATCTACAACAAAGTTGGCATGTAATTATTAAAACACAGGGTACTGGCTGCTACATTTAATATTAGAAAAAGATGGATGTTCATAAATAAAATCACTTATTTCAGTGTTAAGTTACGAGTACAGGATATTAGCTTCTGACTAACATCTCTGGTAATTATACTTATGGATTGATTAATAAGCAATAGGTTTTCTTTCCCACCAAATACAGTTTTTGATCCTTTTGATTCTGCTCTCTGTTCCCAAGAAATTCAATCATTTAACAGTCTTTTCTGTGTAAAGAGATCATTTCTATTTTAGCTTTCAGAGCATCATTAGCTACAATAGAAATATACTCTTTATATGATGACTTTACTATTGTAACATCATATTTCCTCTGGAGATTGAAATTGCTAAAGACATCTGGTGCCCTCATTTTTTTACCAGAGACAGCTAATGCCTTCAGATTTCTTATAATACTTGAAGCTCTTGTATTACAACTACATTTGGATGGCCATATATGATTAATAAAGGAAAAGTATTACTACTGTCAAGTAATGAAATGATGCCCCAAATACACCCATAACAACTATCTACCATTCAGACCTATATTGTCCAAAAGCAGAAACATCTGGACTTCCAAATAAGACCAAGGATGGGACACTCAGAGCTGTATAAAATGTTGTTGTAAGTAGCAGTCATGAGGAGTTTACAATGTAAAGAAGACACAGACTCCACAGTTTAAACAAAGGTCTCTGTGTTTTAAAATTTTTGAAGGCATTAGCTCACAGTGTTTATTACATGATGTAGTGCTGTGTGAACTGGGTGCTTATAGGGTACAATGCAGTCCTGGATCGAAATAACAGTTTTTATCCCAGAAACAGCAGAGAAGTTATATTGATCTGCTCCTTAGATATCTGAAGCTTCTCTATAAGGCTGGCTGTCTGAACAATTTTGGCTGAATTGTGTATGTGTATGCCATGAAACACATGCCAAGAAATCCTGAGGTGCCTGGGACATCAAGATCTGTACTTCCTACAGCACACTGATGATTTGTGCTAGTTTATGTTGTTCTGACATGTACTGAGCAAGACAGACGTGCAACATGAGGATAAATCTGCTTTAAACCAGGAACAATTTGGTCAAGGCATTACAGCACATATGCATATGCCATAAAATTAATTTGCAGCATGCAAAATGAATCTGGCACCTGTTGGAATGACTGTAAGTGCACAGGTTATGAGTGTATCACTTGAAAAGTACACCTGATGCACCCTACATATGTGGAGATCACAGCCTATGAGTTGTAGAGATTGAGATACTAGTTGGCTGTTTTGTTTGACTTGGAGTTTTGGCTGCTGGATAAAATAGGAAAATAAATCAGAGAATCCAGGCTTTTGCTAGTCCCAAATTACACAGACATACTGCCTTTATGTCAACAGCTACCTCACTGGGAGATAAGTCCATTGGCTGTGCCTGGTACTACCTGCCTCCTACAGACATAACCGCATGTCTTAGTCCTAACTTCTTCAAAGGAGAGAGAATAGGTGCAATCTTACCCCATTAGACAGTGTGATGTTTGATCTTTTGCACAGCTGGCTGGCTTTCCTGGCTCTGTTAGAGGATGAAGAGAATCTAATAGTTCATTTTGTTCCAGCTCATAGGAAAAGTTTCATGGTTTTTTTGTATCCATCTTATGGCTGGCTGGCTGGTTTAGGAAGGATTAATACTCTGTTTCCCACAGTTGTCTTGGGATTCTTGTTCTACAAACTACCCATGGAGCTTTACCATCTCTCCTGCATATGCTCATTCTTCCCCTGCTCAAAATCCAATTTAAAATCTGCTAATCTATGATTCTGAACACTTTCAGATTATGTGATCTGCTTGAGTCCTGGGGCAATGTACAACCAGGCTGCTCTTTCAACTAATTCCCTCTGTACAGCCTAAGCCATTTACGGACAGGTTTGTAGGGGTGACAGTGCTAGATGACAATCCCATACATCACTTCCAATCCTCTGAGTTGGCACTTTTTATTGTTCTTCTTGGCCTTTAGCTGTTCCCAATTACTTAAAAGTCTGTGATGGATTGGACTCAGATGGCAGCCAAGAACCCAGCCAGTTGCTTCTTCACTTGCCCCTCTTGCATTTGGATAGGGGAGAGGATAGGAAGGGCAGGAGTAAGAAAGCTTGTGGACTGAAATAAAGACAGGAAAATCATATACTAATTACTGTCATGGGCAAAAGAGACACAGCTTGGGGAAATTAATTTATTGGTAATTAATATAAATATGTAATTACTGATTTAGGTATTGAGAAACAAACAAACAAAAGACACAAACTTTCAAATACTTAGGCAAAACACACTCCTCCTCCTTTCCCAGGCTCAGTTTCACTTCAGACACCCCTCTGATGTAGACCCTTCATGGTCTGATGGGCTCTGTTGTGTCCTGCAGTGCGTCTGTTGGAGCTGCTCCCCCAATACACGAGTCACAGATGCCTTCCAGATATCCAAGTAGCTATAGGAGCATTCATGTTTTTTTCCTGTGAAAGAATGGAAGGAATATTCTGACAGAGAGTTTTTTAAACATAACTTGAGGAATATGCATCAGTTCAACACCTTCATGCCCAGGTGTGGTACTGGAAAGTGTCTTCAGCAGCTTGTGCCTGTCAGGGCAGCCTGGTCATCAGCCTGTCATGTGGAAGTGGAAGAAGTTCTTGTGTTGCTTTCTGGAGCTCCTTCATGGGTATTTCACTCACTGAGAGGTCCCAGGAGACAGAATTGTCCCTGCAGGTCTTAGACTATCTCATAGTATGCATTTGTTAAATTGTACAGAGGAAAATGATGTGGGTTTGGACATTTGTAGCAAACATTACAGACTTCAAACACAGACTTGATACCTCCATTTAAAGAACAGTTCCTCCAAGCCATTTGTTTTTAATCATCCCACACTGTAATTTATGATTAACAGCAGAGATTATTATTTTTTAAATGATAGATTTTATAGGCAATATTGCCTTTATTCTCAGGAGTCTATGCACATATTTGTTAAGTATGCTGTGTATTCCATCATTTGCCAGTTTTCTGTCAAGGACAGATGATTTGTTAATGTTCTATTATTTTTGAAATATAATAAATTACTGCTGTTGTGTCAAACTGTAAAAGCATCTAGGTTTTGTTTATCTGAGAATGAAGTTTTAACAACCTATTTGATTTATACTCTCACTGAAATTGACTCTACACATTAAAGGTAATTTTTGCATAATTCCGTTTCCAGTGCAAAATAAAAATTTTCTTACCAAGACAAATTCTAACCACATCCTTCCCATCTGAAAAACTGGCAGAATCATAAACTATGTGTGGAATTGTGTAAGAGAGAAAGAGTCTTTACATCAGTCCATAAAAATCACCACTGGCCAGAAGATGGCTGAAGGAGCTTTATTGTCTCATAGTAAAAGTCTGAAGCTAAAGGAGGTCTTATTGCAGTTTCTAGTGTGGCTTTTAATTATATAAAGAATTTGGATGACTATACATGTATTTGTTTGACTCTTCACGTCACTGAATTGAATGATCTTCAGGGGGTTACAACGTTCACTAACTTTTATGAAATATGGCCATCAACCAAGACTCTCGAAACACAGAGTGTGAAGACAGTTCAAGCTGGAATCTGACTTAAGATATTACAAATGTCATGTTTTTTGTATGGCTTTTGCAAAACTTAATGTTAAATCACAAATGACTACAGATTTTTTGGATTTTAATTTATTTGTTACCATCAACTACAGGCATTTAATGAGTGGGAAGCTGTGGAGTATGAATCTAGATGAGACTTGTTTACTTAATGTGTAGTGAGTGACCAACATTTTCATCTAAACTCAGACTGGATAAAGTCGAAAATAATCCATTTTTACTGAAATGCTTCTCCATAGGAACAGGTAACCTTGAATTATCCCTATATAATTTGAAGTCAATGAACATTGAGCTGGTCTGTATGTCAAAAAAGGTATATCTACATGCTCTGCACTTATACATGCTCTACACATCTACAGAGTCTACAGAGAGATCTACACAGACTGGATCAAAGGCCAAGGCCAATGGGATAAAATTCAACAAGGTGAAGTGCTGCATCCCACACTTGGGTCACAACAACCCCAGGCAAAGCTACAGGCTTGGAGAAGAGTGTTTGGAAAGCTGCTCAGTGGAGAAGGACTTGGGGGTTCTGGTCAAC
Source organism: Actenoides hombroni (assembly GCA_024336885.1). Classification (NCBI taxonomy): domain Eukaryota; kingdom Metazoa; phylum Chordata; class Aves; order Coraciiformes; family Alcedinidae; genus Actenoides; species Actenoides hombroni. Next base: position 92,353,833 of record WUAM01000287.1, on the reverse strand, counting down.
AGCCAGCTGAATATGAACCAGCAGTGTGCCCACATGGCCAAGAAGGCAATACCATCCTGGCTTGTATCAGAAATAGTGTGGCCAGCAGGACTAGGGAAGTGATATTACCCCTCTAGAGAACAATTCTTACTAGGAATGGCTGAGGGAACTCTTCAGCCTGGAGAAAAGGATAATGAGAGGAGACTTTATGGCTCTTTATAACTGTCTGAGAAGAGGTTATAGTGAAGTGGGAGTTTGCCTGTTCTCCCAAGCAACAAGTGGTAGGACAAGAGGAAATGGCCTCAAGTTGCACCAAGGGAGGTTTAGGTTGGTTACGGGGAAACACTTATTTAACAAAAGCATTGTAAAGCACTGGAAGACATGTAGATGTGGTCCTGAGGGATATAGTTTGGTGCTGACCTGGCAGTGTTAGGTTAACTGTTGGACTTGATGATCTTAAAGGTCTTTTCCAACCAAAATGAGTCTATAACTTTCAAGTTTTTTGCTTTATCTTCCTTCATAGTTACATAGTTCATACTTCAGAGATGTTAGTTTACACTTGAGATTCCCTCTGCAATGAATCAGGTAGTTTCCTGACAAAGCTGCTCATGTGCAAACTAGGCAATAATCTCCAGGGAGGGCTAAGACTGTCCAGTTTGGATGTGAACTGTCTTACCCAGGGATAATATGATGCTGGTATTATGGCTACAGATACGAGGGGTAACCAGAAAAGGTAAATTCAGCAATAAAGCTTAGAATTGCATCTCAGCTTTAGCAGATCTGTTTAATGATGATCTTTTTCTAGGTTTATGTAGAAAGAAAACGTGTTGCAAAAACATTTATTGAGGATATAACCTCCTTTTTTTTTTTTTTTTTTTTTAACTCCACCCATTGTCTCGTTATGAATTGCATTGTTTTGTTAGGAAAAATTGATTTCACTGATAGGTGCATTGTGGGTAATTCATCTATGGTTAATATAGGATAGCTAGTATTTAATTTGTGTGCATGGAAACGGCAAAATTATGGAAAGTTAAAATACAAACACAGACAATTTTGTCACACAAACATATTTTAACTGCTGGAAAGTATTTTAACAGCACACAGATTCTACATACTGTTAAAATGAATCAAACAGCCTTAGAATTGGTAGAAAAGAACATAATTAACAAGCACATTTCTGGCAACAATAATTCAGTCAAGCAGTTGATTAAATGCAGTGTTTATTGGATAATATTCCTTCATTGGTAAATTGAGCAACCAGACATAAATCTCAGGACTGTAACGCAACTTTTTCTCTATGATCTTATGAATGCTTTATGTGTCACAAGAAGGAAAAAAATTGTTTACAGACAATGATGATTATACATCTACTTGTCTCAGCTCATGTCTCAGCTCATGTGCAGAGATGTCACACATTTACTAAAAGCTTACATATCGTTGCTAGAAAACTTTACGTGCAAAAAATGCTGAAGCCATTTAAAAACTTACTGCTCTTAAAATGGGCCTTGGAGCAGCATAACTGAGGAGAAGCTCAACTTTGTCTTTAACCCACCTTTGTCCAAGTGTGTTTCAGATTGGTTCTGCTAACAGAAAACTGGAAGGTATCAAAGGTCACTACAGAGATTTAAAGGCAGTAGTTAAAGGCACAGGGGCCCAAGAAGAGCTCTCTTCAACACCAACAGTGAGGGAAATTATAGTGAGGAGAAGGGCAATAGTAGGACAAATCAGTAATTTGCTGAGGAACTGCTGTTGGTGGCAGAGTTTTGGGTTCCATGACCATGTGACACTGTTTGTGGATCAGTGTCTGCTAAGAAGAGGTGGGATCCAGTTTACTAAGTAGGGTAAAGATATTTTCACCAATAGGATGTCTGACCTCATAAGAAGTGCTTTAAACTAAGAATAACAGGGTATGGAGAGAGCAACCAGCAGTCCTGTGAGGGAGTGATGGACAGGAATGCTGAGCCAAGGCCATGGGGTAATGTGACAGGAAAAGATCACAATATCAACAGAATGTCTTAAGCAGAGTCATGTTAGGAGAGAAGTGGCTATGGGACACCATTATGGAGAAATCCCCCACACACTTTCTAGAAAGTCAACATGCTGGGGTGTCTCTCTAAAGTGCCTGTATACTAATGCACACAAAATGGGGAATAAACATCATGAACAGAGATCTGCATGCACTTTCTCTTTTGGGGATCGTGGAGATATGATCAGAAGGCTCCTGTGAACAGAGCACTGTAATGGACCCTTATAGACAAGATGTTGATGTTCAGGCTGGATAAGCAGGCAGTGGGATGGATTGAAAACTGGATGAATGGCTGAGCCCAGAGGGTGGTCATCAGTGCAAGAAGTCTGCTTGGAGACCAGCAATTAGTGGTGCATCTCAGAGGTCAATATTGAGTCCAGTCCTATTCAGCATCTTCATTGATGATTTGCACGATGGGGCAAAGTGTACCCTCAGCAAGTTCACAGGTGAAATCAAACTGTGGGGAGTGGTTGATGTGCCAGAAGGTCACGCTGTCAGCCAGAGGGACCTCAACAGTCTGGAGAAAGAGGCTGACTGGAACCTCATGAAGTTCAACAAAGAGAAGTGCAAAGTCCAGCACCTGGGGAAGAACAACCCCAGGCACTAGTATATGCCAGGGACCACCCATCTGGAAAGAACTGGATCTGGGAGTCCTGTTGAACACCAGATTGAATATGAGCTGGCAGCGTGCCCTTGCTGCAAAGAAACCAGTGTTATACTTGGCTGCATTAGACAAAGTATTGCCAGCAGGTGGAGGGAGGTGACCCTTCCCCTCTCCTCAGCACTAGTGAGGCTACACCTGGAGTAGGTAGTAGTTCTGAGCTCCCCAGTACAAGAGTGATACTGGTGACAATCCAGTGAAGGGCCATGAGGATGATGCAGGGACTGGAGCATCTCTCCAGTAGGGAAAGGTTGTTTGGACTTCAGAAAAAAAGGCTCAGGGTGATCTTATCCATGTATATAGACATCTGGAAGGCAGAGTTTAAAGATGGGGCTAGGGTCTATTTGGTTATGCCCAGCGGCAGGACAGAGGCAATGGGCACAAACTGAAACACTGAATGTTCCCTGTGAACATCATGAAACGTCTTCTTTTCTTTCTTTCTTTCTTTCTTTCTTTCTTTCTTTCTTTCTTTCTTTCTTTCTTTCTTTCTTTCTTTCTTTCT
>WUAM01000287.1:92333082-92350565 GCA_024336885.1 Actenoides hombroni | reverse complement strand
AAGGCTTTCTTTCTTTCTTTCTCTCTTTCTCTCTTTCTCTCTTTCTCTCTTTCTCTCTGTCTTTCTCTCTTTCTTTTCTTTCTTTCTTTTTTTAAGAGCTATTAGTACAAATGGAGAACAGGAAAAGAAGTAATAGTTAGAGACAATGTAGTGCTTGTATTGAAGGTGTCAGATTTTTAGCCCAAGTTCTGTCACAGGCACATAAAGCAAAGGCTGTTGCAAGACAGAGGGTTCCAAACTAAATAGCACATGAAAAAAAAAAAAAAAAAAAAAAAAAAAAGACATTATGCTTGCTGTTCAGGGGGAAATTGCTTTAGAAAAGTCTCTCATATGAGATGCCTCTCAGAGGTGCAGTAAAACTACATTACAGCATAAGCACAGCATTCAGTAAGAGACAAGATGATTAAAGAACTTTGCAAGAAGAAAAAAAAATTAGAAAAGTGGAATGACTGAAGGAAAAAAATGGAACACCGAGCCACAAGTTGCAGTGACATCTAGAAAAAGAAATGAAACACTGAAGATAACACAAGAAGGAAATCTTTCTAGAAACTTTGTCTTCAGATGAAAGACTGGACAAACCATACCTTATGAGACAAGGAGGCTAAATAATCAGAACTTGAATTGCTGCAGCTTCTAGGAAGGATTACAGTCTCTCTGAGCTGCAGATGTGATTTTATAAACTTTCACAAGTTTATCAAGGCAGCCCAAGCTGTGCAGGGATCTTGAGTTACTCTACTTGAAGGATAAACTTTGCAGAAAGTTAGACATGCTTTCCAGACGAGTGTACAGACCCTATCTGCATAGCTATGGTACACAATAAACTGTAACTGTAGCAACACTAGAAAACAAATACTCCTGTGATGTTGAACTTTCTTCTCTAACATCACTGAATGGGAGGAGAGTGAAAGCTGCAGTGCAGATAATATGTAGTATTTGAAACTGTTTTGATTTTTTTTCATTGCATTTTTAACAAACATTTTTCAATGACCCTCCTTAGAACAAGGGTTGAAAATTACATTTTGGCAAAACTTGGAGAAGACTAATATGTACTGTTGATACAATTGTGTGTCATTATGGTCATCTAGTACTACACACCAAGTTAATGGAAGGAACAATAAAATGCAGAGAGTATTTTGTCTTTGGGCTTATTAACAAAAAATAACATTTAAGTCAACAAAGTGGTATAGATGACTTTTTACAAATTCCATGAAAAAATGCGTGTTATTTTAAGTACCAAGCCCCTGTAATGCTTTGGTCTTGTCTGTCATTTTATTTCCCATAGATTTGAGGGTTTAATTGCATCACTTGGCATTATTTAATTGTTCATATATAGTGGGAAGCATTTGCATTAGGGGCTGCCTTTCTCTTCTGTAAGGCCATAACATACAAGACAATCGACTGCATCAACTTTTCCCCAGAGCAACATGTGCCTAATATAGTGTTCTCACTTCTGTCTAGCACATACTTACTTCATTCCCTGCTGTAGTTCCACAAAAACACACAGACTTGGTAGACCTGTTTCTGGGTATCACCCTGAAGAAAGTAAGATTCAATTATTTTCAGTGAAGTTTTCTGCTTTACAGTCTACAAAAATACCCACTTTCTATGCGAACTTTAAGTGTCTCTGTACCTGATTTAAATGTTAATTTTTAATATGTTTTGTTCTGTTGTAAGCATCCTTGTTCTTGACTACATTGGAAAAAAAGAGAAGAGTTTCAGAAAAATCAGTGACATAGGATTTTGTATGAGTAACAGCTGAGGTAAAACAGGAAAATGACTTCAAGATCTAGTCCTCTCAGATGAATGTTTGGATCTCCACTTCCTATAAGCTAAATAGCTGAAAGATGTATTTAATTCTGAACATATTTAAGAAATAATTTATTTTAAATTCTTCTACTTGAAAAATAAAGAAATGCAACCTTCCATCTGCAAGCAATGCCTAAAGGATTTATCATAGCAGAATGTTTTTAATGGAAGTCCATCTTGAGAACATTATGTAGAAAAAAAACCATGTGTGGATCAGGCCAGAAATGCTCATCCAGAAGCCAAGTAGAGTTTTGCTGAACATTTTCTGTCCCTTTTCCGCAAGTGTTTCCTTGTTTGCCTGGGTGTGTACCTTCTCTTACAGACACCCCAGATGCCTATGTGTGATTCTCCAACGTTGCAGCAAACTCCCTACTGGACAAGAATCATCTGGACACACCCAGTAGTTTTCACTTCATATCCTTCTGGGCAATATATGTCATTAACTCTCTTCCCTCTTAAGTAAGCTATTCTGCCCTTCACCAGAACTTTTATTAACTCAGTGCTGCTTGTATAGTGAGAAGGACCCCGACGAACCACATCTCCCTCCTTCAGTTTCAAAGCAGCTCAGATTAAGTGAAAACCCCACAGATAACAACCTGACTTTTTCTGTACATTTGAAATTATCCTTTGATTTATCTTAAAAAAATCATAAATTAATAGACAATTGATGGCCTAAAATGAGGAAGATTCTTCTCCATATAAGACTGGCACTCAAATTCTAATTTCACACTAAACACATACCCTGTCTTTGCTCTTTGATTCAGCCTCAAAACTCTATGCCCAAACGTTTTTGTACTTTCTCTAGATACACTTTGTCTGTTACATTTAGAGAGATACGATATTGTTGCTTGAAGCTGCCATTCAGATTGTCTAGCCACATTTGTAAGATTAGGTTTCTCAATGAGTGATTGTTCCACAGCCAATTACCACAGTAAGGAATAATAAACTTGTAAAGTCACTCAATCCACTGTTCTACCTTCTTTTCAAAAGTATAAAAAAACATCTGGGGAGGTGTTTATCTTCTCCCTCTGGTGACCAACAACAGGAGATGAGGAAATTGCATGAAGCTGTGTAAAGGGAAGTTTAGACTGTACATCAGGAAAAGATTGTTCTCTGAGTGGATGGTTGGTCACTAGAACAAGGATTCCCAGGGAAATGGCCATGACATCAAGCCTGTCAGAGTTAAAGGAACATCTGAACAATGCTCTCAGTCATATGATTTAGTTTTAGCTCCTCCTTGTGAAGAACAGGGAGTTGGACTTGATAATCCTTACATGTCCTTTCCAACTTGAGATTTTCTATGATTCCATGATCTAAATTCTAGATTTCTGAAGTCTGTCAGCCAACAGATGTAATATAGAATTCAGCATGTCTGATGGTGAAGAAATATACTAGACCAAATGAGGTAGCTCCTTACTCACCATGATGATTTCATGGATCCTGTTCATATCTAACTTGCTTCAAGTGCTGTGCAAGACAGGTCTGAGAAGAGTTTTGGAAATCTACAGTGCCATTTAGCCACAACACAAATACCAGTTTTGGAGAAGCGTACAGAAATGTCATGTGTAACCTTATAGGTTTGATTTTCATAAAAGTCAGTGGTTACTGGAAAATCACATCCTAAGAAAATTTCCTTGGTCAGTGCGGCTAAACTTGCTCATGGACATGAAGCTGCTTCAGGCACCCAGAGACAGAAGAATCTCATGTGCCTGCCAGCTGGGCAGGGATTTTTGGACTGGCATCCCAAATTCATGTGCCCAGACTCTGTTTACTCTGCACTTCAGGAATTTCATTCTGATTTTTTTCTATATTACCACCATTGCACGACAAAGAGACAAGCGATGTCTTCTGGTTCTGGCCCTACAAGTCACACAACTGAAGTGGAGTTAGAGTGACAGAGTGGAGAAAGCCACTTTTACTGATATCTGGCACATTGAATCACCTAACCTATGTGATTTGCTTCCTTTATAACATTTAACAAGATCTATTTGGACCAAAAGCAAGATAAACTAGCTGAGTTGCCACAGCATGTTGAGTCATTCTGTTTCTTCTTGACAAAATGAGGAAAACATTCTCATGGAGAGGAGAAAACAGTCAAGTTTCGTTCTCTGTATGAGAGTCTTTGATGACAATGAGGGACAGGATTCAAAGCAATTGGACAGGGTGCAAATTTTGCTGTACTTGTTAAGACTGAATTATCTCCAGACTCTGAAAGAGTAGCCAAGTTACTATGTTCGTTCGCTGCTATACTGCACTGTAAGGATGCTGTTGAAAAATCCTTGATCTTGTCAAGGATTTCACCATTGTGTTCTTCATTGTTCTGGGATACTATATCCAATATTTCCTTTTCATCAAGTGCTTTTCTTGTAAAGTTTGTTTCTTCTCCTTGAAATTATTTTCCTTTGATGCTATGGATTTTCTTTCCGCAAAACTAACCCAATCCAGGAAATGGTCTCTCTGCAGTGCTAATTGCTGCAAGTTGAAAACTAATAGTCATGCAGACAATGAAACTTCACTGTTGTCACCTCTCCATGAGAATGTCTTTTTTTTGCTTTCTCAGGAAGAAATAGGATCACTCAACAAATATGCATCTGAAAAAGAGGAAAAGTAATGGAAGTATGTACATGTTATTTCCCGACCCTCCCAAGATCTAATATTAAAAGACAAATTGTTCCATTTCAAGTTATATAGGCACATTTCTCTATAATTCTATTCATAACATCTTGCTTAGTTAAGCAGAAAGATATACACGTACATATCCACAGAGCATAACCTTAATGCTTATTTTGCTTTTAAGAAATAATCTCCTTAAATCTCGCCCTTCCCCCAAATATGGCCTTTCTTTTTTCCCCTTGTGTAAAGCATTGTATTCCTGCCAGAAATAAATCTATGTCCAAATTTCTGAGTCAAAGCTTGGAAAGTACACTAGTATGTTTGCTGTCTCTTGGAGAGTGTCCATATGTTACAAAGTGTTTAATAGAGTAGTGTAACTTGTTTCATTTCACATTTATTCCAGTTACAAAACCACAATAATCATTTTATGCTTACATAGAAGTTCAGTTTTCCATCAGTCTAAGTTCAAACAGCTTTCTCACGACAAATCCTGAAAGTAATTCCTACCTTTTATTAACAAATGATGATTGCTTTCCTTAGGCAAATATGCCACAGAGATACCAAGACTTTTGTGCAGGGTAGAGAATAAACATGTTCAAATATAAAATCAATTGTTCCTCTTATTTGATTTACTCTTTTTTATTACAATAAAATGGTGTTAATTTGTGTGTTTAGTAAATTAAAGGGACATTATACAATAATGTCTCCTTCTAATCAACTTGACATACATATTGCTGCTCTGGATTTTTTAGTGTGTCTTAAAACATGTCTTCTGAAGAAATCATCCAGACTTTGCCAAGAGAAAGATGAATCGTAGATCATTTACTTTAGACCCTTGCCTTTTTTCAGACAAAAAGATTTATGGACACAAAGCTCATCAACTCCACATGAAACCTTGGTTTGTTCCTTGATGGACCTATTGTACCACTTACAGTGTTGAATTTTGTTTCTAATTGAGCTCTAATTAAGCTCTGTGAATTTTGATTTATAATAATTTATGTTGTAGTTCAGAGACAACATTAAAATATATATTTTTTTTTCTTTTACATTTTTTCCAATTAAAAATAAGACATCCCTGTCCCTTCAAAGTTAATGATAATATTCACATTGACTTTATGTTCTTATTGACTCAACCAACCACACAAACAATGTCACAGCCAAGTATTTGTTTCCATGTGGGCTGTTATGTTTAAAATGAAAAGGAATCTACAGAAATATAAACTACTATATCAAGGAGAAGGCAACACTGACTTTGTCACTTCCATCATAGAATATTGGTAACACTAGTCCAGTAAATTGTGGAATTGTAGCAAGGGCTCTAAATAAAGCTACTAAGTGCTGTATCACTATGAAGGGCACTGATAAAAGTTCAGTTTAAAAAGGGATGAGAAGAAGGAGCTGAACTGAACAAATATAATCTGTTGCTCTTATATGCAAGATTTTTAAATAATTAAACTCAAAGGCATTACTACAAAGTGAGCTAAATGGCATTAATTTTTCCCAAAGGAAAGGCGATTTTCCTGAATTTCTTTCTACTCAGTTCTTCAATGACATGCCATCTGGAGTACTGTGGTCAGCTCTGGGGCCCCCAGCATAAGAAGGACATGGATCTGTTGAAGTGAGTCCAGAGAAGAGCTACAAAAATAATCAGAGGACTGGAGAACCTCCTCTATGAAGACAGGCTGAGAGATTTGGGGTCATTAAGCCTGGAGGAGAGAAGGCTCTGGGAACATCTTACAGTAGCCTTCCAGTACCTAAAGGGGGCCTACAAGAAAGCTGGAGGGGGACTTTTTACAAGGGCCTGTAGTGATAGGACAAGAGATGATGGCTTTAAAACAAAAGAGAATAGATTTAGATTAGATGTAAGGAGGAATTTCTTCACTATGAGGATGGTGAGGCACTGGAGTAGGTTGCCCAGGAAAGCTGTGGATGCTCCGTCTGTGGAAGTATTCACAGTCAGGCTGGATGGAGCTTTGAACAAACTGGTCTAGTGGGAGGTGTCCCTGCCGTGACAGTAGGGTTGGAACTAGATAATCTTTAAGGTTCCTTCCAACCCAAAGCATTCTATGAATTTCCTCACATTTAAAATGGTATGCAATTTCTTCCTGTGTAATTTTAAAATGTCTCTTTGCAAAATATTGTTCTGGTCACCTCTCTTTTATGGAGAGAAGAAAATAAATAGATTTTTTTTTTTAAATGGAGCATCTGCAAATGGTACTCACAGCATTGGCAGCTACAATTTTCCCTTGTCAGTGAAGAGCCAGTCTGGAACTGCTGACACTAAAGATCAAGAGTGTAATACTCAAACCAAAGAATAGACTACTATGCAAGAAAAAGGAGAACAAGTTGACAACAAATAAGAAATTTTTCAGGTACTTAGCATTTTTTTCTTTCTCTTCTTCCCCCTATCTGGAAGCCCATTAATATAGAAAAATTCGTAATGGGCAAATTATGATGAAAACCTTTCTGAGAAAAACATCTCATGTTCAGCATAACATGGGAAAGTCCTTAGATACAACTCCCCCCTCCCCCCTCACATTCAGGGCAATTAACCAAGACAAGGAACACAAAATAAAAGAATCTCTTATTATTTTATGATGTATGTAAACTTTGGTGAAAAGTTCAGACCCATGACAGAGCAGGAAATAGCCTATACACTGTGTCTCAGATATGGAGGACAGTTCTCAATATCCTTCTAGAGATATTTTTGGCTTTCATGAGATGCAGAGTAGAAGTAGACCTGAGAAATAACCTCCAAACTACAGGAGGAGCAGACATTGTTATCTATTATACTGATGGAAACGTGGAGGAATGGCACTGAGGTCAGTGGAGTGGAATCTAGACCTGGCATAGCTACATTTGCTTGAATCTGTCTAAAGCCACACATAAATGACTGGCTATTTCTGAAGGAACTGGGATGACCTCCCAGCTTACATAAACTGGTTATGTTTTGGTGATCCAGACCTGAGACAAAAACCAAAATCTAGATTTGATGATGTATTTTGCATTTCATCTCCAAAGCTGTTCAGAAAAAAACAGGTGACTTCTACAAATACTTGAAGTGTGATTGAGAGATGAAATGATCCCCAGCGTGACATTCAGTTGTTCTTTTGAAGTTTGTTTATGGATAGCACATGCCAAGATATAGAAGATACTTTCCAACATTCATGTCTGATCAAGTCAGAGTTGATCATCTACTGAAATATTTATTTTTACTTGATTTACTTTCAGCTGGATGTGCCAAATTGTCTCCACCTAGTCAGCAGAAAGCTTGGTGTTTCAGAAAATTGAAATTCAAAGGCATATGAGGAAGAAATGTTTTACACATGATTGCAATTTTAAAAAAAATTGTGATTATTTGATCTTCAGTGAAACCACAATCACCTGACTATGCTTAGAATCTGTAGCCATTCTTAGGCAGAATGACAAAGACAGGAATCATTTTATTAGAGTGAAATATTGCAGACCATAAAGAAAAGTAATGGACAGAGGCAAATACTCACTTTTGATTTCTTCTTAGAAATGATATTCATTATATTAATTCATATCACACTCTTAAGCTCCATCAGTTGTATAAATAAAGCAATGTCATAATGACAATGAAAATTTTTATTAACAAATATACTATCTATACACCACACAAAAAGTTAACAGCTGACACACCAAAATATTGAGTTTATAAAAGCAGACAATAGAGCACATCGTTTCATCCACTTCTTCCCTCACAGCCCACTTGCTTCATTTATTTATTTCTTATCCTTCCTTGGGTTTTAATACTCAGGCGTGGAATTGGTCAACAGATGTAGACTGTGGAGAAGTCAATAAAGTGTGTTGGTTGTTGCTTTCCCATGTATGATTCCTTGGCACTTTGTGTCTGATCAAAAGGGATGGTAAATATGGTAGGATAATTTTACAACATGCAGAAGATTTTCTGTTATGAAAAGACTGCACTGGCAAGCTTCTTTCCTCTGAAGTTTCCAGAGCTTAAAAAACGTGAACAGTGTCACTTTGTCAGCCTCAGTCTGCAGTCAAAATCATTCAGCAGGTGCTCACCACGTTGAAGAACTGCAGGTCAGTTATTTACTCTATCCCTCTTCTGTAATAAAAATGTTTCTAGTTGCCAGACTGCATTATTCTGAATTCAGCCTTGAGGTCTCATTACTCACCACCGCAAGCAAGGTAGTGAATTTGGCTCATGTAGTTTGGTGAAACGTGTGCTTATGGCTGATATTCTGTGTACAGATATTGTTACAGTTTACCTCCCTTGAACTAATAGTTACTGCGTCAAGAGAAGGGGAGCAGCAAAATTTCAGAGCCTAGAACTGTTATTCTCATAATCTCTTGTCCTTTCAACCTTGCTGGCAGCATCAGAGATGTTGAGTTGTCAAAGAATGAAGATGAGTGCAATGTGGCTCCTAGACAGACACTTCCAGTTTTCAGATTTTGGATCATTCTACTGAAGTTATTTACTTCAAGGGAAAGACTATTCTGCACATCATTTTCTTGAAGATAAGTTTTTAAGGATTTAAACACTAGATTAAGAAACTTGTAGAAAGCAAGGAAGGGTTTTCTTATGGTTCTCTCATCTATTCCCCACTGTGCCACCTCTCTTCAGGTGGCCAGATCAAACCTTCTTTTATTTCTGACAGATGTCTGGAAATTCCACAGTGTCACTTGGATAATCTCTAGTGTTTTACTGTTCTAATTGCTAATCACTTCTAATATTTATTATAATTATAATTGCTAGATCACTACTAATATTTATTCTAAACTCCTTTGCTTCAATCTATGTTCATTGTTTCTGACCTTTTGTATTTACAGATATCTTTTATTTATTTAAAGATTCATTTCTGTCTCCCTTGTGATTTGTTTATTTTTCTAAATTTATCATCATTACTTTTCACATCTTTTCTCAGAGGCTGTATTTTCTAGATTGCTGATGATTTGTGTAGGCTGTTTTAACAATTAATGTGCTCTAAACCAGAAAACTTACACCATTTGAGACCTTAACACCACTGACTAATGTGGAAGGATTACTTCGTATATTTTATACAGAGCATTCACAGTCCCATGAGGAGTTTGTCTATAATTACACAGCTGATTATTCCTATCCATTGTGGGACTTAGCTTTTGGCTTTCTGGAGTTAAATATTCATTTTTTCACAATGCATATTTCACTGTCAAGGTAATTTTGAATTCTGTCTTCCAGTGTGCATGAAAATAATTCACAAATGTACTGTGTAGACTCTCTAATCCATCCTCATTAATGAAAATGTTAGTACTATAAAATTCAGAACAGACCTCACTTCCCTTACTTGATTATGGGAATGTCAGCTAGAAGAGTTGTCACCTGTTACATACTACCTATCCACAAAGTTTGTTACACTTTTTGTAAGAATAAATTAAGTTAGTCTGATACATTTTTTTGCCAAATTTTTCTCAGTAGTTACATAATTCCTTGCTCTTTTCTGTGATTTTTACTATTGATTTGAAATTTGATATTAAACCAGCTGGCCTATTATTCCTCTGTTCCTCCCATATTTTTTAAAGAAAAGCTTTTTCTTCCTCTGTGGGCTCAAAGATAAATGCTGGCAGCTTCGGGTTTACGGGAGCCATTTTTCTAAGTCTCCTCTGATGAATTTCATTGGGCCCAGTCAGCACTTAACTTTCTCAAATATACCTTAACATTTCCTCTCCCTGGTTTACTTATATCTTTGTCAGTGCTCCTATATGTCTTTGCTGCCTGACAGATCCTTACTGAATGACTTAGTGATGATTAAAGCGTGAAGGCATAAACCACTTGAAGTCTCATTATCAACTGACATTCCTATTGAGTTGCAAACTGACTAATTCACTTTCTTTCCAGATAATGATTAGGGTATTACTTCTTATCTTTTATGTCTTTTGTTTTTGTATCCCATTTCTTGACTTGACTTTTTGATTGTGTCCAATTTATTATATTACATAAATATTTTGTGGCACTAGCCACCCATCTTGCTAGCATTTTCTCTATTTCCCCATTTCTTTTTACTCTGAGATGTTAACTGCATGAGGATGAATTTCTACGTACCACACAAACACTACAAAGAGATTTCAGATTCGCAGTCCTGGAGACAGTGTCTGCAGATCTTACTCAGCAATATAGAACACTTTCAGCTATAAATGATACAAATCTTTGATTAGCCAAAGCACTGCAGAGACCTTGTAGAAATTACTGGAGTGTCGTATATTAAGAGATGCACTTGGAAAGTTGGGAAATAGATTTGGCATAAAAAGGTACTGATTTAACAGAAGAGGGTTTTGTTGATTTGGAGTTGGTTTTTTTGGTGTTTTTTTTTTATTGTTTGTTTGGTTTTTTGTCTGACATTATTTGCCAGGTATCTTAATTTAAGCAGAGATGATTATGTAAATCTGTTAAATGTTAAGTAAATATTTAAATGAATTCATACAATCTGTGGGATGAGCTAATTAAGTAGTGTTTGATTTCCTAATTCATCTACGTCTACATGCAAAAATAGCAATATGTGGATCAATTTTAGAAAGCCCTTCTTTAAAGTACGAAATGTTTGCTAAGTTTTTTGACTAATTATATGATTTCATTGTTACAAATACACCTTTTCCTTTAGAAATGCTTTTCACAAAGCCTTTGACATCTGCAGAAGATTATTAATTTTCATTAATTTAATTTACTTTTACAGTTTCTATGACAAGTTAGTTTCTATTCTATTCTAGAGTTCGAATAAGGAAAAAACCCCACTAAATATTTTATTTTATTTACTATATGCTATTATGCTTATTTTAGACTCTTTCTCTTTTTTTTTTTCAGTGACTTAGTAATACGTCTGTTACGGAATCTAGTACTGAAGGTTTGAAGTTACTTCAAACATATCACAGAGGTTAGTTCTCATTAGAGAGAAAGAATTCCATTCCACTCAATTCTTAGATACCTAAGAACATTTCACATTAAAACTGTTCATATAGCTCTGTAAAAGTAATTCCAGAAGGCCTTATTTACATTGATCAGATGCCCAAGATGCTGCAACCTGAAAGCAAAAAGGAATTTGAACCCCATACTTCACAAGCAGGAAAGCAGGCCAACCACAAGCTCATGAGAAAATGTGCATGAGAGTTTTCCCAGTCCCTTTTCTGGAAACTGGATCACTATACACCAAGGAAAGAAAAGATTCTGGAAGTGGGAAAGCAGAAAGAGGGGTGCAACTGCAGTCTAGTGGCAATGAAACTTGGTCATAAATATAACTCTGGTATCAGAATCAAACTTTATATTGGATAATTTTTAGACAAAAGGAAGGAAGAAATCAGAAGATCTGAGAAGATCTGAATCTCTGAGAAGGATGCTCTATGTTCTTGTAAAGGAGAAAGAAGCAAATTTAAGCTTTTAGTTCCAGTTTCAGAAAGATGCCTGCCTCTAGCCCTGATATAGATGACTAAGCATATGCAGGATACAAATTTCAGGCATAAAATTCTTACATTTGTTTCAGGGTTCAGATGCCAAAAACCTTCACATGATGACAGATTTTTTACGAAAGACTGTACTGTCCAAATTATGGCTATTTCTTACCAATATTTTAAGTTACTTTCCCACTTCATAGCAAAAGTTAGTCTGCATGCTGTCTTGAGACACCATTCATGAAGCTGTCTACTTCTACCCATTCATCCATGACAGTCATGAAAACTGGGGCTTAGGCAGAAACTGCTGAAATGTATCATACATCTGATCCTACTCACTTTGCTGCCTGTTACATGGTGTTTCCTTTCCAGGCTTGTACTGTTGATATGATTTCCTCTTAAGCCAGGAAGCTTGAATTATTTTGGAGTTCAGTGATGGTTTTGACCTGATACTTGAAGTTGTTCTCCAGGATGCCTATGTCTTACCTCCATTATTGCCCGTTTATGGCTAGGAATGTCCTGAAGTTGATAGTTTTTGTATTTATATTGCATCCTTAAGGGTTTTCTTTGATATGCAAGCTTCTCTTCATTTAGTAGTTCATTCTATAGGAGCTACTTAGGTCTTAAAGTTTCAGTCTTTGAACTCACAAATCTGTTTTGTCATACCTAGGACTTCATTCTTAATGTGCCCAACAATATTTTGTCTCTGATCAACTTGTTGTGCCAACTCATTCACAGTAGAATGCACGTTGGGAGCATCATTAGCTGAGAGAATGTTGTGGTTTTGGCTGAGACAGAGTTACTTTTTTTTCATAGTAGCTGGTATGGGGCTATGTTTTGGATTTGTGCTGAAAGCAGTGTTGATAACACAGGGATGTTTTCATTACTGTTGAGCAGCACTTGCACAGAGTCAAGGTCTTTCCTGCTTCTCATACTGCCAGCAAGTAGGCTGGGGAAGTGCACAAGAAGCTGGGAGGGGACACAGATTGGACAGCTGACCTCAGCTGAGCAAAGGGATATTCCATACACTATGATGTCATGCTCAGCATATAAATCTGGGATAAGAAATAGGAAGTGGGAATGTTCGGAGTGGTGGTGTTTGTCTTCCTAAGTAACCATTATGAATGATGGAGCCCTGCTTTCCTGGAGATGGCTGAATACCTGCCTGCTGATGGGAGGTAGTGGATTAATTCCTTGTTTTGCTTTGCTTGCATGTACAGCTTTTGATTTACGTACCTAATGTCTTTATCTCAACCCACAAGTTTTGTCACTTTTACCCTTCTGATTCTCTCCCCATCCCACTGCAGGGAAGGGAGGAAGTAGCTGTGTGGTGTTTAGTTGCTGGCTGGGGTTAAATCACGACAGGGAAATAAATTTGGCACAGAGTGCACACATTCATCAGTATGGCAGGAATGGGCCCATCAATCAGAGGATGGAAGACATGAGGAAGCACCAAAGGAATTTGACATGTCTGCTGGAGCAGAAGGAAGACTAGAAGGACAGGTGTTAAAACAGATTTTCAGTAGATCAAAATTTGTAGTTTATACAAACTTATGCCATTAGAAAACTATTGCATTTTATTGCATCTGAGATAGCAGGACTTCATGTCCATTTAATTACATGAGTCTTTAGATCTCATTCGTACTACCCTGTAATTCATTTAGAGAACTTACAATTTCATGCTGTGTTTTGACAGCTACTAGAGCAGACATAACCACAAACTGTTCAGATACAGGCTTGTTTTGATCACCAGCCTCCTTTTCTACAGCCTTGGTGATAACACTGCTAAACCTAACCATGAAAATGACCACAGCTGGTAGCAGAATCCCTTTCTGGCCTTCTAGTTTAAAGCTGTATGTGTTTATCTAAGACCTTGAAATGCCTTGGTTTTTTAAAATCTTAATCTTTCTTGGACTTGTCAGAATGGTTTAATAGTGGAATATTATAAAATTCTGATCTGGAAATAGTTCACACTAAGAGATAAGACTGGATCTGAAAGGGGAAGGAGAATCAGATTTGGGAGGTGTGGCAAAGCATAGCTCTTGCCGTACTGCGAGTGCTGTGCAGAGATAATCTAGAGAGGTAACTGAGGCTGGTTGAACAGAGGGAAGGGACAAAAATGCAGACAATGGGAGAAAGGGTCAGAGGAGAAAAAGATACAAATGGACTATTACATGGACTTCAACTGAATTACATCAGCATTGAATTAGACCTGTCTTCTGGTGAACTCATCAAGTAATGGAAATGAATTGTTAAAGCCAAAGTTCTCCAAAGGTTACTGCAGACATCACTATTCTGTATCACAGTTCTGGAAGTTTGTAGCTTCTCATTTGTTCCAGAAACAAAACAAATAAAGAGTCTCCATCTCTTAAAGCCCATTTCCATATAAAATGTCTTTTGTGTTCCATTTTTTCTCTCTGGACTCTCATTTCTGCAGAGTACTCTTTACTCTGTAGTGTGTGTAGGAATAACAGAAAGATGAGATGCAGATTTCTTTCTTTGGATTAATTCTGAGACCTTTCAACTTATTTTACAGCACTTTTTAGAAAACTTTTGATTCAACAGATATGCTTATTTTTAGACTAAATTATACCTTAGAGACTTCTTCTATAACTGAAACTGAAGTGGGGAGCTGAACTCTGCCAATTTTCCAAAACCTAAAGAAAATTTGGTTACATTACTTATTGGCTTGTCCAGTTCACATAATTCTCAGTACACTTAAAAAGAACTTTCCTAGGAAAAAGTTCTACAGTACTATAAATCTTATGGTTTTAAAAGCCATATATTGATTGTGGAAGTAAGATCGTGAGGACTATGGAGAATGGATTCGTGTAAACAGGCCAGAGAACAGAACAGGGCGTTTGTGATTTTCCAGATTTTGCATTTTTTAGTATTTTACAGGGATAGTACTAAAGGATGTGGTACAACATCCTGTAATGTACACTAGTTTCCAGTCTTTGTGCTCTGAAATTATGCAGCAGGACATATGACCATTTCTTATCTTTGCATAAATTCTGTTTCCTGAATGTTTCGCTGTTTTACTGTGGAGTTATTTCATCATTCTGCTGAAATGAAGCATTTCTGGGAAAAGTCTGTTTGTTGAGCATTATTAATGCTGTGGTCATACATTTCCCATAAGGGACATTAAATGTTTTTAAGGAAGACATGTTGGAGACCACAGTCTGGTCTTTGACATGTGTATTTTTCCTTAAGCAAAGAAATGGCAGCAATGGATTACTTGTAGACTCTAGAGTACCAGATGAAGTCACTTTAAGATACCCTTATCCATTGCTACAAAAAATGATATGACAGGTTCATCAGTTTTTAGTGGAAACTGATAGTGGGTATTGGCAAATGGAACTCAATTCAAAAGTTTGGGCAAATAAATTTCCTCCACAAGACTTGGCCTATGGCCATTTAAAGTGGTGTTCTTATGTGATTAAGAATACCAATGGCCTGTGATGGGCTGCTATGCTGAAACTGAACACTCAGAAGGGTTTTTTGTTGGTTTTGGTGTTTGTTTGTTTGTTGTTGGTTTTTTGTTTGTTTGTGTTTTTTGTTTTGGTTTGGGTTTTTGTTTGTTTTTGGGGTTTTTTTTGTGTATTTTGTTTTGTTTTATTTTTTTTATTCCAAAATAAGTAATTTACTTTATTAAGCACAATATCAGTGGGATAAGAATTTCTTCTGGCAAAAGAAATTGAGGGTGGCAGAACGACACAACTTCCCCAACACTGAAGATTAGTAGAGATCTGATCCTATTATAGAAAAGCTCCTAGCAAAATGTTATGTTTGAGCAGGGAATTGCATGTCTCAAACAAAATGGTTGGTCATTGTCTGGTGTCAAGAAGAGTTTCAGTTGCAAGAGTCTTTGCTGTGATGTCTTCAGCTTAATCAAGTGAGTTTCTCCAAATGATTGTTCTGCTTAGTTCTCATACTCCATCTGGACATGGCCCTACATGTTTATTCCAGGTCATGCATAATTCATTCCCATCATTTATCTAAACTACATAAAAACACCTCCTAAATATCCTAACTACATACAAAATACTGCCATGTGCAGGAACAGTTTCTATTGACTGTTTATAAAATAACTCACCTATGCAGAATTTGCCTGGGAATCTCTGTGACACTGTCACCAGGAAGTATATCATAGTATCATAGAATAGTTTTGGCTGGAAGAGACCTTCAAGATCATCAAGTCCAACCTTATTCCTAGCCATATCAAAACCACTAAACCATGTCCCTAAACACCATATCTAACCAGCTCTTAAACACCTCCAAAAGACGGTGACACCACCACCTCCCTGGACGGGCCATTCCAATGCCTGACAACCCTTTCTCTAAAGAAATGCTTCCTAATATCCAGTCTGAACCTCTCCTGGTTCAATTTCAGGCCATTTCCTCTTGTTCTATCACTTGTCACCAGGAAGAACAGACCAGCTCCTGCCTCGCTAAAACTTCCCTTCAGGTAGTTGTAGAGGGCAATAAGGTCTCCCCTCAGCCTTCTTTTCTCAAGGCTAAATTCTCAAGGCTAATTCAACTGAAAGATTTGAAAACTACTTCTAAAACCAGAAGTGGGAAACCTCAGCAATAGCAACTGCTACCTGCAGCAACTCTGAAGAGCTAACATGACACAACAGATTAAACCCACCTAACTTCAGGTGAATTGATGCACTTGAAGTGTGCAATGAAATGGCTCCTTTTACCTGAGCAACTGTCCTCGTCATCAGAGAGAGGCACCTCCCTTTTCAACAGCATTTCCAACTCTTCAGTTTCAGCAACATCAACAGGTCTCTCCCCATGCTTATTGGCTTGAAATGGGTTTCCACCATGTCGAAGCAACAGCTTCACAATCTGCAGCGTTAAATAAAGGAACTTGTAGGTTTTCCACAACATGTTACTGGACCAGCATAAAAACCTTTAATTGCAGATGAAGCATGGACGATGTGATACTCAGCCCTAAACTCCTACCTATGAAACTGAGACTGCAAAGCAACACTGCAGCAATTAGAATGCAAAATGTCCATGTATGTGTAATCTCCCCCTTAAAAGAGGTAATGGAGAAGACTAAAGGAAGCTGTCTTCTGTTACACAGATGTAGCATCATCACAAACGAGTTACTTTCTTTTTAGTCCTACATGCTAAGAATGGGGAAATTCACCAGTGATATTTCAACATAAAACTTCAGAATTTTTGTGATGTGTAATGTCAGTGAGACAGTCACAGATACATATACTGAGACCAGACAAACGTGAGATCCTGTTCTCCAAAACTTTACTACAATTTCAGGCAAGTTCCATCTAAAGACCCACTTTTATTTAGATACCCATAAGAAACAGTTACTGAAGAGATAAAAAACCAAAGTCACATGCAGATTATCAAAATTCATTTCTCCAGCCTTTCCAAAAGATCCTTTCAAACTGAACGTCTAGTTTGGAAGGTATATTTCATTTAAGGATATTTTCCTTTTTTTTGTTTTATGCAGTAGACTGAACACATAGCAATGAAATACAAGAGGCATAAAGGGAGAGTGGAGTCATTTCTGCATCTAGTTTGTAGACAACAAGAACAAATTCAAAAAATAATTGTAAAATACCTACAGTGCTCCATTTATCTCCTCTGCTAAGTCATTACTGGTAAATTTTTAAAAATATATA
>WUAM01000287.1:92316031-92332982 GCA_024336885.1 Actenoides hombroni | reverse complement strand
TCTTCCCCTTTGGGGAGGGAGGGGGGTTAACAGAGAGCGTCTGTTACAGGTCTAAGGGGCTGCCCTGACCCTAAACCATGACAAGAGTCTTAAAGTAAATGCAAAACTTATTTCACATTTCTAGGAGGAAAATAAGTTCAGGAAACCTTGGAAGGATCTTGAATCAGTCTGAGACATGAGATAGTGGATAGGACATACCTGATCCCCAGGTTTAAAACCAAGATTGTCTATAAAACAGGAACCTTGAATCTGAAAATGAAAGCACAGTTGTGGAAATGAGACTGGAAAAGTGACTATTAGAGTGACAAATGAACTTGTTATCCACACAAAATAAGGAGTTTATTGCTTGTTATCAACTTGAATAAAAGTAGATTTCATTTGGGGGGTCCATTGATAGACGTATATCTTGCAGGCCTGATAATAGATAAAGAAGCAACAGGAAAGATCCATGTTGACATGTCTGGGAGAGAAACAAGTGGGTTAATGATCTGAAAACACTTTGTAATATTATTACCATATTTCTTTCTCCAGGGTTGGTCATACAAATCCAATCTGTGTATGTTTATGTTATGTGTATTTGGTTTGTTTGTTTTTGTTTTCATTGACTTTTTTGTTTGGGCTTGTTTTGATTTGCTTTAGTTCTACTCCTTGCTTTTTTTTTGAATTCTAAATATTACTGACATTTGCTGCCAAATATGTTCTGTGCATACTCACGTAGATAAAATGATTACCACAGTAGCTATCTTAAAAAATGGAAGACACCTCTGAAGTTTAGATACTTGGTCATCTTGGACTACAGTTGCATATGGCTGATTACTTTAAGGCCCTGTGAAATGACGTGTCCCCCAGAAGACACCATCCAACCTTCTCCTGTCACCAGTATTTTCTGTCACTGCACCACACCAAGTTTGGGATGATGTGAGCAGTTGTGTTGCCACACAGTAATTGTTGTTTAGAACTATGAAAATTAATAACTTTTCAGAGTTATTTTTTAGCTGGGAGAGTTCCTCATCCATCTCATGGACTAGATGGAACAAGGGAAGGCTGACACTGAGGCAGCAGTAAGCAACAGGTTCATTTTGTTTCCTTCTGTGGAAGTAACAGATTTTGCTGTCTTAATGTATTTGTCAGAATATATCTTAAGGTAATTAAATCAGCTTCTTGACAAAATATATCATTTCTGACTATGTGTTAGTAGGCTTAGAAAACAGGGAAAGAAAAAGACAGTAAAGAAGTAACATGGTCATAACTGAAAGCAAGGAGAGCAAGAAAAAAACCATCTTTTGGGGCACAGATGAAAAGATTTGTTAGGAAAGCATGATTAGAAATCATACTAGCAAAGGTTCATATGGACTACATTATAAATAAGAACGTCTACATCAAAGAAACATATGTCATAAAATTAAAATTTCTACCTAATTGCTGACAGCTCTGAAATGCCCTGACATCTAACACCTTATAAAGCAGAAGAGGTCTTTTTCTTTCAATTCCATATTAGGAGAAGTCAATGAAGTTTTATTAGAATTGTTATACTGGTTGTTTAAGTAATTAATTGCCCACAAATTATAAAATACATCTGATTTCTAAGAAGATTGTGAAACACAATTTTTCAATGCATTCTTTTGGTCTCTAGAAATAGAAGTTCCAATTTTATTTCAGACCTCCAGCTAGCTTGCCTTTATATATTTTCATTTACAGTTCATTATAGGCACCCAGGACTGTAGATTTTGCCCAAAAGAGCATTGAAATAACATAGAGAGAATAATTATATTAAGTTTTATGTTTCTAGCACACAAACATTTGGTCACAGTTTAGTGTCAGGGTGGCCCCTTAGACCTATAACAGATGCTCTCTATTAACTACCCTCCCTCCCCAAAGGGGAAGAGAAAGGGAATAAGGGAGAGATACTTAGCAATTAGAAAAGGAAACTAGAACAGTTTTAATGAAAAGGAAAATAATAATAATAATAAAAATGGAGTATATACAAACATATACAAAACCAGTATCAAACCCACCCCACCCTGATGGTAATTACATCACCATCACCACTGATACTGTGGAGCAGGCACTGGGGGAGTCCCACACTGGGCCCAGCAGCAGACAGGAGCTGTGTTCAGGAGCTGGATTCTGGTACCAGATTCAGAAACACACCAATTGGGATCAAAGGCAGAATGGACAGAGTCCTCCTTGGATGCTCTGAGGAAGGAACTGAAAGAGGACCTGAGCTAAGCTGAGTAAAGCTGGCAAAGCAGTCCAAGAAGGGAGAAGAGCCACAGACTCTTCTCATCCTACAGCCTTATACTGAATATGACGTATATGGGATGGATACCTTGTTGATCAATTTAGTGTCACCTGTCCTGTCTGCTCCTCCCTGCAGGTGAGGCCTTTTACTTTTCTGCACCCCCCAATGTGGTACACAAGATTTAACAGTGGCCTTGGTCTGCACACCAATCCTTGGTAGTAACTCTAAACATGGAGTGTTATCACTGTTAGAAGCAGACACTGCCTGTGAAAACAGGCTGCTACCTTCAGAAAGTGCAGTTAGTTAGAAGAACTGAGCTGAAAAGTAAAATCACTGAACAGAATTAGTTCTTTTCTCACCCAAACCAGGACACACTTGATTTCCCAAAGTAGCTATGGAATATTCATCTTGAAAACTACCTTTTTATTTTGACTGATGGGAATTGGGTTGTCTTTTTAAGATAATCAATTTTTATTTAACCTAAGACTTTTTAGTCATATATGATCTGTGAGAATTTTAAGTCTAGGTGCAAACTGAGAATCAGCTTTTTAGAAGATAGAGGCATTCCAGATAAAAATGACTTTTCAGTCTTTCTAGTATAGATAGTGCATTGTTTACAAGTGTGACACTGTAATAGTTCTGCATAGAAATGTTTAGTAACCAGTGATGCTTTTAATGCAAGTTTTAAAGTTTCTCATACACAGAGTGACCTTAAGTACTAATTAAATCTAATTGGATTTTGGCACATCCTATCCTAAAAATGTTTAAATATAACAAATAAGAACAAAAATAGAATGAGTTCCTTCAACAAAGAGAAAAGTTGTATTTCTAAGACAAATTCCTTCTCATACCCTTGGAATTTCTCTGGTCTGTTTCTAATATAAGTTTCAGTTGGTACACTGAATACTTAATTGTCTTTCTTGTACCATCTTGTCTCATTAATAGAATTGGACTGCTGGAAAACTAATACGAGACTGTTAATGAAGTATAGATTATTGAAATAAAAATCAGGCTCTGTTTTAATATAAGAAATTATTGCACTCCTGGCCCAAAGAATAATATAAAGAATGTCTCCTACCTAGATTCCAGGTACTTATTAATGCACATCTCTGCTCCTGAAATTAGTATTTTGAAGTTTCCTTCTAAAGTGTAAGAAGCACAGCCTGCTTTATCGTGATTCAAAGACGCTGAATAGATGAAAGGCATGATGATGCATAAAGCAATAGCTCTGATTCAGGGAGCCAGACTCAACCCCAGAGCAGGCTGGCATGACTGTCTGACCAGTCTGCTGGGATCTCCATATAAAGGTCAGGTAAATTAGTTATACACATATGCAGTTAATTGTTCCATTATTTTTTTCCCTTGAGTGATTTTGTTCTTAATAAACAGTAATTTACTTAAAGAGAGATGAAAAGTGGTCCAAGATTGTCCAGGAATGACAGAAACTAGGCCTGAGGTAACACTGAGTTAATTGCTGGACTCTGCAGCAGAAGTAGGGTCTGTTTGGTGGAGGGAGTGAGAGAGGTTTCATGCCACTTCAGCAACCTAAAACCTCTGTGGAACAACTCAGGGGAAGCCAGTAGGGCCTTAGAAGACCTTGTGATTCAGATGGGTCATGTTTATACCCAGTAATTATCATGTTTAAGGGATGTGAGAAACAGAGCAGAACAGAGCTACTTTGCATTAGCAGCAAAACTCGTGATCTCAAGCTGTCTGACTCAAAGCCAGGGGAAAGCTCCCATGGGGTCAGTGACTTTTTAGAAATTCTTGTTTTATTATATAAACAGCGACAGACAAAGCATGGTGTCTTGTGCCGAGTCCTTGCACACTGCACTGGGGAAAATACTGAGTGAAGTCCAGCACTGGCTGCTTCCATTCTAGTTACACAAATTTATTCTAATGATTTTGCTCTGTCTTTTTTCCCATAAAGTTCCTGCTGCCTTCAGCTGAAGTGCTGGAAAGGATCTAAGTTTGATAGTTTGGTGTAGAAGGAATAGCAAGTGGGGAAAATATGGCTTGGTACCTAGCCCACCAGTACAAATGAAAAGGGGCTCTCAGTAGCTCATGACTAAGCTCAAAGATATTGAAACAAAACCTGGCCATAGAAATTTCTGGTGAGTGCATGACAAAACTTTTTTAAATAATACATTCCTTCAAGAGACTAAATATGCTGGCCATCATAGGTAGGTTTCTGCCAGGCTTCCCTGTACTCCAAATTCAGCAACTTGACAAATAAAAGTAATTCTCACGTGGGGAAGTGGGTCCTCTGAGTCACAAGCATGTGGATGAACCATGTGCTTTTGGTTCAATAGTTAACTTGATTTCTGTTATCCAGTTGGACTGTCTTCTGTCATAGGAGACCAGCTTCTCATAGACAGTAAGAGAAGAAAAAAATGCAGTGTCAAATCCTATCCAACCAACCCTAGGTTTATTCATCAGGCCTTCTGTCTTCCAGATTCATATATTATGCTTTCACTACATCATGCTCTGAACTCCTTTTAGCACTGTTTGGCAATATGCCTGTACACTCAAGGGGAAGATTTTTGGCCCTTTGTATTACTTGAACAACAGCAATAAGCAGAAAAAAAAATAATTCTATTACTTGCTTAGCTTACAAACACAGTGCATTTGGCTAAAGCAGGGTTTCAAACTGGAGTCGGTCTATCCATATAGCAGCAGCCATTTCAGACTTAGACTCTCTTCCATTGTGAGGTTTAGGATTTCTATACTTAGCAGCAGCAGCTGTGATGTAATCCACCTTGAAGTTGTGATCTAGCCCCATTCATTTATGTCACCTTAGCACTGGATGTCCCTGGTCCTTGTGCTGATGTTGTGCAAGAGGGCTGAATTTCAGAAGAGACAAAAATATGAACTGAAAGTGGATGAAAACCGGAAAACTATGCTGCCACTCAAAAAAAACCAAACAAAAAAACAAAAAACAACCACTACTTCTACTTTGTTTTTATTTGAAGGGCAGGTCCTGTTTGACTAACCTGATCTCCTTCTATGACCAGGCCTAGTAGATGAGCAAAAAGCTGTGAATGTTGTCTACTTGGACTTTAGTAAAGCATTTGACACCATCTTCCACAGCATTCTGCTGGAGAAGATGGTGGCTCATGGCTTAGACAAGTGTACTCTTGACTTGATTAAAAGCTGGATGACTGTCCGAGCCCAGATTGCTGTGATAAATGGAATTAAATCCAGTTGGTGACTGGTCACAAGTGGTGTTCCCCAGGGCTCAGTGCTGGGGCTGGTCCTGTTTAACATCTTTATCAATGATCTGGATGAAGAGATTGAGTGCACCCTCAGTAAATTTTCAGATGACACAAAATTAAGCAGCACTGTTGATCTGCTTGAGGCTCTGCAGAGAGATCTGGAGAGGTCGGATCAATGGGTTGAAGTCAAATGTATGAGGTTTAATAAGACCAAATGCTGGGTCCTGCACTCTGGTCACAACAACCCCAGGCAATGATACAGGCTTGGGGAAAAGTGACTGGAAAGCTGCCTGGCAGAAAAAGACCTGGGGGTGCTGGTGGACAGCTGGCTGAACATAAGCCAGCAGTGTGCCCAGGTGGCCAAGAAGGCCAAGAGCATTCTGGCCTGTATCAGAAATAGTGTGGCCTAACAGGAGGAAGGAAGTGATCATGCTCTTGTACTTGTCACTGGTGAGACCGCACCTTGAGTACTGTGTCTAATTTTGGACACCACAGTAGAAGAAAGACATAGAGGTGCTGGAGTGAGTACAGAGGAGGGCAACGAAGATGATGAGCGGATTGGAGAGTAAGTCTTATGAGGAGAGGATGAGGGAGCTGGGATTGTTTAGACTGAAGAAAAAGAGGTTGAGAGGAGACCTTACAGCTCTGTACAGCTACCTGTAAGAAGGTTTTAGTGAGGCTGGTGCTGTCCTCTTCTCCCTAGTAACTAATGACAGGACAAGAGGAAATGACCACAAGCTGCACCAGGGGAAGTTCAAATTAAAGCACAGAGGATTTTTTCTCAGGACTAAAGCATTATAAACTAAAAAAATACCCCCCAAAAATCTGTGAAGTTTCTCACTAGTTATAACTTCCAGTGGCAATAAGCTGCTGCGAGTGCAAA
The DNA here is from genome assembly GCA_024336885.1 of Actenoides hombroni. Taxonomy (NCBI): domain Eukaryota; kingdom Metazoa; phylum Chordata; class Aves; order Coraciiformes; family Alcedinidae; genus Actenoides; species Actenoides hombroni. The sequence continues at coordinate 92,326,642 of WUAM01000287.1, read as the reverse complement.
GCAGCTCCTGCATGCTGCTGGCATCCATCTGTGGGTAAGCAGAAGTGTTACTTCAAAGTTAAGAGTGATAGAGTCTTCTTTTGCTTGAAAATCCATTAATTTATTTTTTCCCAGTGTTTTTACCATGTTTCAGTGTGATGAGAGGCAAAGAGGGCTACATTTTTGATCTGTGATGTTTCCTATCTCTAACTGGCTCAGGACTATAGTACATGTGAATAGTGGCAAGACATGAATCACAGCAGTCTGTCCTGCACCACTCACTGATATAAGAAGTAGGAGGCAACAAAGATAGCTAAGAGCAGGGAGCCATTACTTATGCATCAAACATGAGGTCATCTAGCAAAAGACTGAAATTCAAATGCTGCACAGACGATTCAGTAACTGCAACTTTTATATATCCAAAGTATTAAAAATCAAAGTATTAAAAAAAAAAGTAGTGAAAATTGTAGAGTCCTTGGAAATATCACAAACTTAAATGGTGAACCAAAAGCAGAATCAGGGAGAAAAATGCTGTGTGGGCAGCCAGGGATCCAATGCTCAAGTTCACTCTGACTCTGTATTATTTTAAGAGGGTAGATGTAATTTTACAATGTTAACCACAGGCCCACTTTGTGTCAACTGTCCTTGCTTATGTCTCTGGTAAGCATCACCTGACAAGCAGCACACTTCCTTGCTGCAGGATTTTCAACCTACCTGTTTGAGCATCCCTCTCTAAATATTTGGAATTGTACAGAGATGGAGAAAAAAGCTGAAAATTTGGGAATTTCTGTATCTGTTTTGTGAACTCCAACCTGTTGAAGTCAGGTTCTGGGATAAAGGAGAGGAATGCCTCTCTGAGGTGCTGCACAGACTCCTACAGTCACAGATTTGGGTTGTCTTATTGTTCTTTCCTTCAAGACCCACTGCGATGTGTTACTCAGTGCCCTGACAGCAATGTGGGCAGCCAGGATATTTCAGCAAGTATTTAAAAGCTAAGTCTGTTTATCTCATCAAGACACCAGGATATACTAGAGAGTACTTTCTTTTAGAGATAGCAAAATTAAAGCCAAGAATCTAAAATTAGAAACTGGGTTTAATTTTGTATCTGAGTTTGCAGATCATAGTTCTCTAAAGAGAGTGTAACAGTTCAGAATTAATACAGGAGTAGGAATTTATATTCATGGTTATGGTTTATGTCTCTTCTTTGAAGATTTTTTACGTGAATCTATTTTCCTTTTTTTTTTTTTTTTTAACTTCTTTGCATCTGTCTGCCCATATTTCAGTCTTTGTTTTCACACAGTTCAATAGAAAGGAGTACTTTGCCTTCTCTATTTGTGTATGTTGGCTGAGGGGTGTCATTATCATTTTCTTATCCCATTGAGGCAGGATGAGTTTAACCAGAACTTCCTCAGAATTTTCTGGTATCATTGGTCATGCAGGATGGCTGATAATACAAGTTCCTTTCCAGAAAGGCCAAACAGGAAAAGAAACCTCTTTGCAATTATGCAATGCTCGCATGGGAAAACTGAAGCTTCTCTGTTTGTTTTTCTTCTCAAAGCTATGGAAGGTCCATCCGCTAAGGGGAGGTAGAAGTCTCAGAAGCCAGCAGTTAACTTACTAAAGTGAGTATTGTTGAAATGTAAAAAAAAACAAACCAAAAAAAACCTCGAAAAGGAAAGATTTCTCAGTAAAAATGAATCTTTTTCAAAGAAGTGTACATGTTTTTTCAGAAAACTATTTTTGCGCCAAAATCAAAAGAGTCAGAAACTACTCCACCTCTACTATTTATTTTTTTTTTGTCACGCCATCTTTCTAACTGAGAACAAAGCATCATAAAAGCATAGCATGATTGTAGTGAGATGGGTGTTGGTCTCTTCTCCCAGGTAAGTAGTGATAGGATTAGAGGAAATGGGCTTAAGTTGTGCCAGGGGATGTTTAGATTGGGCATTATGAAACAATTCTTTACTGAGAGAGTGGTGAGGCAATGGAACAGGCTGCCAAGGGAGTTGGTAGAATCGCCATCCCTGAAGGTGTTCAAAAAATGTCTAGATGTGGCACTTCAGGATGTGGTTTAATGGTCATGATAATGTTTAGTAGACGGATTTAACAATCTTGAAAATCATTTGCAACTTTAATGATTCCATGATTCTATGATTATATTTATTACAGATAGCAGCAGACATAGGCAAGGTAGGCATCTGGCCACTGACAGCAAATCATTGGTGAAAACAAAAAATCCAAAGTTATTGTGTCCACTCTACAGGGTCTGGGAAGTTTTTCTGGGTCTTGCAAGTGCTGAAGGAGTAGGAGGAGTACATGGGAATACACAAATAATCTTCATTAGCAATTATGTTACTCCTGCTCCTCACAGGATGCACTTTCCTTAGTTAGAGCAGAAAGAACTTGGAGTGAAATTCCATTTTTTTCCCCCAATTCTAAGATGCTTTGTCTTTGTATCTTCATTCAGAGCTCTCCCAGACAAAACATAATCAGAAGGATGGTGACACACTAAGCTGGTTTGCATGTTACCATTCCCATCATCTAGTGCTAGAACAGAATATCAAGATTGCTTTCTCTACAGAAGATGCACTAGGAAAAAGGTGTCCACACACAATTTCAGATTTTCAAGCCAAATTAAACAATTACTTGTAATTAGATTCATCCTCAGCAGGGAGTCATGCTATGCAGAGGGTGGGTTGAGGAAACATCTGAAATTAAGAAATAAGATAAAACTAAGCCTTTATGGGTGTCTGTTGCTGCTGCTGCTTCTCAGAAAGGTGAGCTGCAAGTCCTCATGGGTGAGCTGAAGGTGTGCAGTGCTGGGAAGGCAGATGAAAAACTAGAAAGAAAAGGGGAAAGGGAAAAAAGCTTGGGGCTTTGAAGGTCTCTGAGGTGGGATGGAGACAGTTTAGAAGGTATGTCATGGGAGATTCTCAGGATATGATTGTGTATGTGAGACATTTTCTCCAGTTACAGTATGGTTTAAAGCTGGAACCACCTTGTGCTGGAAGTATGCTTCAGGGAAGGTTCTACACCGTAGTGTAGCCTTTGCAGCCACAACGTGAAATATGTCCTATGAAAGCAGATAGTAACCACATACTTTGTAAAGTCCCCATTGTTGTAAAGTCAGAAATGACACAGCTGCACTTATTTCCTTTGAGGGCTCTACAAAAGGAAGTAAAAGCCTGTTCAATCCACCATGATGGGTATACAGTGATATATTCCCATTGGTAACAATAGCCACAGTAAAATCTTTCCCACAGTATCTGAAAATGCTCATCTAAGTAAAATTGCAGCCTACCACTTCTTGAGAACATCTGAAATTAAGATAGTAAAAATTCTTGAGGGAGACTAAGATGCAATGGCAACCAAAGGGTTTGCAGATGGATTGGAAGCAGATACTGCAAATAATTTTTCCCTTCTGCACAGTAGAGCAATTGTTTTAACATAGTGCATTTAAGCGTTAAGCCCAGCTTTTATTCTTACAAACACGTAAGAGTATTTCTCAAAGACTGTTCTCTGAATGTACTCTAAGTATAAATATAGCATTCAGGACAGTGGTGTAATAATACTTTTACATGTGAACATACTTGTTTGTCATAAGTGAGAAATGGGGGAAATATATCGCTGATAAATGTTAATCTGCTTTTAGCATTGACTATACACAGCACTGAATAACAAAGAAAGCCTGATCTTGTTGAAGATTCAGTCGCCTATTGAAGTCAGTAGGAGTTAAAGGTGAAGTCAAGGTTTATCTGAGAAAAAACTTTAAAGATGTTTCAAAGTCTGCAGGACTGAATGAGAGGAGTTATTAGACATATACATGGCTCCATGACTGGTGATACCACCACAAATTTGATTTTTTTTTACAATGGTATGGCCTACACAGCACCAGGCTTGCTGGCATCAAATGAGAGATACCCTTCTTGATGGGGAAAGAGGGTCTTTGCTCAGGACATTGTGGAGCTGATCAACAGGGCTTTAAACTAAATGTGAAGGGAGAGGGAGACAATAATAACAAGCTTGTCTGTGACAAGCTATGGGATGACACACCGGGGTTAGTGGGATGGGGAGCCAGTAAGAGCCTTCAACTTGTTGCCCTGAGGCATGCTGGAGACAGCCAAAGTCTCACAGAGATGAGCCAGGGGGCTCCTGAGGTAGTAGGATCCAACAGGGAAACATCAGGGAAAGACCTTAAGGGAATTAAGTGGTGCTTCTTGAAAAAGATGACACAGCCAACTGCCCAGCTGAAGCACCTCTACACAAGGGCAGCATGGGCAACAAACAGGAGGAGTTAGAAGCTGCTGTGCTGCTGGAAGGCTACAACATAGTGGCCATTGCTGAAACTTGGTGGGATGAATCCTATGAGTGGAGTGTGGTTATTGATGTTTGCAAGATATTCAGAAGGGACAGGAAGGGAAGGAGGGGTGAAGGTGTTGCCCTCTATGTTAAGAAATGGATAGAGTGTGAAGAGATGACTCTAAAGAATAGCCAACAAGTAAGTCGAAAGCTTGTGCAGAGGAATTAGAGATCAAGGCAACAAGGGGAACCTTGTGAACAGAGTCTACTACAGGCTGCCCAAGCAAGGCTGAGTACTATCAAGCTACTGATGAAGCATTCTTCCTCCAGCCTCAGGAGGCACTGTGCTCACAGGCTTCTGTCCTGAAAGGGTACTTCAACCACCCCAACATTTGTTGGAAAAGTAGCACAGCAAGATGTAGGCAATCCAGGAGGCTGCTGGAGTGACTTGAAGATAACTTCTTAGGACAAGGAATTGACACCCCTACCTGAGGGGTTACAATACTGGACCTGTTTGGTCACCAGTGCAGATGAGCTCATCAGGGATGTCAAGACTGGAGGCAGCCCGGTCTGCAGTGATCACACACCGGTGTAATTCTCAGTACTAAAGGATGTGAGTCAAACAAGGAGCATAGTCAGGACCCTGAAAACAAAATTCCAGCTCCTCAAGGAGTCAGTCAATAGGACACCCTGGGAAATGCTCCTCAGGGACAAGGGAGCAGAATAGAGCTGGCAGATCTTTAAGGACACTTGCCATAGCTCAGGAGCTCTTGATCACCAGGTGTAAGAAATCAAGCAAGGAAGGCAGGAGACCAGGATGTCTGAGTTGAGACCTGCTGGTCAATCTAAAAGACAAGAAGGAGCTGCACAGGCAGTGGAAGCAGGGACAGGTATATCTTGGGAAGAGTACAGAGATGCTGCCTGATAGCGTAGGGATGAGGTCAGAAAGGCCAGGGCATGGTTGGGGCTGAACTTGGCAAGGCATGCAAAGAATAACAAGAAAGGCTTCTACAGGTACTTCAACGAGAGAAGGAAGGTTAAAGAAAACGTACCCACCCTGATGAGCAAGAATGGCAATCTGGTAACAACAGGCAAGGAGAAGGTTGAGGTTCTCAACAACTTTTTTCCTCAGTCTTCACTGGCAACCTCTTTCCCCCCACCTGCCAAGTTAGGCTACTAGGTGGGGACGAGGGGGACAAAGTCCTCCCATTCTAAGTGAAGATCAGGTTCAAGACCTCCTGGGGAACCTGAAGATACACAAGTCTATGTGGCCAGATGAGATTCATCCCAGAGTCCTCAGGGAATTGGCTGATGTAGTTGCCAAGCCACTCTCTGTTATATTCAAAAAGTCCTGTCAGTCAGGTGAAGTCCCTTGTGACTGGAAGAAGGGACACATTATACTCATTTTTTAAATGGGTAGAAAGGAGGAGCCTGGGAACTACCAACATGTCAGCCCCTGTGCCTGGGATGATCATGGAGCAAATTGTCCTAGAATCTCTGATAAGGCACATGGGGGACAGGGAGGTGATCAGAGACATCCAGTATGGCTTCACTAGGAGCAAGTCCTGCCTGACCAACATAGTGGCTTTCTACAGTGGAGTGGCTGTAGAATCCATCAATGGACAAGGAACGACCTACGGATGTGATCTATCTGGACTTCTGCAAGGCCTTTGACATGGTCCCTCACAACATCCTACTCACCAAGTTGGAGAGATACAGATTTGATGGGTGGACCGTTCAGTGGATAAGGAATCAGCTGGATGGTTGTATCCAGAGAGTAGTGGTCAGTGGCTCAAAGTCCATATGGAGAGCAGTGACAAGTGATATCCCTCAGGGGTCTGTACTGGGACCTGTACTGTTTAATATTTTTATCAGTGACATAGACTGTGAGATCAGGTGCATCATCAGCAAGTTTGCAGATGACACCAAGCTGAGTGGTGTGCTTGATATATCAGAAGAATGGGATGTCACCCAGAGGGACATGGACGAGCTGGAGAAGTGGGCCTAGGTGAATCTCATGAGATTCAACAAGACTAAGTGCAGGGTGCTACACCTCGGCCAGAAAAGTCCTAACTATCAATACAGTCTGGGGGACAAGGTGATAGAAAACAGCCCTGCAGAAAGAGACTTGGGGGTTCTGGTGGATGAGAAGCTGGACGTAAGCCAACAATGTGCACTTGCAACCCAAAAGGCCAATCACATCCTGGACTGCATCAAAAGAAGCATGTCCAGCAGATTGAGAGAGGTGATTCTGCCACTTTGCTCTGCTCTGGTGAGACCTCACCTGGAGTACTGTGTGCAGCTCTGGAGCCCCCAACACAAGGACATGGACCTGATGGAGCATGTCCAGAGGAGGGACACAAAAATGATCAGAGGGCTGGAACACCCCGCCTATGGGGACAGGCTGAGGGAGTTGGGGTTGGTCAACCTGGAGAAGAAAAGACTCCAGGGAGGCCTTATAGCAGCCTTCCCATATACCTGAAGAGTGCCTACTAGAAAGCTGGGGAGGGACTGTTTACAAGGACATGTAGTGATAGGACCAGAAGCAATGTTTTTAAACTGGAGAAGGGTAGATTTAGATTCGACACTAGGAGGATGTTCTTTACTATGAGGGTGGTGGGATGCTGCAACAGGTTGCCCATGGAGGTGGTGAAGGTCTCATCCCTGGAGACATTCAGGGTGAGGTTTCATGGGCCTATGAGCAACTTGATCTAGTTGAGGATGTCCCTGCGCACTGCAGGGGGACTGGACTAGATGACCTGTAGAGGTCCCTTCCAGCTGAAGGCATTCTATGATTCTATATTTCCCAGGGAAAAAAGTGGAAATTAAGGTGCTGAATAGTTTATAAACATTTGCCTGCTAAGGTTTGTGTGGTACTGTCTGCCCTTCCACCTCAACTGTGCTTACCAGAACATGGTGTCAAACAGTATTTCCTGGTGCAAGGATGTTCCGTATTAATGCATGGCTTTAAAGATAATGGGAAAACAACATTTTCAGCTGCAGAAAATTTGAGCAAAATCTCATTACTATATGGGAGTTGATCCTGTGACTGCTGAAGTCAGTGGATAGGCTCCAGATGAATTAAATGGGCTTTGGGTCAGATCCAGAAAGACAGTAGGGAATTGCAATCAGACAGTTTAAACTTATCATGAGTTTGTCTTGGAAATTCTTCTCACAAAAACCTGTCTCATCTGGACACAGAAAGACTTGGTCTCCTGAACTGCTGTCTAGAAATAGATGTTCTCATTTTTGCTAATGTGAGTAGCTTTTGCACTCAGTGAGAGCAACGACCTGCACTAATCTTAGTCTGGAATTTGATTAATAACAACAGTATCTTTGGTGGTATAAAATGGCAGGCTTTGTATGACACTTTGCCCCAAAGTACAAATTTGGACTGGTGAAAATTCAAATTAAGTGATAATATAATGGACTTAATTTCATGCACGTTTACCAAAAATTAGATGTCAGAAGGAGCTCTGAGAAAAATAGGTACTAAAAACTTTTTAAGATTTTCCGTCTATCTTTAGTCATGCTATTGGTTTTCTCAAGGATGTTTTAAGAACATTTTCTGGTTTTCCTCATGTTGTGGAAGTGTGGAAAAAGTCTAGTGCTATTTAAAAAATTTATTCTAGGTTTATGTTACTCATACCATAAGCAAATTGACTATACTGCCATGTTTAAATTAGGCAATGTAATACACTGCAAAACAAATTCAGGGAGAATATTCCCAGTTTTCTTGGAAATTTTACTCAGCGTTTTTCTGAAAGTGCTGTGCACTAAAGGTATCTCTTTGTTTCAGTGCTAATCGGAGCATTTCTTTTAGGTTATTAACTATGGTGGAATCTTCCATAGTTGTGAAAACTCAGTTTGCTTAACAAAGTAGTAATGTTTGGGTGAAATCAAAAAAGAAATCTTGGCTCAACTAAGTTTTGAATGCATGTAAGTAAAAGAGAAGGAAGTAAGGGAAGACAACAGCATAAAAATGTTTTATCACAGCAAGACACCACTGTTTTCCCCATTTCATTTCATTTCATTTCATTTCATTTCATTTCATTTCATTTCATTTCATCAAAAAAGATGCTCTGTTTGGATTTAGTATTTATTATGATTCATAAAATAACATAATGTTAGTTAACTTTTTCTTCAGAATGTGCAATAGTAAAATAATGGGAGAAGACTAGGATGGAATAAACACAGTAACACCAAGTGCCAGGTTTAACAGGGCAATGTTTATGGACATAATAAGATTTTCAGACACATGGATGTGAAGCTAGGTAATAAAATAAAAATACATCAGTGATGTATTTTGACCCAGAATATCTTACATTTATATAATGTTTATTAATCATAAAGATCTTGAATAGGATTTCATATTAAATATAACATTTTCAAATAGATTGACAACAGTTTATGTCTGTGTCGCACTATATAGCACACAGGTGTGTATGTGCTGTAAATATATCTTAACAGGTCTGTAGGAGGTGCAAGGTTTTCTGCATGGCTGCAGAGACAGGACTTGAAGTGCGATGGAGCTGATGGAGCAGATAACCTATGATGATGAATTTTCCTGTGAAGGGAGGTGGCAGCTATTGACTCCCACACATTTCCAGCGTGTTCTCTATGACAGCAATGTTGGCTTCAGACTTAGGGCAAGTTTCAGATGGCTGGGCTGCAGCATATGTGGTGAGATGGTGGAAGATAGGTGAACATGGAAATAGATTCCTGCTTACACATACTAAAGAACAGCTTTCAGTTGCCAATGCTTGTGAAGGCTTGGTATCTCAACTTTGATGTCCGTTGCTGGAGGATTGAGTTTGGCTCATAGGTGCAGTGAGGGAGCTTTGGTGGTTAGCTGGTAGGATGCTTTCAGCTGTAATTCTGTGGTGGTATTATTCCCCCCTGCTTCACGGATTCATGGGCCTCTTGACACAGACTACGATTCTCCTCCCTGGGTCACACAGACATCCATTGGAAAAACAGAGGTTGTGAAAGGCAGTGCACCAGAGGGGTTGCCTTGGCAACTGGCTCTTGGCTCTTGCCTTCCCTGTTTTCTGGGTACAACAGTGACAATTACCTCCTGCACTGGACCAGGGCCTTGAGATACCCCTTTGGCACACCTGGCTCCTACTCCCCTCTGTATCATCTTGGATGATCAGGCAACCCTGTTACAACCTGGTACATCTGTACCTGGCTTGTGGTCCAGAGGGTGGCATACCAAGACCCTGAGATCTTGTAAATTCTGGGCATGTACAAGCCAGAATATAACACTTGTGTTAGGCCGAAATGGAAAAGTACCTGACAAAAGTAAATTATCTTGGATTCTATAAATAACGATCCAAAATGAGACCCTTTGAGATCTCCTGGATTGCAGTGGGCTGAGTTGTAACACCTCTCAGGACAACTTGCCAACAAAGTGAACACAAGGCCTGGGTGAGACCACCTCCTTGACACCCATCTCCTACCCTTTGAGAAACGCCAATGCATTGTGAGTATTTACACTAAACTTGAAGTGGGAAGTTTTGAGTACAGGCTAGTGTCTTTTATCTACCTCTCTACTTGTTTAGGTGTTTGATTTTATGCATTTTCTCTATGAGTGTGGGCACCTATTTTTACTGGCCAAGTATTTCTGTGTCAGTATGCTTTGTGTCTATGTATATACACGTTTGGTTGGAGATGCCTTGTAAGTTAGTGTGAATCTTGACAGTCTAAAATCTGTAATTAAGTCATTGTTTTACCAAATTAGTTGTTACAGTAAGTTCTGCTAAAATCAGCCTTTGATGTATCTCATTTTATTAATTTTTATTAATAAATCTTGAATTGCTGATAAATCAAACTGTGTCAAACATGTTCAACTGTGACAAGGTCATGGATTTCTGCTCTCACCTGTGTACCTCTTCACGGTGAAACTAATGAAATCTGGTTGCTTACAGATTTATTTTTATTTTAAATTATTTTATTTTATTTTATTTTTTTTTTTTTTTTTTTTTAGTATGCCTTGTTTGGCTTTTCTGGTGTTCAGTGAGGCTGTTCTTGCAGTTAAAGCATTCATAACATCTCTCTCCTCAGACTCTTTGTTGGCTAACAAATGGTGAGTTCATGCTACACTCTCTACTTCACTAAGGGTGTTCGTATTTTCCTTATGGTATATATACAAGGCTGTCTCTGCCCATGAAATATGCATAAACTTCATACCTTTGAGATCTCTATCTCTGTCAAATCTGGTTGAATTGGGCCAATGTATTCAGAAATTATTTGTGAGGTTCATACATACAGAAAAAGATCATACAATCCTTTTTTACTTAGAAAAGCAGGCTAACACACACTCCCCATCCC
>WUAM01000287.1:92302318-92316021 GCA_024336885.1 Actenoides hombroni | reverse complement strand
GTGAGAAATTTTTTAAGAATTTTTTTGGAAGTGTATAAACAAAACAAAAATGCCTCCCATCCCTTTTTTATTAAAAAAGCCGGTTAACCCCCCCCCCCCCCCCCCCCCATTTCCTATACATTTTCAACATTGTGAAAGACTAGGTAAGATTTTGAAAGGGTTATAGGAAAGTTTGCATTTCTTTCTTCATATAAATTATAACAGGCACCTATAGATACATACAGGTCACCTTGTAGATGTTTATGACATGCAAAAAATTTGAAAACATTACAACCACGTCATGATTTTGTGTTTATTTCCTTCCTGTTTTTCTTTCCTCCCAACCATGTGCATTTTAAGATCAACAAATAAAACCACTGTCCTGAGGGAGAATTAACTGTGAGTCAGCAGTTTGGGACAGCAAAGGTCACTTTTACTTCAGATGCTTTTCCATTCACAGCATGGGAACATAAATATATGTGGAGACCATGAAACAAGCTAACAGATTATTAACTTTACCCTTTACTTTTTTTTGTGCCCTGCTTTCTAATAGATGAAAGAGACTGGAAGACTGCTTTGTACTGTGGATTGTTTTCCCCAAGGTATACTTTGGATATTTTGGATCTATGAGATGTTTTGTATAATTTCCTTGGGTGCTGCCAGTTGTGATGATGTCTGCTTTGATGTGTCATTACTCCTAAACCCAGCAGCAGCAGCATTCCTCTTCCTTCTGAACAGAGAAGAACTTTTATTGGTTCTTTTCTATCTCACACAAGAACAAAAGGTTTCCTCAAATCTCTTCCATTTTCACCACCTAAGACACTTTACCAGCCTTCTGGCCATATTGAGGATGCAATTTTTCTCTTCTGGTGGCTGAAGACACAGTGAAGGCATCTTCCTAAAAGCTGGCTGAGTCCTACTACGAAGAGGTGAACCTTTAATATTAGGCTTTCAAATGCAGCAAAATGAAAATGGAATCTGTGCAGTGGTTTAAATGTGGACTTAATCGATGAAATGAAAGTCAAAATGAAAGTCAGATAATTAAGAGTGTTCCTGTTCTTCTATGGTCCCAAGTATTTTACCTGTTGACTGCCTACTCTCCACTCTCTAAACCATACCATCTGAGATTTGCTGAGCTTGCATCTTTACCAGATGGTGTCTCAGTCGTTGAGCAGATAAATCCCAAGGTAGTTGCATGTGACCTAGAGGCAAAACCAAGTTTTGAAAAATTTATTTATTTCAGGAACTAGAATGTCCAGTCCATAAAAGAGTGAGCCATCACATTTCTGAATCATGAGCTCTTACGCACCTCTCTCTCCACAGCTGAGATGAAAACTCTTGATCCAGGTGGCTGCAGGATGTGCATACATCAGTGAAAGTTTACCTGTGACTATTGATAGTTCATTTTGAAAAGCTACAGTAAAGTACCTTCTGTAAATACTTAATTAAGCCCTTCAATCCTTTTTCATCTCATCAAGAGTCTCACGTGAGCTGACAGTGCTATAGCTCCTTGTTTATTTACAGAATGTGCAGATCACAGTCCTAGTTAATTACAAGCTTCACAAAACTCATGGAAAGAATGGAGGAAAGGCCTTTAACTGTTCTTGTCAATATAGGGCTCTTCTGCAGAATTTTTATGTCCAAAAAAGCATGGTGAATTACGGACCTTTTGCCTCTTGTCTTTCACAGTATTTCAGTAGCTCAAATCTCCTTTCAAGGAAGTTCTTCCTGGTATTGCAATGAATCTAAATGTTTATCTTACTTTCATACCAGCACTTCTAATTCAACTGTTTATACTGGCAGCCTCACAGATGACTTTGTATTCAAAGAGTCAGCAATCCTGAATAGGCTATGTCTGCTCTGTTGGGCATTGCACTTAGAACGTGAGCAGCCTGTATGGTAGCACATGTACCCGCTGTTTGGGAAACTGCTGGTGTGTATGCCAGTGGGTTTTGTGATAGAAGTAACAGTCTAACCTGTCGGAAGAAGATATGTGATTCTGCTTGTTTAGCAAAAGAAAGGGCACTGTGGCATAGGAAGAACATCCCCACAGAGGGATCTGTGTAGTGTGCTGTGGAAAGCCTTCCCAGAGTCTGTCTGCATAAATGTGGGGTTCCCAGCATCTGGAGGGTTGTAAGATTTACTCAGTATCAATATTCATCTTTTTATTCTCTTATTAAAACTTCTATTTTATTAAGCCATTTATTGTTGAAGCTTTCTTATTGAGATCCAGAAAGCACCCTGTATCATCTCTCTCTCCTCACACCCCTGCCACATGCAGAAAAATCTATTACCTCCTATAGATTTACTGCCTTTCAGTTTTACTGGAAGTTCATCATGATGTTATGAAAAAACAAACTAGTAGCAAAATTGAAGACTTCTTTGTTTCTTGCATTTTAGCTATTTTCTAGTTTGCAGCCTTTCACTTAGAACTGGCTAGCTTTTCTACAAACATTTAATTGGGTAATTTATGGAGGACATTTTTGATAATTGAACACAAAGTCTAACTTTCTGTTTTCTGTCATCCTGTATCATGTTTCAGCAATGTCAGTTATCCAAGTTTTCCTTTCATTAGTTGAATTATATAGCTATAGCACACCCAACAAAAACTTCCTTAACATTTTGACCTTAATGAAGCAATGTGCATAGTTTTAAGCACACAACTAATCCCAGCAGAATGAATGGAGCTGTTAATGATTTTAAACATATTTCCAGGTGAAAGCTGGTATGAATGATCCTATTAGCATTGTTCCAAGCCACTTGGTTGTGCAAACAGAGCACCATAATGACCTAGCCCTTCAGTCTTTCAGTGTAAAATGTTATTCACCAATATTCTAAAAATCAGATAAAAAGAGTGCCAAAAAAGGCTTTTAATAGTAAGATAAATAAACAAAGAAAATGGCCCAAGAGGAATACTGGGGCACATTTTTGATACACATACAACTGAGAAGGTTAAGGTATTAATGAAATCATCTGAAAAGGCATCTATATCTGACAGCAGGTTTTTTTTTTTAAAAAAAAATCTTCCAGCTAAAATATTTCTATTTATCAAGCTATATAACACATTTTACCGTGACGTATACCATTTTAAGCATGTGCACAGGCCAAGGTTTAACACTTTCACAGCAACTTGCTTTAACACTATGCTGTCTGAACAAAACTTAAATTAATAATAATAATAAAAGAACTTGTTCTACTAAATGCCATGGAAAAATCTAGTTTTCTCCTCCAGGACCAAGAAGCTAAGGATTTTAGCTGGAACTGAAAAGAAGCCATCCATTGTTTCTTCCTGGTTGAGGTTTTGTCTAGTTGGTTCCTTCTTTAGGCTTCATTGATCTCTACAATCTACTAGACTTCATCACAAATCAGGACAGGGTATGAGAGCTGGTAGACATTGTAGGTCTCCTCTCTTGCCTTGTGTGAAGATGGAGTTCTATAACCCAAAAAGTCTATAGCAAGTTTTCAAGATGCTTTTTTGGTACTGCTATATGTTTTTCCCTACTCTGTTGACTAATAGCAGTCTCTCTCACTGGTCTTCCTGGAGTTACCTGAAACACAGCAGCAGTCTTTGCCCTGCCATGCTCTTTGTCCTCCCAGAGATTACTGCTTTGTCACAGGGTGCGATAGGCCTCCTTGCTTCAACCACTCTAGTTCACTACTCTGAACAGGTAAAAAAAGAAACTGTCACAGTGGTGCAGGGTAAGATTTCAAATCAACCCAACAGGACTCAGCAGAAGAGATTTGTCAAGAATCTTCAAAGATTGCGAAGTTTCAAATATCTGAGGGTATATGACCTGCTGTTCTATAGAAACATCTCAACATTCATTATTTCGTATAACTTTTTTTTTAATGCAATAACCTAAATGTGTAGCTGTTATAAGTAAGTGAAAGATATGTTACACAGAATGACACAGAATTCTGTGTAAAATATCTTTCACTTACTTATATTTTCTGTAAACTGTGCCAAAATAAAAAATATAATTTTATATATGATTTTTGTAGTAACTATCCTTTATTGATGATCACTTTTATCTACACCTTTCAAGAAAGAAAATTCTTACAATCAAGCTCTAGAAATTACCTCATAAATATATCTGGATGGCAATTTAGATTAAGCACCAGACAGAGATATGTGTTCAACTGCTCATCTGTCTCTAACATTTAGGAATCAAACTGTTGTGCAGAATTTGCAGCCTTTACCTCAGCTTTGCAACTGCCTGCAGCATACAGGAGGAGGGTTAGACATCTGAGTTTGGGATCCACAAGACAACTTGCTGAGCAAGCAGCTGGTAGTAAACACTGGTAACAGAGGTGTGCCAGGCATTCTCTGGGGTTTAGGACATTTATTGACACAGCTGCCAAATCCCTCCTTTCAGTCAGGATTATCATCAAAGTCTTTTCTTTCAAAAGTTGTCAAAAGTTAAAAGTTGAATAAGCAATGGAAGATATTACTCTTTCTTTTAAAAAATAATACCATAAGGAGAGTAACATTATTCCTTCTCACTTCAGTTGCTATTAAGGTGATTTGGTGCTGATGAATAGATGGACCTTGCCTTTCTGTCATAGCATTTAAGACCACAGTACTATGGCACAAAAGGTATTTGAAGGCACCAGATCCTTCTCGGCAAGTTGTCCAACTATGCGATGAGTGGGTACTGAGTACCGGGTATACCTACTGAAGAACTGGCTGAAGGGCATGGCTCAAAGGGTTGCAGTGAATACAGCTGCATCTGGCTTGTGACTTGGTCACCAGCAGTGTTCCTCAGAGCTCAATTTTTGGGCCAGTACTTTTCAATATATTTAACAATGATCCTAATGCAGAAATTGAATGCACCATTTGCAGGTTTGCTGACACCAAACTGGGATGTGCTGTTGACCCTCAAAGGGACAAGATGCTTTGCATAAGGATCTAGATAGATTGGAGAATTAGGTAATGACCCCACTTGGGGTCTTCAAGAACTAATAGATCTGAAAACCAGTCTTTTATCTACAATAACATACCAACTGGTTTAATGATAACAGACCTCTCTTATAAATCTCTCATACAGATCTTGTCTTGTGTATATGTTTAGCTCATCACAGCTACACAAAATTGCTTTTCATTTTTGCTGAGTAGAGGGGTTTTTATGACTGTGACTGATGTTTCTGACTAAAAGGACAAATTACTTATTTTAGAAGTATGAAGTATTTTATTAATCAACTTTCAGTCATAATGCCTGGAACAAAAGTAATATTTAGTAATACTGAAGAGTGAGTAGACATTGTCTTCTTTATCTCTAGTATCTAAAGATATTTTGCAGGTCTTATAAACAGCCTAAGAAAATTTTTGCTAATATAAAAATTTTTATGCTCTGAGATTGTTTTGTTCTGCAGCATCTTTCTGACTGAAGATGATTCTAATAAACTTTGTAGTTGATTTTTGAGAAACAGACATTGTCAGGCAGCAATAAAAGTATATAATGTGCTGTTCAGTTCAAGTTCTAACTCTCTGGATGCAGATTGTTTCCAAATTCTTGTCATAAGTAGCACCATCCAAAAGTGCTGATCCCTGCTTCTAGTCCCATTCCAAGTACCTTGGATGGTGTTTCAGTGGATAGTGGTGACTCATTTAACAGAGTCATAAGTTGGACCTGCAAATTAGACTTCAGGAAATCATCACACAGATGCCAAAGCCACATGTTTATTTGATTTATTTATATTTGAGGGGACAAGGCTTCTTTGGAACCCCTCTCAGAGCCTGAGGGATCCTCTTTTCTGATTCCTCCTCTGCATCCTTGTGGCCCTTGTGGGCCTTT
The DNA here is from genome assembly GCA_024336885.1 of Actenoides hombroni. Classification (NCBI taxonomy): domain Eukaryota; kingdom Metazoa; phylum Chordata; class Aves; order Coraciiformes; family Alcedinidae; genus Actenoides; species Actenoides hombroni. Next base: position 92,310,247 of record WUAM01000287.1, on the reverse strand, counting down.
TGGCTAAGGGGAACAGGACACACCTTTTTGAGCTGCCAAACACTTATCAGCTTGCAGTGGGACTCCCTGTTGTCTTACAGCTAAGCATGAGAAATGTAGAAATATAACCCAACAGAATTAAGCACCTTTGGGAACTTTCCTCATGCAATATAGCAGAATATCTCTTTCACAAATGGGAATCATCTTTCTTTTCTTAGCCTGTGGACTGCATTTGGTGCATGAACTTACAGTGTGTTCCTTCCTATAGGGTAGCAGTGGCATAATTTTAATAACTGTGAGGGCAACACGTGAGTGTACACCTGTGTTGGGTTCATAGTGATGTTGGAGGTCTGGATATTTTCTGTATGTCTTCTTTCTACAGGGCTGATGAAATAAGGATATCCTTTCTCCAGTTTCTTTGTCATTTTGTTTATGAGTGCTGGTGCAATGCATTTGGAAAGCTGTTGCTTTGCATCACATTCAGAGTAGCTGTGGAGGGATGGGGTCCAATATCCAGCATTAGAAACTATCCAAGTTCTTTCAATTTCCTTTCAAACTGCTGTGAATTGCCACACTGTATGAATGGCAGCTACTTACTAGCACCTGCACATACACAGGTTTATACACTTAAACAGCTTAGCAGTTGTGGTCTGAAAACAATTTTTGGCAGAGATACTTCTAATGAGAAGAGATATGAGGCCTGTAAAGGGCAGTGAATTAATTCCTAACTAAATATATTTTAGGATCTTTGCCATCAGGCAAGCACATTTTTCTTCTGACCAGTGAGAACTTGACTGAGATTTGTGAAAAGCCACTCTTCTGATCATGAGTTCTGGAACTGTAGCCTTGGTAAGATAGTGAACTACATCCTCTGACTGAGTCGGTCTCAGCGTAGATCAAAAAAGTGTAGATACTGGTTTTAGCTGAGGCAGGGTTGATCACCAAAGGCAGCAGGCTCAAGGTCTATTCACAGTGTTAATTTTGTTTGAATTTTTCTTTTTAATGCAGAGCCAAAACCTTATGTGATACACTCTAAAATGATCTCTACATCATTTTGCAAGTGCAGAAAAAAGCACATGGCACAGTGCTCTTACTCAAAAAGTACTTCTGAATGAAGACATGCAGTAAGATTACTGTTTAATTAAATTCCAGATGTCCTAACAAGCTGTGCCTATTATATATATGTGTCGTATCTGAATTGACTTGAATGCAGATGGAAATTTGGAAACATGGAATTTCTTAGAATACTCTTTGGCAGTTCAGATTATTATGCTGATGTCATTCAGGGCAGACTTAAATAAAGAGTATTAAAGTCTCTAAGGCACTTTCTAGCTAAGGCAATTCTAATCATACCTTCATCAAACATCTATAATGTATTTCTAATGAAGCTTTTTCATAGGAAATGAAAATTATTTAAGTATACTTAGAAAATTAATTAATAATTAGTGGATGCATTGATATATACTTTGTGTATGTATTGTCAAATACACTTTTCCTTCTTCAATTAAGTAACTTTTTATAATTTCTGTGAACATCAGGTGAAATTAATCTTGATCAGCTCATACTAGATCAATGTTTAAAGATTACTTTAAATGAATCTTATAAACTTCCTGAAATAATAAAGAGAAAAAAATGTATCTCCAGAGAACAATTTCTATAAGGTAAGATAAACTCTTCAGGTGACACTTTTTCTCAATTTCTTTTTGCAAGAAGTCTTGAAGAGTGTCTTGAACTGGATGTCTAATCTCTAGACTAATGAAAACAAGCTAAATAAATTCCATGATGACTTGTCATAATAGGCTTGTGTAGTCTTAATGACAAATCTTGTATGTGTTAGATTATAGGACATATTTGTTTTCTATAAGGACATCAAAATGCTTGTATATGTATTTTGACTGTATTCTAATTTTTTGAAAATTATAGTCTACCTGGATGTTGGTGACAAATTATGCCCCTCAGGGATCCATACTGGTACCAGTATTGCAGTTTAATATCTTCATTAATGACATAGACAGTGGTATTGAATACTCCCTTAGGTTTGCAGATGACACTAAGTTGAGTGGTGCAGTTGACATGCCTGAATGGTGGGATGTCATGCAGAGGGACCTGGACAAGCTTGAGAAGTGGGCCCATGTGAACCTCATGAGTTTCAAAAAATCCAAGTGAAAGGTCCTACACCTGGGCCAGGGCAATCGCTGGTATGAATATAGTTGTGGGGAGATGAAGAGATTGAGAGTAGCCCTGTGAAGAAGGACTGGGTGGTGCTGGTGAATGAAACGCTGGACATGAGCTGATAATGTGTTCTCACAGCCTTGAAGGCCAACTGTATCCTGTCTGCATCAAAAGAAGCATGGACAGCAGTTTGAGGAAAGTGAATCTGCCACCCTACTCTGTTCTTGGTGAGACGTTACATGAAGTACGGCATCCAGCTGTGGAGTCCTCAGCATAAGGACATGAACCTGTTGGAGTGGGTACAGAAGAGGGCCTCAAAAATGATCAGAGAGCTGGAACACCTCTCTTATGTGGAAAGGCTGAGAGAGTTGGGGTTGTTCAGCCTGGAGAAGAGAAAGCTCCAGGGAGACCTTGTTGTGGCCTTTCAGTACTTAAAGGGGGCCTATAAGAAAGATGGGGAGTAACTTTTTAATAGGATCTGTAGCAACAGGAGAAGGGGTAACAGTTTTAAACATTTAGTTTTTTAAACTTTTAGTTTAAAACTATTACTCCTTCTCCTGTTGCTACAGGTCCTATTAAAAAGGGTAGATTCAGACCAGATATAAGTAAGAATTTTTTTATGTTGGTGGTAAAACACTGGAATATGTTGCACAGAGAGGTGGTAGGTGCCCTATTCCTGGAGACATTCAAGGTCAGGCTGGAGAAGGGGCTCTGAGCAACTTGATCTAACTGAAGATGTCTCTGCTCACCGTAAGGAGGTTGGACTAGACAATCTTTAAAGTTCCATTCCAACTCAAACCATTCTATGATTCTATGGTTCTATGATTTTTATACAAACATTCACAAAATGAGATGTTTTACAAGTTGACAGAGGATTCATTACACTTGAATTTGTTTTTCTAGTACTTCATGAAGTGTTTTTTTATCTGACAATTTAAAATGCATCCCATGGATAAAAATGTGCAAGCTATAATACGCATAAAGTGAACAGAGACTTTAAACAATGTTTTTGCCTGTAAAGGAAAAAACCCAGCAACTGAGAGATATAAATCAAATTGTTGATTATGGAAATTCTACAGTGAAAAGTAAAAATAACATGAATAAAAAACATATGACACTGCTTCTATGTATCACCAGCCTCTGTTTGCTTGAAAACCAGACACCAGACAATAAACAATCTTTTCATGGCATAAGATGAAAGGATGTTGCTTTCTGGATTTTATAAGACAAATTAACTATGTAAGTACTTCTATCCAAATAATGAAGTTACAGAGCATGATAAAATAAAGAAAAATTATAACATAAAAATATAGGAAGGACATTAGTAAAAATAAGTGTGCATCAATTTCTGTTTGCTGCTTGTTTAGATTGATTTCCCAGAGCCACACCTCAGGAAAGAAAAATAAATTATAAAGTGCACTTGAAGTTTTATCAGCATAAACTTCTGTAATTATGCTTCCTACAGAGAGGAAACAGAGACTGTGGGCTGTGACGAAAGAGAAAACAACACAGAATCCCATTTGGGCTATTTCTCCAGCCCAGACTGAGTCTCATAATCTCTGGGGATTTCACGTATTCCACTTGCAAACCCAGAGATACCAATAGTTATCTATCCTGGAAATACCATAATATTAAAAATCTGGATTATTTTCCTTGGCTTGGATTTTGTAAACATGATAAGACATAACATTTACAAAGGATTAGAGACAAAACTCTTTATCCTTGATGACAGTATGAGCACTGCAAAATATACAAGTGACTTAAAATGTACAGCTGTATGAATAATGCCTCTAGTTCAGTGTCCAAACAAAAAGAAAAAAACCCTAATGAACAAAACAGCTGAAATGAAGTTGATATGAAAAGTGAACATTTTAGTACATTTTTAAAACTCCAGAAAACTTTGTTTCAGATTAACCCAAAATGTTTCATTATTTCGAGAACACACAATTCCTGTTCAATTTAGGAAAAAAAGTCACCCTGTTCTACAGACAGTATGTTACTCCCCACCCAGAGAGGGTCAGCCAGGCTGAGAGAGGTGAGAATGCCCATCTCATACCTCTGGCAGTTCTGGCAGAGAAATATTCAACAAAAATTTTGTCAAAAAGCTAAGGAAATAGTTGCACAAAAAATTTATTTCTTCAGGCCTGAAACAGGACAATATTTATCCAGAAACATCACAGTACAATTATGATTTTGTTTTCCATTCATAGGAGCAGCATTTTCCTTAAAAAAAAAAAAATAAATAGAAAAATTGACATAAAAGTGCTCAAGTCTGCAATGACATCTGAAAAGTGAAGATTAACTTCCCTGGGGAGAAGCCAGCTCTGTATAACTACACAGTCCCAATACCAAAGCATACTTTGAAACTCTTAACAGTTGCCAATAAAAACATTTAGAAACATTAACAGTTTTCCCACCCTGCCTGCCTACAGATCTCTCACCATGCACCATCTGTCCCACTTCCACTCTGCTGGGCTTTTATATCTTTGTGAAGAGTTTGACCTGAACCAAGGAATGGGATAAGTTCTGTTCCCACATCCCAGAGACTGCTGCAGGGCCAGCAGGACAAGGCAATTCTTATCTTTGATATGCTTTATGTGAATGCACCTGGATGGAAGAGCGCCAGACTATTTCATTTCATATCTGTGTCACATGTCATTACCAGCCACTGTTGTGTCTGTTGTTTCTTGGATTTCTGCTGAGCACATTTCCAACACAACCTCACTTAAACTCCCCAGAACTACATAGATCAGCAAATGCCTAATGAAGATTTAAAAATATTATTATGTACAACTTAGTGAAACTGAGCAGCTGTTACAAGTCTGCGCTCGTCTTGAAGATTGATGTTTCATTTTCAGACATGAAGAAAGCATCATGTATGCACATGAATAACTTTTTTCCAACACTCTCAATTAAAAAACCCTTTATGACCTTCTTTGCACAAAAATGATTACTTAAATGTCTGTAAAATCTCATTTGATCACTAGGGGTACCTGGAAAGTTATAGTACACACTTATATATGACCATTGAAAATGTAATAATTAATGTTTTCTTAATTTTTAGCAAAATCAAGCTAAAATAATTATTCCAGCCCTTTTTCAGAGCCAAGCCAGTAAGTCTGCTTTACAGAATCTCTCACGTAGCTGGACACTGTTGATAATTTAGAGAGCTTTGGCATATCTGGACTTTCTTTTTGGGATGTGGACAAAGTTATAAATCCAACTCTGGGCATGAAACATCAGTGTCACCTAACTCTAGATGTTGTTTCGTGAAAGGGGATGAACTAACCAAACTACTCACTGCCTCCAGGCAGAAGAGTTTCCATCCCTTATCTCAGCTCCACACTTCTCCACTCCCTTGACTTTCTACTTGCCTATAGCTGGCTCTAGCAATTTGCACAGATCTCTCAGTGAGCTGATTCAACTCAACAATCTGGCAGAAAACTAAACCATGTATAGATTTCTGTTGGGTGAATGAATGGAATCTTACATTTTGTCATGTGCAATAGAAGTAAAACACCATCTATGTCAGAAATTACTTTAGCAGACCAGGGAAGACCTTTCCCTAAGAGTCAAGCTTAGTTAAAAACCAGTTATGATTCTAGTTTTTAGAACTTGTTCATAAGTCTTAGAATGAAAAAAAAATCATATTTCTTAAGATGGCATTACTGAGATTCAGAATACAGAACAGAATACAGAATAATATTTTCCAATCAAATTCAGGGTTTCAGTTTACACACTTGTTTTCATTCCAGAGAACTTGCATAGCTTGTGACAGAATAATTGGTGGAGTCTTTTAAAACAAACAAAAACAAACAAAAAACTAACCAAACATAAAAGGGTGGAAGTATTTTAATATTTTGTAGTTTGTAAAGTTTTGTGAAAGCAATTATTTTGCTCCAGTGTTGTCAAGAAAAATCACTCTGAGTTTGCCAGTTTTGTTGCTGCTTTCTGTTGCAGCTGATCTAACTAATGAACTTGGATTTCTGTTGAAGTAATGAAATAAAATTTTCCAGGAAAAAAAAAATTATTGTCTTCTACTCACTAAACTATTATTTCTTGTTTGTTCTGTTACTGATATTAGGGACAATTTATGATTATCATACATGTTCTTATATGATTAACATTACTAAATTCAATTTACATTTTCCTTTGGAGGACAGTCATTATCAAATCAATGTTCTTTATTCCAGATCAGTAAATGTATGATTACATTCTTACAAACATGATGTATTTATCTATAGAAGTTTCAATGGTTTAAATTCATTTTCATTATATGAACAAAATACCATGGCTACTTGGATGAATAGATAAAATAAATTCCATTTATTTACCTTCATCTTCCAGTTGGTATTTTTCTGCTCGGATTTGAATTCTTTCTGCCTTCTTTTTGTCCTGGTATTCAAGTCCTATTGAAAGGATGGGCTGTATTTCAGTAGTGAGAGTTGGATGGAGATCTTGGTGTGCCTAAGTAATGGCAACTGGTGTTGCAAGGGATGGACAAGAACTTAATTTGACAGCTTCTCCCTCAATCCCTTTGCCTCCTTCCCCTGCTCTGCTTCCTAAAGAGACTGCAGGTAATAGTGCTCTTGCTGGTAAACCCACATCCCCATGAAGAGTTATTGAACCATCAGCTGTGGCTTGAGTGGACCATTTTCTGTAATTTTGATCAGTCACTGAACATGAGCTGGAAGCACCTAAAGAACTTGAATATATCTGGATGAAATAATGGCCACGTGCTGAAGAAAGCAGCAGACAACAGGGGTGTGAAGGTGGAGTGTGAACAACAGGAAGATCTGTGGAGTTGTGGTTGGCTTACAACTTGCTTCTTTTCACATCATTTTGAGAGAAGCTGGCCCTGTAGCAAACTCTTCACTAACTGCTGGTTGTAGCCATGTTTCAATATAGGGGCAATGTTTATTTTTCAACACATAACAATACTGTTGAGAACAGGAAATGAAAAACTTTGTATGCTAACAAAGCAAAAATGAGAATTTCCATCGTGCTGAAAAGTAAGCTAGAAATATTCTTTATGACTATCATGATTTTAAGGATCTGTTGGGTTTTATTTTTACATTTTCACTCTTACAAACATGTATACACTACATATTTTTATAGCTCCCAAACAATTTCTCTTCTGCTCTCCTTATCATGGGTGCTGTGGTTGAGGTATAACAATTAAACTTCAACATTTCAGTAATGGATATATTAACAGTCACCTCATGAATTATTTTTGTTACAGTAAAAAAGAAAATGCTGCGTCTCTTTTGGGATTAACAGGAAATATGAAAGTTTTGATACTGATAGGGGTTTTGTTCTAGTTTGGGTTTGAGTGGTTTTGGAAGGTGGCAACAAACAAATCCTCTCTTCTATTCTGTTCCAAATTAATGCAAATTGCCTTCAGGGGCAAAAAAGGATACAGAAAGTAATTTATAATGATCAAATACTTTGTTTTAGCTAGTTCATGACTGTGCTGTGAAACATTGTGACATTTACTGATTGCTTCCTTTATTCTGTAAAGCTCCTTTCTTCCATTCACCACTACTTAGTAGACATTTGTTTCCATCACTGCTGCAAGTGCTTTTCTAGACACTTTATTAAATGTAACCCTACAATTAAATGTAACTCTGCCGATTTAAAAAAACAATGTTTCCTTTGAAGCCTTTTTTTCTTTTCTTTTCTTTTCTTTTCTTTTCTTTTCTTTTCTTTTTCTTTTTCTTTTTCTTTTTCTTTTTCTTTTTCTTTTTCTTTTTCTTTTTCTTTTTCTTTTTCTTTTTC
>WUAM01000287.1:92290089-92302218 GCA_024336885.1 Actenoides hombroni | reverse complement strand
CTTTTTCTTTTTCTTTTTCTTTTTCTTTTTCTTTTTCTTTTTCTTTTTCTTTTTCTTTTTCTTTTTCTTTTTCTCCTTTTCCTTTTTCTTCCCCCCCCCTTTTTTTTAAGTTTCATTTTCCTTTTTCTTTTTTTAAAAAACTATTTATTTATTTATTTATATTTTAGCTTCTCCTGCAAGTTTGACTAGCCTGCAAACATAGAGATTTTAAAGGAAGTTTTGTATGTGTTAAAAAAGTAAAAAAAAAAAATTAAAAAATTGTTTCTTCATTAATTTTCGCAACGTGTTGAATTTCCCAGAATTCTTATTCATGCACTGTACTTGTAAGAAACCAAAATAAGAAAAGATACTGTTTATCTAAGTGTAACAATTACTGTAGATACATAAACTGCTTTCCAACAAGTAATGTTAAGCCCTGTAAGACCATGAAGCTTTTTTTAATATTGTTGAACAAAGATATTCCTTGGATGTCAGCAGGGTCTGTTTGTGCCACTGTAAGTTTACAAAACATCCCATGAAGCACAGAAACTTACAAACAATACAGTCTTTTTTTGATCTGCTGGATGTACTGGAATAGGCTGAAACATTGTTATTGTTATGTACAACTGAAACAAATAGCAACAGTCAAGAATCTCTATTTTCTTAAACCTGAACAAATAAAGCAGGTAAGCATGCCTAAACTAGGTCTTTTTATTGAATGCTACAGTCCCCTCTGGGAAAACTGGCAGCATTTCTAAATTTTGGGATTAAAAAAGCAGGGAACAATTAACACATTAAATAGATTGAAAGCTGTTCTCTAAAATCTCCAGGAAGTAATGAATAGTGAAAAATAAAATCCTCATGCATAAATCTTCCTAACTGATTTACTGATAGATGAAATTTCTCTGGAGGTTTCTTTGATGAAATGAAGCAGTTGTAAGGGCTTGTTCACATCACCTTAACTGAGGCAGGTGAGAGATTGCTTACAGCTCTGTGAGAAGGTGAAATTCCAAAGAAATGTAGCTGAGTGCTCAAGTACACTAATGCAAAACTCAGAGCACAGAAATCCTATGTGCATCATATAGCTCTGGATCACACAATTGTGTCTATTGAGGTACAAGTGCAATTGCTTATCAGAAAGAACTCTGTTTCATAGGTTTTACATCTCTTGGATCATAGAGTCGTACTCATATGATATTATAGGAGCTGTTTGAATATTGACCTTCTGGGAAACATCATGAATGTGAAGTTTTACCCATATCAAGAGACCCATTTACACTCTCTTTTTTTTTTTTTAATCCTCCAAAACCTTAATAGGTTAATGACTTTCCTTGATAGTGAAGTAGATGTGTAAATGTGTTGATATGGTGCTTAGTGACATGGATTCATGGTGGACTTGGCTGTGCTACGTTCATGGTTAGACTCGATGATCTTAAAGGTCTTTTCCAATCTAAAAGATTCTATGATTCTGTTCTACAAATCTATTGTATAAAGAGAAAATTAGTAAAGAGGAGGCCACTACTATGCTTGTAGAATCAACCACATATTGAAACACAGATGTTCTTCCAGGTGTGAGCTTCCTCTAGCTGATGCTATATCCAGCAAATCTCTAGGTAAAGCAAATACTGTCTGCATTTTATCATGCAACCATTGAAGTCTCTGTCTTCATTTTCTTGGTTCTTATGGTTGGAGAGAAAGTAGACCTGAAGTTCAACAAGACTGGATGTTAGTGAGAGTAAAGTGCTCTTATTTAGTGTGGATTCCTTATGCATTTAAGACATCCTGTTGTCACATATGCCAATTAACAGTTACTTAATTCTACAGCAAATGACAGAAAAATTATATTATATCATTTTCTTGAAAATAAATACATAAGTATTGCTAAAGCTGATTAGGCTGTTTGACTACTCTTCTAAGATGCTGGAGGCAGTGGACAAGATAAGGTATTTTAGGTACGGGTGGGGTGTTTCTACTGCGTAATTATGGAAAAAAAATTACATTTTTTCATCTCTAGTCAGGGTAGAAAAAACCTTATTCAACTTTATTATAAATTCTACTCTAAACATTAAATTCCAAGCTGATGTAAATATTTGTGTTCTTGCATTAGTCAGTAGAAAAAATTACAACCAGCAAACTCTCCTTTCCACTTATTGTGGGCACTTATTTCAGAGTGGGAGGAGTCACATTCTGGAAAAAAAGTCTCTCAGTTGCTTGCAGTGGGAGCCTAAATTATGTTAGTCCATGTACTTACTTCGAGATGGCTAGAGTTAAGTAAAATTAATATTAAGTGAATTAGTCATTAGTTAATTATTCTAATCTAGTGACTGGATTAACACTGTACTTCCTAGTCACTGTTAACAAAAGGTGATCTAGTCCAACACTCTTGCTGTGGACAGGGACATCTTCCTGTCCTTTGATCAGGAGGCTCCATCCTGACCTTGGACTCAGAGCATCAGCAGCTTCTCTGAGCAGGCTTTCAGTCCTGTAAGTCAAGGAAAGATGCCAAGAGTCCTGCATGGATGAATGAAGAGGGATGTATTCAACTGCATGTTTCCCTATTTGCTAAACACTTAAAGAAAATGTGTCACCTGCTCATTTGGCCGAATCTTTTGTGTTCTTCTTTATCTACTGCTCTGTGGCACAGAAAGTTTGCCAAAATATGTGTCAGTTTCAAGGAAAAGACATAAGAGATTTTTAATTCAAGTCTTCATTCAGAGTACATGAAAGACTAAAAGAAGGTGAACTTGTTCACTGTGAACCAGTAGAATGAAAAAAGGCTTGTGTACAGCCCAACAGCAAAGAGTTCTCTCAAAACCTTTGAAATACCATACTGTAGAATAAGAAATGTTTTTATCCATAGTCTATAAAGCCAGATTTTGACCTACTCCACTCTTGCTGCTGACGCTTGCATGTCTTTCTGCAAGCTGGTTTGTCTTTAACAGACAAGATAAAGAGAGGACTTTACTCAAAGCATATCTCTCTACCACTTATGTCCCTGCAGAGGTCTGGAAGCCCACAGGGCTCTAGGCTGTCAGTAATTGCCAGCTTGGCAAGATCAGATTTTTTTTTCAATTTGTATGTGCCTGCTTAGACTGGACTAAATGCTTCATTTCTGCCTGATCTACAAGTCACCATATGGTCAGCATATGGAATCATGATTACAGGAAGCTCAGGGTGGTTTTAAGCTACTTGTAGATCTTCCTGGGGAAGAAAAAGAGAATATTATCTTTTAGCACTCTGTACTTTCCAAGAGATCATATGATGAATTTGGAAACGTGAACTCCCAGTCTGAGTGAAAATTCAGAACAGTGTTGGGAAAGATAAATTAACTTTACTCCAATATGAACATACACCCCACTACTGATTCCCATTCCCACTGTCATCTGCAAGTTGGGATTTTATGAGAAATTAGGAAAAAAATCACCCCAACAACCAAAACCAACCAAACAAAGAAACAAACAACTAAGCAAATTTAAAAAAAACATCAACCAAGCAAGTCAAAGCAAACATGTTTAAGAAATAAAAAGAGCACAGTCTCCCAGATATGAGGGACAAGCTTTTGATAATGAAAAAGAAAGCTGCATTATTGACATTAAAAGAAAAACAGTTTGGAGGAAATATATTCATAACTTTGCTTGCTTTAAAAATTAATATTTTCATGTCTTCACTGCTCTTGTTCTCAGAAAAAAAAAAAAATTATCAGATTATGGCTTATTTGCCAACAGAAAATAAATAAATAAATAAATAAATAAATCTGACTTGTCTTGATCAACAGTGTCATGTTTTCCAGCCTTGAAATGATACATTAACTGTCTTTTCAGAAGATGGTAATACCAGGGAAGCAATATCTGACTTATAAGTTGCTGTCTTGCATAAGCAATGTTAAGTGCAGTTTCCATCAAGGATAACCTTTATAGATCTCCATTTGGGTTAGCTAATAAAAAAAACCTCATTTGGCTCACATGGGAAAGTTCCTGACTTCATAAATATCTGTCCATACATTTGCAGACTTTCATACACTTGACTCTTGGCTGGACTGTGGTTTAGAGAGGTGTAAAATTGTAAGGAAAAAGAAACTCTCCACTGCTTTTATAAGCTACATAGGAGCTAAATGTTTTCCTGTCTCCATTTACCCATAAAATGCACAGCAAGAGTGGGTTTACAGGAAGCTACATGACACGTCTCCAAATGTGTCATGAGAGAGGATTATATTGTTCCGTCGTCAGGACGTTGGTGTGTTTTGAAATCCTAGGAAGCTGGCTAGCCCTACATCCAAATATGAACTGGATCCCAGGACTCCTGTACTCATCGTACTACTCTCCTGGATGCTGGCCAGGCTCCAGACCACAGTGGCAAGAACAGGGCTTATAAATGCTGAGTTTCAGGAAGGTGGCATCTTTGCTTTGGCTGCTTCCATTCCAGATCCATACACTTTATGTGAATGGCAACCTGAACCTAAACACAGGTACTGAGTGGACAAGGCTGTCCCCACTGCTGGGGGGCTGTGTTTTGGCTGGAGGTGACTCTTAATGTGGCCTGAGATTATAATGTTTTATGATGATAAAACTTAGTTTGAGAACAAGAGACCATCATTGCCTTAACTGTCCTTATGCTCCATGTGTGACAGGCTGACTTCACACTGATTTCATGTTACAACAAGCTGTTACCTGTACTTCAGGAAGCATAGGCAAACATACTACTGTTTTATGAACTTCTGACTTCAGTGATGTTTTTGACTGAGGAAGGTGTAAATATGTTTTTTTAAAAAAGATTATGAGCAGATGATCAAATAATTACATAAATCACATTTAGATTGATGTTTGTATATTTCACTGCATTATTGATTCACTCTTTATCACTGAGTATGTCTTCGTACTCTTTAAATTTCGTTTGACCTAATGAAGTCTAGCCAAACTTCTGGATATTCATTTTGAAGAACTACTCTCAGACAATCTGAACATTTTGAACTATTATCTACTGCAAAGATCTTCTTGTTTTGACCTTCTGATTGAGTTATCTGATTGATTTCATTTATACTATAAAGTTTGAGTCTTGGTTAGAAATGTGTGGGTTTCCATGAAGCAAGAAGGAAAGCTTTTTCAGACAATATGGACATGTTAAGGAGAAAGAGAGAAAGTAGGTTAGATTAAGTAAAATCTTTCATGTTAAATACCTCCTCAGGTTTAAATAACTGTGCATTATAATTTAGGACACTTTCTGTTGGAGTTTCTCTATGTTACTATAACTTCGCTATGACTTTGAATTCATTTTTGCAGACATCTGGTGAGTGGTCTGGTTATGGAGGTCTCACCTATTTTGAGGTTGTGCTCTAAACATATAATCAGTAGATTTTAAGGTATTTGTTGTTCTGTGATATAGAATGAAACTATGCAACCAAACCCAAAACATTCCTGGCCAACCAGACAAAAATCAAGGCATTTTCTTGTTTTGGTTCAAGAGTTCCTTGTTTATTTCCATGTAAATAGGAGCAGAATCTAGTCTATAGAATGGAAATATCAGAAGACTAGGAGATCTGATTATCCCCCTCCTGTGGGAAAATCCAGTGGTGATCACACAGGCATGCATAGATTGAGCTGGGTCCAAATTCCTGGGCTTTACATTTCATGTTAAAAAAAAAATAAAAATTGCCAAAACTACGCAATGTAGAAAATATGCATTATTTAGGTATACCCTGACATACGTGACTGATTATGGTTATTAGCATACGCACATATTTGCAATGAAAATGGAGCTTGTCTTAAATGGAAGAAGTTTTATGCTTTATCTTGTAGGTATACTTTGATGTGTTTGGGTTTTTTTTTTCTCAAGTATTTATAAAACCAATGATGAATGAATATCAGTTCACCAGTTTAAGCATTAATCCCACCATGACACAGAGAAACTGATGATTGATTCTTTTGAGGGATAATTTTCATGGGAATTGCATTAGGCTGTGACTTTTTCAGCACTTAAATACACATATTTGTTAACATAGTTAATGTTTTCACAACTGATATATTATTTTACAGAGAGACAGACTTTGCCACAAGTTTTCTTATAGGTTTCAAATTTACCATAAAGTTACACTCAGGCTGATGCATTTGAAGTTTTATGTCACGAGGAAGTTACAGAGAACAAAAAGCAAAGGGATCTGCAGGGAAATACAGAACAGTGTCTTGTTTCTAATCTCTTCAGCTAATCTTTTCAGCCTTTTGTCAGTTGTAACTAGCAGTTACTGGCTAATCATTACCATTATTATTAATCACTTACGACACATAGTACAGACCAGACTGACAAAAATCAAATGAGAAATGTCTGTATAAAAAAATACTACTTCCTCTGTTACTGCCACTATCTGTGTCCAGGGAAATGCTCCAGGTGATTTGTCTGATTTCACTTCATCTTTTCAACTGTTACAAAAGGCTAGTCTAAGCTAATTATTGTGTCTGTTGGTGAATGTAGAAAGACAGATGGCCTCAAGGGCAATTCTTCCCAAATATTTTAGACAACTGAGAGGTGATGAATTACTCCACTGACTACTAAGAGGGCATGAAAAATAAGATTAGACAAGACATCCCAACTTTTGCTAAATAAATGGGATTTAATTCTAGTTTAGAGAAGAAAGGTAATACCATAAATTAGTCTAGTATTTCTAAAGCCTTGATCACAGGATGGAGTGATCCAGGTATAGTGCAAAGACTGGATTTACTAAACTGCACAGTTTCTGCACAGTAAAGTTACTGCACAACAGCTTTCTCCAAAATAAACCTCCTGAGAGTGTAACCAGAGGTAACATTTCTAGGTTAGGTTAGATTTTCATTTGTTGAAGTGGTTCTTTCAGGAGGTGATGTTTCTGCAACACTTTTCCCCTACTTTTGCAGCAGAAGGTTGTTTGGTTTTTTTCTCTTGCTAACCTTCTTGTGTGTTCATGGTTAAGGACAGGTGTACGCCTGGATGTGTAGCACTGAGATTATGTTGGTAGCAAGTTATTTGTTGGTACCACTTACCAACATTCACCTTTTTTTACTTCAGTGTGGTAGTCACTGAAACATTAGAGGGTATTTTAATCTCTGACTTCCATGTAATTTTTTTGGTTTTATGGTTTGATGACCCTAGGTTTAAGAAAATCCTGTGTCTATAGAAAAAAGTCCTACATTTACTTGTGTTACCAAGCCAAACACTTGGAAACGTTTTACAGCAGACCCTGAACAACAGAAAGCAGCTCAGGGTGGATAAGCCTGTCCACGGAAGTGTAAGAAACAAGACACTCTTCTGCATTTCCCTCCAAATCCCTTTGCTTTTTGGTCTGTGTAGCTTGCTCATGACAATTTTCTTGCAAAAGGCCTACACGCTTTGAGGGGTAGATTTATGGGGAGAAGAGCAGAGGGATCCTCGACCTTTCTTGTTCCGTTATAGCATAAGCAGAGGTGACACAAGCCTTCCTCATCACTTGACTCAAAGGCTGATGGAAATGGCCATCCTCGACCCACACTGTCCTGTCATAAACACACCTATCCTTGGGATTATTAAGTTGGTTTTTGTGCTTATAGCAGGATGATCAGAATGTGGTAATTTGTTAGAGTTTACACTTTCCCTTTCTTTGCTGTTCAAAGTGCACAGTCTTTAGCTATATTGGCATAATGTTACTCCCCAATCAATGTTTATCTACTATTGTTTTCTACTTAAAAAGTAACTGAAATAACTGGATGCCTGAGAAAAGCATATTTCATAAACTTAATCTTATCTTGGTAAATAGAGTCAAACCATATATTTTCCTCAGTACATGAAAAATTTTATTTTCAAGCTGTCAGTTATTACATGGTGATAATACTGTTTAACAAAAAACAAATCTTGTGCTCTGCTTTGTTTTTCGTGTCTTTGAAGGAAATTATTAAGGATGGTAGAACTATACGCTATTTCCCCAGTCTAGCCAGAACAAACTCTAAGGATTAAGTTATTAATGCCATGATTTATAGCTCCTATACTGGCCATTGAGTGGGACACTTCCAAAGGTACATCTCTGTGAAAAATAGGAAAAAAATCAATTTCCTGTGACCTTGTGTGTTGAGTGCACTTGAAGACATAAGTTTCAGAGCTGTTTCCTCTCTGTTGCTCTGTGCTATCTGTGCACTGTGTGATGAGACCCGTTGCTCTGCCAGAAGAAAATTCCTATGTCTGAAGGTAGTGCTGGAAGTGGACATCAATCCCTAAGCCAGCTGCTCATTCAGCAGTTTCTTATGCAACTCCATTGCTGCCTTTCCTCAAGCATTATGTCAAGCATAACCCATGATAAAAGGTAATTTAGAGGCTTGTTTTAATTTTGAGTTAATTAAGGCCCTTCAAGTAACATTTGCAGAAACTTCCTTGTTATAGGTATATCATCTTTATGTTGACTATACAAGGTACTGCTATTCAGTCACCTCACTGCCTCAATGAGGTAGAAGCTTGAATAAGATTAAACCTAAAGCAGGCCTGAAGATGCTGTTGATATGAAAGGAAAAGAGTTTGAAGACCTTCAGACCTCAGCAATAACCCTATGCTGTGAAAGAACCTCCCTGCCACTAAGTACATCAACCACTTAATCCCATATTGCAGCAAAGGATTAACTTCATAATACTGATTTAGCTGCAACCTTAGACATTTTGATAACAAAATAAAAACCCAGGTTTCAAATAAGTAAAACACCATCAAAAAGCAGAGAAAAATACTGCTGTTTGCTACATTAAAAAAAAATAAAATCCGTAAGATCATGAATTAAATAACACATAACAAAACCATGTGAAAATTCTAAATTTAATTAAAGTCAACTGTAAATTTTAGCTGAAAAATCCATATTTTGGTCATAATTTTTTTTTTTTTCCTTCAGAATTTTCCTCTGCTCAGAACATCAATTTCTTTTCATGTTGGGTAATGAAGTTTCTCTCAAATTTTCCCTCCATCCTCTACTGAAATTTTGCTTTCTATGTTTCTAATTGTAATACAAATGTGAAAGTAACTTTCAGCAATAAAATAAATCAAGCACCATAATAATTATTTGTTGAAATTTTTCCAGTGCACCACCCCTATGAAATAGAAAATATGTCTAATGCTCAAGTGGATGGTTTCCATTTATTTAACAGTAATAGTTGCTGATGTAAAAAATTTGTGAATGCAGATAAAAGTATAGAAATTTTTTGCAAGTGAGTACTTCTTCTGAGTTCAGGGGAAATACACTAATACAGAGAGGAAAGGAAAACACACATGAGTACTAATCCGAATCTTAGAAAGGAAGTCAATTCCAGGAATCCTGTTGATTAAATAAAATTATTTTTTTATTTCATATGACAACCTTTTCTCCTGTTCTCTGTTACAGTGACATGTGAACAATGATACAGCAATTTCTCTCATTGTGGGTTTCTCTTTATCTGGAATGCAAAAGAAAAAAAGCAGCAGCATGATTTAATATAGCCTGTCAAGAAAAGATTAAGCAAGATTCCCTTTAATGATAGAAGAATCCTTGTGAGTAAGCTGAGGAAGTGTGGGTTAGAAGAGGGGATGGTGAGATAGGTTGAGAACTGGCTAAGCAATAGAGCTCTGAGGGTTGTGATCGGTGGCACAGAGTCCACCTGGTGACCTGTAACTAGTGGTGTTCCCCAGGCATAAGTACTGGGTCCAGTCTTATTCAACATCTACATCAATGCCTGGAGGAAGGGATAGAGTGTAGCTTGAGCAAGTTTGCTGATGATAAGGAACTGGGAGGAGTGGCTAATACTCCAGAATGCTATGCTGCTATCCAACGAGATCTGGACAGACTGAAGAGCTAGGCAAAGGCAAACCTAATGAAGGTCAACAAGGATAAGTGTAGAGTCCTACACCTGGGAAGGAATAACCTCATACACCAGTACAGGTTAGGGGTATATCTGCTGGAAAGCAGCTCCATGAAGAGGGACCTTGGCGTCCTGGTGGACAATAAGTGATCCATGGAACAGCAATGTGCCCTTGTGGCCAGGAAGATCAATGGTATCCTAGGGTGCATTAAAAAGTGTGGCCAGCAGGTTGAGAGAGGTTCTCCTCCCTCTCTAGTCTGCACTAGTGAGACCATAATTGGAGTATTGTATTCAGTTCTGGTCTCTCCAGTTCTAGAGGGATAGGGAAATACTAGAGATAGTCCAACAGAGCTACAAAGATGATTAAGGAACTGGAACATCTCTCTTATGAAGAAAGGCTGAGAGCCCTGGAGCTGTTTAGCCTGGAGTAGAGAAGACCGAGAGAGGATCTTATTAATGTTTACAAATATCTGAAGGGTGGGTGTCAAGTAGAAGGGTCCAGTCTCTTTTTGGTGGTGCTCTGTGATAGGATGAGAGGTAATGGTCACAAGATGGAACATAGGAAGTTCCACCTCAACATGAGGAAAAACTTCTTTACTGTGAGAGTGATGGAACCTGGAACAGGCTGCCCAGAGAGATGGCGTCTTAAGACTTCAAAATCTGCCAGGATCTGTTCCTGTGTGGCCTGCCCTAGGTGATCCTGTTCTGGCACGGGGGTTGGACTCAATTGTCAGAGGTCCATTCATGCTATTTATAATCATTAGTAAGATCCCTTCTCAGTCTTCTCAAGGATAAATAGACCCAACTCTCAGTCTTTTCTCATCACAGAGATGTTCCAGTCTCTTCATCATGTTTGTAGCCTCATCTTTGTAGCCCACCACTGGACTGTGTCCAATATTTCCTTGTTTCTCTTGATCTCAGGAGCTCAGAACTGGACACAATACTCCAGATGTGGCCTCACTAGGACAAAGAAGAGAGGGAGGAAAACCTTCCTCAACTTGATGGTCACACTCTTGTTTTTGCACCCCAGGATACCATTGGCCTTCCTGGCCACAAGGGCACATTGATTTCCCATTGATAACTTATTATCCACCAAGACTCCCAGGTCTTTCTCCACGGAGCTGTTTTCCAGCAGGTCAACCCTTAACCTGTACTAGTTCATGGTGTTATTCCTCCCCAAGTGTAGGACTCTACATTTGCCCTCATTGAACTTGATTAGGTTCCTCTCTGATCAACTCTTCAGCCTGTTCAGGTCTTCAATTTAATTTATGAACTAATCACTTTAGTCAGAACTAGCCATAGCTAACTACATTCCCTACAGTGACTCAGGTAAATGCTACGTAATATATAAATTTTACCATCTGAAGTTGTATGAATATACATGAATTGGTGCAGCAGGTCTGGTTGATAACTTGGTGAGGAGAACAAAGCTGGATTCAGACTCTAATCTCTGGATTATCACTCTGTATTTTTAGTGGAATAATGTGTTTTGTGGAAGAAAAAGCATTTTATAAAATTAATATCAGTTTCAGTGGAGTCCTCATGTAGATGATTCCCCTGAGATCCAAAGGAAAAAGAAAGAGGTAAGGAAAGAATCAATCACCTTCTAAAAATATTTTTATAAAGTCTCTTAAAGCATCAGTCCTGCAAACATTTACTTGCATGCTTAACTTTAATTACTTTTCACCAGGAATATCAAAGACACATGTCATTACTCACAATACAAAACGTAACCAACTCAATACAGTACTGGAAGGAAAAATTCTTAAAAGTGGGAAGAACTCCAAGAAACCATTCCTGTTAATTTTCAGAAGTGTTTTGAGAATAATATCTATGATCTTATTTTTGGAGAAGGTGTGAATAGATACTTAGGCAAGAAAAGCTTGAAAAAGCACTGCAGTTTGTGTAACAACGTATTAAACATCTCCTGGCAATGATCTCCCATCCATCAAAAAAGATCCTTTATGGAAAGCAAAGTACCAAGAGATTGCATTACCTCAAAGCAGGAGAATATTCGCAATTTAATTTACTAATCTATTTGTACTTATCAAATAACCTGCAGAAATAATCAGCTCGTTCAGTAAAAAAAAAGTTGGTTCTCCATTCTACTTAGTAATTACTAAAAAAATATATGAATTCTCTAATAATGTTAATAAGAAAAGTTCTTACAAACAGTTCTTTACTGTTTTCTAGAGGTGTGAACCAGCATTCTGACAAAAATTCTTCCAAAATTCTTCCTTCTTCCAAAAAAACCATTGAAGCACAGATTTTTGAAGAAAAAAAAAATTGATAAAAGCTAAAAGAAAAAATAAATCAGAATTAACTTTTTATTTAAAATATATGG
>WUAM01000287.1:92267393-92290032 GCA_024336885.1 Actenoides hombroni | reverse complement strand
TTGGTTCTATTTTCCGTACTGGGATCTGTACTGTTTAATATTTTTATCAATGACATAGACTGTGAGATCTGGTGCACCACCAGCAAATTTGCTGATGACACCAAGCTGAGTTGTGCGCTTGGTATATCAGAAGAATGGGATGTCACCCAGAGGAACATGGGCAAGTTGGAGAAGTGGGCCTAAGTGAATCTCATGAAGTTCTACAAGACTAAGTGCAGGGTCCTACACCTAGGCCAGAACAATCCTAACTATCAATACAGTCTGGGGGATGAGGTGATAAAAAGCAGCCCTTCAGAACCTGGGGGTTCTGGTGGATGAGAAGCTCTACATAAGCCAACAATGTGCACTTGCAACCCAAAAGGCCAATCACATCCTGGACTGCATCAAAAGAAGTATGTCCAGCAGATTGAAAGAGGTGAATCTGCCACTTTACTCTGCTCTGGTGAGACCTCACCTGGAGTACTGTGTGCAGCTCTGGAGCCCTCAACACAAGGACATGGACCTGATGGAGCATGTCCAGTGGAGGGCCACAAAAATGATCAGAAGTGGAACACCTCTCCTATGAGGACAGGCTGAGGGAGTTGGGGTTGGTCAACCTGGAGAAGAAAAGGCTCCAGGGAGACCTAATAGCAACCTTCCAGTATCAGAAGAGGGCCTACAAGAAGGCAGGAAAGGGACTGTTTACAAAGGCCTGTAGTGACAGTATGATGAGCAATGGTTTTAAATTAGAGAAGAGTAGATTTAGATTGGATGTTAGAAACAAGTTCTTTACCATGAGGGTGGTGAAACACTAGAACAGTTTGCCCAGGCAGGTAATTGAGTTCTCATACCTGGAGATATTCAAGGTGAGTCTCCACGAGGCTCTGAGTAACTTGATCTAGTTGAGGATGTCTCTGGTCACTGTAGGGTGGTCAGACTAGATTACCTTTAGAGGCCCCTTCCAGCCTAAACCGTTCTATGATTCTATGACTTGCAGTCTCTTGTCTTCTTTTGAGGTTTCTTTACACAGACCATTTCTGATCACAAAACTGTGGCTTATATGCTGGCCTCATCCCACTGAAGGTCCATTCCCCTTCAGCATGTCACAAGATACGTGTCTATATTTCACAAAATGTGCCTTTACATTTAACTCTAACTTTCTCTGAATAACTGGTGAAAAAAAGGCACCTTTGTATTGGCATATTTCTTGTTGAATCAAACCACAGAGTTGAGAACATAGTGGCATTGTCATCTGTATTGTACTGCCTGGAAAACAGAGTGGAGTAGCAGTTATCAGAACCTATTGCTTGGGTATAATAATGGAAGACATAAAAAAATAATCATGTTTTTATATCCTCTTGAAACAAAGTCTAAGACTTTCTGCAGCTTGGAGTCATTTGAAAACTCAAATTCATACACACAAACCTTGGATTATCTTGAATTATTGGAAAAGCAAATCGGTAAAGTTTGCATAATCACCCCATACATTACTTAATGGGTTTATGGTATTTTATGACTCAAAATTAATGTGTGGTTTTTATGCAGTCCTAAATTTGTAACTGTTTGTGGTTTTTTTAAAGAAAAAAAAAAAAGTATTTTCCTCTCACCACTTCCTTGGACTGAGTGGTGATTTTGTAGTTTTGGAGAACAGCAAGGTTGAACCAGGACAGACACTCCTGTTCAAAGAACAGCTATGACAACACTGGCAAGTACAACTCTGAAGCTGTTTTCTTTTAGCTTTCTACAGAATGCTGTTAGCTTTTTAATATGCTCTATCCTCTGAAACCCTGAGATGCACTGAAACAAAGAGGTGTCCTTTTCACTTGAACCATGGAATACCAAAAGTCAAACAAAGCATTGCACTGCAATGCTCATAATGTCCTCCAGTTAAACCCCTCATGAGGTGTTTATTGCCGATATTTATATTGGATGTTACAGTGAATGTTCTCTTCCATCTGAGGATTGCAGATGTTACTTATTTTGCCATTCAATGTACCATTCTGCTTTTGAGAAATAAGAAAACAGAGAGATACAAGCATTTCTGGCTTTATGTGAGGGGTAACTGAGTTTTCCAGCAAATGAACAGCACACTGGAAAAAAACAGTATTAGTTTTCAATGGATAAGCAGCAGGCTGTTTCCAAAATTATGGCTTAAGTTCACAGAATGTCTTTAAGTTTGCAGAGTGGCTGCTTGCCCATAGACATGTTGAGTTAATGCCAAATGCCAGAGTAGTTATATGCTTTGAAATAAAGTCCATGTTCAACAGACTGCTTCTCTTTCTTTTCCATATTTACCTCCAATTTAAGCGAAACCAGAAAGATAGTCTGAAATTAGTCTGGGACCTTGAAAACTTGAATACATCTGAAAAATTGTATTGATTATATGTAATGGATTTGTTTACTTGTACTTACAACTGTAGCAATGTATTTTGTATATCACTTGGTCAGGTGGAAAACTTGAGCAGGAATGTTTTATGATGTGAAGAACATAGTATAATTGAAGATATCATTTAATAGCTTTGTTAAGAGTCCTTGATGCATATCTTCTGCCAGACTGGCACTGAAAGCCACCAAAAAGGTTTGCTCAATGCATGTTGAAATTAGTGGGAAGAATCTCATCAATTTCAGTAGATTTCACTGGTTGATTTCACCATGTTATGTAGTACACATTCATTTCTGCTTAAGGCACTTCCTTTTTTTGCCACATGGTTCAACTTTTCTCTGTCGCTCCTATACAGCAGGCAAACAAGAAATTAGCATTGAAATGGGGTGGTGAGCTAATAACAGAAACGAGTCATGCAGCAGTCTAGTATTCAGCTGTGGAAATGGGTTGTGATTGAGAAGAGTGGAATATTTAGAGTAAATGATTATGTCTATGGAAAAGCAACACAGTGAGCCTTTTTCTACCACTTTGGAAGGATTTATAAAATAAACTGCTTCGGGCTTTTGGCAGTTCAGTAGGGTTTGGCCATAAACTTTATTCCCAGCTTCCTCTATAGTAAATGGAGAACCTGGAAATAGCCTTTCATATTGCCAAAAACGAAGTACGTGGAAATTTGTATGTAGCTATAGTAGAATGAAAACAATTTAAAGTTTAATTACTGATGAAAGTCTAGTTGCACTTACCTGCGATCACTTGGCCTTTTACTCAGTGAAGATTACTAATTACTAATCACACTTCTGGTGGCCCTGTGTAATAAAAGAGGATTGCACACTACTGTACCATGAACAAGATGTAACACAGACTGTGAAAAAACAGATGAGTTTTTCTGTTCCTGATTAAACAGTTGTAGGCAGGACCTGACTGGAAATGGGCATGGAAATGCTCTGAAGGAGCTGAAGGGACCTGAAGAAAGGCAGTTACTACAAAAAGTGTCCTTTGGAAGGAGTCTGGCATGTGAGTTTTATGACTTGGAATGCTATTGTTCCATGCTTTACAGCAGTAGATTTACCAGAGGAACAAGATAGATCAATCATTATGGTAAAAATTATAATTTCACTAACACTGTAAAATAAAAACAAAAATAATGTTGGTTTACCTAAAACTCAGCTGACAAAAAAGCTTTTCCATATGAATACTGGAAAGGGGTTTGGCAATGGTTGACACAAAGAGATATCACCAAAGGAAGTGTTAATTGCCTTCCTGGTTTTAGAAGAGAAATTGCTATAAAATCTCTGATTATTAATCTATGTAGTATGAATTTTGTAGGCATAAATCCAATTTTTTCCAACTTTAAAGCAGTCTTCAAAGGAATCCTTGTGTGGAGTTAATAAAAATGTTTGAAATTTTGCTATAGAATATAAGGGGCAATTTTATTTTGCACAATTATTCTGTTAGAAAAATAGTTTATTTTGTTTGGAACCTACCAAAATAGAAACATCTCTGTTAGAAGTAAAAGGGGCTGGGCCTGCTTCTTTGTCACATCTACAGAAAGGAGATTCCTTTAGAAGTGTGATTTATTTGCATTCTTTGACATTATGATTCATTAAATATCTCATCTAGATTCACTTGAAGATATTCACTCAGCAGATATTCAGTTAATCTTAGGATGCTGATAGAGGATTTTTAATGATGAAAAGACTGGGATTATAAATTTTCTCCATGCATGTATTTCAGACAGCATTGCAATGCTGAGGTTATTAGTTAATTTTTGTAACCTGTACAAATAAACAAATCTGTTATGTTTCTATATAGTTATTGGTGGTATAGCATAAAAGTTTGACCTCATTTGTCTGCATTCCATTTTTGTATTTATGAAATGCAATAAATAAAAATTCATTCATATTAAACCAGAGATGGCCAGTTTTAATTTGTGAACTGGATATTTTAAGACTGAAACTGCGAGAGTCCAGAACTAGAGGAATGGTGCCTGCTCACTGCAACTGCTTTTTGTGTACCTAGACATAAAATAGTGAATAGCCAAGGATAAAAAGTGGCTCACTTCTGTGTTAAGGTCAGTTCTACAGGAAAAAAACATGTGAAAAAAACAGGGAAAACCTGTATCCTGAAAGACATATCAGATATACCTTTACCATGCCTTGCCCATATATTTGAATAACAGGACATGACAGAATGTAGAAATCTTCTGTTTCCATCTTTTCTTGCACCTGCTTTTCAAACTATAATCTGATGGAGCAACATAATTCAAATTAGGAAGATCTGTCTACCAGTTTTCCTTTCAACACACTATATGCATTATAACTCTACATATGGTTTTCACATGGCTGTCTGTCTTGTTACCATTTATGTGTTTCTGTGTGTCATCTTCTTATCTGCTCTTGCACAGACCTTTAATGATCTTCTCCCTTCCTCCATGACAGACAGTCCCAACAGATGTTAATAATAGTAACATCTTTCTTTGTTACTTTGACTTGGCCATTGACATAATAATTCCATGGATATTATTTGTTTGCCTTCCCAGTCTCATAGATCCTGTTTTATTTTATGGTTTACTGGAATGTACCCTTGGATGCAATAGTACAAAGGGTGCTGTGGACATAAACTGTAATAGTATGTGGAAAACCAGATGGTTACAACTTTTCTTAAAAGGATACACAACTGATTTGCCTCCAGTTGATGCAATTTTCCACCAAAAACCTGAAGTATGTATAAATATGCTTCATAATCACAGAAGACTGGATTTTTCTGACCTGCTCAAATATCTGAGGTATACCTTCCACTGAAAGTAAAATAAAAATCCAAGCCTGTTAATGAAACTTAGTGTTAATGATTAATTTTTGATTCATATTAACGTCTACTCCATTCATTTTTGTCCTCATCTGTTTTCTATTATTTTAAGGTGAATATTATCTGTCTTTACCTCAGCACTTGATACGGATGATCATGTTGAAGGTATGTAGAGGCAGGGGCATTTGTATTCTTTGAGACACAAAGTTGACAGATATCAGACCTGAGAGCAAAGATGGAAAATAGCTGCTGAGAAAGCCTGTATCAACTGGCAACCATATACGTCATCTTATATCAGTACATTCATCTCAGCTTTGTATTTCACTCATGATTTTCAATAATCAGTTTCTTCGTAATATTAAGAGGAAATATGTCCCATTACTACATAAATCACTGAGAAATCAGGTAAGGTGAGGTAGTTTCTGTCATTAGACATACTGATATACTTGGAGGAGGGGGATAGAGGGAATCTTTCCAGGAGACAAAAACTTCGGGGGTAGAATAGTAAAATAATTTAGGATGGAAGGGTCTACTAGAGGTTACCTGATACAAACTTTGCTCAAAGCAAGGTTAACTGAAGTTGGACCACGCTGCTCAGAGAGTCCCATGACTGTAAGACACAAAGTCCTGACTGCATCATGCAGCCAATCATTGACCCACAAGATGCATGTGTTCCTACCTGGGTCCTTCCCCTTGGCTGGTGTACTGGTTGTCAGCAGCAAGGTGTTGGCAGGGAAGGCTGCAGGGTGTCCTTCGTGAGGAGGTGCCCCATGCTGGACATAGCCACTTCTAGCTGGCTCCAACAGGCCCACCATTCAGCACAGCTGAACCTCTCAGCCAAGGTGGTGGATCCTCTGGGAAAGTGTATTTAAGAAAGATAAAATGCTGCCTTGTAGTGAGGGGTAAGTAAAAAAGAAGTGAAGAAGACCATGGTGAAGCAGGTTGTCATGCCATAGGCCAGGGAGAGGACCATGTCACTGCAGACTTTGGAGGACCCTATGTTGGAGAAGGTGGATATGTCCTGAAGGAAGCTGCAGCCCTTAGCGGGCTCATGTTGGAGGAGGCTCCTGGCAGGGGCTGTGGTCCGTGGAGACAAGCCAAAGCATGTTTTCTGACAGGAACTGTAGACTGTGGGGAGCCCATGGTGGAGGAGAAGAAAAGTGTGAGGAGGAAAGGGAAGAAGAGAGGAGCTATTATGGACTGACCACAACTTTCCATTCCCCTTCTGTCACTCAGGAAGAGGAAGAAGAGTCAGGAATGAAACAGTGAAGTTGAGCCTGGAAAGAAGTGGGAGGGTGGGGAGTGTTGTTAGTTTTATCTTTGTTCCACATCATCCAATTCTGTTTTCACAGAACTGTCGCAGTTGGAAAAGACCTCTATGATCTCTGTGTCCAACTGTCAACAAAAAAACCACACAAACAACAAACAAACATACAAGCAAAAAAACCCAAAACCCACAAAAAACCCACCTCACCATTCACTAGAACATGTCCTGAAGTGTCTTATCTCCACGTTTTTTGAATACCTTCAGTGATGGTGACTGCACCACCTCCCTGAATAGCCTGTTCCAGCACCTGACTACTCTTTCAGTAAAGAAATTCTTCCTAATATCTAATTTAAACCTCCCCTGGTGCAACTTCAGGCTATTTCCTCTAGTCCTATCATTGTTTACTTGAGAGAAGAGGCCGCACCCACCTCCCTACAATGTCCTTTCAGGTAGCTGTAGAGAGCGATAAGGTCTACTCTCAGCCTCTTTTTCTTCAGGCTAAATAATCCCAGCTCCCTCAGCCTCTCCTCGTAAGACTTGTTCTCCAAACCCTTCACCAGCTTGGTTGCCCTTCTCTGAACTCGCTCCAGCACCTCAATGTCTTTCTTGTGGTGAGGGGCCCAAAGCTAAACACAGTACTCCAGCTGTGGCCTCACCAGTGCCAACTACAGGGACATAATAACTTCCTTACTCCTGCTGGCCACATTATTTCTGATACAGGCCAGGATGCTGTTGGCCTTCTTGGCCACCTGGGCACACTGTTGGTTCATGTTCAGCTGGATGTCGACCAGCACCCCCTTTTCTGACAGACATCTTTCTAGCCACTCCTCCCCAAGCCTGAAGCATTGCCTGGGGTGGTTGTGACTGAAATGCAGGACCCAGCTCTTGGCCTTGTTAAACCTCATCCCATTGACCTCACCCCATAGTTCCAACATGTCCAGATCCCTCTGCAGAGCCTTCTATCCTTGAGAAGATTGACAGTCCCACCCAATTTGGTGTCATCTGCAAACTTACTGAGGGTGCACTCAATCCCCTCATCTAGATCATTGATGAAGATATTGAACAAGACTGGCCTAAAAACAGCCCTGGGGAACACCACTGGTGACCATAATTTCAATTATGAACAAGTTAATCTTCCCCAAGCAGAGTCTGTTTTGCCCATGATGGTAATTGTTAAGTGACATCCCTGTCTTTGTCAAACTTTTTCAACTTATTTTCTCCCCCTGACCTGTTGAGGAGGCAGAGTAAGAGAGCAGCTCAGTGGACATTTGGCAGCCAAAGTTGAACAACCACAGCTGTCAGGACCAAGGAGAACATCACCTCATCTCCCATGTCCTCCACTGCAGCCCTTGGAGCCCTGTAGTTACTCCTCATAAGAGCAAGCGCACTCTGACAGTACTGCTAGTACCCATCCTGTTGAGCAGAAAATAACCACGCAAGGGTCCCTTCACTCTTTCTGTAACACCACACATCTGGGATACTGGCAAGGAAGACATCTCCAGGACAATAGGTCTGGCCCAATGCCTCTGTTCCCTGTAGCACGGAGTCCAGAACCACACTAAATAAAACATTCTGTTGTAGCTAGCACAGATTTATTCCTAAAGAAAAGCTACAAATCATAAGATGATTTAATGTAAAATGAGATTTTCTCCAGTACTTGCTTATTTTCTACTCTGTTTCCTCTATGCACAATATCTGACATGCTGCAAAATGGATGTTACACACATAGGGACTTTTCATCACAGGAATGTGTTTTTTCCAAGTCAGTGGATACTCTTCATCAGTCTTTGAAGATGCATGCTGGGTAGAATGGTTTACTATGTATTAGGAGAGTCTTTTGTCCACATGAGCCTCTGCTAATGGTGTTGTGAAAGGTATCAGGGAAGAACTGAGATGTGCACACATGGCAAATAGACATTTTAGGGAAAAAAAAATCTGCAGAGAACTTATTTTCAACACTCCAAGAACTTTCACATCTTTGTGCAAAATAACAAGAAAGAAATAAAATTTGAACTAGTATAGAAGAACCAGCATATTGGTTTGCTCTCCATTTGGCCTGAAGTTTAAGTCATCTTTTCCTCTTCTTACATTATAAAAGTTCTGCGTGTATGAACTCCTCCAAATTTGTTACTGACATTCATGATACTCACATATGGCAATCATTAACTACTGCAAAAATATAACACAGTGGTTTTAATTATTTTCCTAGAGTGTTATTTGAGGAATTCAGGTACAAGCACAAGTTCTTAGAGATACACTCTATACTTAGTATAAACTTCTAATTTTGGAAATAACATTATATACCAGTCACGACTGCACAAAAGACATTTGAGTTTTTCTCAGTGGTAAATATAAAGTCATACTCAATATTTTGCAAGTAAACAGATAAAGCTGTAGTCTTGCAAAGAAAAATAGTGAAATATCTCACGTCCAGACTACTTCAAGGTTCAGACGTGAAGGGATCTTTGTACTCTAGTCCTGATTTAGAAACCAGTTCAGAAGGCAAGTTATGCTATCAAGAAAAGTTCCTTCTTTGTGACTCTTTGACATCTACCATCACCTAATGCAGCTTAAAATACTGGTTTACAGATTATTCTCTCTTGATTGTGACCCATAAGATTCTGCTGTGATATCAAAAAATTCAAATTTCTTGTTCCACCTAATGGGTGAAGGTAACTTAGGTTTTCTTACACAGTTTTTGAATTGGGACAGTTTTAACAACTTGTACTTTTCTTCCCTTCAAATGACATCACACTTTCTCAGAAAGACCCTCAGAATTGTTCTTGCCTGCCCTAGCCTCCTCCTTGCCCATGTACCTCCCTTTCTCCCTGCATCTAGCCTGACCCAGGAATTGAGGCGCACTCTTCCCCTGTTACCATGAGACCCTTGGCTAGATATTAACTCCTCTCTAAGCAAATAACTTCTGTGAAAATCACAACTGTGTAAACAGAAGCTAACACTGTAAATAACTGTCCAAGGCCAACAGGAAGTGTCAACATTATCAGCCCCTTGGCTGAATAAGTGTAGTTTTCTGGGTAAAGGTTAATGGAGACAGAGCAGCAGAATCCAGCTTCATATTTTTGGCAAGTGGGGCCTGGACAAATGTGGAGCCTAATGATGCTTGTACTTCAATGGTGTCTCCTTATCAAGAATTTCCTTAGTCAAAGTTTTGCAGAAGTTGGAGATACAAGGTTCCTCTTACTAAATTGAGGTAAGTAGACCTTTAAACTGAAATTCAGTTCACCTGCCTTTATCAATCTGAAAATCAGGTCTCTGCTGTAGCCTAGCTGTTTGGCCTTTCTTGTGTAGTTTGCAGAGAGGAATAATTACCTCCAGAGTCACACCCCTCATTTGGTCAGAGGTATCAAGGTTTTCTTTCCTTTTGTCCTTCCTTGCCATGAAGGAAGTGTACATACTGACTTGAAGAGGACTGAGCTGCTGTCATAGTGAAGTTTAATGACAATGCATTTCTGGATTTTCAGCTCCACTGTCATTCTCTCATTGTCATTCTCTCAGAGGAGCAATTTAATCATGACTGTTGGACACATTTATTAGTGTTGCTTTTTCAAAACAGTATCTTTCATTACTTTTTCTTTTCCCTACATAAACCCATTTTTTTTCCTGTTTTCCTATTAATTCTAATAATGTACAGAAAAATACAGACCATTCCAGAAAATAGATCATTTGACCTTTCAGCTTCTATCATGAGCATGCCTAAGATGCTTCGTAAAACTATGTATATCTCTATCTATCCTTGATCATTTCATAAGAAAACCATTTTTTTTTAGGATAATCTAAGTGCAAACAAATGTTAATGACGTCACTGAAAGTTCCTGGAAACTTGAAGAATTGTTTTATTCCCTTCAGGGGTGGTGATACAGTTCTATAAGTTTATAAAATATTTTGCTAGACTAATTTACATGTTGAAACTCCCACTTTGTTGCCAAAAGTAATAAAAGTAGTTCCCAGTGTAATGTCAATGATTTCATTCACAGCAGCAGCACAAGCGAACACCCACTGTTCAGGATAGCCGCTGCATGCAAAATGAGGTCTTCGAAGAAAGTACACAGACTGACGCAGGAGTTCTGTGCTTACAGAGATGTGTGCTGGGCTGAGGAAAAGCTGCTCCACCCTGAATTTTAGCCATAGTGAACACTTTATTCAGAGCTGATGTTGCTGGAAAAAAAAAGGAGACAGCTAGCCTGCTGTGCCTGTGGTCTTCCGGCAAAAATTCTGCACTCCACATACAACTGAGGAAGAGTATGCATATAAAACATTCTTCTATTTATCGATAGTTGGTAGGGCATGAGGTAGTATAGGATATTAATATTATTTTTTCTTTTTCTTTCTTTTTTTTAAATTTTTTTACCATGCAGTGTATTAACAGATTGTGCCATATATTAGAAAAGATATAAGTGTATGTGGAAATCTGAAATGGAAATTTCTCCAAGCTTGTGAAAGCCTCCAGAGTTTAGACAATAAACAGGAAATGCTGGATTCGCTCTAATTTAGATACAGATTGTGGTCTCACTAGTGTATCACTGTTGATCAAGTCATGAAGCATGTTTATTCAGAGAATGCATGACTTGTCTGTGTCTGGTCAGTTGCGTCTAATTACTTGGAGCATTGCAAATATTATGACATGAAATATACTTCAAGTAGCAGAAACCTCGAATCAGCAACTTTCTAGCTTCCTTTGACAAGCTGTTGCATGTCACCTCAGTCTTTCACTGCATGTGTGTGCTTTAAGTTAACTTGAACAAAAATCATTACAGCTCCTCTGGTTCAGCCAGGAAGCAGAAGTCTGTGTCCAGCTTTCCTGAGGGTATTAGTATTTATCTTAGAATTGAATAAATGTGTCCAAAAACCCCTCCTATACGGAACTCCTCAACACATGCCTGTCCAAATTTCAATTTAGATGTTAGCCTAAAAGCAAGCTTAATGCTGACAGAAAACTCCCACCACAGGTGTTCCACTGTTTATGAAAAACAGAGTTTATTTTCCTTAAAAAGGTGCACATGTACACATGGAAAAGGGTTCAGGACACTCTCTGGTAGTTCACGGGCAACAGGAATATAACCAAGACAATAAAGAAGGCAGGACTGCATGTCTTTGAGAAGTGTTTGCTTTTTGCCTTTAGTGGCACAGCCCTTTCTAGAGTGGAGCTGCAATGCTGCTTTCAAGGTCCCAACACCCATCCCTGCAGCAAGTACAGACACAGTCATAGTATCTCATGAAGCACCATGGCATACGGGAAGGATATTTATACAGTAGCTCAGCTTACATTTTATCCCTGTTACTTCCCAGCATGTTCAAACTTTAATTTCTTTTTCCACAAGCATGCAGACATTTCTCAGTCTTACAGATGACAGCAAATCTGTCTCTTTCATGTCACGTCCTTCCCTGACCTCCACACCTGTGTCCTCTGAGGCCTCAATGGGCTCATGAAGAGACTTATTCATGTATGTTGCAGGTTTTACCAGTGTATATTATAAAACCAGATGCTACAGAAATGCATAGTAGGGGACATATTTTCTAGATAAACAGGGCTTCTGCTTACCTTATACTTTCTGCCTTACACAGCTGAGATGGTGCAGCTTAAACCACATGCTTTAGAGTGAAGCATTTTGATGTTTGTCCCAAAGAGTAGGAACAGCATGAAGGAAACAGAGGTACAATCTGTAATAGTCTTTCTCACAGTATATGCTCACAGAGTAGGGCAACTGAAACAGAAGGAAGAGAAATAGCAAAAAATAGGATGTGGTTGACATTGTTCATAGTGTCTCAGTCAGCAGTTGTCTCATACGGTGCAAGCTATTTTGCAGATCACTCAGATGTTGACTACAGATGAGGAGTAAAGACACGAGAAGGAAGGGGAGACATTGTTAATGTAGCAAACACACAGATGAAGTTTTCATGGGTCAAGACAAGCAGAGGAGATTTTTTTGTACCCTTCTGGTTATGAAGAATGCATTTTTGTCTCAGCAGGAACAGGAAAGCAGAAAATTATTAATTCATAGACTGGGATTGTTGAGTCCCCCTCCTCCACTTGCTTGTTTGCTTAATGTCTTTGGAGTACTTGGAAAAATCCTTTAGACACTGCCCCATCTATGTGTGCTCTAAAGAGCTGGGGTGGCATAGCCTGAATATTCTGGATGCTGACGAATGTCTAAGAAATTATTGCTGAAGTGGAGCATTAGACCTGTATATGTTAAAGTATAGAATAACCCTTTTGTTTTCATTTATTAACAAAACATATGCAAAAGCAGAATTGAAAAGAGGCAGCTGTGAGAATTCCCAGTAGATTCACACTGTGGGAGGACTTGCTTAAAAGTTGCTTATGGTATTTCATAAGGTATTTACACAGCTTTGTGTGCTCTAGAGTATTTTCTATGTGTAGTAGTTGTTCTGGGTTGTGTTTTTAAAATTTATTTTACAGAGGCTACGTTTCCATGTGAATTTCTTCAGTGACTCTACCTGATTAAGCAATTGCTTCCCTTTCTCCCCCATGCCCTGCACAACCTCAGAATAAGCATTTGCAAAACCAATTTCTAAAGTGGATTGGGAAGCAGATCCAGCTGAAAAAAAACAACTTTTCTTCCCAGCTAGATACATTCCTCATTCCAGTTCAAGTTCTGTTTCCTTAACCAGCTCTGCGTGTATAGCACTGAGAGATGCGCAAAGGCAGAAATGTGCTATGCAGGAAAAAATAGCTCAAGCCATCCTGCTGCTCAGTCTTGGGCCATAAATGTATAGCACAGCCATAGGATGAATAATGGTGTGATTGCAGGTTGTTGCTTCACTCCTATTTCCCCTACCCACAGTCATTTATTCTCTCCTCTTCCCGTGCACTGGCACTGCAGTTCAGCAGACTGAGTGATAAATGGGCTTAGGAAGCTGGAGACCTGTTGAAAAAGAAATGGACTGTTTTCGTCTGGATTATCTTCCTCATTCGGCTTCACTAAGTGGTTACATACATGCCAGTGTAGTTTCATGGCAGGACAGACTAGATTTAAGATGTAGGGTTAGACTAACTCCCATGGGATTTCATACTTCAAACCTATACGTCCATGTCACCTTCTCTCTATCTTTCTCATCTGAATAAGGCTATAAAATATTAAGCCTCAAGCTCCAGGATTTATGCAGCATCAAATCTGGCCTTAATTCTGTATGACATGTTTTGGAAGTCCCTAGGGACAAGGAATTTTACCTTATTTGAAGAAGTAATTTAGGTTTCTAGCAAAAATAAGAGGATGTTAGACATAATAAGAATTATATAAATGTCGTCTATGCAGGCATCTTCCACAGGAATAATAGAAATACATACAAATGCAGAAAAAAAACCCCAAAAGTGATACTTCCTTTCCCATCAAGGCTGCCCCTTAAACCCAGTTACTACCAAGTAGAAGAGATTACTAGTCTCAGCAACACTTCCAGTCTCATTTTGATGTGTTTTTACATTTTAAGAAGTTACTCTCATGACGGTGGTTATATATCCTGAAGTTTGGACTTTTCTTTCTTTTTCATACTGAACAAATACAATACAAATGGACTTGGACATTCATTTTTAGTCAAGGACCCAAGAAGTTACCATGTATGACACCAGAAATAGGATATTTCTGGTGAAGTACCAAAAATAACCCATCTCATGGAAATAGGCAATTATATCGGTAGTCAAGAAATAAATGCACCCTGGGAGATTTCTTTCTTTAAGGAAAATCAATTCTCTGTACTTCCAGCTGCTGCAAAGTTGAAGTGACATGCATAACATAGATGCTGTCGTTGTAGATTTAGCTTATGTTGGTCTCATATTTGGCTATAGTATCTAGCTATTTGCTAGCTATTAAATAGACAGAAGAGAAGAACAAAAGTCTTTGGGAAGGCATAAAACTATCTCCTGAATTTATGCTATAGCACTTCTCAAAACCAACAACAACAACAAAAAGCCCCAAACCAACCAACCAACCCAAACCAAAGCTACAACAACAAAAAAAAACCAACCAAACAAACAAAAAACCACACACACACAAAAAAAACTCCACAAAACAAAACAAAAAAAAAGTTACTAAGTTACATGTATGACACTGGGAGTAATTTCTGCTACTATCCACACTATTGCAAAAGACAACTTCAGCTAAAGTAACTCTTCCAACACATTGTTTAGTTCAAAGTTACATGAGTTGTGTAAAGGTAAGACTAAACCTCATAGGTCTATTTAGACTGTCAGTATAGTAAAATTTACATGTTGACTATAAATGAAAGCCAAGGGGTTCTTTCTTTCTCTTTGCCTCTATTTTCATGGCTGTTATTTTACTTAAGTTTCATCGTCCTCATATCTGAAATAGAGAAACCTTAGTAAACCTTCCTCTAACCTTTTTATGTTTTGAACTCTATCAATGAAAAGACAAATGTAAGAGCACAAGTGTATTATTATTAACAGTAGCATGTGGATCTATATTCAATATGTAGCAAATGCTTTTGAAAAACAGAAGTTGCTATATAATTGTTGCGTTTTTTTCCCCTAATAAAGTTTTTTTCTTCTGTTTTACTAAAGAGTAGAAACATTTTTATGACTTTCTTGAGCATCCTTTGAGAGATCTTCTTGGAGGCTCTTGGAAACTCTTCAAAGGCTAGTGCATTTTCTTTTTCTGCTTGAAGCATATGTCTTTGTACCACAGTTAATGAGGAGGAAAAGAAGATTCAAGATTTGGACTTCTTTTGCATGTTTTGTTTCTGTACATTTTCCATGTGTTGATTAATCATGCAGATTTCCAGATGACATTTGACATATTATTCCATAGCAAATGGACCATGGCTGTGGGCTCATATAGGTGCAGGTAACTACTTGTGTCCAGTGGTACCTGCATCATTTACACTCATGGGAACACATATCTGATTTATCAACTTTTCCGGCCCTCCAGTTGCCAAAATGTAGTGCAAAGACATTGTTGGGGCCAAAATCTATTACTCTATCTCACTAGTAGATGGCACTAGCTATGACTAAGCCTGCCATTCTATAGATCTGAAGCAAACTCTCTAACCACTTGAAAAATATGCATTCAATACTGACAGTGAATTTGAAAGCAGTGAACTGAAATGAATGTCATCACAAGCAAAAATCAAGTATAATATACAAACATTTCTTACCAACCACAGTGTTTACTGGCTTTTGTAGCTCTTACGTACTCACTATAACCACATATAATAAGAAGGAAAACTTTTGCTAACAAGTATATAATTGGTTTGTTCCTCATTTTAAAATTTCTGAAGTCAATCCAAACTAGACTATTTATTTTTGCAGTACATCACCATGTTGTAATCAATCTGAAGAATGTTTCCTAAACATTACTCTGTAAATATAAATTTACATCTGCACATAAAATAATTATATCACTGAGTAAAATAGAATTATGGCCAGCACATTACATCTGTACATGTGCATAAAGACACTCACATGAATATTTAAATTTAGAATAAATTTCAATGGGAATACACATTTTCAGAAGGTACCTATGTGAATTGGAAGGCCATGCCTCATGTGTCTCCTTCCATCCTTTCCTCCTCTTCTCCCTTTCTTCTTCCCTCCCTTCTTTCCCATTGCTTTACTGTAGATGTCAAATGAATCTGAGAAACGTGCTTTGTAGAATATCAACCAATTTGGAAATTAATGCCAACAGATTCCAGTATTGACTATCGCTATTTACTCTGAGAAAGGATCAAAGGATTTTTAACAATGCATAGAGAAATCCTAGTCTAAAGGTGTTCTTATATTTCTTGTGATGAATACGAACAAATGAAACTCGTATGACCCTTTCAGGCACTTAAAGACAATTTAAAAACATAGTGTTTCTTCTTACATTATTGAAAAGATCTATTAGATTTTAACAGAAAGATTAGCTATAAATAAACTGGCTTTAAGGAGAAATTATCATTGCACTTGCAATATTTACAGTTTTAGAATCTAATTTCAGTTATTTTTTTGGTTCTCTTTTGGGATTCTTTTTGCCTGACTATGTCCAGAAATCTAATCAATACAGAAATTATTTGAATGACAAGCTGAGAATAATTTCTGATTGATAAATTGCTTAATATCTTACATCTGGAACAAGCCACAGAGTATGTAGTTCTTGTTCCATTTCTGTTAATATATTTGATTTCACAGTCTCCCAGGCAAGCCATAGAAGAAATAAGATCATGGTAAGTCATCTCTTCTTTGGGGACAAGAAATGCATTATGTAGTCTGACAAAATAGTAAACAAAAATAAAAGAGAAATGAACAGAAACAGTACTTTGTGATCCTCTTTCTCAGTGATCTCAGCCCTGTGCCAATTACTCATTTTCAGAGAGAAATTCAAATTAGAGTTACTAACAGAAAATCAAGACCAGTCCGAGAAAAGGGTCCTTGAAGGGGCTTCTTTTATACATGGTGTAGCTCAAGATCAACTCCTGAGTGTCTTCCATGACAAATGTATTCCTAACCTTTTTTTTTTTTTTTTTTTAAATATCTCCAGTGATGGAAAGCTTCTACCACAGTTTATTTCACTAGTTGATACTCATATTATTACATATTATTACTCATATTAGTAAATTTTTCCTAGTCTTCAGTCTCAATCTCATGATTTAAGCCTATTAATTAGGGTTTTTTTTGTCACAGTAATGTAAAAATGGTTTATTCTTTCTCTCTTTAAATCAACTATGTATGTATTTCAGAAGTATTTTCCTGTGTCTTCTTACTTTCCCCCATTTTAAACAATTTTAGTTCTTCAGTCTTTCTTCACAAGTCATTTTTTTTCAGATCAGTTTCTCTGCTCCTTTCTGAACTTTATTCAATTACTTTCATCAATTAATATACACATTTTCTACAATCTGCCACTCCCACCTGTGCTTTATCTGAAGTCTAACATTCTTTCTGCCTTGAATAGAAAGATTCTTCAACACAACTTTTTCAGATTGTACCTCTATTTATATAGTATAAGACAAGCATGCTGACTCATTTTGAGCTTTGATAGTCAAATCATGTCTCACCATATATTTTTGGAAGAATTCATAAGAACCAGTTGTTCCCCAATGTATAATTCATGTGTCTGAGTCTTCTTTCCCAAAATGTATTTGCCCCTATTAAAGTTCAGTTTATTTTTTGTGACCACGTTTTCAATTTGTGAACATCATTTCAAATTCTGACCCCGTTCTCTGGAATACTGGGAGTATTGCCTATACTTAGTTTTGTTTCTGCAAATTCAGTAAACACCTTCCCCATTTCATGATCCTTGTCAATAACAAAAAAAAAAAAGAAAAAAAGAAAAAAAGAATGGTGCCATATGCAAGACAGAATGGTGGTCAGCATTTAATAATTTACTGTCTGGGCAGTGCTCAGTCATCCATTCACTTACTGGCTGCTGTGCACCCAGGAAAGTGACTCCAGAGCACCGTTCTGTAGCCTGCCAGCAGTCACAAGGGGTTGTCTCTGTAATACAGCTCCTGAGATCCCATAGATCTCCCTCCTACCATCTTTAACTTAATGCAAATATAATTCTTATCTTGTCTTAGGGCCTGATCCTATTATTTTTTTGCCTTCAGTTTGGTTCCTGCTCCCAGCAAAGTTTAGTATCCTCCTACTATATATCCCAGTCCCTTTCATGCTTGTTTCTTTGGCTCCCTTATTTTCATCATGCTTTCTGCCCATGCTTTTTCTCAGACTATGAGTTTGTGAAAAATTACTCCATTTATTGACCATGCCTCTGACTTTCAAAATGCCCCTTTGGGTAGAGGAATGTTTCAATATCTTCATTTCTGGGTCACAACAAAGCTTTGTTGTAGAGCATGCCTTTTGATCAGAGCATACCTCCTGACTATAATGTCTTGGATCCCAGTCTAAGGTCTCACCACCAGGCCTGACTTCTTATCCCCCACCTTGCAGCACACATAAGGTAGAAACCTAACTCTATGCATGTGAGATCAAAGCTCCTACTTTTCACCTGCTTGCTTTCAGATAAATGTTTAAAAATATGTTAGGTTCAAGAGACCAGCAAATAATTAATTATCAGTATACTGTAGCACACAGAACTCTCAGTTTTGAACATATATATGGCTATATACGCACAGACACACATAGACGTGCATGCACATACAGCTATCTATGAAGAATAATTATTATACCTATAAAAAATGATTGATTAGTCTGGAGACCTGTGTTTCCATGAGGACTGATACATAAATGGAAAACATAAGCATATACTTCCCATGTAGAATCTCAATGCTGGGTTGGAAGAATGCTCTCTAGGGCCTTGTGGGACTAAACATTAGTCTTCTGATCCAGTGACTTGTCAGCAGTGAACTCCCACATACAGTAGGAGTGGTTTTCTGCCATACATTCTGTTTGTTTGCCTTAATCATTAGAAATATCATCTGCACATCAAAGACACTTTATCACTATTTGAATTTTTCAAACTGTGATGTGTGGGTGGATATTTAGAGCCAAATCAACAGTGTTCCTTCTTTTAAAGACTTTATAAAACAAAGTCTATTCCAGTAAGTTATTCTTTGGAACAATGTGGTTTTAAGTTGTGTTTGCTTTTGGGAATCTGGTCTTCAGGAATGTGGTCTTCTCGTGTACCTCATGACAGTTCAACTTTATCTAACACATGACAGGATGTTAATCTCTGTCAAAATATAGGCCAAATTCTCACAATCAGGGAAGTGACAGGAAGCATATGCTATGGTTCTACAAGCACAGCAGCAAGTACAAATGAAAGTACTTTTGTGTTATCAGAAGAAAACACGGTCACTGGAATAAGGACAAATTTAAATCATCATGACTAACAACTTGAACAGAAGAAGATGCTCCCTGCATGAGTTACAGGTGGTTGGATGATGCCACAGAAAAGAGTGCCTGGACTTGCTTGAATTGCCCATGACTTCCCAAAAAGATGGTGAATCTGATCCTCAAGTAAGGGAGCTGTTATCTCTCTTCTGTCCCTTATCTTATTTCACTGATATTTTCAGAAGCAGCCAAGATTTCCAGTGGGATTTCAAACTGTCATCAGTAAGCTTCCCATCATAGGAACTCTTCTTACAGTTAAAATACCAGTTGTTGCAGGCAGTGGGACCCTGTTTCACTCTTGCTCAGTTATGTCTACTGCAAGATGTGCTTAACAGCTTCTTACTGTTAACCTGCAAGCATAGACAGGCATCAGTGTCCTCAGACTTCATAAAATCCAATCCATATTCCTGCAGACTTTTGTTCCCAAGTCTTACTCTCATCAGTCCAGGAATTAATTTAAATAATTTTAAACATATTACTTTTGTGTTATTAAACAAAAATTAAATTTATTCCCCAAACTTATTTTAGAAAAGAAAGCTGAAGTGGAAAAACACGAACTTTTTCTATTTTTCAGAATGTTCCCATACATTTTCTTCTGATCCACGTGAAAAAAGTTGCATAAAAAACGTCAAATCCCAATTTGCTTAGAGAAGATGTGTTTTGGAATGTTCTATCCTTTTCAGAAATGGGAAGAAAAAATAAATGGGAGTACATGGAAAAAAACCCACAATTAAAAGGTTACCTTGGGTAAATAAATAAAACAAACCACTGTCTGGTATTTTTTTTTTTTTAAATGACACTGTTAGAGAAGTTTTAAATCTGCTATATTCATTAAACAAAATAACTGTGACTCTTAAAATAACATTCTGTAAGTCCTTTACTTGAACATGGAAGCACAGTACTGTTGCTTAAAATGTAATGCAATAAAA
This sequence comes from Actenoides hombroni, assembly GCA_024336885.1. Lineage (NCBI taxonomy): Eukaryota > Metazoa > Chordata > Aves > Coraciiformes > Alcedinidae > Actenoides > Actenoides hombroni. The sequence continues at coordinate 92,269,849 of WUAM01000287.1, read as the reverse complement.
TGTTTTCTGAGGTGTGTTGCTTAAGCAATAGTAAGGAAAGCCATCACTCTAGAAAAATTACAGTAGTCATGTCTCTTGATGTTTTTTAAACCTCAAAATTCCCCTTGAAGGAAATACCAGCATAGTTGGTAGCAGGCATCCTGTAAGAATGAAATGGTGTTAGGAAAAAATTAGTAATTGTCTTAAAAATATAATGGTTACATTTTTCTCTTTTTCAGTTCTTGCAGTTGAATTCAATTTTTACCACAATCATATTATTTGTCCAAAGTAGGAAAAAAGGCCTGTATCATGTCTGAAATGTGTTTAGAGTTTCTTACATGTCTGAAAACTTCTTCCTCTTAGGTAGCTATAAACCCATATTTCTGAAATAAAGAAAAGGAGACCCATTCACATTTCATTAATATTGTATTTAATATGAAAGCCAGGTTATAAGTGAATGAAGGAAATACTTTTTCCTCTACTATTCAAGCTTTACCCTGAAGCTGTAGCCAGTATGCTTGGTCTCAGTTAGGAGTAAGGATTGCCAGTTGAGCTGAAGCCTGTAAATTCTTAAACTATATGCTGGTGACTTAGACCAAATGTAGAGTAGCAATCAGATCACAACTTTTTCTTAAAATGATCCAGGCATTTGTTCAGAATCTGCTGAATAAGCATTGGAGATCTGTAAACTGGCAAATAAACACTGTTGAGGCATGTGGGACATGTGCTTGATATACTCTGTTATTACAGTATTTCCTGGAGAGATTTTAGTTTTGGTCACTTTACAGACTCCCAGGTAATCCAAAACATGTGGTTTGTCCTGCTCTATTACTGATGTACTTTGAAATCTACTATACAAATAGTTTCTTTCATTAAATGTAGAAAATAGAATGTTAAATATGTACAGGAAGAGTTGCCAGATGGCTAGAGCAACAGTCTGAAGCAACTAAATCAAAAACATTCTTCTTTATTAGTTCAAGGCAAATACATATCTGTTAGGTAGAGCCCTAAGTCAGGAATTTAGCCATAAAACATCTCCAAGCTCCCCAAGAGACAGGCAGGAAAGGACCCATTTAATACTTATTAGTTGAGAGTTTGTGGGTGAGAAATAAGGGGCAGGCCAGCACGGGTGATACTGGTGTGAGTGTCTATTACAGGCCACCTGATCAAGACAAGGAAGTTGGTGAGGCCTTCTACAAGCAGCTGTTACCAGCCTTGCAATTACAGGACCTGGTTCTCATGGGGGATTTTAACTACCCAGATATTTGCTGGAAGACCTACTCAGCCAGCTATTCACAGCCCAGGAGGTTCCTCCAGAGCTTTGACAATAACTTCCCTATGCAAATGGTAGATGAGCCAACTAGGAAAGGGACACTGATGGATCTTATACTGGCTAAGAAGGAGGGTCTCATTGAAGCGGTGAAGGTTGAGGACAGCCTTGCCTGCAGTGACCATGAGGTGGTGGATCTTGTGCATCAGGAACAGAATACAAACCAGAATCACAACTCTGGACTTCCACAGGACCAACTTTGACCTTTTCAAGCAATTGCTAGAGGAAATCCCATGGAACAGGCTACTAGAAGGTAAAGGGGCTCAAGATAGTTGGCTTATATTCAAGGACCACTTCTTTGAAGCTCAAGATCAGAGCATCCCAACAGGTAGGACATCAAGAAAGGGAGCCAGGAGACCTTCATGGTTAAACAGGGAAGTGCTGGGCAAACTCAAGTGGAAGAGTCCACAGATCATTGAAGGAGGGGCTGGCCACTTGGGAGGAGTATAAGACTGTTGTCAGAAGATGCAGGGAGACAAACAGGAAAGCTAAGGCGACCTTGTAGTTAAACCTTGCAAGAGAGGTCAATGTCAACAGAAAGGGCTTCTTCAAATACATTGCAGATAAAAGTAACAGTAGAGGCAATGTAGGCCCACTGTTGAATGAGGTGGGTGCCCTGGTGACAGAGGACACAAAGAAGGCAGAGTTACTGAATGCTTTTCTTTGTCTCTCTATATGCTGCTGGAGGCTGTCCTAAGGAACCCCAGACCACTGAGGCCCCAGAGGAAATCAGGATAAAGGAGGACTTTGCCTTGGTTGATGTGGACTGGGTTAGGGACAAATTAAACAATCTGGACATCCATAAATCCATGGGTCCTGATGGGCTGCACCTGCAGGTGCTGGGGGAGCTGGCAGAGGTCATTGCTAGACTACTCTCCATTATCTTTGGTAAGTCGTGGGGAACAAGAGAGATGCCTGAGGACTGGAGGAAAGCAAATGTCACTCCAGTCTTCAAAAAAGGTAAGAAGGAGGACCCAGGTAACTATATACAGGTCAGCCTCACCTCCATCCCTGGAAAGGTGATGAAACAACTCATCCTTGGCACTGTGTCTAAGCATATCAAGGAGGATAGGGTCATTAGGAGCAGTCAACATGGTTTTACCAAGGGGAAGTCATGTTTGACCAACCTGATAGCCTTTTATGAGGA
>WUAM01000287.1:92249850-92267293 GCA_024336885.1 Actenoides hombroni | reverse complement strand
AGGGGAGACGGACCTGGGGGGCCTGGTGGACAGCAGGATGACCATGAGCCAGCAATATGCCCTTGTGGTCAAGAAGGCAGTGGCACCCTGGGGTGTATTAGAAGGGGTGTGGTTAGTAGGTCAAGAGAGGTTCTCCTTCCTCTCTACTCTGCCCTGGTGAGGTCACATATAGAATATTGTGTTCAGTTCTGGGCCCCTCAGCTCAAGAAGTACAGGGAACCGCTAGAAAGAGTCCAGCGCAGAGCCAAAGAGATGAATAAGGGAGTGGAACATCTCCATGATGAGGAAAGGCTGAGGGAGCTGTGTCTCTTTAGCTTGGAGACAGGAGACTGAGGGGTGACCTCATTAATGTTTATAAATATGTAAAAGGTGAGCGTGAGGAGGATGGAGCCAGGCTCTTCTCAGTGATGTCCAATGATAGGACAAGGTGCAATGGGTGCAAGCTGGAACATAGGAGTTCCATGTAAATGTAGGGAGAATTTTTTTCATAATGAGAGTTACAGAATGCTGGAACATGCTGCCCAGGGAGGTTGTGGAGTCTCCTTCTCTGGAGACATTCAAAACCCACCTAGAGATGTTCCTGTGTGATCTGATCTAGGTGGTCCTGCTCTGGCAAAGGGGTTGGACTAGATGATCTTTTGACATCCCTTCCAACACCCAACATTCTGTGATTGTGTGATTCCGTGAGATCTGTCTGTGGTTGAGAGAGAGATGTTCCTTCCTCTCTTTCCCATTTCCGTGATCTAAGGTACAGCGCAGCTGCAGGAGGTAGAGAAGTAATATCTCTGAGATTTATTTTTTTTTTTCTCAAATTCCCTGGCTTCCTCTTCTGATTTATGACATCCTTCTATAAGGACAAGTTAGTAAGATTTTTCATTTATCCCTTTTTCCTCCTGCTGTCTTGATTATATGCCTCGCTTGATTATTTTGTCTTAAACTTTCAGTTGGCTACCTTGGAGCTATATCAGTAACCTTTGAGAAAGAAATGTCATAGAAAGAATAACTTCATGACATTATTGACTTAATGGCCCCTCGGATTATTATCCATTATTGACTTTTCAAGTAGGAAATGATGAACTCTCAACAAGAAATCTGAGGGCAATCAAGAAAGACTTCAGGTCCTTGGGATAACTGGTCAAGAGATCAGGAGCACAAGCACTGTTCTCATCTATCCCTTCAGCTGCAGGCAATAATGAGACAAGAAATGGGAAGACCCATCAGATCAATACCTGGTTCTGAGCCTGGTGTCACTGTCAGGACTTCAGGTTTTTTGATCATGAGTGAGTTTACATGGCACCAGGCCTGCTGGTGATATATGAGATATAGCTGTCTCAAAGGGGGGGGGGAAAGGATTTTGGTGCAGGAATTGGTCAGGCTCATCAAAAGACCTTTGAAGTAGTTTTGAAGGGAGAAAGGGATAAAACCAGGTTTGTTGGACATAAACCTGGGGGTGACACATCAATGTTTGTGGGACAGCATTCTAACAAGGTCCTTCAGTCTGCCATCCCAGTGAAGGTAGGGGATGAAGACATGTGATAACAAAGACAGGATATTGATGGGTTAGAAATCATGGAAGTGTTTGGGAATGATCAGGGAGGAGTTAGACTTTCTTCCTTCAGACAGCTGATGAAATCAATAGCTCAACTGAAGTCCATTCACACCAATGCATGCAGCATGGGCAACAAATAAGAGGACCTGGAATCCATTATACGTCAGGTCAACTATGATATAGTTGCCATCATGGAAATATAGTGGGATGATTCTCACAATTGGAGTGCTGTGTTGGATGACTATAAGCTTAGAAGCAGCTACTTTAAAATATTTTCCAAATCCAGTATTTTTTTATTGTGCATCATCTATTAACACAGATTTGTTTCTGCATATGAGTCACTAAAGGAGAACAAAGACATTCCTGCCCCACTTGTGCACTACTGAGGGCTGTTCACCCACTGTGTAATGCTTCATTGAAGAAAATGTCAGGAGTAACCAAAGCAGCACAGTTTTAAGTCAGTTTAATGACATAACTAATTATTTGTTTATGGTTACTTTTCAGTGAAGATGGTAGACTAAACATATTATTGCACAAATTAATTTTAAGTTCTAATACTCCTTTGAGCAAATCAACATCACAGAAATTCCATTGTCTTTTGAAATTAGCAATTCATAACTCCCACAACAAACTATTTGGAAATGTAGATTAGGTTGCCTTCTCTTAAAGTTCACATAATTTATTTCTCTCTCTTCAGAAGATATTATTTTTTTCCCCTCTCTTTTCTTCAGAGCTGCCTTTTAGCCTTTTGAACCACCAACTGTTGCCTGATATTATTCTGTCCCAAAGATAGTTTCTGCCTTTTCTGAACTTCAGAAGATTTTATCATCTGTAAGGTTAATACTAGACATATTATTTTACAGTAGGTATCTTTTTATTAGATGACCAAAATTAGACCATATGAATCTGCTCTGAAGACGATGTCTACACAGCAAATGAAGATGTTGTTGCAGTTTGTGCTGTCATTAGTCAAATAAGCCCAGGCAAAATATAACAGTATAGGTTTCAGCATAGAGTAGCATCTCAATGGGCTTGGACTGACTGTGCAAAAATCTCTGGCAGCAGGCTATGTTCATGCACAGTGCAAGGACATCCTTAGCCTTAGGACAAGTACTGCCTGTATAAACTAAAAGAAACACTGCTTGTAAAGAGACATTGATGTTGATATACACCTGTCATTTCTGCCAGCTATTTCCATTGAAGTTTCTCACAGTCTTACAGCATTAGATGAAGCATGTGTTAAAGAGAAAAGGAAATTGCTTCTACATATCTCTTTATCGACACTCACCACTACTTAGTGATAGGCCAATTAAATAAACTGATGAATCTGAGTTGGCAAATGAAAACTACTTTATTAATTATAATTGATAAGCTTATTGCCATTTAAATGGTTGTTTTGTTGATTCACCTTCCTCTTTTTGAGCTTTCAAACATTTGTCCCTTTTTTCACATACCTCAGGTGGAGGCATTTACCCTAACAGTTTGAAGATAGAGACATAAACAGTTAATTTACAGGCATGGTCAGGGAGAAGGTAGACAGTAATGGCTGTAAGTGTAAGTCTCCTTCAGGCATTTCTTAAAAGGGCATTTTCTTCACCAGGAGAGGAAATATCTCTTCCGTCTTGGCAATTCACTTCCACTTTCATCTCCAGAGGTTTACATCCCTTGGGCTGAATATTGAATCTATGGTTTGTGAAACTGCACTCACAGTGAGCAGGAAAAAAACAAAACAAAACAAAACCAACAACAAAAAAACAGTTGAGAGAAAGGAAAACCAATTTTTGATTTGACTTACAATGAAAAATAAGTAGCCTTGCTCTGAAATGTGGGGATTGAGTATTCTTTCCTGTGGTGGTTCTTCAGAGTTTAATACTTTTGCACCTCTGTGTAATTACAGCTCTGAATTCCACCAACTTCTGATCTTGGATGAAATGCTAATTTTAAATATCAACTTGGTAATCAAAGATTTGTATCTTCCAAAGTTGACTATACTATTCCTAGAAAAATACAATTTCTGCATTTAGCAATCAATTAAATCAATGCCTCATTAATTAGTTTTTGTAAAAAGCTACTAACTAAAAAGCATAAGAGCATGCATTTAGAGCACATGTATCTAGTTAATGACATATGCATTACTTTCATTATACAAAACAGAAAAGAAGTAATTCAATATTTTCCTCACTGGGATTAACTTCTCATAATAAATTCTCATAAAGTTTCAACACAGGCAGTGGTCAACACTGACACTGAAAAAGATTTTCTATTGGCTGTGTTTAAAGATTCAAACAAGAGGAACAGCACTGAGGACAGTCAAATGAAATGAGACAAACCAGAAAACTGGCATCATGATGAAGGCTGTCAGCAGCTACACATGGTGAGGGAAGGCGAACAGGGCTGGTGTAGAATTGCAGCACCACTTTCCTATAAACTGAGTCCTGGTGCTGAATGATCGGCTCTGTGGTGACACTCAAATGGAACGGAAAGTCAAAGAGTGGTTTCACAACACAGCTTAAACTACATTCCATGACACTGACTTCATCTTGTACAACAGGCTGTTGTGGTCCCTGTCACATAATTCTATCCCTTGGCTGCTTCTGTCAGTTCTCTGATGCTTCTGTCATCAGAAAATCTTGCATATAAGGATGCATGAAGAAAAACAATGTTGAAGAGGAATAGTGAGGGGAAGAGAAGCAGAAGTGTGCATGCTACTTTTATGGCTGAGATAGTAGCAGAATCCCCAGTCTTTGGCAGATGGGCATGGACAGGAAGTCTGATGTTACAATAACCACAGATATTCCAGGGGTTTTAGAACAATGATAAATTCAAATACAGGCCAGATAGGCCTTTGCTACCTCCTGGAATGAAATGGATTCCATGATCTCTGCAGATAGGCTCTTACAGGGCTTTACCTCCTTGAGGATTACAAAGTAATTTCTTAAATCCAGCCTATAACTCCAACTGCCAATAGAAATGGTTGTCATCTTCTTTACATTACAGTTCATGTGTCTTTCCTTTCTCCTTCCCCTCCCAGCTGCCCCCCAACTTGTCTTCTTCTCTAAAGGCAACAAACGTAATTCCTTCTCAATTTTCTCATACGTGGTATTTTTTTTTTTCTTGTAATTCTTGCTGTTTTCCCTTAGATCTTCCTGTTTGCCTATATATTTCTTAAAAACCTCCTGGCAAAAATAGGGCACAGTATTTCAGCTGAGGGTTTTTCCATGCCAATTTAAAAAGAACAATTATTCCTGCATGTCTTACTATTCCATGCTTTTTAATGAATTGCAGAATTCCTTTTTTTTTTTTTTTTTTTTAAATACCGAAATCATAATTTTTACTCATATATTTCTTAAACCTCAGTGACCTACTGAATCCTAATCTGCCACTCTTCTGCCTGGCCATGTATCTAATTCCTTCAGTGTGCTTGCCAGACTGCTGGCTTGGTGTAACCCACCACCTTTACAGATACATGTTTTATTCTGTTCCTAGTATTTTAGGAATGTATTAACCTAACCCAGCACAGGTATTTATGAGACTCTAATAGAAACGTCATGGATCCTTCAGGAGCAAATCACCACTAATGGCTTTGAGAATCACTTTTCAAATACGTGTGCACCTTGTGATGATTTCCTCTACAGCACGTTTCCTTGGCTTGTGCACAGGAATTTCACTGCAACAGTGTCAAAAGCTTTAAAGCCAAACACCATATGTGTTGGCTTTCCTTTACCATCAGTCACAAGAAAAAGGATGATTATTTCCAAGTGGTTGAAAAGCATAATGGCAAATATGGTGACACAATGTAATAATTTACATGGTGCTCTTCATGTTTTGTTTTTCCCTGTCATTAAAGGTCTGGGAGGAAGGTTGCCTGCATTTCTTAGGCATATGGTTTTATTCAACTATGGTAAACCAGCACTTTCAACTGGAGGAAATATCTACCTTATGAAATATATTTACAGATACTTAACCAGCATGGAGTAGTCTAATGCTATTGCCTAACATGCAGAAGCCTTTTATTCAGCTAATTCTTGTGAACAGGAGACTGCTTATGGTACTATGTAATTTTATGTAAGAAAACTGCAAATGAAATCAGAAAAGGGTTTCCATGCCATGGTTTCAAAGCTAAGCAAACCTTCACCATGCAGATTACAGTAAGAAAAGAGGAGTAATGACTGAGGGATGTATGAGAGGATGGGAAAGCAGCATGGTTTCATGGATACAGATGACAGCTGAGAAAAGGTGCGCCTCTGAAGTGTTTGAAGGTGCAGTAACCTAAAGTCACTGTTTAGTTTAGTTAATTTAGTTTACCTAAAAGTAAATGTAAACAAACTCATTTCGAGTTTCTATGATAGACAGCTTTTGTTCCCAGGTACTACCAATCTGATAATGCCTTCTTCCTGTTTTCTCAGGGCCTACTCTTCCAACAGGATCTTCTACTAGCAGTGGCCAGGATTTACTGAAGGGTCTCACCATCAAATAAGGAGACCAGAACAGCAACTTTTATCAACTTTTACATAAAACTATGCTGAAGTGATAGTGCTGTGCAAATTTCTTTTATTGCATTGTTAATGAGCCCAACATCTTTCATTTTAGAGTATGTATCTCACTTCCTCATTTTTTTCCCCAAAAAGTTACAGCATCAGCTATAACTTCTGTGTTCAGATATCTGCCTAACAATTTCTTAATCCTTTTAATATAAAAGAAAATGTTTGTGTTAATACCAATTTTGGCCTTTTGTTATATGGCACTACTTCTCTCTTTTTAGTACTTTGTATTCATAATATCTTAACTTAAAATAATAAACATATACTAACTCTTCAGACTTCTTTTAATTTGAAAACAAAGGTGCTCTTGCAACAAAGATTTGAAGCCAATGTCCATTGTCCAGAGTTTTGGTAAAACCTTAAGTATATTAGGCTTGAATTGGTTTATCCTGCTACCTATGTATGCATCAAGTTCAAGCAAACCAAACTGGATATTGGTACAGTTTACAAAGAGGGGTAAACAACTTTTCAATGGCAAAGTATCTTATTTCGTCTGCGTTGTAATGTGTTGTATTATGAGAGAGACTGGTGATTGAGAGAACTAACATGACAAGCTTAGCTCAGACAGCTAACTTTCAGGTACTTACAATTAGCTGAGTTATTCCTAATATTATTTAGTTTCAAACCATATTCAATTTAGTAGGGTTATTTTAACTGACATGAGTAAAAACTGTTGGGGCTCTTTTTCCTTGCTGAACCCTCATCCTTCCTCTCGAAAAGACAATCTTAAATTTTACAGACCAATGATCTTGCATTTATGGTGGCTTTTATCTACTGAGAAATATTTGAAAAACATTTTTCATGAGTGTTGTCTGCAAATTACTACTAGTTATGGGCAATATTAATTTATTTTCCTCCATACTGTGAAGGAATTTTATTTAATTATTTTATTTTATTTTATTTTATTTTATTTTATTTTATTTTATAAATATATGTTTGTGCTAACCTTATTATTCTTTGTCTGTTTCAATGTGCTCATCGATGTCACTCATTTCCAAGGACTTCCTGGTTATATGTTCTCAGGGTATAACTACTATGCTCTTCAAGAAAAAAAACCATGCCCACTGTTGACAGAGTCAGTGCTGGATATGTTATAGGACTGTTGAAGGGCTGTTTGGTTTTTCTCCCATATGATTAATTATTCAAGCACAACAAGAAAGAAGGAGTCCAAGAGTTTTAGTAATATCTTTGAACATGTTTTCCCATAGAGCTGAAATTAAATCCAGGGATAATCCATCTCCTTGCGAAAAAAACAGCAAATGAAAGTTGTCTACAGCTGTGTTTTTATTTTTGCTGTGATGGAAGGAGGTGTATCAGTACAAAAACTTACTGCGAGTTAATTAATCATGGTGCTGTATTGTTTATACCCGCAATAAACTCTCATTAGGGCTGGCTGTCTTGTTTGTATATTAACCTCAGTGATACTCCTGGCCTAAGAAAAGGCTACTTGTGTCATGAAAGGTTAGCAGGATCCTTGCTGACTGGCCAAACCCTATAACTTTAATGTTTTTCTTAGGCTTGGCATATGTTTCTATTGTTAAAGGCTAATTTTAACTTTGCAAAACCTCAAATAAGATATTTCATCCTTTAACTTCCTGAGAGTAAATAACACTGAACCTCTACATCCATTGCTAAAGGATTTGCAGGGTTAAGTTCTGCAAAAAAGCGAAGTTTCCGATTTTTTCCACATATGAAAAAATGGAGCTGGAAAACTCCTTCACCAGAAGTCCAAGTGTATCATGTACAGTATAATCCAGCAGGTATCAAGACAAAATATTATTTATGCTACTCTAAAGAGATAAAGTGTGATGATCATTGGAAACAAGATAAAAAATGAAGTAAAAGGTCACAAGCTAGTATGTAGCCACTCCTAAAAATTGTAGGACACTCCCCTTTCTGAAGCTTTTCTCAGATTTACAATGCACTGCCTAAGGATCTCAAGAAGAAAATGGTCTCAAATACAGGATCTGAATGATAAGCAGGAGAAGCTCATAAGCTATCCTCACCTAAGTAAAAGACAAGACAGGTAATAGGCCCAAACCTAACATAAAGGAGATCAGGAACCTCAAAATATTTAAAAACAAAGCTGAATAGGATCATACCCATATGTGAATATCTAGTACTAGTTCCAGAAGTACACTTACACACAAAGATGTATGACAAGACACAAATTGTGGAGAGAAATTTCAGCCTATAAATCATAATAATTCAGGAAAACAATGCTATTCAATGACTATGACTTCAAAGACGATTTACATATAATGACAGATATCATTATAATTATGAAAAGTAGCATCGTGCTTTACTGGAGTTTGGAATGGAGCACGAAATGGTAACCAGCTCCAGAATAAGTACTGTAGGCATTCAATTCTCTTCTCCTGCTATATTTCTTGCCTGAGAACAGGGAGACAGACTCCCTACAGGTGTGCCTTGAAGTGACAGCATTCACCATCACTTTCTGAAGACTGTCAAAATCAGCCTCTCTGTATACACTGCAAAGACTCAGTTTGCTCGGTTTTTAGACACTTGATCCTGCAGATAAGCAAGTAGTGGCATTTCCCAGAGTAACTTTCACCTAATCTCTATCCACCTAAAACAGAGTGTCTTGTCATTCTCCAAATCCCAGTGCATGCTTGGCTGCATCTCTGTGTGCTTAGGGAATACCTGCGGATGGAAGTAAAAGCAGGATACTTTGAACTGGCAAAATGAAAGCCAGCCCTGTTTGGAAACCTGTATAGCATGCAGGGCTGAGACTAAGCAAACCTACCCTGCCTCTGATCAGAGTTGCCTCAGCCTGATCTGTCGTCTTGGATACAGCAAGCCACTGGCACAGTTCAGCTTAATCCACACTGAATCTGCCTTGTCTCCAAACAGTCACAACGGGATCTCACTAGCAATTTTTTAATCCCAGTAGACTGAAATACTTCTATAAAAAAATTTTGGGAAGCAAACACACTGCCATATCAAAGGTATGATATAAGTCCAATCAAAACATAATACTTGAATATGATTCGGTATCCAAGGCCATGAGACATTCCACGCTTCTGCTTAATATAAGCTGTCTTTTTCTGATAGTCCTGCCAGTTCCACCCACTTGCTGTAGTCACAGTGAAATAATTCTTCATGATTTCTTCATTTACTCTCAATAGTCTTACAAAGAATATATTTCTGGAATGTAGTTCCTCCCAGAAATATGAACCGTGTAAGTCTACTAAGAGTTCTATCGTTCATAAGGTGATTTGTGTTTTATTTTAAAACAATTACCACTACAAGGCTACCAGGAGTGCTTTTCTAGTAAAAAAAAAAAAAAAAAAAGTTCAACAATTCTTAGTCTGTCTTTATTATGTATAACTTTACATTCCAGGCTTCCTCTGATTTCCCAGTGGTATGTTTTCCCCAAAGAAATGCAACTCTTCCAATAGAAAACAAGAAAATCCACATCATAACCCAAGTACAGCCTGCAATCAGGTTTTGCTTTGCACATCAAATATCATGTTTCATTGCATTTTTCTGCCTTTAGAATATTCCAGTGGTTTAGAATCATAGAATGCATTGGGTTGGAAGAGATCTGTTAAAGGTCATCTAGTCCAACCCCAAGTATATTTGCCTTTAACTGTAATCACACATTAGACTGATGTTTCATACAATTTTTTACAAAACAGCTATCAGCAAACACTATTAAATCTCCAGGGCTGCTTTTTTTTTTTTCCCCTGCAACTCTTCTTCACTTTTTAGAATCAACTTCTCCAACATCTATTAAAAGTGCTCCATAATATTTCATTACTCTACTTTTTCTTAAGTTCTACACAGCTACCAGGTCACTCACTGTTGTTTTTACTAGGCACTGTTTTCGATACACTCATCTTTATTCTCCAGAAGGTCTATGATGATGATGATCTTTCTATGTCTAAAACCAACTTTATGCAGAGATGGACTCTTTTTATATGCACTCACATTAATAATAATTTCAAACCTCTAAATGCCCAGGTACTGCATCAACAGATCAGGTTTGCTGGCATAAGGGAACTGTCATTCTAGACCATGTTCAACACATGTTGAATTTTGTATTGGGGTTCTGCTTATGTATCATTCTGTTGTGATGTTGTTACAGTTAAGCAATGGCAGTGGAGTCTATTTTCTTGTTTGTGACACCTAATTATATAATTGTATTATTTATTAAACATTGTTAAGCATTTTCATAGATCAGATTAGCTTCTGAATTCTGACATGCATCTAAAGTGTAACATAGTTCCATTTGTTTTCTGTAAATCATCAAGGTATTCATAGATTTGTTAAAACACAGAAAGAAGGGCAATGGGTTTAAATTGGAAGAGGGTAAATTTAGATTAGAAATTAGGAAGAAGTTCTTCACTATGAGGGTGGTGAGACACTGGAACAGATTGCCCAGTGAAGTTGTGGCTACTCCATCACTGGAATTGTTCAGACCTGGTTGGATGAGGCTTTGAGCAACATGGTCTAATAGGAGGTGTCCCTCCTCATGGCAGGAGGGTTGGAACTAGGTAAACTTTAAGGTCTCTTCCAACTCAAACCATTCTATGATTCTATTATTCTATGATTCTGGGGTGTTGTGAGGTGACCTGAAATTCTTAGAGGCTGGATAAGAGAGTAAAAGGGGCAAGATGATAAAATGTTCACAGAGAAACCGAGGATGCTTGTACTTGACATCTGTGCTTTACAAAGTGCTGAACATCATCAGTTGTAATGCAGAGGAAAATTATCTACACTGGGCACAGCAACTGGTTTTGGGGCACAGATCAGAGAGGGAAGACAACATACCTCTCTGCTTTAATGTATATGGAAGAGGTGCTGCTTACCTTCTTGACAATCTAAGCATATCTGTTGCAGTGGAGACATGTAAGCTGCTGAAGGATGGGAAAACAGTAAAAGAACATTCCTACCACTGGATTCAACAACTGTAAAAGAGAAATCCCTGTGACTATGTATGAGAAAACCAGATGGGATTAATGAAATGATCATGCTATCTGAATTTTGTATATGAAGTAAATTGGTTTTAATGTACTTCATTTTTCAAGTTTGTTTTGTGTGTAACTTTTACATATGCATATTCTACTACTAGCTGGGGATTTATGCAGTGGATTCCTAACTCCTTTTCAGTTCATAAATTATCACACTGGGTTGAGTCCAAGCAGGGACTTTTTCTGAGTTCAAGTCCAGTGCCTTAGAGAGCACTCGCTAGCTTCCTGGCAGGCATACATCTGGCCTTGCACTATGGTGCTTCCAGGGGTCACCACTGTGCAGGGCAGATCATATAAACACACAAACCCATACTTGCTTTTCTAAACAGAGGTCTTAAGCACCAGGGTACAGATTATTCTGTGTAATGACTCATGATTCACTCCCACCCTTTTAAAAACGTAATTATTTGGCAGCAAAGGCTTGAAGAGCTGCTGTGCTAAATGATGAATGTGAGGAGGAGCAAGGATGTGTAGATCAGCACTGCATTCAGCTGAGAAGACCATCTAGAATCATTCCTTTATTTGCTAAAGCTTTGCTAAGTATGTATAAAATATATATAAAATGGTCTTGATAGCAAGGTTTTGATTTTTTTAAATTTGTTTTTATTTTTCTGATTCCTGTGTACAGGAACCCCCTCTCCCAGTGACTGACCCAGTTCCTCCCACTGACTGACCCAACCTATGTTCTCTTGCTTTCTCTCTTTCCCTGTGTGCTTTACTTAGTGGTGGTAACGTTTCAAAAGGAGAAGTACTGAGTATCTCACTCAAGCATAGCAAGTCACATAGTAGACTTGGTTTATACTGATATAAAGATCTTTAGACAGAGACGAAATCCAGGTCCTTTATTTCCTTGATAAGGGTAAGTTGTTAGGTAAGGGACGACTGCCGCTGCCTTACACTTCCATGCCTCCTTTTACCATTTTTCAAAGAAAAAATGTGACTATTCTACCTCACCATATTGTAGCCAAAATACATTCATACTTATCAGACCTAACAGATCAGATCTGTCAGGAAGCTTAGGCAGATGAAGATCAAATGAATGATAAGGTAGGTGTCAGTTTACTACTCAGCTCTGAAGTGTTTTGAGGAATATGAACCCAGATACCTGGAGAATTTCAAAGTAAAATAGCTAATTACCTACAGAACCTGAATGCTTTTAACTTTAGGTGACCTGACCATTGAAACGGGGTTTTCTGGCTTACAGTTTAGGATTTATGAAGCTAAATTCCATTTAAGTGTCATCTCAGATGCATAAGCCTGTTCCTGGATTTCAGCCAGCCTCCAGACTAGGAAGCTATTTGGCCTAGCAGTTTAATGGGTATCTTACTGTGTGAAAGTTATCAGTATCCTGTAAAGCAGAATAAGTAAGCTAAGTTTTCTCAGTTTCAAAGAAAAATTCCCTTAACCTCCTGAAGCCCTTTTACATTTAGACCGATGTATCTGGGATCAGATTGGACGTCCCACTTAAATAATTTCCTCTGCCAAGCTTATTTATAACATTTCTTTGGTAAATGGCAAGAGAAGTGCTAATTACTATATGTTAGTAATGTATATTTGTGTTTAAAGAAAATATTAATAGATTATGTCTTGAGTTCATAAGAAAATTATAATGGTGAAGAAGAAAGTATCTTGTTAATATCTAAGGTCAGTCCCAGCATGCTGTATTAACATGGCTTTGATGCATGTATGTGTCAGTGATCTGCAAGATACAGACTGTTACCTCTCTGAGTGTGCTTTCAGTGGTGCACTCCAAGAAATGGTAGCCTTGTGCACAGTTTGTAAAGAAACTGTATTTAAGTTATTTGATTTCTGAGAAAGCACAGAGCTCCCTTCTATGCAATGGACTGTCTGGAGATTGTATTAAAAAGAATGGCAGCAGAAAAAGCTTCTTATATGGAGTTAAAATTAGGACATCTGTGGCTTACTTTAATGTAGGTGAAAGAGAACAAAAGCAAAGGGGGAGAGTCCCAATTGGTGAACTTGTCAGACATGACTGAGAGAGTTATGGGTGATATAGTCAGAAAAAAAGGTAAGAACTTGCTGTTTCACTAGCCCCCTGCTTTGTTATATTTGTTGAAGATTAGCCGTGCCTTCACGTGACAGAAAAATTAAATGAATACTTTTATAATCCATAAAGTTACTCAGCAGTTTATAATGGACTGGCAGTCCCAGTAAGTTCACACAGTTCAGTGCATGACACCTTGAGACATCTGAACTCTCACAAAATGTATATGTGTTTATTTTCTAAAGTTTCCAATGCAAGACACCCAAAGTAAATAGGAACAACCTTCCTTCACAGTAGGAAGCCTTGTATTCTCCAAGATGAACAGATCCAGCTCTCTCAGACTTTCTTCACAGGAGAGGTGCTCCAATACCTTAATCATCTTCATGGCCCTTTGGTGGACTATCTCCAGTATATCTGTGTCTCTTAAGTACTGGGGAGCCCAGCACTGTACCCGGTACTTCAGATTTGTCTTACCAGTTCTGAGTAGAGAAGGATCACCTCCCTTGATCTGATGGTGATTCCTGTTGCTAAGTAAAAACTGCAGTTACCAAGGTATTTGGGGAGGAATTCAGTCTGATGTGTCACATCTTAGATGTGTTTGGCCTTTTGGGTGTTTAGAAAGAACATTTCATTTCTATATCACAGGCAGAGTAAGCTGTGGGACAGTTACTTTGCAAAGACTGAGGCATCTTTTGACCTACTTAGGTTTTCACACGCTGGGGGAATTGTCAGTGTGTCAAGTAAAAAAAATCACTGTGCAGCCTTCCATAGCAGCCTTCAATACTTAGCAGTAATTTAGAAGGAAGGTAGAAATGATAACTCTGGATAAAAGGGCCTAATTTCTGCTCAAGTACCATTTTCCGTAAGTGAATACCTATGTAAAAACCTGGCTGTTAATGAGGAGTTCAGGTACACTGGCAAGCCTCCAGCTAATATAGCTATTTCTGAGTTTCATTGCTAGTGTTTTAGAAAAGGCTGGCAGATGATGCCAGTATTGCAAATGTTGTACATTACAGTGTCATTAGTTCATTTTCCTTTGCTAGTGTTTGGAAAAGGGTAAATGCTATTTTTACCTCTCTTTAAATGGGAAAGGAATTGATTTCCTTTCTACTAAGACATGGGGAATGTGATACTATTTGTAAAAATATTATCTTATAAAAGATTAGGATATTTATCTACCTTTGTAACTTTGAGTTTTTCAATCTAGATATACATTTTGAATTACAAGACTTTAGTTATTAAGGCTTCTGGGAAATTCAACCATGCGAGTTTATTAACCATTAGCTAAATGGGGTTTTTTTGCAAATCATTTCAAATTAAAAAGGATTGTGTCCTTCTTTAGTGAAATTAAAAAAAAATATCATTATCTTTTCCAACTTTGCAAACTTTGTGAGGTTTTTAAAGGACATCTGAAGCCCCTGGTGCTGAGCTGAGCCCAATGTACTTAAAATGTGGTTATACATCTCTGCATCCAGAAATTTGCTCATTCTGTCTGCGAAGTGTCTAATTAGACTATAATGGGACTACTGATAAATTCTTGGTGTGTGAGTGATTGACTAAAATACATAAAACTGTACCTACAGTCATAATATAACCTAACTTGACTTTTTTTTCCCCAATAACTGTTGGATAAACAGTTATTATAATATATTATTATAGCAGTCAGGTCCTCTATCAATTTGTGTAACTGAGTGTTTTTTCACTTGGTACTAGAAAATACAGTTAAGGCTGTGTTAATTATTAACTTCTGGCTAATAAGCTATGTTGAAAAATTATAAGGAATGATTCGCTATAAAATGGGGCTATTTTTGTTTTCTTTGTCAAATGAATACCATCTAGGTTCATCAAAAAATATTTGATAAGAGAACCTTTTGTTACTTTCAGCTGTTATTTAATTAATTTTTGTCACTTTTCATTCTGAAATGTTATTTTAAAACAAAACCTGCAAGATCTGAAAATGGGGAAATAAACATTTCCTCCATTTTTAATAAAAATTATTATGTGAGCTTGATATGGAATTATATACAGGATTTATCAAAATAAAATAATAGGTTTTGGTTTGCTGCATTTGCTATTCATCTGGATACATGTCCCCTTTACACAAAACACCATATTAGCTTCATTAATTTTGGTCTTTGAAGTTTTAATATCAAATCAGTAATGCACAGATTAGCTGATGTGACTACAAATACATAGAGACAAGAGATCACAAGGTTCAGGAAGAATCTGCAGCAGTAGGACAAATGACTCATGAAGCTTTTTATATCTCAACAAACTCTTGTATGGAATTAATGAGACAGAGCTAGTTGTCTGACCATTAAAATAGTTCACCTGAGATTTCTAGTTCTTTTTTTTAGAAGACAACAAGTACTTTTTATATCCCTATTGCACTCTGTGCTTTCTTTTTAATCATTACAGTTTTCAATTAATAAAGTTTAGCTTGATGGGCCCCCTGTGAACTAGAACATGTCTAAATTAATAGCAAAGAAATTCAAGTTGCATATTTATTTCTTTGCTTTTTTTTCTGTTGTTTTCCTCAGCAGCAAAAGCTAAGAGTGTATCGTTTAAAGTTTATTCTATAAACCAGACATTGGCTTTTAAAACATTTCCCTCATCATCATCCAATGAATTGTCCACTTGACATATGAGAAATACTTTGGTAGCCAAAAATGGACAAACTACTGTGGTGCTCAATGCTGCGATGCTTAAAAGTCTTGTTCCTGGTTCTGGGATGAGAAGATACGATGCTGTCCTCTATGGGAGAAGGAAGACCCCATCTGGACTCAGACTGGTTTCCTGTTTACCCTATGAGAGACCTAACAAGTAACCTGTGCTTTGAGCTGGATGGGGCGTTGCTGCGTGTTTGGCCAGCAAGCTTCAGACTCTGGAAGATGTTGCTAGTCCATCCATTGTGTTGGTACCTCCAAAGTTATATGGCCGAGTGGGAGATAGCAGAGGATTGCCAGAGGATGGAGTGAGGACTCTCCAGAAGTATTCACTTACTGCCTTATTCACCAGGTCTCCTCTGTCTCTGCAAGTGCTGCAGCTGAAATGCCTTTCTTTTATTTGAGAATCTCCAGGCTCTTTGAATGATTTATGGGATTATGTGAAGCTATAAATCTTCTACTACAGCTAAGTGCAACAATGATACTGTTTGTGTAATAATTTGCGTCAGCTTTGCTTGAGCATGTCTGTGACAATGCTGACACAGACTGAGCAACTGCTGTACAGACAGTGTGACTGTAAAAACACCAGGCTTCCAGGACACAGATGGGGACCACCCCAGAGGCATTACCAGAATTCATATAAACAGAGCCACCAGAGCTTTGATTAATCTATGACAAAGTGACTTCATTTGAAAAAAAACAAAACAAACAAACAAACAAACAAGAGAAACTTACTTGGCAGAAATGTCCACCAACAATGTCCAGCTGACCTCTCTGTATGGAAGACCATTCTCTTTAAAAGTAAGGAATACCTGTTTCTCCTTCCCACTGTTATCAGTGTCTGTCTGAGAATGCTAGAAAAACATCAAGAGCTCAGTCTCCTTTTTCAGTGGCAAACTTAAACCAAAATTTTTTCAGCATTTTTGAGGCTCAGATTTTTCTTTTTTATCTTTGAATTTTGGATTGGTGCCAAAAAAGTAAATATTTGACTCCCATGAATTGCTCTATTTAGCTTTTTCCCAGCTGAGAATAGAAGTAAAAATGTCAGAAAACAAATAAGAAATATTGTACTTGGTGAAATTTACAACCTACTTTTGTAAACTAAGAGACACTTGTATGACTATAACATTTGGATCAGCTTTTGTTTTAGAATAAAATATTTAGCCTGTACTAGAGATATGTATGATCTAATGAAATTGTGCTAAGATTAACCTGTGACAAAATGAACTTTTGGTGTTGATTTTTTTTTTTTTTCCCTTCACTTTTCTGATATTCACACTGTATGATTGGATTGACTTTTAGGACCTCTTAGATATTTCATCTTGTTTCCACTGTCTGTGTGTGTTTGCTTCTTGTGCTCAATGGGAATGAAGAGCTTATATGCAAGTCAAGTTACTGCCTTACTGCTTTTTCTATTTTTTTAAGGTTAGACATAATTTGTGCTTATGTTGTTCCTTTTATTTTCCTCTATGGAAGTGCCATCTACTTTACCTTATTTTTCACATGTTTATGTTACTCATCAATACTGTAACTTGTCACTATCCAAATGATGAGAGTAAAGCTGTTGCTCTCCATATACTAGACCTGAAGCTCATATGGCCTATTGAAATAAAGTAAGTTTTGTCTTTGATTAATTTGAGAAGAGCATAGAAACCCAAAGGATGAAAAAAAAAAAAAAATTAAAT
>WUAM01000287.1:92227556-92249842 GCA_024336885.1 Actenoides hombroni | reverse complement strand
AATAAAAATGAAATTCTTAAACAGGGGAGAATTATATTGGTATTAAATAACACATAGCAAGAAACAGGGAAAATGAAATCAAATGCAAATAATGGATATAAAAGCAAAGTAAAATTTCTCAGTAAGCAATTTTTATAACTTAGTGAACTGTATAACCCAAACCAGGCAGAAAAACAAAGCATTAAGTTACACTATTATTATCTATTATAACGTATTCATGTATTTTTAAGCCAGCAAACACACACACACCAAAAACTGCTGACAACTGCCAGATCTGACTGCTCAAGAAGCTGAAAGATGACAATGAAGGTATACAAAGTAATGAAAGATCTTTAAAAGACCTGGATGGTATTTTAACAGCAACTGAAGGTACCCATCACATTGCACAACAGAACCATGTACTTCTGATGAAGGTGTGTGCAGATGTGTTATATCACTTATCCCAGAAGTCATAGATGTAAAGGTAAGCAAATTGTGAATGTATGAATTGCAAGTCCTGATGCCTGTGGCTTTCTCTCATGTTCTTTCTGGCTGTATAATGAAATATTTGAATTCATAACAGAGGAATCACATTGGTTTAGGCCTGCCTGGAGAAGGAAACTGGGTACTTTAATCATACATTTTGTGGCCAAAATAGTTGGGACATGTTCTCCTGTCTTTTTGAGCTCTAGTGATGAGAAATCTGAGGAAGACTTAATGATTGATTTAGGTAAAAGTATGAAATAAGAAGTAATGAAGGAAAAGTTTGAAGCACTAAGCATCTTTTTAGGACACTGACATATTTCTTTGTATTTCTTGGAACTGCACAATTGAATTTCAGGCACTAAAATCCATGTAAATTTATGCTAATAATTTGGAAAAAAAAATTATGATGCCAAAACAAATATACAGATCATAATGACTTAATGAATCCCATGTTTTGAGCAGAGAAATGTTTAACCAAATAATTTTCAGTCCTGATGTGTTCTTTGTTAATATATAAATAATTCCAAAAACTCTTCAGTTCATTTCAGTGCAGTATTTTATAAGGTATAGTACTGACTTCAAGTGTGATGCCATTAACTGCAAGTCATTGCTTTGAAATTATTTTTGTGGCGTGTAAAATCAGAAAGCAAGGTTATTGATTTCCCAGAAGTCCCTAGAGATGGAAAAGTTCTATCAAAGTGGAAAAGTAAAATTGCAGCACATGTGGTGACAACATTTTTGTCCAAAATGCAGGGCAAAAATAAAGCTGGTCAAATACATTTTCTGATAGAAAGTTTCATTTTTTTCTCAATAATTCTGCACAGGCACAAAATACTTTTGTTAGGAAACTCCCACAGTGATCTCTTATGGAAACTGAGTCCTCCTCTACCACTGCTTGGCGGCTCCTTTACTGGGCAATTCACTGCTATGGGAAGACTGTATAGTCATTTATAATTAATGATTCTGCCTGATGTAGGGTTTACTGTCTTCTGTACTGAGAAGGAAAAACAGTCCTGGATGGGCACCATTTTTTTGCACATCTTAGGGACAAGATAATGGACAATTGAGGGAAAGTATGGAAATGAGACACTCCAAGCTACGCAATGGTCCCATGAAGCTCCTGCGATCCCAGCTGGCTGACATATTCTCTAAGAGTTTTGAAAATTATTATTATTATTATTAATCAGATTTATCTTGTGATTTTGTAAAGAAATATTAATTTTGTTGGTAAGTATTTACAGTTCCTGAAAGAAAAAATGTAATTCAAAAGAACTCATCTCTTCATCATAAAAAAATTGTATGAAGAATATGATCTGACAAAAGAGGAAAAATTAGCTTTTTAAAAGTATAAACATAATAAAAACATGTCAGATGTATCTACAGCACATAAACTGCCCAATTGTCAAAAACGGCAAAGAAACTCCCATTGGAGAGAATAATATACCTTATGGCACAGCTGTCAATTAAAAACGTATAATAAAAGCTTTCTGACATCTCTCTCCAGAGCAACAGACATTTTTTCCCCTTACTCTTGCATGTGGCATATACTCTCTTACTCAATATGGAGACCATGTATGTTTTGAACAGTTCAGCATTTCCTTTAAATAAGAAGGTAAAGAGTATCTTTTATAGTTTTCCTCTTTGTCAAGATAGGACAACGTATAAGCCAGAAATGGTCATCATTTTTGCTCGTGTAATGTCTATATAAAGTAGTTTTATCACTTAGAAGTATTTTTTGAGGCTATGAGGATTTATTATGACACTGCAGATAACACTCTTTACCAGAAACAACAGAAACAATGCTTTTTTATTATTATTAATTATGTGTATAGGATTTGTTGGCTACCTTTGTTCATACAATTTCAAATTATATAAACACTCCCTCAAACAATTTTACATCTAGTTAAAAATTGACACTGCCTGATATTTTGAAAATGAAGTCTAAATACTAAGGATTAATTCTGACACTGGATACCTTAAAAGACTTTGATGAAGATAGCTGAATACTGTGCACTCTGCATCAGGCTTACGTTCATTACAATGTCTCTTCCTTTTATGGGTGAAGAATAGTCACTGAGGCCAAGTGAGACAAAGCAAATTCCAAATTTAGAAGCATGAAATATCCCCTGGATAACTCAAATGCTTTTGTTACTTACTGAAAAGGAGATTGAATTCATTATACAGATCTTCACTCTTGCGCAGATTTGCGCACAGCAGAAATCCTTATTACCAGAGGTTAGTGTGCCAAAGGCTTTCTTGTGGTCCAGGCTGTCTGTATCTTCAGTCAGAGTACTCTCAGGGTGATCGCACCAGCAGCTGTGCTTCCACTGGCTTGTGGAAAAAGTCAGAAAGTGTTGGATAATGCTCATGTGAAAGCACTGATGCTGGTCTGCAGATACTCAAACCTGCTGTTTCAACTAGCACCGTGTATGGTGCATTTTCAGCTGAGTTCAGCTTGTACATTGAGCCTAGCCTAATTACTAACAAAAAATATAATGATATGAGAAATCTAACAATAGTGAGATTGAGCTGGACGAAACTCATTCCCAGGTGAATCTTGGGGGAGGAGATAGAACTTAAACAATGGGGACATACATCACACAATATAACCTGCCATGAGAGATGGGATCAGGGCCATGGTTTCTGCTTCCTCTTTTGCTGCAGTACTAAAAAGCTATCCTGGAAAAAAAAACAAACCCTAGGGCAAAATATTAACCCAGAGGAGCTTTCTTTCAATATGTTGGAACCATCCCTGCATATGAAGATTGTACTGGATGATCTGGGATGTTTGATCTCTTTTACCATGTGTCTGGCTACTAAGTTATATGGTGTGCCCAAAAGTACCCCTGTAATCAACTGAACATCATATTTTAATCTCTCCTGTTGCAAACTTGTAGAATTCATCTATCCTTAGATCAGGCTCTGCTCATCTAATTTCCCTCACTGCCTTTTGCCCCTGCATTTTGTCTTTTCCTGCTTTTGTTGGCAGAGATGGATTTTAACTGTGTGAGTGAGATCTGTGGTCTTCTCAAAGTCTTGGTGCCCTGATTATCCACACCAGCTTACCTGGTACAGCACATCACTGTTCTTGTGTACAGGTACTTAGGTTTCCTGCTATGGGAAAACCTGGGCTAGTGAGATAATGGTATATATTCAGGTTTTGTCCCAGTTTCAATAACAGTGTCACAAATGTCCCCTCAGGTCTGGAAATAGAAAGCTCTACCAGGTATTTGAAGCCCATTCACTTCTGCACCTTTGTATAGGTGATAGTCATAACTGCAGGCCTTTCTTTTTCCTAGATACTGTAAAGACCAAGAGCTGTAATCTGTCTATTTACTGTAGAGCAGATGAGCTCCCAGTACTGCAGCATGAGGGCTGTATGGGGAAAAGCAGTTCAGCCAAACCCACTACAGGCTTCTACCTCAGTTTCTAAGTTCAAGAAGAGCGTGACACAGATCCAAACCACCCTTCCTTCAGGACCTCTCACGCACAGCTCCCTTTGTTGTAGTTAGCAAGTGCTGTGAGCAAGACTATCAGGTACATCAACTCACTGACACCATATTTTATTCTGATTCAGAGTCATAGCTCCTCCTTTTTAGGTCATATTATAAATTAAGATTGGAGAGACAGCACAAAAAGAAAGGAAAAGGACTATGATGTAATCCTGCCTCTGTTAAAATGAATGACCAAAACTCTCAACAGTGCCTGCAGGGCTAGGATGTCTCTAATCAAGCAGCTGGTAAAATCTTTCTCTCAGACCTACTTTTTACATCTCCCATATAAAGTTTATGAAGATACCTATCCTCCTGGTATTGTGTCAGTCAGCTAATGAATGCTTTCACTTCAGGCCTTACAAAGGGCTTTTGTACGTGAAAGTTCATCTGTTATTTGCATTGGTGTAGCCACTGCCCAGGGAAAAAAATATCACTTTTCTGTAAATCACTGAAAATGACAAAGATTAAAAACCAGATAATGTGATCATAGAAGGAAACCAAAATAATTAAATTTTGGAAGTAAAGGTTTACCACATCGAATGTTGCAGAGAAACAAACATAGGGGAGTGTCTGCCGTGTACTAGGGAGAAGGTTAGTTAACGTAATCATGTTTTCTTGTGACCTGAGAGTACTTCTAAGGTGCTGGGCTTGTGTATGTCATGCCATCACCCTTATGTTCAGATGATCCTGGGTCATATAGGGATTTCTCTCCCATGCTGTGTGGTTTCACTGAGAGCAATGTGGTGACCAAAAGGGAAAGCTGAGCCAGGTCAGCTTCTGATAGTGTTTCATCACCCATGAATGAATAAAACACCATCCAGGAATAGAAAGCATACAGAAAGTCTGTTTTGTATCTTCAACATTTGTAACTCCTTATGTGGCAGTTTTCCACTGCAAAAATATTTCTAATAGCATTCACACAGAAACCACAAAGAGTTAGATCATAACCTCACAATCTGATTAGATGGCAGTGTGTCAGCAATACTAGAAGGTGAGTCATAAATGTCACCAACTAAGCCCCGTCATAGTCCTTATTGGCCTGGAATTCTGGATAGGGAGAAAACAAATGATCCAAAAGAGATGTTTAGCACTGGGTCTAGGATCTTACTACTGAAGGTACTGTTGTAGCCAGAGCATTTTAACAATTGAAGCAGAATCTACCATAGACCTACCCTTGAGCAGAAGAAGCACAATCCATGATTAATGGCTTGGTTGGGTTCTTTAGCATTTATAAGCCAGAGGCACACAGGTGGCATGTGATGCTGGTTGCTTATTTAAAATTCAGAGTTTTTTTTCACTTAGTACTTCAGATTGTCTGGTTGCTGTCCTAAGCTCATTTGAATCATACTATGGAATGGGGCTGCAAATTTTGACATCTGCAGTTGAGCCCACAGCAACAAAACACACAAAACTATCCACATAGTAAATTCATGGTACACAGTCTGTATGGAGAAATAAGGCAGACACAAACTAAACTAACTGCAGATGCATCTACTTTGTACATATGACTTATTGATCAGCTAACAGTCTGATTTTCTTTCATTATTTCAGTTAGCTGTGCTCCTACTCACAGGCAGTTCTGCCTGTGAAACCAAAAGCCTAGAGGCTTTCTGAACTTTGAATCTCAGAGTATAGATGCCCAGAGCCAAATGACTTGAAATTATTTTCCTCAGCCTAATTCTTGGGGGCAGCCCTCATATCCTGGCTGCCAAGTAAGGTTTTCAATGATGAAACTGAAATAATGTTGAATTTTAAGTCAACAACTGCCACACTTCTGTGGACATAATTATACTTGATTCATGAGGAGTTCCAACATTACATGAAATAGTTTCTCTTTTCAACGGTGTTTGAAAAATGGATTTGATTTTGGGATAAGGAAGGGAATACACAGGGATATTTCCAGCTCATTAGAAATTTTTCACAAATACAACTGAGTCTTTAAGTGTTTTTTAGAACTCTAGTTGACCCAGATGACCTCCACAGGTCCCTTCCAACCTTAAACATTCTGTGATTACATGATTTCATGAACCACATATCCTAAACTATTATAGCATCATTAAGAAGTCAAATCCAAAATTGTCAGACCTATGAGGTCATCCACAAGACAAAGTCAACAGTTTGTTCAGCTCCCAAATAGGTCTCCAATCATACAGATGTTTCTGGAAAGTATGAGAAAGTTCATTATTGCCACATTAACAGGGATGTTCATCCTTGTTATAGCTAAAACAGCTGTCTTTTATGATGAAGGAGTACTTGATGGAATATGTCTGCCTAGTCTGATGGCAGCTAAGCCAGAAAGGAGAGCAAAATATGGGAAAGTGACTCTGAAGATGTGAGAGAGTGACTGTGGGAAGGTACCACTCGTCTGGGCAAAGCATTACAGACTGTAACAGTGAGGAACAATCCAGCCTTGGCAAGGAGATCGATAACATGATCTAATATGACTTTTCCATCTGTAATGTCTCTGATGAGTGTCTGGAGAAATAATAAATACATCTTTGATGTAGAGTTGCTTTGTTCCAGACTCATTTCTGTTTGGATTGTGGCATGACACCTTCCTGGCTCATGTTTTCAGAGTCCTTTCTGAGGACTGGAGATGGAGGAGAGTAAACCTTTAGGTATTGTCACAGTAGACTTAGGGCATATTTGGGATACGCATGAAGATTCACTGTTTTGGAAATGCTCCTGGGCCTTCTGCAGATTTGTGCAGAAGATGTGTGCCTTGCAGTGGTCACATGTACTTTTGCCAAGGTTTTGACACTACCAAATAAACCTTTCCAAAGACAACCTCATCCATACAAATTTCATATGAAAATGCAAAAGAAAACAAACAAAAACCCCCAGTAATATTGATCTATTTTAAAAACCCCTTTTCCAGAATTCCTCTTTAAAATTTGTACTTAATATATTTCCTGTCTCTGACCAGATGGGATACAGAAATGAGTTACCGTTCTTCCCTCCATGGAAAGAACAGTCTTTCCCAATTAAATCATAGCTGTTTTTTTCTAAAGATGGAAAAAGGGGGCTCAGTAGTCTCACTCATCACTCCAGCTATATCTTCCCCTGCTGTATGGGCATTTTGTAATCAATGTCTCGATAAAAGACAGAAACAAGTCCTGCTAAATCCTTCAGACAAATGGATCTAGGTGTTTGTGGAGAGATGAATTTGTATTTGCCATTGAGAAATGTGGGATCTGGATTTGCTGTAGATCATGGTGATAGACTGACAGTGACAGACAGGCACCTGAGCTCTGGGGGATTGCAGGGACAGTGATGACTTTAAGTTTCTTAGACTTCAAATGCAGTACAGTCAACAGCCTGAAGAGCCTGGGGTAAACTTCTGAAAATCATACCTTGAGTTACCCCCATCTATGCCCCCGAAAATTTCCCCATGTCCTGCCAAAGGTTTTTGCATTGATGTATTTTTCTCAGTTAATAAACATTCTGTTTTAAATTGTTTAGCATCACACCCACCTCATATGGCTTCAATGTGGCCCGACTCAGGCTATTGTGGGAAATACATCTGTTGAAAAAAAAACCCCTGTTAAATATTATGCTTAGAAAAATTAAAAGATAATTAGATTAGTAATTATGGGGATGAATTCCTATAATTCAATGCAGACATAATTAAAACAGCCCTAAAATGTATCAGGAAGAATTATAATGAAATGAATGGTTATAAAGCAGGCATGTAGTAAGCAGTGCTCCTCATAGCTTAAACATCTGACACACCATGGCCAGCAGCACTTTTCGTTTCGTAGTGGTATATCTCAGAGGACATCCCAGGTCAATACTGGGCCCAAATTGTTTAACATCTACATTAGTGACTTGAGCAATGGGACAGAGACTACCCGCAACACATTTGCAGAAACTACAAAACAAGGAGTGGTTGATATACTGGATGGCTGCTCTGACATTTAGAAAAAAAAACTAGAGAAATTGGTTAACAGGAATCTCATGAACTTCAACAAAGGCTAAAGCCAAGTCATGCCCCTGGGGACAAATAATCCCAGGCACCACTACAGGCTGTGGGCTATCTGGCTGGAAGGCAGCTCTGCAGAGGAAGACATTGGGTCCTTCTGGATAACATGTGAGTCAGCAATCTGCCCTCATGGAAAAATGGGCCAGCAGTCTCCTGGGTTAAATTAGGAAAAGTATGTCAAGGGAGCTGATCCTTCCACTCTATTCAGCACTGGTTAGGCTACATCTGAAATATTGTGTCAAGTTCGGGGCTCCCAATAAAAAAGAGAAATGAAACTACTGGAGTGAGTACAGCAAATGGCCACTAAGATGATGAAGGGGCTGGAGTATCTGACATAAGAGGAGAAGCTGAGAGAGATGAGACAGTTTACCCTGAAGAAGACAAGGCTCAGATGGATCTTGGACACAGTATGACACAAAAAGAAACTTTACAAGGAGTAGAAGAAAGGACAGCTAGAAAGGGGGCATGTAAGGAAGCTATCTGAGCATCTAGAGACCTGGTTAGAAAAGCTAAAGCTCAGTTAGAACTAAATCTAGCTAGGGAGATCAAGGGAAATGCCAGAATTTTCTATAGGTATATTAATGGCAAGAGAAAGACTAGGGAATGTGTGGGCCCCCTCAGAAAGGAAACGGGAGAACTGGTGACAAGTGATATGAGGAAGGCCGAGGTTCTCAATGACTTCTTTTCCTCAGTCTTCACTGACAAGGGCTCCAGCCACACCTCCAGGGTCACAGAAGATAATGGCAGGGGTTGGATGAAAGAACTGCCTGTTGCAAGTGAAGATCATGTTTGTGACCATCTGATGAACCTGAAAGTGCACAAGTCCATGGGACCCAATTGGATACACCCACGGGTGCTGAGGGAACTGGCAGATGAGGTTGCTAAACTGCTCTTTATTATATTCCAAAAGTCATGGCAGTTCAGTGAAGTCCCCAC
This sequence comes from Actenoides hombroni, assembly GCA_024336885.1. Classification (NCBI taxonomy): domain Eukaryota; kingdom Metazoa; phylum Chordata; class Aves; order Coraciiformes; family Alcedinidae; genus Actenoides; species Actenoides hombroni. The sequence continues at coordinate 92,240,965 of WUAM01000287.1, read as the reverse complement.
TGACTGGAAAAGGGGAAATATAACCCCCATTTTCAAAAAGGAAAAGAAGGATGAACCAGAGAATTATAGGCCAGTCAGTCTCACCTCTGTTCCTGGTAAGATCATGGAGCAGATCCTTCTGGAGTCAATGCTGAAGAAGAATAATAACGAAGAGGTGACTGAGTACAATCTACATGGCTTCACCAAGGGCAAATCATGCCTGACAAACCTGGTGGCCTTCTATGAAAAGGTCACAACATCAATAGACAAGGGAAGAGCAGCCAACATCATTTACCTGGACGTGAGCAAAGCCTTTGACACTATCCCACATGACGTCGTGGTCTCCATGCTAGTAAAATATGAATTCGATGGATGGACAATTCAGTGGATAAAGAACTGGCTTGATGGCTGTACACAAAGAGTGGCTGTCAATGGGTCCATGTCCAAGTGGAGGCCAGTGACAAGTAGAGCCTCTCAAGGTTCAGTATTGGGACCAGTCTTGTTTAACATCTTCATCGGAGACATGGACAGTGACATTGAGTGCACCCTCAGCAAGTTTGCCTACAACACCAAGCTATGTGGGGTAGCTGACGTGCTGAAGGGAAGGGATGTCATCCAGAGGGACCTTGACAGGCTGGAGAGGTGGGCCCTTGCCAGTCTTATGAAGTTCAACAAGGCCAAATGCAAGGTCCTCCATCTGGGTCAGAGCAATCCCAAGTACCAATATAGGCTGGCCAGTGACTGGCTTGAGAGCAGCCCTAAAGAAAAAGACTTGGGGGTACTGGTGGATGAGAAGCTCAACATGAGCCATCAGTGTGCTCTTGCAGCCCAGAAAGCCAATTGTATCCTGGTCTTCACCAAGAGAAGCGTGGCCAGCAGGTCAAGGGATGTGATTCTCCCCCTCTACTCCACTTTCGTGAAACCTCACCTGGAGTACTGTGCCCAGTTCTGGAGCCCCTATTACAGGAAAGATACGGATGTGCTGGAACATGTCCAAAGAAGGGCCACAAGGATGATCAGAGGGCTGGAACACCTCTCCTATGAGGACAGACAGAAAATTGGAGTTATTCAGTCTGGAGAAGAGAAGGTTCCAGGGAGACCTTATTGTGGCCTTTCAGTATCTGAAGGGGGCCTACAAGAAAGCTGGGGAGGGACTTTTTAGGATGTTGGGTAGTGGTAGAACTAGAGGCAATGGATCAAAACTAGAGGTGTGTAGATTCAGATTAAACATTAGGAAAAAGTTCTTCACCATGAGGGTTGTGAGGCACTGGAACAGGTTGCCCAGAGAGGTGGTGGAAGTCCCATTCCTGAAAGTTTTTAAGGCCAAGCTGAATGGGGCTCTGAGCAACCTGATCTAGTGGGAGCTGTCCTTGCCCATGGCAGGGGTGTTGGAACTAGATGATCTTTAAGGTCCCTTTCAACCCTAACAATTCTATGATTCTATCTTGTCAAAGTTCAGAAATACCTGAAGGGAAAGTGTAACAAAGCTGGAGCCAGTCTCTTCTCAGAGGTTAGCAGTGTCAGGACAAGAGGCAATGGGCAAAAACTGTAACACAAAAAATGCATTTAAACATAATAAAAAACTTTTTTTATGGTGAAGGTGGTCAATCACTGGCAGAGGTTGTTCAGAGAGACTCGGGGATCTCCATCCTTGAAGATACTCAATACCTGGCTGGACACAGGCACAAGCAACTTGCTTTAGCTTCACTTGCTTAGGCAGGGGGGTTTGATCTAGATGGTCTCCAGAGATACCTCCCATCTTCAAACATTCCATGAGTCTGTGATATCCAGAGGAAGTGTAAAGTTTATATATATACACATATATTTTTTTTTTTAATTTTTTTTTTCCACAAATAACTTAAATAATGTGGTTTGTAGATAAAAGTGATCACCAGACACGGGTGAATCTTACATATTTGTTATCAGAGATGAGTTCATTATTAGAAACTAAAAAGCAGCTCAGTTTATAAAAGAATGCCTGAAACCAGTATTTTTTAAATTTTAAATCCACACACACACATTTAAGTATGCCAGACTCATACAAATATTACAGCATCTAATTTACAGTGGCTCAGAAGAAGTTATGCATGAGATACAGTATACAAAAAGATGGAATTCCAACTATCATAGTCCATAGCTGCATCTATACTATAAATAGTATATGGGAATGAGATGAATCACTAGATACAGTACTCTACTGATAGAGCACTCCAGAGCATGGTTTTGGCAAACACCGGCTTGAGCTTTTTGAGCCAATCCCATGCATTAATCTGTGAATAACAGATTCCAGGAAATGTTCCAACAGACAGCCTAGACAAGGCTGCACAGATTTAGCTTTCTCTCTTCCTCCAACCCTGCCTCAGCAGGCTTTGCACTCTCAGTTTAACTCCTGTACATTTTATGACAGTGCGTACAATGCAAAACTTCTGTGTCATGTTAAAACAATATCCTCAGAAGCACCATATTATTTCACACACTCTAAAGCAGGGAGAGGAAAAAAAAAGGCATTCCTCCCTGGCCCCTGCTGAGAAAATTAAACCACAGGAGCATCAGCTGGTAAAAGCAACTGAGGACAAAGTGCTATGTAGTATGGGTGCAGACTGCATAAACCACTAGATCTAAATACACAAGCAAAGTCTCTCGATGTGTTTTTATTTAGCAATATAGATAAAGAAAATCAAAAATCAAGAAATCTGAGCAGGCAAGAAATGGATCAGATCAGAAAGTGGAGCAAGAATGAAACACTCAACACATGAGGATGTGTGAACTTTATGATCAAAAGCGTAAGTGGGGAAGCCATTCCTCTGAGTTGTACATTTCAAAAGAGATTATTTCTGTTTAAAAAGGAAAATATCCGTAAAAGAAAGCCCAGGCTCTGTGAAACTTAAAAGAAGCCAACTAAAGCAGAAAGAAAATAGGTATCTTAATCTAGTGTGACATTAGGAATAAATTACTATGGCTATAAGGAAGATTGAAAAGTCTCCTGAATAAAAAGTAGTTACCTTTCAATCAATAATGTGCTGGGCTACTGATGATATAGTGTCATCCTGATCTATTACTAATTACTTGTACCAATAGGAATTATTGTTGTCCCCATGTAGAATCTGTAGCTAATATTTATTCTTCTGTGCTAGTAGTTAAAAACAAAATGCATGTATCACTAAATTTTTAATTAGTTCTAGTTAAAAAAAAAGTAATACACTGATGCAAGATTTTTTGTATATGTCAAAAATAGATTATTAATATACTGAAAAAACAACTCTTGGCAAACGTTGGCAACTTTTTATACTTTAATGCTTCTATTTTCTTGAAATGATATAAAAGCTTACATTTGGGGAAAGGTGACACAAAGGAGTCTGAAGGTTCCTCCAATAGCAATTATGGTCATAAGATGCTTAAGTTTTCAGTCTTCTCATCCAATATATTTGTCGTATAACCATTGGTCTGCATCTCAGCTTTAGAATTACCTAAAAATCTTCCTTTGTTGAAACCTTCACTCATTAATCTCAACCCTGGCAACATTTTTTTTACTCTTTAGGGCTTCTTTTCCACTTACCAGTTTTATGGTTGAATTATTTGAGTGACATTGGAAAAGAGGTTATTGCTGTAACAATTTGAAGATGCTCTGTTCTAGTGGTCTATGGATGAACCCTATAGCATTATAGCTTTGTGATACAGACTTGTAATTTCCTGGAACATTATGACTGGCGTATCAGGAGTATCAATGCAGATATATCTCAATGCTCTGTATTCCTCCTTGCTCACTGTGTTATTGTTTTTATGGCATAGGTGAAATAAACAGAGATGAGAGCACTGTTGTGATGAGTTTGACAAATACAGACAATGATGGTCTTGATAACAAAGAAAAAAGATGAAGAATTAAGTATACAATGGTATTTAAACGTAAAGTACTTTTAATACCAGGGCAGTTTTGTCATGTACCTGTAATATCTCTGTCTTGTAGCTTCCACTGTTTTTCATTTAACCAATTTATGAAAAAAAATAAATCACCAGTCTTCTCTGTTCAATGCTTGTTAGATTATGAATATTTATGAATATTCACCCTCCTCCATCACAAAGAAATGCATGAAGATACAAATCCTAGTTTTCAGAAAAACACAAGGTAACAATTAATTGTGTGATTCTAAAATTTCATTATTTTTAGAGTAAACATGAGTATTTAGTGGTATTATAGATCACTTATATGCACCTACTGCTGGCAAACCTAACACATTTGGGAACACTGCAAGTTACAAACACTTTGGCATTAGTTTTTCTTACAGGATGCCAAAGGAAGCAGATAAAGAACCTTGAGAATTCCATCATCAACCCAATTGGGCATTGCTGTTTATAAATTCCTAAGAGATTATAAGGAAAAACAATTAAAAGAGTGAGTGCTCTATTATTAGTAAGCATTCACTTTTGGTAGTATGCTAATCCCTTGTTTAATATTTAATTTAATATTTAATTTAATTGTGTTACATTTATTTAAATTACTATAATGTGAGGGGAAATAAATAGTGGGGTGGGAGGAGTTATAATCACAGAAGTTCTCCAAATCTGCTTTGTGGTAAAAGACTGTCTGTGATGAAACATAAACGACTAGCTATATTAAAATTAATTAAAAGAACATGTTAATTTTCTTTCTGCATTGGGTTGTGGAAGGATTCTTGTTCAGATAAATAGAAAAAGCTACTTCATAAAAAAGGAGATGTCAGTGTACAGTACAGGTGGGCAGACAGCTTCTGTGGTTAAGGAAAGATTCAAGAGGGACAGAGTGTATCAGGGAAACAAGTGTTCATGAAGGAGTGCCCTTTATATATTGAGGTATCACCTTAATATATAAAGGGTCACCAGATTATATTAATGAAGGATGAAACACAGAAAGGTATTTTAGTGGCAACCAGAGTGTTTAAATTGTTATCAAAGCAGAAAATATACTAAAATTAGTATTTTACAAATTCATTCCCACCTGTAAAGTTAAAAACATCCTACCACAGGATAGGTTTTAATCCATTTTCTTGCCTCCTTCTGCTTCCTCCCCATTTCCTGTACATACTTTATCTGTCAGTTCCATTTCATTTTCTTCCTCATCTTCTACTCTTTTTTTGAGAGATGAGAGCACAGACACATTTCTCCCCTAACATAATTACTGTCCTTTAAAATCTTACTTGATTGACAGCTCACAGTGGCACAGCAGTGAAATAAGAAGATTAAAGTTAATAATTTAATGACAGCTTCAGTTCACCCTCTAGGCAGTTCTAAGAGTTCTCATTCTCACCTAGAAGTCAGCTAGCTCTTATCAGGGTTAATAGCTGTCCTTCCACAAAAGCAGATACTGAAGTCACCTTATCAAGACATTCTGACATCTCAGTAAAGCTATACAACATATCAATCCAATGCTAGGATAACTTTACCATTCAGGGAGTAGTGATCATGATATGTAATTATGCAATTAAAGAATTATGGAATGTTTTTAATTCTGTTTAAAGAGAGTGATGCTGTTTAAGTGTATTAGCATGTGCTAAGTGAGAAAGGGCAGCACCAGTCTTCTGTGAAAACATATTTTTAAATAAAAACAATACTGAAAGCTTAAGAATATTTAGAATTTGCTTTACTATTAAAAAAATATTTACAAATGAAAGCAAGCACAGTTCAGTCAAATTCTTTATTGAGTATTTGTTTCAAAACAGAAGTATAAATGCACATTAGATAACTCCTCTGAAACTTTGGTCTGCAGAATTAAGGCACTTTGAACATATATTTTCAATTCCATGAATAATTGTTCTCCGACTTTTGCTAATAAAGGCAAACAACTTTTAAAAATACAAAACTAGAATTATAAAATTGACATAATTTACAGACAACTCCGCTTTAGTACCAGACGTCAGCAAAGCATGTTTTAATATCAAAGCTCTCAGACCTAGCCTCATTTTTGTAAAACCTTTTTCCATGCTTAGTTAACTGTTTGCATGCATTTTATTTAACCCTTTTATAATCCACTTTAATAATCAAAAGAAACATTTAGGGAAAAGTGGGAAAACAAAAAAAAATCTCAGTTTATGTATTGCTATAGGATTCCTTTAATAGGAATTATTTTTCTTATAAATAAAGAGGCAACATGATCTCAAATACATTTCAAGAAGCTCATAATGTTTGCTTTTTTCTTTTTAAGAGCTTCTGTTAGCTATGTTACTAGAAGGCATTTGGATATGCAATGTAAAACAAAACAAAAAAGGATATATTTAAGATAAGGCATATTTGTTCAGAAAAGATAACGTTACTGTTGTCATTATGACATTAAACACATGATCAGTTTTGACTTACAAAAAGCATTCAATACTACTGAACTAAAAGTGCTATGTTAACATCTCATATTTCCTTAGATAACTCTAGAAATCACCTGAAGTGATTTTATTTTTTTTTCTAGAAATGATCTTATTTTATTTATATTTCTTATTTACTGGAAATAATAACAATAAAAAAATACACTCTGTATTGTTCCCTGCTTTTTTTTGAATCCAATCCTGCAAACACTTACTAGCCAGCATAAGAAGTAACCCTAGTTCTACAGATGTTGATGTCCTTCGGCAGTTCCAGGATTCCACCCTGCATAGTGCTTGCTATCAAGAGCAGTTAAGCACCTCAATGGACTACTACTAGTGAGCACTGTGATAGCAGTGAGTGTCTGCAGCTTCACATCTTTTTGTGGATTCATGGTTCAGTTTACATTATGTTAGCAAAACAACGTCATTTTCTAGTGTTCTTGTTTTTTTAAAAAAAAGTTTCTCTTTCTCTCAAAGGCCGTACTGCTGATTTGTAATTCTGTGGATTCTGTCTTGGAAAGCTCTTAGGAATAAGCTAGTCTTGTCCTTCTTCTTGCTGTTCCTCCTGGGAAAAATGGAAAAAGCACCATAATTATTGCCTATAACTATATATAATGTGGTTATACTATATCCTGTATTTACTTGTGAAACAGACATGTGGAAAGGAAAGATGAAGCCAATGCTGATTTCCCTCTTTTGCTGGCAGACAGGAAGTTGCAATGATCTCTCAGCTTCTTAACTGATCAAAATAATGTAGAATCAGTGAGTTACATGGTGGGGAATCCCACAGTGCCATTTTCACAGTGTCAGAGTCCAAAGTCAGATATCACTTTGATGGCTTCATTCTAATCTGAAAACCTGTTTGACCAAAGTACATGATCTAAGTTGCTTTCATACAGAAATATATATAAGAAAAAAAGCTAGAAATGCCTTAACACCAAACTGTGTTACAATTTCTTTTTTTTAAAAGCATAAATGCACTTCTTTAATTTCAAACTGTTTTCTTAAGGGTATTTTTTTCCCTCCTGACTTTTAACATAACTGAGAATAATATTTGTTGCATGTTATAGTGTTTAAATATATGTTTTGCTTTTACCTTGTGTCCTCCTGGGTGGTGGTACTTTCCGTACAGGTGTTTCTAGAAAACAGAAATATTGCAGTTAGAAGTTATTTGTAAGAGCCTTTGACTTAAAACTCATTAGAATTGTTGGAAATCCACTGCTGACTTGGAAAGTTTGTTCTTTAAAGTTTTCAGTAAATTAAGAATTTTGTCCCATTAGCATCTTGAACACCTGAAACATGAATGTCTATAATACAATTCACACATTTCTGTCATGTGCAGTCATACATCAAAGCTTACCAGCATTTCAAACGTATTTTCACATTTTAACAGTATGAATTAATACATCATTCATACTGAACTCCTACAGATGGTTACATGATGTAGGCATCTGCCAAGATATTTTGCCCATGCTCTTCATTAAGCAAACACTATTTGACACTGTCAGCGACATACAAAGGTTGGGTTAATGTACGGTCCAAGACTCAGTCTCAGCTTTTGGCAGAGAGTGTCCACATCTGCAGCATAGGTAATATGCTTGAAACTCAACCATTACAAGATGTTGGTCACATTTCCAACTGTGTTTGGGGTTTGAAGTGTAATTACATTCTTAGTCCACACTATGATAACACATGTAGAGTTCAGGTACCTTTCTCAGAGACTTCTACTTTAAAGGGTAGAGTAGATCAAGGGTTACATATCACCCTCATTATCAGATACGTTTGTTTTCCAAAATACTGAGTCAGTGAAACTATGGACACTTTTTCCTCTTTCTCATCAAACCTTGAGACAGCTGTTAAACCAGGTGTCTCCTCATTGGGATGAAAAACATTTCACAAGCGTAATTATTTTGTTACTGTCAGAGAAATGTTACTGAGGTATTTTCTCTTCTTTAAAACCAAGAAGTACTTTTATCTTCACTTAAACAGCTGCAGTCAGTTGTCTTTTCACCTTGAGGTACAGGGTGTATAGCTGCATAGCCCTGAGATAAAGGCTTCACCTCGTTACAGCTAAGTCTAAACACGGAGTATCAGCACCAACATGGTAGAAAATTTCAAACTCTGTCTGCCCTAAAAAGGATAGAACATGATCATACCAAAATGTGCTTTCCATACTTATATGCTGTCCATATAATTATGTTTTCAGGTAAACTTCATGGTTGAAGATCACACCTGTCTGTCATTTTCAGGCAATAGTTGACTTTCCTGCATGCCTCGTTCTACTCAACACTGGAGTTAGTTATACAAATGCTATGGTATGTCTTCAGTATTTAACATAGACTTTAAAATTTCAAAAGTAGAATCATATTTATCTAAGTTCATTCTCCAGAAGCCATAATATTTCTATCCTACAAATTTAGTTCAAAGGCTGACAGAGTAATTTATTCTGCATTATTAGAATTAGAATTGGAAAATGACATACATACAAAAGAAACCCTGAACAAGCTACATCATTATTTTGAATGAAGATCATTAAAAAACGATTTTTAAACTTGAAGAACAAATTTCTAGTATAAAACTAAGCTGAACTGTATTCTGCTCCTCTAAGAGTTTCATTCTAAACCTCAACACCATTAATTTTTTTCAAACCCAAGAGCTTTCCTCATTTAACAATATAAGGGTAGAGAAATTCCAAGCACCTGTGAGATATTTACTCAACCCCAGAGGTTATAGTCCCTCCACTCTATCCCCCCTTCACCAAGTTGAGAACCCCTCACATTAACAGATCACATTAACACTGACAAAAAATAACTCAAGTTAAAAACAACTCACGTGGTCTTCTTCTGGATGTGCTGCTTAGAGAAAAGACAATTCTTACAGAATGTGTTCCTTCAGATATTTTACCTAAGCTTTGTGCTTAGACATTTCCTCTTTTCTACTATGCTTGCCAAATCTTTTAGTTACTTTTAGCCACAAGATAAACCTCAACATTTTTCTCTGCAACATCAGCAAAAGAATTCTTTTCCAAAACAAGCATCAAACATTTCTTTCTAAAATACTGGCTTCAGGCCTAAGTAATTTTTTGTGAATAGATACTATAAAACCCCACCTGGAATGATCACTTCAGACAAGGCAGGTCTTAGCGATACTGGATTTTTAGACAAACTAACCTTCCAGATGGACTTTCTTGATTTCTCTCTCGATAATCTCTGGCTCTCCCTCAATTACTTTAGTAACCTTGGTGTACTCAGTTCCAGCTACGATAAGCATCAAAAACAAATGAGTTAAATCTGGTATAGCATTTTTTCCATATGCAGGGAGCCTTCAGTAGAAACTGCGTCATCTCGGGGGTGTAGATGTATGCAGGCCACCATGTTATACATGCTGCAAAGTCCTGCTGATTTCCTTGGCCCTGCCACAGGTGATTCCTTCTCTAGGGCTGAGAGTCATTCATTGCAATCTTGGATGAAATTTTGTTTCAGCAAAGTCTGTCAGTTATAATAAGCAGTGCTGGATATTGTATAAGTAGAATTACAGCCCATATGAAATCATTCTTTAGACAGTGGTAGTATATTCATTTTTGACTAGACTCAGATTTAAATGCTTAGGTAATTTTCAGTAAAAGAGAAGTAATTTGTTGTAGACAAGAGGGCCATAAAGCAGTATCACCATTATCACCAACAGCCATGAAGCAGCACGTACGTCTGCTTTTACTGGCTAAAAGTATGGTAAGTTACTATCATGGCAGACAAGGGTAGCAGACTGGATAAATCATGAAAAAGATAGAGAAAAATCAAATCAAAACAAGAAACAAATTTGCCTATTTGGTCCATTCTGTAAAGCAGGATGCTTATGCAAACTAACATATAATAGCAAGGAAAATTAGCAAGAATTCAAGAGACAATATTGTTGTTTCCAAGTTTACTACAGATAAAATATTTCTTTTCATGGACCTATAGAATCATTGTAAGATATATCACTGCAGATCATGTCTATTTAATTGTGTAACTGTAATTGAAGATGATTACAATTACAATTGTAATTGTTAGATTCTGGCATAAGAACTGACACCAGAATTTTGAACAGTTCTACAGATGAAGTTTAATCCCTCTCTAGTCCAGTATATGGTGGGATTTTATTGCTATAATTTCTTTCATTTTCAGCTTTCCTTTTAGATATTCAGCACTGAAATAGACATCTCCAGAGACCAACCCTTTTTAGATAGCTGAGACACTTAAGGTGGGTAAGATGAAAAACCCACTGGAATTCCTCTTTCTTTCCAATGATTATAGGCAAATCCTGGTTTAGCTCTCTAAAACTAAGATTTAGATGTTTAAAACAGAAGAAAGGCAGTCAACAGTATTCATAGCTATATCTTGGCTCTTCTCTAAGACTACCTGTATTGTCAGCTAGTATGGTTTTGTCTGGTGGAAAGCTGTTCAGTTATTCAGCCGCCACTACATTTTTTCTTAACTGAAGTTTAAGTCAAATCCACAGAATAATGGTTTTGAATTACTACAAGATGTAGTTCAGAGAACACACATCTGTCTATGAGCTACTTCACAGAAATTTAAAAGTGAATATAAAATAAAGTGGATTCAATTAATTTATGACAAAAGGAACATCAATACATGTTCTTGAGCTTCCAGCTCAGATTTACACTAACACTTACTAAAAACACAACACTTGAATTCTCTTTTTTATATTCCCCATTGCTATTATAGATAGCTTTTCTAATCTACATTAAGCAGAGAACATTCCAAATTCAAAGATAAATATTAATTTCATAAGCACATGTTCTTTTACCAGTTTCTACAGCTACTGGTTATATATAGCCAAAGTTGTTAGAAATAAGAGAGCAAGAAGGAAAGAAACCATTCCTTGGAATGCTATATTTGAAGAGAATTAGTTAATGCCTTGATATCCATCACCTGTAAGCACTGAAAGAAGGATGCTAAACATGCCTTTAATTATTAAATTGAGGGCAATGAATATTCATTTCTGAGGAAGTGGTAAGTAATATAATTTTGGCTTATTACAATACTTTCCACTTCATAAATATTTTTCACAGATTCAAAAATACTGAAAAAGGGTTCATAGCTAGTGGAATAAATCTTCATTGCTCCCCTGAGTTTTAATTAGATAACTTTTTAAAGACTGAAAAAAAAAATAATTTTTTTTTGGATGATCAATATAATAAAAAAATTAATTAATCAAAATTTGGTACTTATTTCTGTTTCACAGATATCTGGCACTTCACATACAACATTCTATTTTTTTCTCCCATTAAAATTACACTTCCACTAGGTCAGTCTTTAAAATGTTGAGATCTACATATCTGAGAGGGGTTTCAGTTATCATAACCTCTTGCAAAAAGGTTAGTTATAATACACTGAATTACCTCCCTGCAGAAGTCTTTTGATTTCTTCATCTTCGAGTAAATGACCATCACCTTCAATAAATTTGGTCACCTTGGTAACCTCTGATAGGATACAGGTTATGGCAAAGAATTGAATTACAGAAAACATTTGACAGTCCTATAGCATATTATTGAATTCATCCTGTCATAGTGTTTTGCTGAATTACAAAATTAATCAGTTATGATATTAAATTCCATGCAAACAAAGAAAACACCATATTTTATGACAAACATAGCATACTATATATTAGAAGCAGGCAGCCTCAACTCTGGAGCTGACTGAAATGTGAAGATCAGAGACAGAAACCAGAACATTAGATTTGGACATTTCTCAGGTTTCGAGGTTTACTATTTTGGTGTGATTTGCAGCATGAGCACCTTTGCTGAAAACATGGAGCATCCATTCAGTAATTACTTCAGTAATACATATATATATATATATATATATATTTTAAGGAACAAAAAAACCCTCAAGGATGCTAACCTTCTTCAAGCAATTTCTTTAACTTTTCTTCATTGTCTGAACCACCTGCAGTAATTCTGGTATATTTTATTTCAGGACCTGGAAAAAAAGATTTGTAAGACAGTGACTTTCATCAGATATAACAAGATTGCCTTTTAAGTTATTTTTTCCTATTTAACAGTTAAGATGGTTTAATGGTTAACAAGCTTTATTCTGCTTTTATGACCATTTTAGCTTTCCCCATGTCCCAAACTAAACTGAGAGAGGCCTACAAAGAGTACTTAAAGCTATTCAGGAAAGTACTTAGGGAAATTTAACATACTAGAAGAAAATATCTGCTCACATTCTTAAATGTGCATTTTTAAACCCTTTGTTGCATTAGGTCATATGAGTCTGGATCCACTATTATAAAATTGTTGCTTTTATTAATGTTATGAATCATTTGATAGCTTAACATTTGAGATTCTTTATCATTTTCTACAATGGAGGAAAGAGAGGGAAATACCAAGACTGAAACATTGGTATTTTACATAATATTAACCATTTATGTGAGACATTGGTGAAACTTGAACCTGAGAAATGAGAAAATGGTATTTCCCAGATTTGTTTGGAAACCACTGATGTTTTTTTCATTCAGTTATTTTCATTGCTGTATACGAATAACTTAAATCTGTTTTTTTATTTCTCTCTTGCCTGAATGACTTGTTATATTAAATTTCAAGATTTTCTAAATAAAGTGAATATTAATACTTTTTGCTAAGTCAATACGTTCCTGTAACACTATCTTTACCTTACAATTGCTATGTCAACATTTAAATTGATATTTAACCAAAGAGATCAAAATGTGTTATCAGAGAGTTTCTGATGGCTTAAATATTCCTCATTCAACTTTTAAATTTCTGTAATTTTTTTAAGATTCTTAAAGAAATACCTTTGTAGTGGTTCAAATATAACTGACCCTCCTTACAAAGAAACGTAAAAGTTCTTTTTTTCTGAAATAACTGTCAAGGGAGACTGGGATGACATGCAAAAGTACATATCTACACACTGAAGTTCTACCTTTGGTCAGATGAAACCTACCTGGAGATATACAACCCAAAAGTTCCAGGGGGGGGGAAAAAAAAAAAAAAAAAAAAAAAAAAAAGCTTCTTTTTTAAGTAAAAAAGGTTTTCTTTTCTTTGGCGGTATTAAACTTACCAAGTATTAAAAGCCTAGCACAAAT
>WUAM01000287.1:92216238-92227456 GCA_024336885.1 Actenoides hombroni | reverse complement strand
GGAGTTTCAACAATTGGCCGGGTAAAAGCTAACTGGAAAAATATAAACGAAAAGTTGAGGGGGGGGGGGGAAAAAAAAAAAAAAAAAAAAAGTCTTCTTTCTGAAGTAAAGATGTGTTACTTTTCTATGCAGTGATGAACTTCACTAAGTATGAATAGCTCAGCATAATTTACCTTGAATAATTCTTTCTTCTGTTACTTTTTTCTCTGTCACTTCCACAGGTCGCCCATCAATGATTTTGGTGTATGTTTTAATAATTGGTTCTATAAGGATTTTTAAATTGAAGACATTAATCAAATGATGAACAATGTTACAAGTGTTGGTTTTGGGGTGCTGAAACTTAAGGAAGCACACAAGGAAATATCATAGTATATTTTATGAAAAATAAATTGTTTGGAAGAGATCAGGAACTCAGTTTCCTCCAAATTTAGGATGGCCACATGCTGGTTTTTATATTTCTCTCTCTGATAAAATTGCCTTTCTATTACAGAATTATGTACTGCACTTTTGATTGCAGGACAAAATGCAACAAATAATTCTTAACTGAGACAGATGTTATGTCATCATGCAGAACATTTCTAACACTGTCTTTACTGTAGTTATGGGACACAGCTAGGCAAAAAATCCAATTTTTTTTAAATGCATGAGAAGTGAGAATGAAATGATTCAATAAAATTACAACACTTCCAGAAGGTCTTGTAAAACCAGAACAGTTTCTAACATATCACATACCTACATAAAGTAGAAACTGACAGGGAATAGTGAATGTTTCTAACTTTAACTAATACAAATCAAGTTGCTGAAAGCATACCAACCTCCATGAATCACTTTAGTTATTGTCTCCCCTTCCCTGACTATTTTGAACTCTGGTTCCCCTTCAATTAATTTAGTGAGCTGTGTGACAGATGGGTCTGTGACATAGGAAAAAAACAACATGTTACACATAGTCATAAAAATATTTATGGTATTCCATAGGGCTGAAATGAAGCTAGCATTATCTCTCCTATCATAAATAAACCAGGTGACTGCAATGGAGGATTTTTTAAATCTGAGAAGCCATTTGCAGCAATGGTGTACAATCTTGCACCTCCTCCCATGCTATCTTAAATTTAGATCCTATTATGCACTTACTATTTACATTTTTTATTGTTTTTACTTCCGTGTTTCTGATACTTTTAAAATATATTGACAAGTCTGAGGCAAAAAACAGATCCTCAGCAGCTGAAAGAAAGTCTTCCTCCATTGGTACATTGGTAAGAACCTAATCTGCAGCATTGCTGGAATCTTATAGCTATTGCTGCACTAGTGAGCACCATGCAAACAATTGTATGAAAGCCTTGAAAAGAAGAAAAGAGAAATGCTTGTCATTTTATTTCCTACTAACTGTATAGATGTCCAAGAGGAAACTAGGTCTTTTAATCAGAATTCCATTCTGCTGTTTGTTTGGGTTTTTTTACTTTGATGTTTGTGTTGGGTTTTTTTTTGTGGTGGTTGTTGCTTTGGGATTTTTTTGTTTTGTTTTGTTTGTTTGTTTGTTAGGAATATTTTCTTTTTCTCTTAAGCTGCCAAGGCTTGGCCAGTCGTAACCAAGCTTAAAGGGGAAAAAAGAAAAAAACAATAACAAAACCAACAAAAACTGAAACAACAAACACATGCAAAAAAAAAAATCCAAAACTTCAGAGAATGGCTCTAAGGATATCTGTCAGCATTAGTTCAGCTATAATAGGTCTAATTATTGCACTGCATTTGAGAGGTCATCTTGATTTCAATGGCCAAAACAAACCTCTTAATCTTGTACAATCCCTACAGACCACACTGATCCAAACGTACCTCTGACTGAGAGGCTGGAGCAGCAGATACTAAATAAATTAGGAACATAGTACTGATGCAGTCAATTAACAGAATTAATATGGTTCGTCTGTAACAAGGGTTACAACAACACCTTCTACTGAAGAAGCTGCAGTCAAACACACTTCCCTTATTCCCTATTCAGAGTTAGAACCTTAACACAGCCCATTTCTCTCTCTTTTCTTAAAAATCCCTTAAAAATGTTTCATCATATGAATTTACATTTAAGTTGATACTGCATAGATTTTTTTTTTTGATCTTTTTTTTTCAAATTACTGATCACGATTTAACAATAGTTTTTTAATACGTGTGCCTGATGATAATTGTTGAAAAAGAATTCAGACTAACTAGTGTCCTTCGACAGTAACAAATCCAAGCATACATTTTTCTTTGCTTTTGCAGCAGCAGATGATTGTGTATGTTATAATTTAGACCTAAGTAATGAATTTATTTGCTGCAGATGCAATTATGTGTTACGATCATAACAATGCTCAGTTACTATAGAGCTCTATTCATCTACTCTGTGTTTTAAATAGCTGAACAACCCACTGCTTTTTCTTTTATTTTCTGACAAGTTTGGTTGAAAAACATTCACAAATATTTTAAAGCAGCAGTCTCAAAAGATTCATTCACCTGCTTCTATTTTAAATTTACAGACATTTTTGCATGTTGAGAGTCCATTAAATACCAACATACATCGATACAAGTGATGAATATTAATGAAAACATGTCAAAGGTATATTTATGAATATTTATAAGTCCTTTTATTTTTTCTTAGATTTTTACATTACTGTACCTTCCTGTGTGACTGATATAGTAGATGTATGCAAAACAAAAGGTAAAGCCATAGTTTGCTATGCTAATTAACTACTGGGTTTAAACCTTTGAACACTTAATTCATTAAGACTTTGGTTTCAATCAAGATTAACTCTTTAGAGCCCTTTAGCTTGACTGTGTATGGACAATAGAAGCACAACTTGAGTAGAAAACATTGAGACAGGAAAGGGCAAATATTACCCTCTAAACTTGAGGGTGGTGGTAGATTTTCTCTTTTTTTTACTGAAGTCTTCTTTCCATCACAATCTGCTAGAACTTCCTGACATATATTTCCAAAATTAATATGCAATTTTACAAGCTTTTTTTCTACAGAAAGCTGTGGCCTTATGTGGTTTTGATGGGAGTTATCGCTCACTACTGTTACTACTAGCAAGCTCATAAGGGTCAGAATTAGCTTTATTTGATCTATTTCTGAATCATCAGCAAAAAGTCTGTATTGGCCAGAGATCATTCCCTGGACTGTGTCCCAAAGCAGAAACACTGCACTGGCAATGGAATGGAGTAACTCTTCAATACTCAGTAACTTGTTATTTTTAATCTCTCTATGGAATAACACTAACAACACTTGGTTGTACATTTGACTTTAGAAGCACTCAGACATTTCATTTTTTTCTTTAAAAAAGGGTGTTGTTTCAGTTAACCCTCAACTTCTAGACATCATGTAAATAACCTAAACTATATGCTTTCTCTCTGGATTTAACACAGAAGAACAGGTACTTTCAGAGACAGATTCACCTTTGCCTTAGGAAGATTTCTGAAATACGTTGGATGAATTACCATATGGAATCATCTATCCATTTATATTGCTCTGTGGATCTAATTTAATTATGAAGACTAGGCAACAAAGAACAGCATACATGCTAAATGGTGTCTAAGCCTAAATGGGATGAAACACAGATAAACTGTTGAAAAAGGAAGTTCATGTTCTGTTGAGAGGAATTCCTTCCAACAACAATTAAACATTCTGGATAAAATTTTTGCAATACATTTTTGACTGCTTTTCTCCTCTGTCAAGCTCAGCCAGACTCCCTTTGAGCATTTTTATTTCAATGGGAAACTGAAGTTCATTAGCAGTACCCGGGCTACTGAAAACAATGGGTATTTTAGTTATCAATGACAAGTGATTTTGACAGTTCCAGCCCCAATTTTGCTCTCATCAGTCCCACCATTATTCTTTAAATCATGCTTTAGCACCAAAAAATTGAAAAAGAAAGTTTGGCTCACTGTCATTTCCAGGCATCTGACAGATATTGGTATTTAGAACTGATTGAAAACTATAGGAAAACAAACTGATTTTTTTTTTTCTTCGAAGTATAACAAATCTACTTCATTTTTTAAAATAACTTTTAATTAAAAAAAAAAGGAAATGTATTTATTGAAAATATAGTAATATTTGGGGCATTATTTGAAAAAAAAAATTAAAATATATATTAAAATTGCCCATAGAAAAAGAAAATCCATTGTGGGAAAATAACTGTGGGAAATCTTTTTCTACAAAACATTTCAGCCAGTTCTAATTGCAATATTTGTATCTTTGCTTTTTCAGCAAAGTCCTGAGATGTCCTGGAGTTGTTATATAGACAGAACATCCCGTTAAACAACTATATGCAATATATATTCTGCATATGCATATGAACATACACAGAAATATATATACTAAGGGCCTCATTTACCTTCCTTTCTGATGATAGGCTGGACATTGCTTTCAATTATGTTAATTTCTGAAAATATAGAAAATGGAATATAAAGCATGTTCCATTTTTACAGTTTCTTTATGGTAATGATCAATAAGCTTTGGTCTGGTCATGAAGATGTGGACAAAAACACATGTATTAATATATGGAAAAATAACTCAAAAAGATCTAGAGTATGGATCTCTTTTCCAGTTTCTAAATGGTAGTGTGTACAAGTCACCTGCAGACGGAGTCTTCTGACATGCTATTTGACTTTGTTTGTGCCTCATCGAACTCACTGGTCAAGAAAACCATGATAATGTAGGGTACATAATAAAAATGGATCATATAATTCCCTGCATAAAGATCTGTACAATTCCCTGACGTACCTGAAATTCAGATCTCACCCTTTCCTTCTCATTAGGGAACTGACCTGGTAAAGGGAGGAAACCCTCTGACATTCAGAACTAATCTTACATTTGATAGAACATCATGGACTGCACAACTGTGATACCTTTGGGAGATCAAGTTGTCCCTCTACACCTAAGACAGACTCAAGTATTCTTTGAGTAATCAGTGACGTCAGACAGATCATTATTTGACTTGTATCCATTCACTGGTAGAGAAGCTTTCACTGATAAGAGGTCCAGCCTTCCTGCTCCCACATTCAACTAAATCAATAGTTACAACTTTCCTGATGTCTGACATTAACCTCCCTTGTTTCAGTTTACAGGCATTGCTTCTCATGCTACTCTCACTGGTCATGTGAGATAGAATCACAGAATATCACAAGTTGGTAGGGACTCATAAGCATCATTGAATTCAGCTCCCTGCTCCTCACAGAACTACTACATCTAAACCATATGTCTAGGACCATTTTCCTCGAACTCTGAAAGATTTGTTGATGTTACCACTTCCACAGGGAGTCTGTTTCAGTGACTGATCACCCTTTCAGTGTAGAATCTTTTCCTAATGTCTAATGTGAACTGCCTGTGATGCAGCTTCCTTCCATTTCCTTGTGTTCTATCACTGGCCACTAGAGAGAGGCGATCAGCATCTCCTCCTCCACTGCCCCCTGAAGAAGTTGTAGATTGTGATAAGATCAGACCTCAGCCTTCTCTAAGCTGAACAAACCAAGTTACCTCAGTCACTCCTCATACGTCTTGCCCTTGAGACCTTTTACCATCTTGGTTGCACTCCTCTGGACGTATTCTAATAGTTTGGTCTTCCTCTTACTTAAAGTGAGGCTACATCAGTGCAGTAGAGTGGGACAATCATCTCCCTCAATTGACTGGATATGCTGGGCTTGATGCACTCCAGGACACAGTTGGCCCTGTTGGATGCCAGGGCACACTGTTTATTCATATTCAACTTGCCATCAGGATAGATTATTCCATTTTTTGTTCTAAGAGTCTTTTAACTTCAGTGGGTCCATTCTCAATTTTTAAAAACCTAATGTGATGGTGTCCATTTCTACTGAGAAATGTGGGCAGATGCCTATAGAAACTTAATAAACTGCCTAAATTCATATTCCCTTGTAATCCAAAGCATCAACAAGATCCTTGTTTTCTAACAGTTTACTTCAAGAGGTTTTACTTTATATGCAGAAGCTAAATGTAAATGTAAAAAAGAAGCTAAATATAAATGTAAAAAAACCCCCATGGCTTCAAGAGAGCAAAAAAGGTTCTTTTTCACATTTACTCTCTAAAGAGAAAATGGTCAGAAAAACTGCCTCCCATACATATATGTACATGTAGGAAACAGGTGGAACAAGTACACTCTCTCCTTTCAGAAGTGTTTATGAAAAAGAAAGCACGTCAGTGCAGAGTTCAGCCAATGCTACATCTTGGAGAGTCAGTACAGTATAATGCTATATCCTGGAGAGTGAGGCAGAACAACTCTGCTATGCAGTGAGCACTGAAGCTTGGCTAATAACTGAAAACCAATCCTTTCCATATGTATCTTGCCTACCCCAAAGAGTCTGAACAGCTAACTTCGGGCTTACTTTCCTGTCACACATCTGGAAAGAAAAAAAATACATAGAGTAGCACAACAGCCAGAAACATTCTAGTTTGAGCCTTTCTCTTCCTGCGCTTCATTGGCACACCTTACTTTTTTCCAGAAACTGCTTTATTTTTGATTGAAGATCTGCAATTCAAGATTGGAATTGGCAACCTTTGAAGAGCAATCTTAAATCCATCTGGAAGTATTTAAACTGAACTTACTGTAAAATGTCAGTGGAATTTCTTTGAAGGTACTGTCACGAACAAACTGTAAACAGAGAAAAGTAATTTTTAAATTGAAAAGAAAGAGCACTTGCCTTCCAGTTTCCTCATAAGTGTGGGTAGGATTGACTGCTTCACTGATCTAAAATTTAGGCTATGCTATTTGCCTGGGTCGTCTCATTCACTGATGAGGGACTATGTAATCTCAAGACGATAGCTGAGATATTTAAGAATGCCTAGTTTGCTCCACAGGATGTTAAAGCTTGTGGGTTTAAGAGCAATTTAGCCACTTAATATTTCTTTAAAAGAGGGACTGCCTCAAGGATTTAGAAGTGATTTATTTTGCTAGAGTAATAAAGTGTACCTGAACCAATTTGCGTCAGTTCACATTGGAGTTATCCAAATGCAAATATTCTACAATTATTTGGTATTGAAAAACATAAATTCTAACTATTGAGTGCAGTGTGTTATTCATGATTGTATTTGGGTAACTGGGAGCTAGTGAATGTGTTGTCTGATGAAGAAACAGAGGAGCAGAGAATAATTTATGAATTATAACATACATGGTTTCCCAGATACTACCAAAAACAAGAAGGGAGAAGAGATCATTATTTAAAGAGTACCTTAATTTGAATGTATTTAATCAACTTCTTCAGGATTGTGAGCAACTGATCATTTCCAACTGGCAGATCTGACAAAAGAAATAGCATGTAAGAGGAAACATGCATCTGTGTTCATTTACTTTCATTGACAGTGATCAGAAGATGTAATCTCTCTCAAACACACAGGCATGTACTTCTATATATACATTCTTCCATATTAGTGGAAAAGATGTTTATGACATCTTGTCTTTCATATACTTGGCTTTCACAGAATTTCAAAGAGTTGCCATGGTTTCAAACGAGGTTCTTCCACAAAATGAGTAGTTAGATAAAATTTCTGTTTCTTATTCTACATTGGAATTGTTTCTTTAAAGGAATTAACTTTTTAAATTTATTTCACCTACGTAACTTATAAACAGATTCAGAAGAGAGTGTGTATAAATTCCATGAGCTAATACTAACCTGCTGGATATAGGAGTTTATCAATAACATGAATGACACCATTGGTTGCCATGAGATCAGATTCTCTTGATTTCAGTTCATTAACCAGAAGAGTATCATTCACCTGGTAAAGGAGGAAAAAAGAACAGAAGTTATTAGGGACATTAAAAAACAACCCCAAACGCTAATATAGCATTCAGAGAAATGTATCCCATTCTGTAACGTCAATTACAAATCTGTAATGTCAAATCCCTGTTACAAGTCTGTATCAGGGGGACTTCTCTTTCAACACTTAACTATTTTCAAGTAGATTTTCCCTCCTTGGATGGTTTTAAGAATGTTTGTCACACCAGGCTCAAAGCCACTTCCAATGAAAACTCCTTGTGTCAAGTGGTAAAGAAGAATATTCCTGAGAGCATTCTTGTCTCCTATTTAAAAAGAAAAGAAAAATAGGAGTGAAAATTAAATGGTAATGGATAGTTCTTTCTGGAAATTCTGAGGATGCACACGGGCTTGAGCCAGGATTAAGCATAGCATGAATGAAACTACCATGAACACATACGATTTGAATCTGTTAAAATAATGATAAGAGAAAAACCCAACCACATGGCAAAAAGGCACTCAGAATATAATCATAAATATACCATGAGAAGAACAAAAGCAGACAGCATTTTCCTGTTCTTCTGTATTACTTGATCTTACTTGCTTGCACCTCTAGTGAGACTTTTTTTTCCCTTTCCTTAAATATGCTCCACAAATCACTTACAAACACAGTAATTTCAGGACCACTAAGCAGCTGGCAACATCAATTTTCTCAAAGCTTAAACACTGTTGCAATTAAAGGGAATTGTAGCTAACAATTAATATAATTATTCTCTTGTGGCAACAGGCTTCTGAGATGACTGGGCGTAACTCACAACTTTGTGTACACACATCTTTTCCCATCTGAGGCAGGAGAAATTTGTATTTACTTCAGACAGAAAAAGAGTCATTTGGAATGCTGGTCTTGCCTGTTCTTACAGAGAACAGATGGAGCTTGGAGAATATGGGAAAGGGGAAATAACTCCTATTGTAGGGATATTTCCATATTTCAAAGCTTGACATTCCTATTTGCGAAGTAAAGGAAAAAAAAAAAAGCCATCATTTTCAAGACTATCTTAAAAAGGAAATGGATTCTGGAGCCTGGGTTAACGTCCTGACAGGGCTCCCTGGTGCTCTGGAACCATGGATGTTCAGAGCCACAGCCTCCCCAGTACCAAGCAGAGCACATTTAAAACACATCTGCTTGACATTGCATGGAATATTGACCATTCTATTATAAGGTTCATATTAGCATTACATGCTGATATTGATCGTTATTAGAAGTTTCAGCCTTGTTGAAACAGCAATGGAAGTACTGTCTGGTTACATTTTTTTCCTGGTGTCTTTTTCAGTGAACATTTTCCTTTTCCTGCTTTCTTTTTTTTTTTTTTTTTAATCACTGATATTACTGCAATTCACTTTAATACTGAAATGCAATTAAATGTTCTTTTTCTTCCTACTAACTCCAGCACTGAGATTTTATGATTGGACCATTAATAGGTGGTGTCAAGCTACTTTGAAAGCCTAAACATGACCATTCAAAAGACATTTTCACAAGCTATTAGATTATCTTTGTTCCATGTCACAATGGTTAGTGGCTAGAATAATCTTTGGTTTGTGTCTCTTTTACAGATAAACAAAGTATTTATTCTTATTCCTTAGAAAAAAATACATATTTTAAGGTTTAATTTTTTATAGAGAGCAACATAATATCTTTAAAGAAAACCAAGACAGATTTCCAGAAAGATATCTGACACACAAAAATGGAAATTCTGCTGAAAAAAAATAAATATTGTGGGCAAATTAAAATCTCATCTGCCAAGGAAAGTAAATAGAAAGTGATTCACAATGATAGGAAAAGTTAGCACATAAAGCCCCTTAGAATGGCAAATATAATTATATTCTTATTTATAGACATACTCCAAAATAGAATGGCCCTTGGGTATAACATCAAGTTATGAATTGAAGACAAAAGTAATAGAGCTGATGAACTCAATTGTAGTTAATATAATACTTACATAGTCCAGTAAAAACAGAAAAATGTCAAGGTTCACAGCCTTGAGACAAGCTTCATCTCATTTTATAGCTATCTAATGTTAGTCATTTAGACTATCTTAATCTACTGTTAGTCACTAGAGACACACCACACTAGGAGGTAATTTAGACCACTATTGTAACTTTAAATGGCTGAAGAGATTATTCAAATTCACAATGCCTCATTAGTGAGTTAAAGACTATTTAGAGCTGGAGTTTCTGCTTGTCAATGCTCTGAACTGGACTCTTTGAAGTCATTAAGGATTCATGGGATTTGGCTTCATGTCTTTGAACTTTGATCTGAAAAGTACAGGAATGGAAGATGTGATTGACCTGGATGTGGCATTCAAAGCAATCACTCTTTCTGCACTTGTGCACAGGCCAGATTGACACTACGCTCAAATAAACTGAAAATATTTATAGTGTGTGGCCACAGTCTACCCCTCTAGTGGGAAATTCTGCAGATTTGAAGTATTCACTGTGCATTTCTTCTCTTATGGAAATAAAGCATGACATTAAGGAAACTTTTACATCTTGTAAAAAATCTATATAATTCCAGAATTTAAAAGTGTAAGATGGAAAGAAATTACATAAATTGACAATAATATATTTTCAATATTTAACATGTAGAGCACAGGCGGTATCAGAGGTCATTGAGTGGAGGCAGAGAAGAGAAAGGAAACACAACAAAGTCAATACTACATATCATTTAATGCAATGGTCACAACTAGAAAAGAAATGAAGAGATGTTTCAGTTTAAAAAAATCTATAACAAGGTTGAATAATGAAAAGTTAAAACTAATTAAATACAGGCTAATTTTAACTTGGAGGGTAATTACACCTTGGAATAATAGATTAATAATTGAAATTTAAATTTAAATTCAGGTTGGATGCTTTTTTTCCCAGAAAGTTATTTACTCTATCTCCAGAAAAGGAATTAATTTAGGGAAGCTCTATGACTTGCTTTATGCAAAAAGTAAATAGTTTTATCAGACATGCTTTGTGTAAAAAATGCACTAGCCACCTTTCCGATCAATTTTACTTTTCCTTATATTTCTATTTTTCTTATGTTACTTACTGATTAATATGTCTTTATCATCATCAGTTAAACCTTTAAAGGCATCATTAGTTGGAACAAACAGAGTCCATTCTCCAGGCCGTGACAGAACATCATCTAAATCTGCAGCTTTCACAAGACTGAGGAAAATGCTGTATACAACAAACAGACAAAACACAAATACATTTTGTTAAAGTGTAGTAACTATACATGGGTCCAGGTACTTAGTTCCCTCACTTCTTCTGATAATGTATCAGTCTTCAAACACCCTCAGTATTTCATGGAAATACTGGTCATTCTGGCATAAAGTCTGTGAGCCCTTTCAGCATACAGATGAGCAATGATTTTTCTTTTTTTTTTTTTTTCTCTTTCTTTTCACCCCTTTTATGGTTGTTTTTTTCTTTTTTTTTTTTTTTTTTT
>WUAM01000287.1:92184227-92216138 GCA_024336885.1 Actenoides hombroni | reverse complement strand
CGTTTTTTCTTTTCTTCCTTTTTTTTTTTTTTTTTTTTTTTTTTTTTTTTTTTTTTTTTTTTTTTTTTTTTGAGGTAATAACCTCTTCCCTGACCTCCTTGTCCCTCCAAATCCAAAATCTTACAATCCACAAATATTTCTCAGACCACCTGTGCTGCATATAAATTTACTCTCTGAAATTCTCAGTGCTGTCAAAACTGCTACTCACCTAAAACGCTTATCATTTCTCAGCATCTCGTGCAATGTCTTTTCTGCTGGATTGATGATCTGTCTGAAGATGTGAATAAAACCATTCCTTCCTTCTTTACTTCCTCTGACCATGCATGAATTTTCAATACATACAGCCTGATTAAAAGAGAAACACGTGTAGCTATTTACGCAATGATACACACTTCAACATCTTTGAAAAATGAGATGGATGTATATTTCTAAACAGGCTCCTAAATTTAAAAGTAATATTCATATCTATTTCCTCCAGTCCTTATTGCTTGAAAAAGAAAAAGTAGCATAATCTGGAGTAAATTAGTATGGTGTAAATATTTCCAAACTTGATTTCATTTTTTGTTTCCCTTAAGAATGTTCTCAAGTAGTTCTAACAACTACCTTCAAAAATTTGTAATTAATGGAATATCAAATCTGGAATCTTGTTATATTTTCCCAAAGAGTATTCCATGGAAACAAAGCTGATGTTAATAATTACGAGATTTTCATTTTTTGTAGCTTAAAAGCTTAAAGATTTTGCTAGTTGTAAGTTGCTAGATTGTTGGAAGTTTCCTTCAGCTTTGTCTTTTATTCTTTCATGACTTGTCATTTTTGTAGTTGCAATAAATATTGTCAGAAAGCCCCCTTCACTTACTGTGCGATATACAAAGACTCTAAGTAGTTTTCCTCCAATTGTCTCCAGCTCTTGTCCATTGTAGAGTTCGTTGAGTCCAACTTTCACTTTTATAATGTGGTTCTGAAGGATCATTTTAAGAAGGCGTTGATCCATCCTTAAGGTATCATCTAGAAAGCCATTTAGATTTTTCCATTAACAAATGATACCACTTATAACAAGCTATGCAGTCTGTTGCTTAGTTTTATTTTGTCTTTCTGCATTGTATGTAATTTAAAAGGATGAAATATCTCTATTTCTCTATGGCTTTCTTTTCTTGGAACTTAGAACAAGTACTGGGGTTTATTTGGAAAACTGTCAGTGTAGCATATAATCTTACTTATTTTGACATTTGGCGTATAATCTCTTAAGGCTACTAACCTGAGAAAGCACCATTCAGGGGTGCCAAGAGAGTGTATTGACCTTCTGGTCTTAGAGAAGATGTCAGTCCTAGCTGTGCCACCAGCTCTGTAAAAGTAGTCTGCTGGGCACCCCCAAGCTCAAAGACCTGCTTGGCTGCAAATAAACGAATAAAAAAGGTATGTTATCACACAAATTATTCATCTTACTGATTTGGAATTTCCATGCTTATCCATAGCAACACATATGAGGGAATCTAGGTAAGATTGTAGAAAATATCTTTAGTGTAAAAAGTTTTACATAAACATCACTGACCAGAATCAGGAATTAACACTTCATCAATGAGATGGATAACACCATTGCTTGTCACAATATCTTTGCGTTTCACCATCTTCACTCCATTCACAGTCAGACTTTCACCATCGCAACCAACTTCAATTGTGTTTCCTTCCAAGGTTTCATAGACAGCTCCACCTGTGATGGCTTCAGAGCACTGGAGAGTATTTAAAATATGGAACTTCACAAGAGCTGAGGAGAAAAGAGCAGGAAGTCCATATAGAGGTGTTTGGAGACATATGTTCATATATACATATATAAAATTCACATATACATGTGAGATAAATTATTACATCTACTCTATTTTTATATAGTTTACTAGTTTACCTTGCTTATTTGCACTCATAGATTCTTAATTGAATTCTTTGCATGAGAATTGATACTGTAGGCTTCTAAACAACATCTAAGGACAAAAGTCTTTGACACCCTTATATTTTGAAAACTATACTGCTTATGCTGTGATCTGCATGTAACAGAGTAACTGTTAACTCTGTGACTGCAGATTATATGTTCCAAATAGACCTCTAAGTATAAAACCCTATAGGCTATGCAAAGTCAACCCCAAGTTTGTATTTTATTATGCCTTCTTATATAAGTGAGGTTCAGTATACTATCCTCTGTGGGTACCAAAAGAATCAGATAAAAATTCCTGAAAGTAAACTGAAAATTATAATAATAAAGCCACAATAAAAATGGTGTGTTATTTCAGGATTGCAATTTTAGTTATTGTCTCACATTAAGATTAGCCCAGATGCTTCTTCATTCTTCATTGAGCTACTGCAGAGTTATTTAATCAGGATATAATGAAATAATGGAGCTCATAAATGAGTATAGAAATGTACCTCTCCATTTCTTACTGGTCCAGTATATTACTGTCATGTTCACATAACAGACTGCTTCAGCTATTATTTAGTTTTATTGAAGTTCTCAAGAGAGTAAGTGTGTTGACTATTATAGTTTGTAAGAGTATATAGTATAAGTTCAGTCCAACTTGCAGGGGAGAATTTTCCTTTTACAAGAACAAGTCCTTTTTCCATGAAAAATCTGTACATAAGAAAGCTATGACAGAATCTCACATTCAGATAGTCCATAATTTCTAGAGGCAGAATTATGCAGCTGAACTATTATAAACATCAATATGCCTATATTTTCAGTTTTCTTTAAACTGGTTGGGAAAATAAGTTTTCATTGAATTTGAATCCTTAGGTAACTGAAAACATCAGAGACAGAAGAAATAAATCCTCCTGTATGAATGAAAGTACTTGTGCTTAATTTCAGAGCTACTACACTAATGTAGTTTTGATCTCCTGATCTTCTCACCTCTATTTCTCCTTCACATAGAAAGGTTACATACCTTCAGAAGCCACCTTGTCACCCATGATCCTTTCTAAGACTCCCCTTGGAAGTCTCTCAAAAGCTTCATTAGTAGGAGCAAAGAGTGTGTAATGACCAGGTCTTCCAAGAATATCCAAGACATCTGATGTAATGGCAGCAGCCTAGAAAATAAATTTGTTTTTCAATACTGGTTATTGAAAATATAACCAAAATACATTATCTGTCTAGTTTCACCTAGTATTGACAGGTACTTTAATGCTAGACTGAGGTAGGTGTTATAGAAAGATGAACAAATTAATTGACAGAAAGGAATAGAAAATTAATTTTCTGGGAAAAATATGTCTTGATATACTGAATTATCTCTTAAGTTTAGCACAGACCAATCAATACATTCTGACAGAGTTGAGAAAAGAGCAGAAATCTTCATTATTATGGCCTGGATTTTTAAATGAAAAATGTGGAGGTGTGATTTTATTGTTCTCCACAGCTTCCTAAGGAAGGAAACATTTAGAATAAGAAATTAGAAAGTTGGACAGCAAAAAACCTGCTTCCACTCTGAATAAATAAATAAATCAAAATCGTTCCTACATTTATCTACTGGTGTTCTAAAACTTACTATGAGTTCTGTTCTGGAATTTGTTTCTTTTTTTACCATTTTCTATCATCAGTTCTGAATTTTTTCTTATTTATCTAGAACCTCACACTGAAACTTAGGCACTTACATTTCATTACCTCAGTGCTTAAAAAGAAGACACATTTTTTTATGTAGAGGGACACATTCTGTCCTATTGAAGTCTCATTTGATCCACAAAAGAGCAGAAGCAGACTCCTTATGCAAGTTATACTTTGCCTTTTTATATAGCTAAATTTGCAGTATTAGCTGGAGTTCTTAAATTAATTTCTTTCTGTCTCTTACTGAACTAACATTTCTTATTTTCAGGTATCATACACTAATAGGAAAGAAGGAATAAAAAGTTAAAAAAACAGAGAAGCATTTTTATTTTTTTCTACTTACTCGAAATGATGAAATGTCGTCCTCAACTTCAATGAAATCTTGAATGCTACTTCCAACAGCAGTCAGGACACGATCAATGACATGAACAACACCATTGGTAGCAATCTGGTTGCCATGGATGACCCTGGCACAGTTGACCGTAACAACCTATATTTGAGGAATCAAGCAGTAGAAGATTAAGCCTTAATTTGATCATATACTTGGAATCAGAGTCTTACAAATTGGTAATGTATGTACTGTACATTAGGTATTCATTGTTCTTTTGTTTTTTATTTTAAATTGGAAGTAAAACTATAAGATTTGAAAGGCTGACTAAGTTTCTGGAAAGTTAGCAGCAGATTTATTCATACCACCTTTATTTCGTATTTTTGTTCTATTTGTATTGCAATTATTCAGATTTGTTTTCCGTATCTTGTTAATATGGTGATTCTATTGGGTTTTTGCTGACTAAACTGTAGTAAAAAAAAACCATTTTGCTGCATTTAAGACAACGAAGATAGACCTGACTGGGAGAATTCTAGCATTTATAAAAATGAAATTTTTCAGCCAAATAATTGATGTGTCCCCTACAATCTAAAATTTTTTCAGCAGAAAAAATTTCTTTAAGAGAAAATTTACTTATTTTTGTCAATGACAACTACTTGCTAGGTATTAAACTTTATACATCCTATTTTCTTAGCTTTAGAAGGAAATAAAGGAAAGAGTAATGGCTATGACTGAATAAGTTTTGAAGAA
This sequence comes from Actenoides hombroni, assembly GCA_024336885.1. NCBI lineage: Eukaryota > Metazoa > Chordata > Aves > Coraciiformes > Alcedinidae > Actenoides > Actenoides hombroni. Next base: position 92,211,483 of record WUAM01000287.1, on the reverse strand, counting down.
GAAAAAAAATAAGCATTGACTTACCCCGTTAGGATAATGGTTAATAAGCAAGTTCTGGTCATTATACATAGACACCAGACTCATGCCATTCTTAAGATCTTTTGTCAACATGCGCTTGTTGACCATGTGGTGGTGAAGAGCATTATACAGTTCAATATTTACATTGTCAACCAAATTCCTGCGAATTTCCTGAAGAAGAAAGGAAAAAAAGAAGCTTCAAAACAGTATTTCAGTCAGAAAGATGTACATATTGCTTTACCTTAACATATGCTTTCAATAAATTCAACAATGGATATTTCCTGTTAGGAGACATGACTTTGATACATATCAATCTGACTCTACTTAAATGACGCTTCAATCCGATTTGCTCACAAATGGAGGGCTCATAGCAGAATAGTCCTTGGAGGAGCTTTGATTCAATAGTTTTTAAACTAAAAATATTAGTAAAAGAAGGACATTTGAGTTACTGTCAAAATACAATCATGCTCTAGCTCATGCAATTCCTGGAATTTCTGTCAGTTTCCCCCAAAATACACAAATAACACTAATAATATCAATATTTGTCATGCAAGTGCTTAAATAAGAAACGCAGTTGTTTAGTACTGCAAATAAATTCAGGTACTCTAGCTTCAACAATGAATGTTAAACATGTGAATTATTTTATTATAACTTGTATAATGTCCTTTTATGTCCAAAATATTTTATTTCCAATATATTTTTTCTAGTCTACATTTTCAAAGACAAGCTGTTGCAGCTAAAAACATTATCTGAAAGAACATATGCACTTGAATATATGCATGTGAACACACACACTTACGTAATTTAATTCCTCCCAGGCTTCATTGCTTGGTGCAAAGAAAGTGAATGATCCTCGTCCCTCAATCTCTTCTCTCAGCTTTGATAGGTCAGAATACAGCTGCGTGGAGGTAGCTCCCACAATACCAAGTGTACCATATACATGATCAATAGGAGCAACTAAAAAAAACATGAGACAAGAATACCGTAAACACTTCAGTAATAGTTTCGCACAATCAAATCTACTTTGTTTTTTTTTGGTTGGACAATAATATTGCCTTTCTGAAACTATTTAAATCAGTATTAAAACAATGTGCTTCGATTAAAATTCCATTGTCAACATACTCAAAAAACCACGTGTTTCAAAAAAACCATGTGTTTCATCTGATTTTTTTGCTTGTTTGTTTCATCTAATGAAAAATTAGATCAAACAAAAACAAATATTGTAATGTTTTCTTTGGGTCTAAAATGAAATGGGAAGCTATCCATTAAGGACAGAAGTAAATTCTATCTACAATCACAAAACTTTCAATGGAGTAGGTCTCATTTTGTCATGATGGGTCAGAATTATTCTTGTGAAGCCTCTTGCTTTTCTTCCAGTGTGTGGTTTGTGCATATATCAATTCATCCAGAGGGTAAGAATGGCCATAGTCTCACAGTTAAAACAGTGCTACATGAGAACAGGATTCATCTCTCCTAATTCTAAGCATCTAGAAGTGAGGCATCTGCATGTGAGATAGATGTTCTTCGCTCTTTTTATGGTCATGGAGAGGAACAACGAATTCTAGAGTGTGACTGACTGACCTAATCCTAATGTAAACATCTAAAGTAAGATAAATTCATCTAAACAAACTGATTTAAAAAATGTAAAAGGATTAGTTCAGATATAAGGATTGAAATTTATGAACTATATTCCTTCTCAGATTACTTTTCCCTGTTGCAATTAATTTTATTTATGCTAACCAAAACATTCACAAATAGGAGAAATAAAGAATTCCTGTATTAATTTTCACTCTTTCCTGGTTTATTTAAAGCCTATAACATTCTTTCAGTAAGATTCAAATTTTCTCAGGAAAAGGAATATACAGAATTTAGATATGTCACACCTCATGTCCTGGGTTTTCTGACCTCACTGATATGCTTGAGGTTATTCTGGGATGTGGTAGAAATAGGAATAAAAGTTCTTTTCCATCAGCTTTGGGAACTGAAGACACTATTGTTCCTCTCCAACCCAACAACTGGAAGGTGCTGGGAAATTCAACTTGAAGTGCACAATCAAATTCAGTGCTGGGAGATTTTTAACTGTGTTGGCTCTATGCAATTCAAGCTGTGTATTCTCAGGCAGTAATTCTTAAAAAGAGGCAATCTTTTCTCATTATGACCACCTTTGAAAGTATTTTCTGTTGTAATACTTCTCATATACTGACTAATCCATATGAGAATACGATTGTACCTGCAGGACATCCTCTTGTACCGTCCATCTTCATATAGCCAGGACAGCATTCATATAAGACAGTTCTGTGGGATATAGGCATAAATCACAATTAAATAACATACATGAGAAGTGAAGATTTATTTTATTTGACTCTAATTTTTAATTTCGTTACTATTAACTTTTCATTAAGTACACATTTTCCAGATCTTCATTCCTTTTTTATCATTGAGCTTTTTATATACAGACTATAAACTCATTGCATTTTACTAAATATAAGGCTTTTGAATTTACAGAATGACTGCCATATTTAAAGTGCTAGAAACATAGGAGGCAACGTGGAACTCAGGTAGAGTTATTAAAATGATGTTACTAGAACAGCAGCTTCAGAAAATGAATTTAAGTGGTTGATATGGAAAAGATTGGATGGAACTGAAGAAAAGGAAAAATAAAAAAAAGTGAAGACATTGGGAGAAACTGGTTAACAACAGGTTTGTAACTGAAAAATAAAAATAAATGGACTGAACAGAATTAAAATGACAAACCCACATGAAGTTACTTACATACCAGATATAGGAACTAAACAGGTATTTAGGAAAAGGCCCTATGGATGGTATGGTGGTAGCAAGTGGGATGACAGAACATCAGTTTCTCAAGGAAGACTTTGAAGAAGCTCAGGAACAGGGGAAAAAACTAATTAACAACAGACATAAAGCAGATTCTAGAGAAAGAAGTCACTAAAGGCTGAATGAATGCACAGAAGGGAAACTTCACTGGTAAATGCAGTGAGAATAAAAACCAGACTCTAACAAATCAAAATCAGAGTTTAAAGTGTATCTCATCAATGCGTACATAGAATTTAGCAATACCAGGGACCAGGAACTATTACATAATGATGTCAAGAAAATATTTTCATTCTTGAATAAACGTAGTCTATATGTAACAGCAAAACAAGACTAACTGATTATTTGATACTGTAACACTCAATTTAGCATTTATGGCCTTATAAGTTATAATATATTCTTAATTAATATAACAGAAATAAAAGCTCTATCATAGAGTTGTTTGACATATTCTCCTCTCTTACATGACAGTGAAATTCACTGACGTTATCACACAGCTGATTTTGGCTTCTTAGGAGAGGGAATGCTAACAAATGATACAGATTTACCCAAACCTAAAATATAAACTTTAAGATATTAGACTGCAGATGTTACTTTTCACAATATGGTACATTGTGAATAACAATGAAAAATTGCCATCATCGTTTTATGCAATAGATTTATTTTTATAGGTGTGGCTGATGTTGGCAGTGCTAGAGTTATGAATACTAATTCTTTGGAGGTCTTTGCTGAGTTTTTACTACTACATTCCATCTTCAATGTGTTGACTATTTGGTGGCAGCTGAGTACACTTCTCTCATCTTTCATAAACCAAGGTTGACATAACATTAACCACGAACACATTAAAATGAACAGCTTATTCAAATGAAAAGTTGGATTTAAGACCTTCAACATCCAAATGACTTGAAGAGATTAAAAAATGAAAGCAGACTAGAAGAACAATAACATTGCAGAGCATAATTTTAGAAGTGAGAATTAGAATTCCATAATTGATAGCAATCTGATAGATCTGGTGAAGATTAAAGATTTTGTATATTTTTTTTAAAACCAGTCTTTCATTTCTCTGGGCTATGAAAATATTTTGTCTCCATTCCTTCATACACATAGTCATACATGACATGTTCACCCTTCTGCCACATGCACCTTTTCAACTGAGAAGTTATATATTGAAAGTTATTGCATATCTTTTAAATGCACCTCTTTCTTTAAAGAAATTCACTGAATGGCTATTTCTTGGGAATTCAAGAGTAGCATACAGTTTAGTCTACAGATTTTCTAACTAATAAGGAAATTAACCTTATACTCTTTCTCCTTGTTGCATCCCTGCCAGAAACTAAAAATAGAAGATGTGATTAAAGAAAACTGTGTAGCAGAATAGGAATCAGAATGTCCTTCCAACTGTGTGAACTGCTTTGTCATGAGAAAATATTTTTTCTTCCACAGAATAGAAAATAACTCCCCCTCACCCCATGAGCATCTAGGAAAGATTGCAGTGTTAATTAGCTTTTGGAAAAAGGAAAGAGGAAGCTGAGTTAGAAGCATAGAATCAAACATGGCAAGTTTAGTCTTCTTACCATATCCAACAATGACACAGTTAATGAAAGGCAGAAAATTGGCTGAAGAACATAGTTAAGACAGAAAATGCTTCTTGAGCCAAGCATTACAAGATCAGTGCCTTTTTTACCGTGTAAGTTGTTATGTACTGCCCAGGCTCTTTTTCAGTCATCAGGAGTTACTGTAAGTTCCTGGAGTACTCAAGTTCCCTTACAGTTTACCACAATTAGAAGGTCCATGTATCAGCTGTGCTCAAATGGTAGTGAGAAAGATGGAATGGGAGAAAAGGGGTCTATATGGAAGATCCCATTATAAGATTAGAACTGGATAAAAGTCAGTGCAAGACATGGTTCCTCAGCACCATTCTTATAGACACAGCACACAGGGGATGTACTGTGTCACACCATAAGTTATCTTCACCTGTATCTACCTGTTAGTTCAACATGTGGTGCCTAAGTGAAGAAAGCAGTTATTCAATAATAAAATAATAAAAATACAGCAATACATTTGTTTGTTTGTTTTAGGGTGCGTTTTATTGTTTGTTTAGTATATGGAGGGCTTTTTTAGAACAAAGTTGTTCTGACCTCATCTGAAGGAGTATATTCCAAAAGAAAATGTGGTAGAGCAACGCTACGTTATGTCCTTGTTATTCCTGGCTAACAGAGAAAGTTTTCAGTTTATTCAGATCAGTCCTGTGACTCATCTTTTTCTACTCCTTGCTGGCATGGAGATAAAATACTAGAGAGAAACAATGGAAAGACTTCTGGTCCAGTAGGCTTTGATTTTAACAAATCCTTAAATTGCATCCCAATTGGATATTTACAGCAGTGGATAGGAAGTGTAAATTATAAAAGCATATTTAAATTAATATTTTATAGCTCATATATCCAAGTTAGGCAGGACTTGTTTAACATGGAGATATTAACATTAGAAAAGCCATTGTCCTTTGGATTAGCATTCTTTTTACAGGAACCTCTTTAGTCATGTCTATACTTACATTTTGAGCACACAGAGTAAAAAGCTCACACTAACAGACTAAGTTATAACAGATGCTCTATTATAGCCACAAAAAAACCCCTCGGAAGTCCTACGACTTACTGTCATACACACACTATTTTCCCCCTTTTACCTCGTTCTTTGCATGCTTCTACAATGACAGGACTGTTAAAAGACAGAGAAGAAGTTATGTGATAGTTTTGTGGAGACTCTCATGCCCCAATCCACCCAGACCCACTGCTCAGTATCTTCCTCTTGGTTGGCTGTAGCAGGCTTCTTATTTAGGGCCTTACGCAGGCTCTGTAAAATGTTTTACAGCTTACATTTCTCTAAATTTTAGTCAGTGAAGACAAAAAAGTAAACCACCTGACTTCTGTTCAAGGAGTCCAAACTGTCTGTTGCTTCGAATTATTTTTCCTGACACATGAAGGTATCTATCACTGCATAACTTGTTTTTATGTCAAGTTTGTGCTGAGAGTAAACTTTCTCTTATGGGAAATCATGACATCTATCTAGGAATAAAACCAGAGTAGGTTGTTTTCCAAAACTGACTTTGAGAATGTCCAAGTCTCAGTCTAAGTAATTTTCAGGAAATACCCTTCTTTCCAATGTGTCTACAGTGGAATAAAGTGTAGTGCCAACGAAGTCAGTGGTATGGCAGGCTTTACTCAAAAGGTGAAGTATTTTGGATGACTTGCAGCATGCCCACTGAAGGAAAAGGGAAGTCAGTATTCTAATGCCACCTGGAGGAAGAAAGATTCTGATAAAAATGATTATGTGTCCTGAAAAAAATAGAAGGTAGAAGTGGGACAGATGACCACACAGAGTCTAGTTGAGCTGTAAATTGACCAATATTACCATCAACAAATGCATACAAATCTGCAATTTGTATGAAAAATAGTTCTAACCTGTCTGGATTTGCTTATAAAAACAAAGCCAAAATCAAAATGTAGGGGACTGGTTAGGATTCCAGGCAACCAATTACTTTCCAAAGACATTTCTGAGGATTTAGAATAACCAGATTGCTTGTCTAGGTAGGATATTCATTATGATTTGTGCTATATCCTCTCTTAACTTACTACTGTTACTTCCACCTTAAGTGATTAGTAACCAATAAAGTTTACAATAGTAGAAAGGTTAGGGTGACAGCTTCGCCCATAAAAACAGGTCTTTTCCTCAGCTCTGGTGGGGCCATGGTATCATTCTTCATGTCTAGACTGACTTTAGAGTTGAGACTTCAAAGCCATGGCAGTACTTGAAAGACAAGGCTGTGTGTTGGAACCAGTGTCTCACTGTATCGGAAGTATAACTCAGCTCCACTAATTTATGGTATTCTGTCAGAGCACTGAAAACATTCTCTCAGAAATAAAATGGAAGAAAACTTCCTCCTACTACATCTTCTCTCAGTCTTTTTCCTATGGATCCTTTCCAACACCATGTTATGGCATGTAGCATGTTTCAGGAATCTCAAAAAATGCAAAGCTTCTGACACTCAACAGGAGCAGAAGAAACCACAATCCAAGCCCATTTCAGGACTTTGCCTGACTACTGTCTGATTTACATGTCTGATTTCAACAGTGCAAAAATCATTACTGGAGGCTTTTTTTTCTCACATAAATAATCATTTGGGTGTCTTAATCAGTTTTACATAAGTACAGGGATCAAGCTCAAGAAGAATGATGAATATAATTGTTTGTCATCAGGAGAGCTGAACCAGACAAAAAAATCAAACTAATGTAAAGCTGGCTTTGAAGAAAAATAGAAAAAAAATAAAAATTGAAAAAGGATATTTTTCTGGTTATGAAAGTGAATTTCAATATGAGCATGAGAGAGTGTAGCCATACTAGCACTGCTAGTGATGCATGCATACTCTGCACCATTATTTGTGCCCCCTTATTCCCTAACACAAGCCCCAATCATTTTTGCATTTAATTCTTTATCAACAGAATTATTTGACTTTCTGTGAAGAATCATTAAGTGAATTTCATACAAGTTTTATAAAGCTTACAGTTGCTGTTTAAACGTAAAAGTATTCTGTGTGTAAATGATCACTTGGAATCATATGAGCTATGTGTAATTTTTTGAAGTAAAATGTATCTATTTTTTTTTCCAGAATTTATCATTGTTTCTATATTTAGAAACACATTTTTAAATTTGAAGATGGTAAAATGTGGATCGTATTTGCTCATGACTTTGATAATCAGGGGAATAAAAGTATGACTAATTGCAAATTATCTGTCACTTGTGCAAGCTCTCCTTTCAAATTTATTCAGTGAATTATTGTTGATGAGAAAAACATTTTCAAGAGAGTTTAAGAGCTTATTTACAAAGGGAGTTATCTACTGTCTTATGTTGCTAGCACCAGATATTTTTCTTCCATATGAAGTTAAAGAAGCTTTTGGCACAAAACCAGGAATTGTCTATTTCACATTACATTATCATCTAAAACAGTGGTTGACATTCATTAGGAAAGTATTAAGTACAAATCTTACTTTAAATGGAGTTAAGTACTTCATACATATAATTTGCATTGTGTATCAATATAACTTAACATCTCTGTGTCTTAGGGTATACAATTTCTCAGTGACTTTCAAATTGTATACTTAATTGGGAAGAGTTTTATAGGCTTTTACTAAAAGACTCCTAATATCCTAAGACAGAGCTGCAGTTGAAGCCTGGACTCTCTGTTCAACCAAGCATTTCAGAAAATGTCACTCCAGACCTACTTGGGCCCTCTAAGAGAATAATAGGAAAATAATGATTTCCTGTGACAACTGCTGAGAAACATATCCAAGTAATTGCATAACAACAAGAGACAATGTGGTACACAAGAAAAAACATTAGTTTATTATATTGAGTAAACAATATCAGTGTCTGTTAAATTACTTAATTCTAAGTGAGACAAGTTGGGCAGACCAAGTTCAGAACTGGGGGTTTTGTATGTGTTCATTCTCTGTAATATGCATGACAAAGCAGTAGTGAATTTGACATTTTTCCAGAGAGAAGGCAACGATTTGTGTTCTGAGAAGAGACAGTTGAAATATACACACAGATTCCAAAAGAATGCCTAACTCAGACAGATTTCATTTGTATCCACAACCATATTTTGATTTTCTTTTTTTCCTTTGTGGAGAGGTGTCATCTGAGCACACAGCTCTGCTGCATACTGCTGAGTTCTTTTCACAATTGGCTTAAGTCCCACTGTGTTTCTGGGTAGGTGACTTAACATCTCTCTGTTTAAAACAGAGCCATGAATACTTAGCTCAGAGAAGTATTGCTGATACTAATATTTTGAAGTCTCTTAAGCTTTAAAAAGACTACATACTATGTTGTCATTTTCGGACTTTCCACTCCTTTTGTAATTATTTTTGGCAACAATTATTGGATCATTTATCCAGGTGGTTTTAGAAGCAGCTAAAGAGAAGCTGTAACCCTGTAAAACTATGAACCAAATTCTTCTTGTGTCAGCGTTTGAAACAATTTGTCACTGAGGAAAGGAGAGTTTTCTAATCATGCATTATATTTTCTCAATGAATGGGAATAGTTTTGAAACAGACCATACTTACGCTTTCTTTCCACAGATGGCTCCCTGGTACCAGTTTCTGCAGGTGCTGAAGTATTTCTTTTTTGTTCCCATAACTTGCTGAAGGGCACAGACATTAGGTCTAAGGGTGTAAGTGAGAAACATTTTAAACAGACATTTCTGTGCATCTTTGGAGAAGTTTTATATAAAATAGTGTCAAATACTATTTCTGTTAGGCAAGATTAAGAAATTAACATCTGGCTTCAGTTTCCAGGGCAGGTGTGTTTTTAAGCAACCACAGCACAAACTCCTGGGCCTGCTCAGCTGGGTTCCTTGGCAAGCCCACCCTCCCAGCACAGACAGAAGTTTCCCCTTTGTTCTGGTTCACCTCTGTCTCTGATGAGCAGTGATCACCAGCTGTGCCTAGCCAAGTCTCAATATGCCTTATATTTCTCCCTTCTCCCTGCAAAGGGAATTAATTACCAACCACCACGGACTAAGCTGTGAATACCGTCAAGCTCTTTTCATTTAAGGTTTTGTCTTCTACACATCTGCGCAGCTGAAGGTCTTGGGGAGATGGGAAAGAACAGTGCCTTGTTCTTTATGTAGAAGGAAACCCTGTCTTCTGTAAATCAATCAGCTGTTTTGCTTACCAACCATTTGGAGTACCACAAGCACCTAAGTAAACATTCTGGGAATTGCTAGGGACCAAAGGGTAAATTGCCATGTAAATAAAAGGAGTCACAGATTTCAAAAGAGGCATACTTGTTCCTTAGCATGGTAGTGTACAGAAGAGGAATTTCTTAAGTGCAAATTCCATGGATCAAAGGAATTTTGTTGCTTATTTTTGTACTTTGACAATTAAAAAAAAAATCATCATTACAAAAGTTAGAACATATATTTTGCATCATTGGTAAGGCAGTGAAACTTTTTATTTGAAAAGCTCGGTGTGTGTGTGTGTAGCAGTCAGAGGGAATTCAACAAAGGAAGACAGGATGGTAAACAATCCTTATTCACAGAGCATTTTACTTAAGAAGGCTGAAGGAAAATATCTTTAGACGCATGTGTCTCCCTGACAGCAGCTGTCCAAATTATTTCCATGTCTCTAAGGAGCCTGGATTGTAAGCATTGTCTTTTGGGTACTCTGTTGAGCAGCTTGCTGCATGGCTTTAATGGGAACAGAAGTTTTACAAAGGGCTCCCAGCATATATTCCCATGTTAGAAAGCATTTAAATAGGGTTCATTATTTTCATCAGGATGGAGTAAAGAGGGCAAATACTGTGGGATAGGTGTCAACTTTATTCAAACATTTGAAAACATGTATTAAACATATCTGACATTCCATTACATTAATTGTGAACTGCAGTTAACTTCAGTGATTCTAAATCACATGTATTTTATTCAGTTGAGAAGTGGTAATTTTAAATTTTTTCACATTTTATGAAGTTTTATAATATACTTTCTTCTTTTGAAATTCCCCAGAAAGCTTTTAATTTAGGAACAAAACATGTAAAATTAATTGAGAAAGAAAGTTCTACTTGAATTATAGTAAGAAGTCATAGTGAAAAATCACATTTACTACAATGGAAGAAGAAAGAGGAACATAATTATTAACAAACTGTCTTTTAAAATAGAAATAAACCTGAGTTACTTACCCTTGGTCGCGTGCCCTTATTCGACTATGTGTTAAAATCTTGTCATAGTGAGCAAAAGCAGACGCTTGTTCAAAAGCAGACAACAAAAAAATGGAAAAGGTGAATAAGAAAAAGATCTTCATTTTTACTGCTCTGTTGCTTCTGGCAGAAGTAGAGGAGAGAACTGGCAAAAAAGTCTGGAGTGCTGACAATTTATATACATGCTGGAAGGTGGAGGGAGGGAACCACGGGATCAACCTGAAACTTTGTTCCACCCTCTTTAGAACAGCAGCGTTCACTGCCAGCTCCAGTAACCTAAATTAATACCATACATTAACCATATAAATCTTTTTTTTTTTAATCCCCGATTGACTAATTTCTTCCTTATTACAGAAGGATTAGCATTTTATTGTGCTGACACAACAGCAGAGAAAGTTTGAGAAGCTTAGACTTTGACTTATGATTTGGTATTTATAGCACTGAAACATCCAGAGGTCGTGATCATTGAGTGTGGTTTTGTTTAAACCCAGAGGAAGATGTCCTCTGTTCCCATAAGAACTACTTTGCTTTCCTTTGTTTACCATGTCCTCACATTTACCAGCTATGAGCTGTTTAACTAGCGGATAAAAGTTCCAAACAATACTACTGTCAATAACCTGAAATAGCATTTTTGTCTTGAGAAAAAAAAATCTGTATTAACACCAATTCTGATTATGAAGTAGTTACAAAACCAAATGCAGTATTAACTTAAATATTAATTTCAATTCTAATAATAGCAGTTTCTATTACATAATGTTTTTATTCAGAGCTTTATGTAGTCATATAAAAATCCCTGAGTATCTGAAAATTTGAATAAATGCCTTTCTATACTTATTAGTCAGTCCTTGGGAGCCTCTTGTAAAGTAAATGGAAAACGTAATTCTGAACTGTGAATGAGGAAACTGAGGCAGAAGGGTGAAGTGACAGACTCAAGCCTCCAGTGAAGTGACAGTCTTAAGGCTCTGGGGACAATTGTTGTTTGGACTCCAATTCATGAGTTTGCAATTTTCACATCAAGTAAAATATTCTGCCATTTATATAGCAGGGTTTTCATAAGAATACAATTTCAAGGTACAGTCTATAAATCGTTTCAGATCTTTAAGACAGTTAGGTGAGTTCTAATGGAGGTATTTTGCTGTAGTTTCTTCCTCCAAACCAGAGCAAATATTGTGATGAATACCTGGAAATGGATGCAGTATTGGACTGACACACCTGGGACCAGCTTCTCATTATACAACAGACACAAATGAGGCAAAGAACAGTGGGCAGAGACAGTGACTATTTCCTATATATCATCACAGGTAAAGGTTATAACTAGGCACAAGTACATAGACGTTTTATGATGAAGGTCATATTTTACATTACCATAGCACTTAATGGTTTCTAAGTTTAAGACCAGAGACATTTGGTTGAATGGAACGTGGAATTCTTTTGTACTGCGCTCTGTACTCATCCTACCTGCAAGTGACTCAAGATAGCTCATGGAGGTATCAGCATCTCTAGACTCATTGTGTGGGAACTCAGTAAAACAATATGCCTTAAACCATCACTGTCAGATCAGCTGATGGAAGTGATGGATCAACTCTGTGATATATTGCAAGTTTTATTACCAGTTTTATTAACATATATTACAAGTTTTAGGAGAATGTCACTGCTGCACTCCTTCTATTCCTCTCAGAGTATTTTCTTTCTTTCTGGTCTTTGCAGCATGAAATACAGTAAGAAATATCACCTCTTAAACGTACAGCTATGACATTTCAAACTGTTAATTAGCCTCAGCTGTTTACCCTATGGAGTTTTTAATCTATAGATGAAATTATTAGAAGATACACTGTTAAAGTAACTTGACAAACTTTAAAAAGTCCAAGAACTGTTCCACTAACCTGTCTTCTCAGGCATGTGTCTCTCCTGAGTCTCTCTACTCTCAGGATAGCTCATGTTCTTCCACACGTACCATGTAGCATAAAAAAAAATAAGAGTAGAAAATAATGCTGCTGCATGCACTGAGCTCCTGTTTACAGAACTATCCACCACAATTAAAGAGGGAGCTGTCTCAGCAGGGCAAGTATTTTTATTTCCAGATTCCTGATTAGTGACCCAGTCTCAAATAATTTGTTCTCTGCAAAGAGTACAGTGATCTATAATTCTTAAACTGATAGTTCTTATTAATAATACCTCACTCTTCTCTGTTTCCACTTGTCTGCTTGTGATAGGAGCTGCACATAATGGGAACAAACAGTTATCCTAAAACAATTCAGCTTCTCACTTCCATATACTAAAGTTGTAGAACTCCCCTCTCCACTTCAGAGGTATAGTAAAAAAAAGAAATGAAGGGTTATTGTATGCTAAACATAGTAACAAATATCGTGGCAGGGGTAATAGGGCAGCACAGAAACTGATGATGAAGAAATATGCAGCTGTAAAGTCATATTAATTAACCAAACTAAAGGATAATCAACATTAAACCTTATAGCAACCCTGGTGACATCATTATATTAAATGAGGCATATGTTAGTAAAAAATAGTCAATACAGACACACAATTCACTGAAATAAAATATTATGAGGAAAAAAAATTATAATAAACTTGACTTTTCGAAAAATTTCTAAATCACTAAATGAGTTGTTTTGGTGAGTGGTGTAAAAATGCACTAATACTAAAATGGATAAAGCTAATACTTTTTCTGAAAATCATCAGCCCAATGGAAATTGCACAAACATAATATAAAAACTTCCAGTAAAAACCCCAAAACCTAAACAAACAGCAAAAAGCATCAAGGTCTGTTTTTTTTCTGTGATGTAATGGCATGGTGAACAGCATCCCAGAGAAATTATTTTCTTATTTGCCAATTAAGATACTGTTCTGCTTAATCAACAATTTATTCACTTTTGCTCATTGCTACTTTATTTATTTTAATTTGTTCATTATTTAACAAGGTGGCTATTACACCAAGTAGCCACCTTAGTTTTTTTCTTCTTTTGGCTATGTACTTCGTGCAACATTATACTTCCTAAGGGATGTGATGTTGAAATTCTAATTATAACTGTTGAAAATCTAATTATAAAAGACCTCATGGGTGTGAATTATTATTGTAGTCATAGGACTTTTTATTATCCACAGTAGAGAAAGCATATCCAAAGAAATACCTGGAATAAGTATAGAACAAGTGCTGATTTTCATCTTCCACGAAATGTAAAATAGAGTCAAAAAGACAAGTCTAAATTAATCTGCTCTTCTGAATTGTTTCTTATATTTCTCTAGAGACCTCTAGTGGAGAGAAGTTTGTAAAAGCTGCATTAAGTGTTTACAGTAAGAATTTATTTTATGATAAAACAATTTGTTTTATTATTCCTGAAGAGGATTAGTTTAATTATATGCATCCTGGAATTGTTGTTTGAATCCTTAGAAACTTTGATTCAGCATATTTGGGATTTTTATCATTAAATTCACTTAGATCAGCAATTTGTATCTGGAATAACCTTCAGTATCTCTTCTTAAAAACTAATTTGTTTTTAGGAATGCCACTGATACGTACTAGAAGAACCTAAGCAACTAATTGTCCTTTTCGACAAACTAAGAGGTTGATGGTAATGTGTATAAGAAATATAGTGTTTGTAAGTGCAAGGTGATAGACCTCAGAAATAAAGGGTTTGTAAAAGAATTCTGTTCCAGTCACACGTGGAGTACGTGGCTTCTCTGCATGTCTGCCTTACAGGAGCATTGTAAGGGAGCTGCAGTCAGGGAAAGAAAATATTTAACACCTGCTGTTTTACTGCAGCATTTCTTAGGAACCCTATCAAATAAAATATGAAAAAGCCATGTAAAAGGTCTTCTGTTTCCTTGAGAGTATCTAGCAGAGAATCACTGGGGATAAAGATGTAAAGTATAATCAGTTCGATTCAGTACAAATTTGTACCTTCAAGAGATTTATATCAGACTTTAAAAAAAGGCAACAACAAAACAACAGTGCAGAGCATGGTAAACCTGGATACCAACATAAACTACCTAGGGAAGGAAATTACCCTGGTGTAGTGAAGGACCCAGTAATGGCTAGACCATATGCAGCCTGGTTTCCACACAAACTCAAATAATAAGCAAGGTTTTGAAATATCAGATAAATAAATATTTACATGGGCATGTAGAAACTCAGAGTTATAAAGTAAATACCTAATTTATCTATTCAATTGCTTTTAGACTCTTCTCATAAATGTCATTAGGTTTTTCATTGTCAAGCCACACAGTTTGACTCTTCTAATGTTTCCCCGTTACCCAATTCTTCTGATCATTGCATTGTTCTTGTCTGAACTTAGTCTCCCTTGTAAAAGATCTCTCAGCCAACAAGATATACATAAGTGAAAACAAATCTCAATACGATTGTATTATGGTTCAAAAGAAGCCAGTAAAAATTCTGGATTCATTTCTGTCCTGTCATTTACTACAGGACTTAGAGAAAGGACTCTGCTTCTAAATATAAATTATTTTTGTTTCAAAATTTAAATTTCATTTGCCACACCTCTGCAAATGGTTTTTCTCTTCATATTTCCACTAAGCTTATTCTATACATTATTCTGTCGTCATAAGCTTAATCAACATATTAAGTAAGGTGTTTAGCAAAGTAATTTCATATTATTCTTCCCCATGACATCCCCCAGTGAACGCACATCATAGCATGTGTATGTGTATAGGAATTAAATCACAGAACTCATGGCTAGATAGAGAAACACAAAGGCAGCTCTAAGCCATCTGAATTTGGGTGAGAAGGGAAGGAGAAAGAAAGTTGTTATTGTGACCCAGAGATGGAAATACCAATCAATACTTTGGCTCCTGCAATGTTTAAGGAAACACCCATCCTTGCATATCCTTGGAATCTATAAGTATGTGATTCTTAGGCAAGTTAGCAGAAATTGTAAAATCAGTCTAATCCCTTATAAAGTGTTATTTTATAGTCATATCCTGATGGAAGGAGAGATATTGCTAAATTTTAAAATATCATGATACATATGGCAGATTTGTTTATTACAAAATTATTCTGTAATGCTTATGCATAATGATTAAATTTAAAATGTAATATTTCTAAATGTGATTCTAAACTAAGACTTAAAGTATCTAAAATATTAATTTTTACTTTCTTTTTTTTTTTTTTTTTTTTTCCCCCTTTAGGAAAACATCTTTAGTGTTGATTTTCAAACCCAGAGAAGAATTCTTTCTAATAAATCCTTCACAAGTTTTTTTCAGTATGGACTGAGCCTAATGTATTTTGGGGCAAAATCTACAGCCTGAAATATCAACACATTCTTTCTCTGTATTAAAGTGTCACCAGAGATCCCAACATACGAATTGCTAGTTACTGACAAAGTTATGTACCTATGGCAATATTGTATGAAAAATTAGGCAAACTCCACAGGAAATGGGAATGTCAATTCCTCATCCAACAGCAGGTGATGCTATTGCCATAGGCAGATCTTTTCTTCCTTAGAGAATGAGCCTATCATCTGATAATGCAGCCTGAGATAAGATCCACAGTATTAGGGAGTTCTTGTGCTTATACCACACATGGTAAGCATCAGTGCAACACTGAGATAAAAGTTAAGCGAACCAATCAATAGGAATTAATAAGTGATTCAGGCAGCAAAGGAATGTAGTACATGATCCCAATGAAGCAGCAAAAGCCTACACCAAGGATACTTGTGCTGTCACTGATATTTCAAGGTTGTCCTGGTATTAGTATGATAGTGAACTACACTGTGTGCCCACAATCTCTGGTCTTCACTGCTTAAAGGAAAAAAACAGGCAAACAAACAAACAAAAATCCTACAAGTCAGCCAGTACCATTCACTTTATTTATTTATGACATCCCATTGCAAATACTTTTTTTTGGTTCAGGTTGAAATGACAGCAAATAGTCAGTAATATGTATTCTAAAGGGCCCAGTCAAATGTTTATTTACTCTGCTGGAAAGCTTTTACAGATTTCAAAGGTCATTTAGTTTATCCCAGTGCAGGTAAAATTTACCACACTTCTAGTTAATCAAAAGGCCAATTATTGCAGTGTCTGCATGGTCAAGAACACTAAGGAAGGGTCTCCATATTACAAAAATGGTAGCTGTTTTAATCTGCTTTGAATTTTGTGATGGTTACTGTCAACTTAAAGTAAAATTTAAGCTGCTTCTTATTAACTGCCTGTAAAATCCTGACTGTCATGACTCTAATCCTATCAAGGCCTGGCTGTGTGAACTTTCAGGACATGAATCAATACCATAAGAAAGATACCATAATTTATGTGGGTCATAAATTCATGACTTGTGGTCATTGACAACACTTTGAATAAGAAATCAAGAAAAGAATGGAAACAATCAGTATTTAAGATTAAATAGATCTTTTAAGTTAGGTCTTTGATGATGTCAATAAGACTATAGTAGTAAAATAAATTATATTGTTTTGCACTGAGTTTAACATAGAGAGACATATGAGTGGCCCCAGATGAAACAAATATTTTCATCTTTTATAAGGTGGTGATGTTAAATGCTGGAAAAAGTGGCATTCTGGAAGATGTAAAAATAAGGGTTATCAAAACTGAGGTGGAGTGAAACTTAAAAGGTTCACGCGCTCAAGTTGAGCTGCTGGTCATGAAATGTATGGAAAGGAAATGGATTTGTTAATAAAATGCTGGTTCATTAATTTATTTATTTTTCTCAAATTTCAAGTGCACATGCTATAGGATAATAAATTTAGTCTTATTGCTAAGTAAAGGTTGTCATAGTGTCAGCTAAATGCGGGAAAAGAACAGTGGTCTAGGCACCTAGATACAGTTTTTTGAGAATTATCTGTCACATTCATAAGTATTTCAGGAAATAGAACAGTTAATATTCTTAGTAAGATCTAAAAGTACTTCCAGTTCAGATTATTTTTTGAACTAGAAGCAATGTGGCTTTGTTTCAGAAGTCATTGCATAAACTGAATGCAAGATGGATCACAGGTCAGGCAGTGATAAATACTAAAAATAAAATATTTTTCTGAGAAGAATATATCTCAAAAAAAAAAAAAAAAGAAAGAAAAGAAAGATATAATTTTATTTAAAGGTTGATCATAAAACACAGATTAAAATCTTGAGTTTCTAGTGTTACTGGATATCCACAGCTTCCTCTCAAAGTGACCAGGGAGGGATTGGACTTTGGATTCCCAGATAGGTGTGAAATATCAGACATCTCTATTTGTCTGACATGCAAGTTTGTGTTCATTGCACAGAGATGAAATTAAATTCAGGGAACAATGACATGAAAAAATATGTTGCTTTCCTTCTTCCCATTTACATTCCTATCTAGCCTCTTGGGGTTCTATAATTTCTGGAGTAAACACATGTCCCTTTCTTAAAACCAGCTATAGTACATGGCAAAAATTTTAGGGATGTTTGTGGGTAAGCTACTAAAATGTACATGTAGAGTAAAAAATCAGTATGGGTTCTGAAACAGGGTTCTTATAAACATTCATTCCAAAAAGCAGATAGCTTATCTGGGCATTGGAGAAGCTTAAGATGTGTAAGCTTTTCTAGGAAACAAACTACCTCTTCCAGAATTTTATTTTTTTTTAACTTTAAAAATTTATGGGTTCATCCAATAAGCCCAATAAATAGTCCTGCTAATAAGAACACAGTGCAGAGGCATTATCTCATACCAGTAAGACCCTTCACTGGGTAATTTACATTTGTGCATGAAACAAAACGTAATGCAAAAAAACATCAAAAGTCTACCTGGTTTCACTGTGGACAGACTAGTTCTCCTATACAATGTGATAAGATAGGTCAAAACATAAATACTTTTTTAACAAAAATCATGAGACACTTCACTATGAATATCTTAAAATACACAAGTTGTTTCCTGAAGAGCTAAGATGGTATGAAAATATATTTAATGTCACCTTTCTAAAGCAGATCCCATACACCATCTTGAAGGAAATAAAACTTCTGCCTTTAATGGGATTCCATATAGATTCAGTAAAACACAAGTGTTGTTCTGGTAGATGAATGTGACTTTCAGATTTAGATTTCAATTCAACAAGTCATATGAGCACATTTATTGAATTTTAGACTTTTTAAAGCATGCACAGTCAGACCTGATCTGTACTATATGTGTCCAGATGCAGTTCAACGTTTGCACATCAGTTTTATTATCTGTTCTTTCTAGATTTTGTGACTTTTCATAGGAGGCGACATCTACGGTAGCTTTTATTATTAAACTGAAACTTTGTTCATTATAAAGATCATGACTTCTAAGGCAAAATTACACAAACTCAATAATGTAGAATATAATATACCTTGACAAATCAGTAGATTTAATGCTGGATGTTAGAGAAAATTGGTTTTCTTCTTGATGTGGGGAAAGGGTTGAGGAAAAGATTAAGTATATCAGTATTGTATTTTGGAGGGAAAATGAAATCATTATGTATAATGTCAGGCACACAATTATTATTTCAGTGGTTCAGTGGGTTACCATAGCAATACAATCCAGTGGCTTTTGAAATACTTTATTTAGCTTAATCACTAGAGGGGGAGGGGTTATTGCATTCAGAATCAAGCTTAATCAAAATGAAAGAATAATTTTTTTTTTTTTCCATAACTACAGTGAACAGACCATAGCTTCAAAAAATATGTTTATTGCTTACTTACAGATCTGTCTTTTGAAATGATCCTCTCTTGTACTACTTAATGTGTTAATATATTGTGAAGGATCAAGAGTAAATCACTTGAGTGGTCACTTTCCATCTTATAAGGACCTTATCCATGGCTTTGTGTGATTCCTTCCTAT
Organism: Actenoides hombroni; assembly: GCA_024336885.1. NCBI lineage: Eukaryota > Metazoa > Chordata > Aves > Coraciiformes > Alcedinidae > Actenoides > Actenoides hombroni. The sequence continues at coordinate 92,192,087 of WUAM01000287.1, read as the reverse complement.
TTTGTGGTACTTCTAGAATACTAAAAGTCATAGTTAAATGACACAACTCATTGCTGTGGGCTGGCATTGGCACTGGTCTCAAGCAGCATCCTTGTAAGAGGCATGTGCAATAAGTAAAGTCAAAGCCTGCATCTTGCATCTTTAAGTGACACAGCTTGTTTAGCAGGCAGTGATCGTTACAAGCAAGCATTTCAATATCAGATAGTCTTTTGCTGCAGAAAAGCTGAATTAATAGGAATTGGACTCTAATACTGGATTTTAGCAGTAAAAGCCATGGAACAAAACAAACATCCACATCCATAGACGATCAGATGTGCAGCAATTTAAAAATTATATTATTGAATGTTCATAGAAGGATCTATGTATAAAATTACTGGTTTTTTAGATTGCTATGCTCGTGAATAGAATTGCTGTTTGATTATTCTGGCTCTGAAAAAGAAAATTTTATAATTTCTTGTATTATCTAAAATAAGAAAGTATAAGCCCAAACACTCTACTATATATTTTGGATACCAGAAATGTCTTCCTTGGATATAACTACTGAAAAATGAAATGCATTTTTTTGTGTAAGGGATAGATTTTCCTTTTCAATCACGCATAACAGTTTATACCAGCTTGTTTGAGTGATTGGGTAACGTTATACATTTTTCAGTACAGATGATTCCTTTATAGTGCAAAAGAATATACTAGAGATGGCACAATTCTGGCTGATCATTAAATAAATTTTCACTCCACTGAATATGCTGAACTTTAATGAATTGATAGCTACCAACTATTAGACACATGGCAACCACCTCTTTAAATAACTACACTGTGACTTTCTCACTTCAGTGCTGCTGACTGATCTGGAATATCAATATAAAAAATTGTATGTGACTGACTCTGAGGCTATCCAAACAAATAACGAGTACATACAGTCCATATAAAACTCAGACTTTTGATTAACTAGTGTTAACAATGTGAGAAGAATTAGCTTATTAGATGCTACCAATAGAAATAGAAATAAATCTATGAACCTAGTTATAGCTGATAAGGGACAGAAATAAAAATGAACATATTCTACTGACTTTCAATGAGCTTTAGATTTGTAATCACTGAGTGACAAAATTTCTAAAGTTATTTAGCAACTTTGAAGATGCATTCTTCACACATGGGAAGAATTCCACCTACAATTTCATGCAGCTACAAATTCTTTTAAAAGTCTGTCTCCAGGACACCTTTGAAAAGCTGACATATTTCAAAGTCAGCACTGGAACACCTGACAGTGTGCGTGACCGAAGTTTCACTTTGAAAGATTGGAAGAGAACTTCTAGAATGTAGGATGCCCCAATATACAGTTAAACCTTTATCACTATAATATAGGAATTCAAGCACACAGTGCAGAAACAGCTATTCAGAAAAAAAAAGTCTACTTTAGGAAGAGGTTATCTTAGACTGAATTTTTGCTTTTCTTCCTTCCCCCTCCCCCCCCAGTTTAAGGGAAAATTATCTACTGAGCTATATGATTTTTATGAGTCTTAAGAAATATAAGAACTATTTTGATCCAAAAGAAGTCATGAGAGGTACCATGTGCCCCACCACTCCAGGAAGTGGGACAGACAATGGTGGTGAAGTAAACACAGCACCTGGGTGAGAACATCTCGCTGCACAGATAGGAGAGTGTAGGGAGGCACTCTGGCCTCTGATACCAGCCACAGCCTACCCCAGCCACTCTCATGACTTCTACCCAACATGTGCTGCGACATTTATCAACAATGTCCCTTTCTTCTTCCAACCTACGAAGTCCCCTTACAGCAGCTCCAGTCCTGCGTATCACCCAGCAAGGACAAAGTGGGTCCTGTGGGGTGAATCCCTCAAGGACATTTTCCCAGGCCTCACTGAGGGGCTCCATGGTTGTACGATTTGCTCTCCTTTGCCCTGCCATTGTGCTGCCAGGCAGGTGATGACCCAGGTATTCATGGACAGAAAAGCAGAAGAATGTTCTCTGCACCCCTTAGAATTGCCTGGTGAGTTTTGTTGGACCTGCCTCCTTCTCTGTGTATGCCACTTCATCCTCTGCGTATGCCACTTCATCCTCTGCGTACCCTGATTTTTGGTCAGCCCTGAGAAATACCCTCACAAATCTCAAGAGCTCCAGAGAGGCTCAAGTGTAACTAGGAACCTCAGTCCACGGCATGGACAGGCAGGATGTGACCCAGCAGTGCCAAGATCCATACACCCTTCCCAAAGGTATGTAGTAGGCATTGGACCCCTGAACATGCTTCTGCTGGGGGCCTGCTGTTCTCTTTCCAGCATTGCTATGTCTGTAGCAAGACAGGGGCCAGAAATTGCTGGGAGAGGTGTGCAAAGGCTGCCACTTCCACCATGTCTGTGAAATCTCTCTCAGTTCTTTGGGCAGTACAGGTAAGGGCTGACTGCCCTCATACAGGGCCTCTTGTGCCTCCATCACACTCTTGTCAGCACTGGCCAAATAAAGGAGGAACCTGCCTGCCCTGTCCCACAGTGACACCTCCTAGCAACCTCTCATGGCCAAAGGCAGGATGTGGAGTGCACCCGGTACATTTATGCACCTGGGGTCCCTATTCTGGCTGCTGGAGCTGGGCAGGACCAGACTCATCAGTATCTTGGAAATTATTTGTTCTGGGCCCCCAGGGAGCTTGGGATGTATCCCTGGCTCTGGGCTGGAAAAATTACTATCTTTGTCAGGGATCCTTCCTGCAGGCAGGTTCCTGCCTTAGCATTAATGCCCCAGGTCATTCCTAGAGTCTGATGCCTGTGCTTCAGACAGAACATGCCAGGCTCCTCGGGTGGGTCACATGCAAAGGAAGAGCATGGGAAGAGGGACATGTGCACAGTGCTCAAGGAGCAGTTGACCTCTATACTCTTTGGGAGAGCCTTGTCCAGAATAGACAGACTCAGCACTTGCCCACCTATTCCATTCTCCATCACCCCAGGTCACCAGCATGGCCCAGCATAAACACTGCAGGCACACCAGGGTGGGAAAGCTTCCTGCATTGTTTTTCTGGAGCCTGTGGAGTAAAAGCTGTCTGATCACATGATGGTGTAGGCATATGTGGTGTCACTGAGGCTGCATCCAGGTATGAGCCTTTTCCTGGGACATCCCACAAGCATGACAGGTGCCCAGCAGCAGTGCCATGTCAACACTGGCTCTGTCTCAATTGCAGTGACAGGCATTCCATGCTGGGTTGCTCTGCACCTAACACTTGAAGCATAAAGACAGGGAGAATTTACTGCCAGAAATATCTTCCATGGGATTCCAGTCTACAGCAGGGTGATTCTCTTCTGTCCTCCCAGTGTCGCCACAAGACATAAGAAAGACACAATGGGAGTGCTGGACCAGTACCTGGGAGGGGGTTGCTCTGGACTTGTACTCTTGAAAATGTGATACGAAAATGTTGGCTTGACTCTCCTCCAGAAGGGCTTTCTTCCTTTCCCTTCCCTTTATTCAGTGGATATTCTACATATCTTTGCAAGTCATGCATAAACTACTGTATAAAACTAATTTGACTGTAAATAAATCACATTTTTGGGTTGTCATGGCCTAGGGAAATGGATGCTTGTCAGAAGCAAGGGAGGTAGGAGCAATAATAGGTAGGGACTACAAGGGACTTCGTGGACATGATGCATTGTCAGTGTATGGCTCAACATGTCATTGTTGAGACAGACTCGTCACACTCTCACTCTCTCTCACTCTCCCTTCTTCAAAGACTCAAAAGCTCATGCTGCAAATTTATTGTGGCTGCAAGCCCTTTTATAATCCTTCTAATAATACGTGCCCACACCTGATTGGCCCAATCAAAGACCACCTGTCCACAATTAACTTTGATAAGCTTTCTCTGTTTGTGAACTCGTGGTTCTTCTCTCGGGACTTTCTGGCCTCCTCACAGAGGTTCACTCAAGGTTATTTATCTAACTCCCATTCTAATCCCTCAGACAAGCTGAGGCCTCCCACAGCAATGCATCATCTTACCTGAAGAAAAAGTCAACTGTCTTTAATGAGGTGGACAGGCCACCTTGATTAACCCAGAAAAGAAGTACATAAATTATGTGTTCAATAAATGGCTAAATGCCTTGTCATCTAATTAATAATGTGCATGAGTGGATGAATGAGATTCTCACTGTCCCTACCTACTATACAATCAAGGGCCTGTTGGAATTGTCAGGGAAAGAACACCCTGCTGTGCATGACTCTAGTTTGGTTCAGTGAAGAGACATAAGAGGTGTCGAATAAGTGGAAGGCCCTGTAGCCTCCTCTGTGGCTCTCTCCCCAGGCTCTATCTCCATCAAAAGGGGATGCCAGGAGAAGAGGATAAGTGCCACTATGCAGGAATGCTCCAGGCCCCAGGAACTCAACTGTCTGAGCAAGAATTGGGGTGATGGTAGTTACCAGTTCCCAGAGCTTGGCCAGTCACTTTTGTCTGAGCTGGGCCAGATAGTCCCAGCACCACCAGTCAGGCAGCATTATCCCACAACTCCATGTTGATTCACTTTCATGAGCGTTCACTAGGTGGGAGTTTCAAACTCTCCCAAATATTCACCATGGCAGGGAAATACTGGTCCTTGTTTTGCATGTATCGGAGGTTGCACAGAAAATCTTGGTGACTTCTTAGGTTGGATCACTGGCCCTCTGGAATGTTCCAACATGCTTAAGCCCATCCCCTCTGGCCAGATGTGGAACCTCCCTTTCCAGTCTTGTGGACTTCCCCACTCCAGAGGTGTGAGAGCTTGGTAAAAAACCTTGTAAAGCTAAGGGCTTCAAACCTATCACTTACTTTTGTTTAATTACTTTCTATTCACATTTAAAATTTAATTATTAATTTAATTTATTTTTGTTGAAGAATGTTTCCTACATTTTATACCAGCACTTTTATGGATCTATGTATCTCCTGAAAGGTAGAAAGCAATAGCTTAAAGGAAAGGAGTGGATGGAGGCAAGTCCACGCTCAGGGCAGCAAACTCCCTCCCTGTGCACTTTCCTTTCCCAGGTTCCTCTGTAAACAGATATGAGGTTTTGGATGTGCAAGGCCAGTCAGTGGATGATGTGGATGATGCCCCAGGTGTTTCCAAGGTCAGAAAAGCCTGCCACCTATATCATGACCACCTCCACAAGGAAGAAAAGATGGGTTACAGTTGTAGGCAACTCCCTTCTTGAGGACAACAAATGGTCCAATATGTTGGACAGACCTTCCTCAAAGGAAAGTCTGCTGCCTCCCTGGTGCCTAGGTTAAAGACATCACTCAGAAACATCATAGTCTGGTACAGCCTTCAGATTATTACCTGTTTCTGGTCTTCCATGTGGGTGATGATGAAGCCACAACATGTTCAAGGGCAATCAAAAGAGACTTCAGGGCCTTGGAACAGGGAATCTGGAGCACAGGCTATTTTTTCCTCTATCCTTTCAGTTGCAGGTGGTGATACTACAAGAAACAGATGGACCCAGTCTATTAATACATGGTTCTATGGCTGGTGTCACCACCACAATTTTGTTTTTTTCGAAAATGGGATGACCTACATGACATCAGGCTTGCTGGCATCAGGTTGGGATTCATCTTTAGCAAACGGGGAAAATGGTCTTTGCTTACAAGCTATTAGGGCTCATTGGCAGAGTTTTAAACTAGACTTGGAAGAGGGATAATATCAGGCCTGCCTATGACAAGTTGTGGGATGACATGCCAAGGTTAGAGGGATGGGGTGCCGTTGAGGGCATTCAGGCTGTTCCTCTAAGACATGCTGGGGACACTGTAGTACACCTGAAGTCTTACAGAGATTAGGTAGGGGCTCCTGAGGTAATAGGAGCCAACAGAAGCATCTGGGGTGCATTAAGAAAACTGTGTCCAGCATGTGTAGGGAGGTCCTCCTCCTCCTCTACTCTGCCCTTGTGAGACCACACCTGGAATACTGTGTTCTGTTTTGGGCTCTCTAATTTAAGAGAGACAGAGATCTACTAGAAAGAGTCCAACAGAGAGCTACAAGGATGATTAAGGGACTTGAGCATCTCCCCTATGAAGAAAGACTGAGTGAACTGGGGCTGTTTAGTCTTGAGAAGAGAAGATAAGACTGAGAGGGTACCTTATTAATGTCTACAAATATCTGAAGGGTGGGTGTCAAACGGAAGGAGCCAATCTCTTTTCTGTAGTGCCCAGCAATAGGACAAGGAACAATTGGTATAAACTTGAGCACAGAAGGTTCCACCTCAAGATGAGGAGAAAATTCTTTACTGTGAGGGTGATGGAGCACTGGAACAGGCTGCACAGAGACGTTGTGCAGTCATCTTCTCTAGAGACTTTCAAAACCCACCTGGTTGCATTCCTGAGTGACATGCCCTAGGTGATGCTGCTTCACAGGAGGGTTGGACTTGAGATCTCTAGAGTCCCTTCCAACCCTTAACATTGTATGATTCTATGAACAGAACACCAGTTATATACCTCAAAGGAATTAAGGTGTCTTCCTCTCAGAAGGTAATGTGGCTGGCAGCCCATGTGAAGTGCCTCTACAGCAGTGAACACATCATGGGCAACAAACAGGAGGAGTTGGAAGCCACCATGCTGCTAGAAAGCTATGACCTAGTTGCCATTACTGAAACTTGGTGGGACAAATTCTATGAGTGGAGTATGGCTATTGATGACTGCAAGCTGTTCAGAAGGAACAGAAGAGGAAGGAGGGGAGAAGGGGTTGACTTTTATGTCAAGAAATGGATAGCATGTGAAGAGCTGTCTCTGAAGAATAGCCATGAGCAGGTTGAAAGCCTCTGGGTAAGAATTAGAGACTGAGGCCACAAAGGGAACCTTGTGTCAGTGTTTATTACTGTCTGCCTGATCAAGGGGAGCCTGTTGATGAAGCCTTCTTACTCCACTTTCTTACTCCTTCTCTTACACTACAGGAGGTTTTGTGCTCACAGGCTGTCATCCTGCTGGGGGTCTTCAACCACCATGACATCTGCTGGAAAAGTAGCACCCTCAGCAAGTTTGGAGATGACTCCAAGATGGCTGATGAGATTGACATGCCTGAGGTATGGGACACCATTCAGAGGGACCTGGACAAGCTCAAGAAATGGACCTGGGTGAACCTCATGAGGTTCAACAAGGCCAAGTGCAAGGTACTGATCCTGGGTTGGGGAAATCCCTGGTATATGCTGGAGGATGAAGGGATTGAGAGCAGCCCTGTGGAGAAGGACTTGGGGGTACTGGTGGATGAAAAGCTGGACATGAGATGACAACGTGTGTTCAAAGACCAGAGGCTGGGTTGCATCAAAAGAAGCATGATGAGCAGGTCAAGGGAGATGATTCTTCCCCTCTACTCCACTCTGATAAGACCCCATGTGGGGTAATGCATCATGCATGATCAAGGGGCTTGAACACCTCTCCTACAAGGATAGACTGAGAGAGTTGGGGTTGTTCAGCCCTAAGAAGAGAAGGCTCCAGGGAGGAGAACTTATTGTGGCCTTTCAGTACTTAAAGGGGGCCTATAAGAAAGATGGGAACAAAGCTTTAAGCAGGGCCTGTTGCAGTAGGACAAGGTGTAATAGGTTTAAACTGAAAGTTTCAGACTAAATTTTTACAATGAGAATGGTGAAAAACTGCAACAGGTTTCCCAGAGAGGTGGTAGATTTATCATCACTGGAAATATTCAAGGTCAGGTTGGACCAGCAACCTTATCTAGTTCAAGACAATACCAAGCTGTATGGGGCGGCTGACACGCTGGAGGGAAGGAATGCCATCCAGAGGGACCTTGACAGGCTGGAGACATGGGCCTATGCCAAATCATGAAGTTCAACAAGGCCAAATGCAAGGTCCTCCATCTGGGTCAGAGCAATCCCAAGTACCAATATAGGCTGGCCAG
>WUAM01000287.1:92115612-92175417 GCA_024336885.1 Actenoides hombroni | reverse complement strand
ATTTAGAAAATATTTATTTAAAAATAAACTAACTTATTTTGCTCTTCAGCTTTATTGCTGAGTTGTAGCTAGCTCAGATTAAAAATAAATGACCGAGCATAAACATTAAAAAGGAATTTAAAAGGCACCTACTCTACTAAAGAAGGTTATGTTCCAGAACAGAGAGTTTTCCTTCATTTGTTTTATACATTATAGCCTTACCATGTTACTTATTGGTGAAGTAAACATTTCTTGAAGGACTGCAGATGCTGGAATGAGAGTAATGACTCAAAAACCCCCTACAGTTAACTGTGGCAGGGGTCCTCTAGGAAGCGAGTAAGTATCATCTGACATAATAAACAGCAAGAGTTTTAAATGAGACACTGCAGTTTATAAAGTAAATAATTATTTTAACAAATGTACTACTATATAATTATCCATGGCAATGAATACAGAATATTTTGAAAATACAGTCTTCTGCAATAGAAATATAATGAAGTTTAAAATTTTGTATGCATCTTATCATAGAATAGAATCATAGAATCATAGCATGATTTGGGCCAGAAGGGACCTCTAAAGGTCATCTAGTCTGACCCCCCTGCAGTGATCAGGGGCATTCTCAACAAGATCAGGTTACTCAGAGCCTCGTGGAGACTCACCTTGAATATCTCCAGGGATGGGGACTCAACTACCTGCCTGAGCAAACTGTTCCAGTGTTCCACCACCCTCATGAGAACAAACTTGTTTCTAACATCCAATCTAAATCTACTCTTCTCTAGTTTAAAACCATTGCCCCTCATCTTGTCACTACAGGCCTTTGTAAGCAGTGCCTTTCCTGACTTCTTGTAGGCCCCCTTCAAGTACTGGATGCTCACTATCAGGTCTCACCAGAGCCTTCTCTTCTCCAGGCTGACCAACCCCAGGTCGCTCTCCCTGTCCTCGTAGGAGAGGTGTTCCAGCCCTCTGACCATTTTTGTGGCCCTCCACTGGACATACTCCATAAGGTCCATGTCCCTCCTGTACTGAGGGCTCCAGAACTGGACACAGTATTCCAGGTGAGGTCTCACCAGAGCAGAGTAAAGTGGCAGAATCACCTCTCTTGATCTGCTGGCCACGCTTTTTTTGATGCAGCCCAGTATGCGATTGGCCTTCTGGGCTGCAAGCATGCACTGTCTGCTCATGTCCAGCTTCTCATCCACCAGCACCCCCAAGTTCTTTTCTGCAGGGCTGCTTTTTATCACCTTATCCCCCAGCCTGTATTGATAGTGAGGATTGTTCTGTCCCAGGTGTAGGACCCTGCATTTAGTCTTGTTGAACCCCATGAGGTCCACCTGGACCCACTTCCCCAGTTTGTCCAAGTCCCTCTGGAATGACATCCTGTCCCCCTGGCATATCAACAACACTACTTGGCTTGGTGTCATCTGCAAACATGCTGATGGTGCACTCAATCTCACTGTCTATGTCACTGATAAAAATATTAAACAGTACAGGTCCCAGTATAGACCCCAGTGGGACATCACTTGTCACTGCTCTCTATCTGGACTTCAAGGCATTGACCACCACCCTCTGGATGCAATCTTCCAGACAATTCCTTATTCACTGAACAGTCCACCCATCAAATCCATATCTCTCCAACTTGGTGAGTAGTATGTTGTGGGGGACCATGTCAAAGGTGTTGCAGAAGTCCAAATAGATCACATCCATTTTAACCTCCTCAGCTGCACAAAATTCTTTCTGTGCCCATGCTCCTTACAAGAAAAAGAAAATGTCAATCTACAAGAGGATCCTATAGGAAGAGGAATCATGTGCTTTTCTACCACCTCTCCCATCTCCAGTATTAAGAACTTGTTGTCAGGGAGAGAGAGTTGATCATGCTGGTCACAGAAGTCTCAAGGATGGATGGATTTCAGCATGTGAAGAAGCTTTTTGATTGGTCATGTGGCTTCCCTGACCTCAGATGTACACTCTGTGTAACCTGTTCAGTAATACATTGCAGGCTTTATCCCCTGGTGTCATTTATCACAAAGCAGCCTTCATTGCCAGGCTCTATACAGTTCTTATTTTAGGTGAACAAATGAGTTGAGAACTCCTGAGTTGTCTACAAGAAAACTCTTCAATTTTTCAAGTTTTCCTCCTTGAAGGCTTCCAGGAATTCACTGCATTGCCAATTTAAAAAAAATCCATAATCAAATTGTGAGTGGAGAGGATATTTTCTTATGGCATCTGTACTTTCAGCTCTACTGTTCAAATTTCAAGCTCTCCAGATTTAAAAGAATAGAGATAGAAAAGAATGAGGCAGGAAGGCACCTCTTGAGATCACCTTGTCCAGTCCCCTGCTTGGAGCAGAATCGTAGACTCATAGAATGTTTTCGTTTGAAAGGGACTTTTTAGTCATCTAGTCCAACCCTCCTGTATTTTTCACTACATCAGGTTGCTCAGAGCCCCATCAATAGGGCCTCTATGGGAATCTTTTTCCAGTGTTACACCATCCTCATTGCAAAAAGTTTACTCCTTTAATATAGTCTGAATTTACTCTCAGTTTAAAACCCCTTGTCTTGTAGCAAGAGGCCCTGCTAAAAAGACTGTTCCAATTTTTCTTATAGTCCCCCTTTAATTACTGAAAGGCCACAGTAACGTCCCTTTCTTGAAGCCTTCTCTTCTAAGGGCTGAACAACCTCAAATATCTCGTTCTTTCTTAATAGGAGAGGTGTTCCAGCCCCATGATAATTTTTGTGGCCCTCTTCTGGACCCACTCCAACAGGTCCATGTCCTTCTTGTGTTGAGGGCTCCAGAGCTGATACAGTATTCCAGCTGAGGCCTCACCAGAGTGGAGTAGAACAGAATCACCTGCTTCAACCTGCTGGCCATTCTTTTGATTTAGGCAAGGATACAGTTGGCCTTCTGGACTGTAAGTGCACACTGTCATCTCATGTCCAGCCTTTCATCCACCAGTATCACCAAGTCTTTCTCCACAGGAGTGCTCTCAATCATGTTGTCCACCAGCCTGTATTGATACTGAGGATTGCCCCAACCCAGGTGCAGGATCTTGCATTTGGCCTTATGAGGTTTGCATGGGGTAACTTCTCAGGTTTAACAGGTTTCCCAGAGCTGTGTCCACTTAGGTTTTGAATATCTCCAGGCATGGAGGCTCCACAACATGTCTGGAAAACCTGTTCGAGTTTTTGCTCACTCCCACAGTGAAATATTTTTTCTATGTTTAAATGGAGTTTTCAGTATTTCAGTTTCGCTCAATGCCTCTTGTCTGTTCATTAGATACCACTGTGTATCTGTTGGGTTTGCACCCTCCCATTATATATCTGGCTTATTAAAAAACAGTTATCTAAGTTCTTTCCAAAAAGATCTATAGAGATTCTGCTGACTCTTGTGTAGAGCAGAATGTGATTTTTCTCATTTCTGTGAACTGATGAACCAGGGTTGTAAAAGTTCAATGATGATTTTATTATTGAACAAATGGCAACAGAACCCAGGAGATTTGAGCATGAAAACTTACCTGCATGAAAGCATTTCAACCATTATTCTTGGTGCTTGACATCTTTAAGGACAATGACATATTGGTACAAGGCCTGTAAGAGACCTTTTATTTCCCCTTACAGATGTAGCAGACGGTACTTCATATTACACTCTGTTTGAACTCTGATTGTAACAAACCTTCAGCTAGGATAATTGCCTCTATAATGGTTCAATTTCAAGTATTTTAAATTAGCCTTTAATTATTGCAGACTCCAGCTTCTTACGTACAGAGTCAATCAAAATGAAAGTGTGTTTTAAGCAAGTTTAATTTGCCTTGGCTTATTTTTGTGTTACTTCTACATAATCTTCTTCTAACCCCAAAGAGCAGTCATGGATCTTAAGATAAAGCAAAATGCATTCCAATAAATAAGTACTAGAATTATCTGAACACTTCTTCAAAAAAATAAATCGAAGCCCACAAAGCTTAAAAGAAGTTTGTTTCCAATGAACTGTTTAAAATAGACTCACTAAAATGCTAAATGTGTGATGTGAACAAAATTTAAAAGCTGCTTGGAATACTTTGACTGTTTTGCCTTAGTTAGGAGAAAGCTTAACAAGGATCAGCCACTATGAATCTCGAGTGATTCACCAGAGCCGATCAAGACCAGACAGTTCAGATATGGATATTGAGTACACAAAAAAACCTGCTTATATACAACCTGCAGCCCAAATTGTGTTCACCAGATTTAGTAACCTAGTTGGTTTTAAATATTTTAAATAGCCTAACAGGAAATGTATGGCCTGAGCAATAAGGGAAATAGTCATGGAAGTATGTGTTATGAATTGTAATTATATGGTAAATTAATATGCCCATAATAAAAAAGCTAGATGTAAATTAGTAAAAGCTCAACTAAAAGTCTGTGTTATGGGGTTGTTTTTGTGTGTGGACTGTTTGGTTGGTTGGTTGGTTTTTGGTTGGTTGGTTTTACTGTTGTTTTGTTTTTGTTTTTGTTTTTGTTTTTGTTTTTGTTTTTGTTTTTGTTTTGTGTTTGGTTGTTTGGTTGGTTTTGTTTTTAATTTCTTATGGAGTCATCTAAATCTCTCTTCTCATGTCAACACTTTTAGAGGGTGTATATTTAAACTAGGATCTCACTTGCTCTGGCTTTCTAGGGCATGATTGTCTCAAAAACTTCTAACAGTTCAGACAGTACCTGATGAACAGAGAATAACAATTTAACTATATCACTCAGAAACACCACAGCCTCTTTTCTGCCATAGAACGGAACTGATAGTCTAATAGATTTTCATAAAAATTCCCTAAAATAATTTTCGCAATTGTAATGATTTTTTTCCACACCTATATTATGTAATGACTGTCATGGAAACATTATTGTAATAATGCCTTCTTGTTATCCTCCCCATTTTAACAGTAGGATTGGCCTTTTATTTCCCAGTTATGGGGTTGTACTCATGTCTTTACTGACAATGAAAACCAGATATAATTAAAATGTGCAAGGCTGACTGTTTGGAGTGTCTCGTACAGTATAATTTCCTTTGTAATCTCTTACACAAAACTAAGTCAGTGATCAGAATAAAGCAAAAACCAATCAAACAAAAAAGAGCCTGACTGGGAAATTTCACCAACTTGCTTTTTTTAGACATAAGGAAAGCTTTAAATATTATCAAAATATCTGAAGATTAATCAGAAATACTTATTCCAGAAAAGGCAGATGCTGAGCTCAAATCTAGAGTCATCCCTAATATTGTCCCAATACTGATGTCACATATAATTTGCTTGTAAGATGAAAGGAAAGTATAAATAGAGAAGAAGGAAATGGATAAAAAAATAGTGTTGATAAAAGCTGGAATACTGAGTCTATACATTTGCACAAAGAGCAGTACAGGGCATTCACACAGTTGATATTATTTTCAATGAACAGCATATTGGATCTAAATTCCAAGCAGGGCTTGTGGATGCATCTTGTTGTACTTTAATAGCAACTTAGAAGTAGGCCCTGGGAAAGGGCAAAATTCTGTGTAGTGCAACATAAACAAAAAAGACCCCAAATCACCATCCTTCTAGACTCATATATGTCCCTACGGATATGAAAACTAATACATTATGAAGAATTTCATTACAAAGGTAGAAATAAGTCCTGTTAGTCAGAAAGTGCAAATGGAACAGTATTCAGAAATCTTGGATGCCTTTTATGTAAAGATTGACTATATTTCACATTCCTGGCTTTCCTTAGAGGCTTGGAGAACCCTGTGTGCTAAAGGAAAAAACTCAGAAACACCACAACAAGCTATTTAGCACAAAGCTATGACAGTCTCTGAGTGTCAGAGCTGAAGCCTGCAGCTCTCTATCAAAACTCTGTGCATTTTTTGAGGTGAAATACTCCCTTTGACTTTCATAAAGCTAAGTATTTTTGAGATTTAAAGTGTTCTGTATTTGATTAAATGAAGCTAAATCATGTTGCTACTTTGACATGAGAAATTAATACTAATGTACTGCCCTTTTCCTGAAGATTGTAGTACTTTTTAGCTTAATCAGCTGAGCAATTGATAGCACCCTGCGTTAAAGTGCGGAGAGACACGTTGCTTCATTGTTTCATCGTCAACACAGCAATATAAAAATGAAAGAAGGCAAATTATTTTGCAAGGGGAAGCTCCATGTGTACATTCAACCCCTAGTTCAATCCTGCTTTAATTTCTGTGGGAGTACTTGTATGTGCAAAGCTAAACATGGTGGTGTTTATAGATTAAAGAGTCTTGGTAAAAGTATACTCCTTTCAAGAGCAGAAAAAAAATGTTGGACAAATTGGGGTTTTTTGGGGTTTTTTTTGTTTGTTTTGTGGTTTGTTTTTTTTCCTCCACTAAAGAGAACACATTTAGGTTAAGTTATTCCAAGTATGGAAAGTCAACCTAATTTTGCTGTTTGTGCCCTAAAATGTTTTTGGAAATAGGTGTTAGGTTTCCATATGTGTTGGCCTCAAACCTATAAAGCTACTCCAATGATTCAGGTTTTGGTTTTGTTTTATTTTTTTTTTTCCCCCAGATCTGCATTTTAAGCATGTATAAAACATTTATTTTAATTTATGATATTTTTAAACCTATCTAATTAAAAAAAATTCTTGTATTGTGAACATATTAGAGACTCTTAGATGTTATGAAAGATTTCTTTACTTACCATAATGTCTCTACATTCTCTAGAAAGGTCTGAAAATTCAATTTGAGATTTTACAATGCTGAAGTTATTAAAATAGGAAAGAAGGTGTTCTTCATAAGCATCAAGACTAAGTCATCAAAACCTAATGGACAATTTAAAAAATGAATGCAGCAATAGCTAGTCACCAAAATCTCTTCCTATATTTTTCTTTAACAAAAGCAAGGTCAAACCTATGATATAATGCTGCAAACATCAACTCCTTCTATCTCACAGGATATTAGACACCAATCCCTTTAATTTGTTCAAGGCAGAAACAAGGACAAGGGAAAAATGTTTTTAAGTCACGTCTTAGCTTTTTTTTCTATGAGATTCAAACGAGTGCTCAGCATCTGATATATTTGTGTTCCCAGAGATTTAGTGGGTGGGGCTGAGATGCTTCCAGAAATACTTATGGGCTCAAGTTCATAGTGGAGGTGCTGCTGCTGAAGTCACAGCAGCTGCTCTGTGGCTGCCTTTCTTTGCAAATGAAGAACTCTCTGCAGCCTAGGCTAAGGTGCAGCTTCAGTTTCATCATGCTGGAGCAACACAAGCTCTTGGCAAGCCAAGCATTTTTGCAGCTAGGTCTGGGTTATGCCTAGCCTTTCGTATCAAAATAGGTTAATGTTAAAAAAACTCCAGTAGTCTAGGGGCAGACCTAACTGCTTGCTGCTGATGATACCATGATAAAGTCCCATCAGAGACAGTGTGTTGTAGTTGGGGCAAATGCCAAATTTATCAGCTTATTTTATATTAATAAACATCTTTATTAGGTTATCCTTTTAGAGTTATTCTACTTTGTAAATATCTTTTTTTGAAAGAAGAAATGGAAAAATTGTTCAGGGTGCTTAGATGGGGTTTGGGACATCTAGGCTTCTTTCACAGTATTGTAAAAGTACATTTCACTTAAGAGTGGGAAGCTTCCTCCAGGCTACCTAAGATTCCTTAGATATAGACAATGTTTTTGTAGATGTGAACTTTAGAGAGAACAAGAATCTGAATCTGTTCTTCTGACCTAAATGTCCTTTAAAATAGGTCTACCAATATTTTGAAAAGAGGACCAATCCCCTTCTGACCTAGGAGTCCAAGTCAGAGCGAAACACCTCCTTTTCCTTTACCTCTTCAGTTTTTCCCAGAGCAGCTGAAGTTACTTGATACTCTATCGGAGTTTTTCTTTGTAGTCCTCAAAAATTGTGAAGGAAGCTTCAGTGATAAATGAAGACATGGAAAAATTTCTGCCTTTTTATGCCCAAGTCTGCTTTCAGGTAGAACAGTTAAGTATTTAATTTTCAATATTTAGCTAACAAGGTCATAGTGCAATAAAGGAAATGTTAGCTTCTCCTCTACTGTAATTGTTTCAAGGACCTTTGTGTAAAGATATGATGTAGGCATTAGGAGGCATGTTTGGGTATTAAAAAATATATGCTTACTCACTGCTTTGATGCCAAATAAAAAGCACATCCTAAACACATCCAAGTCATTTACTGGAAAAATACAAAGATCACAAGGTCATGATTAGCAAACAAAACATGATTAGGAGCAGAAAATACAGTACTAAAATACAAGATATTCCCAGGGAGTGGAAGTATAGAACATTTCTGGGAAAGAGCTGAAGAGAGAAAGCTTTGTTTCATAGCCAGTAAACAAAGTATGAAACCAAACTAACCAAACAAAAAGAGTAGCTGATTTAAATTAATTTATATTTAAAAAGGTTAAAAAGAAAACAAAAATCAGTTAGTAGATTTTCCTGCAAAAGGTGAGAATGCTTGAGTCATCTTCATGTTCATTTCCTCCTTCCATTAACTGACATGGTTCTGTCTGAAAGCAACAGTATGAACTTCAAACAGGAAGGTGTAAAACACATAACAGGCCCCAAACTGGAAGTAAGATTGATGAAATAGGATCCTAAACCCTCCTTACTTATCATCATTAAAAACTAGATGTCCCTGTTGTGTGAATAGGAGTATAAGACTAAATGTTCTAACCAAGCTGTATTGGAGGTAAATTCCAAATGCAGTTTCAAATGGATACGGTTTTCTTTACACCCAGTGCAAGCTTTTAGAGTACTCTCCAGTATTTGTAGTTTAATACATCTTGATCCAAAGTCAGCTGAAAAAAGTAACATAGTATGATGACACACTGACCCAAAAAGTGTTCTTTTGTGTTCTGCCTCCTGCTTAATACTAACAAATGATTTAAAAAATTATGTTTCAGGTCACACAACATGTGAGACAAAGACTAGATTAGTCAGGTTGAAAGACTGCAGTTTTACATTCTTTTGTGGTATATGAAGAGTCAATATACTAGATCAGAAATTGTGTGTGATTAAATGGCTTGACTGCTTGAATATCAAGGATAGAACATGGCAAGAAAATATGCAAAAAAAACTAGCACATGTGAGAACAGGGAAAACAATAGTGGAAAAGGAATTGATATTGAAGGCTTGAACTTAGAAGGATGGAGAGTCAATAGTAAACATTGACAGAAACAGAAGGGAAAAGAATTTGGAATCTCAGAGAGATCTGGAAAGGAAAGAACTGACGAAAACATAGAGAAATGAAAAAAAATACAAAATGTATTGATTGAATTTATTTCAAAGAACCATTGACTGAATGATATTGTGTGATTTCTGAAGCAGGTGCTGAGGGTATGACTTAGCATGTTGTGTTTTCTTCATAAATTCTGTTCAGTGCAGCTGTTCCCACTCAGATGGCATGGGAACAGAGGTATAGCTGTCCTTTTCATACCATGCAGTCTTGTGTCAAACCACAACAGCTGCAGGTGTATTTCCAAAAGGCAGCAGCAGTCTTGGACTGTAGATGCAGCAACAATGCATACTAATATTGCTGTAATTTACTTCTAAATTTTCTAACACTTCCATTATCTAAAATAGATGTAGAGGGAAGAGTTATTCCATTTTGCTCTGGAATGTTCCTATCTCTGTGATGTATCCTTACCTCTGTTTAATGGCATAGTTACTCTTTTCTGAAGTTTACATAAAGTCTTTCTTCCAATTGTATTCCTTCTTTGTTTTTCAAACCAAGAAAGAACCAGGCCAGAGAGAAAAATAAGCCAAAATAAAGCTTGAAATGTTGTTCCTAGCTTGAAGGATCGCTTTTATACAGTCAGGGATAACCTAAGTCAATGTTATTATGCTTTCTTTGACACTGATGGCAGTGTCACAGAAGATCACTAAGGAAATCCCTGGCAAGATTTCAGAAGTTGATTCACATGAAAACTTCAAATGAGAATTTAATATTGTCTTTACATGGAAAATTGATTTCCCAGGAAAATTGTGTTTTTCCTAGTTTCTTATAAAAACTTGTGTATTCTGCAATACTAACAGCTAGTTTCAGGATTGTAATTGCTTTCACTTGTTCTTTCATCGCTTACTTATTCTGACCATGCTGGATAAATCTTGGCTCAATATCATACATCTGGTTTTCTCTTCATCAGCTCTAGGGTGTGAGTGTGTGGGAATACTTCAGGTTCCAGAGGTTATTTGTGTTCAGCAGAAATAGAAAACAAACAAACAAACAATAAAGTAAGTCCCCAAATGAAGTGCTCTTTCCCCACTGTACATGGTCCATGAATAAACTTTTTCTGTATTCATTTCTCTGGGGAAATGCCAGATTTGGGTTTGAGTGTAATTTTCTAAAAGTCTGGATATTTGGACTGGTGTTTTCAGTTGACCTGTTTTAGGCAGAACTCTGTTGCTTAAATACTGAAACATGGATTATTCACTTTGTTTTTCAAATATATATTGTGCATTTCTATTTTTTGTATTACTGTTATTATTCTTTAGACGTGACTTTAAATTACTATAAATCATACCCAATGGGTGTCTCTCCTGAAAGAAAATTGCTATTGTAGACTTCTTGAAATGAACAGAGCACATTTCTCTAAGCCTGAAATCCTGAAGCTTCCTCTATGTTGATCTGATTTCAGATCAGCATCACGTAATTCAAAGACTGTAAGCTCATTTGGGAAATGGTATGGGAGTTTTATACCTTGGGAAGTTACAATCCTGTAAAAACAAATTCAGTAGAACCAATCTCCCTTAATGGTCTCCTGATTTACAGTCTCTCAGTTAATGAAGTTCTTATTAATTATTAAATACAAAGTCTAGATGTCTTGCAAAGCAAGT
Source organism: Actenoides hombroni (assembly GCA_024336885.1). NCBI lineage: Eukaryota > Metazoa > Chordata > Aves > Coraciiformes > Alcedinidae > Actenoides > Actenoides hombroni. The sequence continues at coordinate 92,164,615 of WUAM01000287.1, read as the reverse complement.
CAAGGAAGAAACTAATTTAGAAAGGGAGGCTGAAAAAACCAGAATCTTTAATTTTACTTAATAAAAGTGAAGGCAAATAAGGATACTAATAAATATTACACTAAGTCTAATTTCATTTTTAAAAGTCTCTCTCAATTTTCTTTTTTTCTGCTTGCTTCTTTTCCTTGTGGTAGAACTGGATTCAGTTAAATTAGTCATGGAGAGAAATTATTTCCATGCTTTGGTAGCTGGATGTAGGTACTCATATTTGTGATATGGGTGACTTAAATTTCTCAGAAATACTCATAATTCATACAAACAAACCATTCCTAATATCCCCTAGTAAACTATACCGTAATCCTATGGACACAAGGTAAAGGTTACACTTCAGGTGATACAGAATAAAATATTGTACTATTGAGTCTTACAGTCTAATTTTAGAAACATGTAGTGGAAATTTTCAAGATGTCTACCTTTGTTAGGGAAGGAACAAATTCTCTGGAAATAAAAATCAGATTCTGAAGCTGAGAGGAAGAAAAACCAATGAAACTTATTGCTGAAATGAGTATTTGTGTAGGACTTCATGTGTTTCTTGGCCCTGTATGAATACTTACTGTATTCATTATAAGACACTTTCAGAAAATGGTGATGTATGTATCCCCCATCTTGTAAATTGGATTTTTGTATACTAAAAACATTAATCATTAACCAGAATGAGTTATTTTACAATTACTGTTTTCACTCAGACACATTTAAGGATTAGTATACACTGTCCATTAAGTTTATGAAAGGTTAGCTCAATACTTTCAGATATGCTTAGGTTATGAAGTCAGAAAATTCTGTGTATTTTTGTTTGGGGTTTTGGGGTTTGGTTTTGTTTGTTGTTTTTTGTTTTTGTTTTTTTTTTAATGGGGACTGGACTTTTGGTATACAGTATTTGAATCTGTAAAGATTTTCTATTAGAGGAGAAACAAGTATTTTCACTAACCTGCTAAATTGAAACAGATGGATTTCTAGAAGGTTATTCTATCTTCCTCACTAACTATGGGCTTTTATTGCCTGTTTAAACATTCATGGAATAATTTTATTGTGAATGCCTTAGGTTTTTTAAAAGCTGAGTGTTCCAAACAAATATAGATGGGTTAATCTTGCTTTTTCAGTTCCATTGAATAAAATGTATGCAAGCTCTTATGAATTAACTCTTGATTCCATGAAATGGAAGAGTTTCCCATGAATTTCACAACTGTGAGGTGCCATAACTAATTTTCAGACTAGAAAGCATTAGTAATGATAATTAGTAATTAGAAAGCATTGGTGTCTCTAGAGACTCAACCTTTCTGAAAGCTCCTATTTTATATATTGGATACTTCCTCTGTCCCTATTGCAAGCACAACTCTGATAATCTTAAAATGCAATAGTGAGTGTGTTGCCTTAAAGAAACCACATTATCAACAAGGTCGTCATCAATTACCTTGTCAAAGAAGAGAGGTGAGAGAAAAGATGCTGAAGGAGCACTATGTGTAACTGATATTTCATCCATCAGCTATTGGAAAGCTAGGTTTCCAGTCATAGATAGCTATCTAAACTCTCTAAAATATATGAAGGAGGCAAGGTTCTCTTTCAGAGGCAATCTGATGCTAAGGACAGAGTTTGAAATGGAAAGTTGCATTGGCCTCTGAATGCACTAATTTAGTTCCACAGCAGAAGGCAAAGAGCTGAAGGCCAGGCTGAAAAGACCACAGCAGTACTGAACAGTGCAACACCTAATGCTGCACAGCACTTGACTGTAACTATAACAGTCAGCTAAAAAAGTACAGAAAGTTTTAGTTAAAACGAAAGTAGCATAATTGGTTTAGACTACACCAAGAGAAAACCAAGGCTGAAGGGGGAAGAGTACAGTCAGAAGAACAAGTATTAGTGAGAGAAAAGCTATATAGTTAAAAAATAGTGACTGCCCAAACACTACAAATATAAACAGTTGAAATGATTCGTCTGTGTAAACATTGTATAACTATATTTAACAACAATGTGATGGAGGGACCTGTAGTAGAATTGAGATATATTGTGTGACTGAGTTCTCTTACTGTCTTAAGTTCATGAAAGTTGAAGGCTGCAGCTTGGTTTTGGTTGTTTTAATGTTTATGAAGAGCAATCTCTGCTCTGTTCTTTTACACTTGTACAAATAAGGCAACTTCTCAAATACTAAATCAGTGGCTAGTGAGCTTGACTTGATGTAGTTCAATGTGGTCAATTCCTTTTCATATCTCGAGGATTCAAACTCATCCTTAACCACAGCAATTTATTTCGGAGTATGTCCAACTACTTAACCATAAACTGTCTCAAAGGATCTCTAATCTGCTTCTGCTGCAGTGAACGGGTTCATAACTAAAGCTTCAGCTAGGCAAGGAGTTGAAACATAGAGAAGTAAGATGTTTAGTTTAGAGATTATAGTACTTATATTGGAGAACAGCTGTCCCTAAGAACATCTCATTGGTGTTATTGAATAGTTGCTAGTTGAGGAAAACCGGCAAACTTCAGAGCAGGGATTAGAACTGAGGAGTTCCACTTCCCAGGGGCAAACACATAGGATTGCTAGTATTACACTTACATTTACTACTACTATTATTACTACTACTAACACTGCAATCACTGTCACTACCAGTACCATTACCAGTACTACTGTTTTTGTGAGGTTGCCCTACTCACTAAGGCTGTTGGTATCTCTTAAGAGACTTTAAAATTAAGATGTTGTCCCATTTGTCCCTCTATATTTCCAGAAGAAAATTTGATATCAAATGTTTTTAACTGTATTCCAGAGTTCATTGCCTCATCACAATCTTTAAGCATGATGCAATTATTTTCTCTCTTATGACACTTCCCAGAATCTGATTAAATATTCATCTGAGGTTTAGAGAGGAAATAGGATGTTATAGACTGTAATATATTTATAATAGAATTTGAGATGGACATATAACAATTTGTTTCTTTTGTCTGTGCTTTATTCCCTTGAGGAAGCTATACAAAAAATTTCCCCTTCAAACATCTGTCCAAGGATGCTGTTAAGAAAGACATTCTTGTTTTAAACATTTTGTTGAAGAATTTTTTGGTGCCCAAATACCAGAAATTTTCTCACCTTTTCCAGATCTCAACAGTTACAGCTCTGATGATGATAAGCATTCTTATGGAACTAGACACTACTTATTCATAGGAAAACTCAGATTAGGAAAGCTGTAGAATTTCTCACTAAATCCTGATCTATAGGAAAAAAAAAAAAAAAAGGTGCTACATGCCAAGTCCATCATGCAAAAAGTATGTGAGAGGTGTTTGGCCCACACTAGTCAAAATGTAATGGTCTCTCTGGATCAAGGAATAAAAGATTAAAAAAAGCCCTGGTCCCCCTGAGAGGCATCTACCTGGCTTGCTTTCTGGTGATATTCTACTACATACAGGTAGAGCAGTGGCTTGCACGAGCTCACAGGGTCCCACAGTCTGAACCTTCCAATGCATGGCTGTCACCTCTGCAGTGCCATGGATTGCCAATGAAGCATGCAGAGTCAGAAGCACCTTTTGCAACTTTGTTTTTAAGGTACAGCATGCAGTCCTTGCATCACTGACCTCTGACTGTGAGTCAGTAGTAGCCTGGGGAGAGCGGCAGTCAAACCAACTTTGATAAACATAACCACAACGCTGTCTGTTTTGGATCAGACATGTTGTGCTTGGGAGGATAGGGTTGCAAGAATTCAAGATGGCTCCTGCCCAGCTATGGCAGGGTAGAAGAGTCCTGCTGTGTTGTCTCCACTTTGTGTCTCATGGAAATGCAAAAGGCAGTCAGATTTTGCCCTTACAAAAAAAAAAAAAGGTATAAATTAAAAAAACCATTTTCTGATCACTGGGAACAACCTACTATTTAGATTAAACCTCTTTGTATTTAGATAATTTTCTAACTCCTTGAAATATTTCATGATTTTAAGCACTGCTTCAAAAGACTGTTTTTTATAGGGGTTTATATCCTGAGGTTTTTTTTGTGTTTCTCCTACACTGATGTTAATGGAGGCTGAAGACAGGGATGGGTAGGTCTGAACCTTTTATTTCTCTTGAGGAGAAAGTATGCTCAGCTTTGCAAATCTTAATAATGCTTTTTCTGTAGCATTTACAAACCTTTCTCTGTGCACCTCTAAATCTTTCTTGGCACTCATGTCCTCTTGAAGGCATCCAATGAGAAGGGCTTTTTTGGCTGTCTACAAAGCAATAGAAGTACACCATCATTTCAAATTTGGACATATTTTGGGGTTTTATCTATTTTCACAGAATGAGGCGCTTATTTGCCATTAAATTTAAATGGAATGGGGCCAGGTCCTTATTGGTGTCAGGCTCTGATGCCTAAGAATCACATAAAAATAGAGCAAATGTTGATTTGAAGTATGCTTTATTTAATAGACCTTAATTTCAATATTAGATTGCAAAAGGAAGAAAAAAGACAGCAAAAGACTGACCACCTATTGCTATGCAATACAATGCCGATGCCCTATGCCTAAGTATCTTGCCCACCTGTGCTGTATTCACTGTTCTGTCTTGTATCTACTCCAAGACTTTGACTCCCAGCACAGTGGGGTCATAATGTGATGGCATGGCTGATGTTTAAGGTTAACTGTCCTGGTTTTTTGCCCTGTTGGGAACCTCATGCACAGGAGAAACAGTCTCTTATAATGGCAGAATAATATGCAGAGCTCTTAAGATGTGTGGTAGTTAACTTGTTCTGATAATGGTGCTGGTGGTGTTATAAATACCTCACTTAGGCACATTTTGTCTGGAATGAAACCACAAGACTGGAATGCATTGAAAGGTCTTTGGATCTAGGCTTGTTTGTTTTGAATTTGGCTAGTGAAAGGGTAGAATGCTTAGGTAGTAAGCTTAGGACTCTGAGGTGTTAAAAACCATGATGAAGAATGAGGAACTGAAATGAGTGGTGGAGAAGGACTGTTAACTAGGGTATAGAAATCTTTGTGACAACATGTGACACATTGGCTTTGTCATTCTTAGCATAAATGTTACAGTAGAAAAGAGAGCTCTCTAAAAGAGTTGACCTAGTAAAAAATGATATGAAGGTATTCCACCATTATTATTATTTATTTCTTGTTATGCTTGTAATAATTCAGATGCTTTCCAAACAGAAAAGCTACAGGCCCTGCCCCAAGGAGCTCACAATCTACAGGTGGACAAAGAGAGAGACGTGAAGGAGAGAGTGTCCACAGAGAAATCAAGATGCCAAGATGGAAATAAACCATATCTTAGCAATCAAATGTGGTTTTAACACATTGTTACAGAGCTGTACAAACTATTTTCCAATTACTGCTCATATTTTCCAATTACTGCTCATATTTTCCATTTTGGTTCAACTAATGCTCGCATCGTTGCCATGGCACAAATAGGTGTGCAGGAAGGAAGCTTTTAACATACAAACTCAGAAAGAATAGCAAGTGTAAAGTAGAGCTGGAAAAATCACCTAAAAGTATAGAGATGAGAGGTGTTTGTCTGGATCCAAAACTCAGTTCAGTACCAGTATTGTTTAGATCCAGAATGTATGGCTTTAGGTCAGGTCCTACAAGGTGGGAGCTACATGTCATGGATTCTATCTGGAATGTAAGTGTACTCTGTGCATCCAGAGGTTCCTTAATACAGGGTGATATGAACTACAAAATCTATAATAGCAGGGATAGGGAAGTTAAGAATGAAACGACCACACTGATGGGGTATATTCACATGTTTCCGCGGAAGAAGATGAATGGTGCTGAGAGTTTGAGGGTGGTCATTCTTAGGTCAGTTGTAAATTACATTTTTAATAATGTAGGACACCAGCCACTGATTAAAAAGAAACAGACTGTTTAATTTAAAAAATACTGTTTTTAACTAAGACAGTAAGTCACTCATCAGTTATGAAAAATACTGTTAGGTTTTCTTTATACATTTAAATGTTTAAGTATTTTTTATAAAACCTCCAGTCAGGTTCCCCCAAACTCTGAAACTGTCAAAGAAACTCTCTTAAGGTTTGCCTTTAAAAATAATTCTCAACAAATTGCCATATTTTTCCAAGTACTCAGGGGTTCATTGTATGTTCCTGAAGTATCTTTCTCTTAGCAAATACAAGTGTATGGTGAAGGCAAAAGCTAATAAGCAGTTGAATATTAAAGTGCATAGGTTGTCCACATTTGGAAAAATAAATGGTTGAAAAAGCAGTAGATGTTGTGATTAAGGATTTCTGTTGAGTAATCCATCACCAGTTTTTAGGAAGCCACAGATATTTCTTTTACTATAAGAAACAATTTTTTTACAGTCTTAAAATCCTGCAGACGTGTTTCTAAAAGTGGTATCAGGACAGTGATAATCATCTGAGAGGGAGAAGCTGCAATTAAATAATGGAATAGACTGATCTTTCATAATTTACATGTATTCATATTCCTTCAATAAATAAAAGAATATATTTTTTATATTTTGATTCTGTATAGCATTTGAAGCAAATCAAGTTTCTAGCAATTTAAATAAATGATTCTAAAACCTTGACATGAATTATGCTGACAGGAGCCAGTTATGACTAGTATGGTGCCCAGAATCTTTTAAGAACCTACCAAGTTAAATAAAGGCTTACAAGTCTCTTAAGCTACGTTTTATTTGCATAGAAAAATATTTATCATAGGAGTCAACTATCATATGAGAGAAATTGCATTTGTTGTAATTGAAAAAGATAGCTAAAAAGTTTCTGTGGGTTATTGCAACAGTACAAGAATACAAGATGCTTCCATTTATTAAAAAAATGTAAAACAAATCGTGAAAGCTAAAGCAGGCTACAAAACAGAAAGTCCCTGTATTACCTTTCTCTTGATTACTATGTTACAAGATCATGTGCCACAGTTGAGTACTATAAAGTGTAATTCTGCATTTGCTAATATAATTCTTAAAACATTCCCCCCAAAAAGCACTATGCAAAATATATATATTTGTAAATGCTTCCTTTTGTAAGCATCACAACCTTGTTATCACATAATCACCCTGATAAATTGTTTCCTGTTTCCCATCACAGTCAATGCTACTGTCCAATTCCTTGTCCAGCTCATCCTGCAGTGTGGCTGGTTCTGAGTTATGTAACTTCATTTTTTCTGTTTCTGAAGCGCAAATACTTCCCTCTCCTTGCGATTCTAAAGAGTTGTTGCTATTTTGTGAGTCAGCTAACACAGATTTTTCATCAGGACTTTGGATGTTTAATTCACAGTTCATGGTCGGTTCTCCTTCTTCCAGTTCAGCAGTTTTCTCACATTGTTCTTCTGCCTGTTGACGGGAAACTTCCTCAGAAACGGTGTATATTTTATTTGCACTCTGCTCCACAGAGTTTGTTTTTGATCGTCTGTGAAATAATCCAAAATTTTTTATGTCTGTTACAAAATTTACACGCTTTTGTTTCTCCTTAGTGGACTCTGACACCATCATTGCTGAGCCGTTGCTTACATTATGTGCTTCAGAGGCAATAGTGGCTGCTCTTGGGTGAATCATCGTTGTTATGTCAAAAAGGCTGAAGGCCTTTTTCTTTCCTTTCTTGTTTTCTTCGTTCTCACTATTTTCTTCATTTTCTGACAGAGAGGCAGTGTCTTTGTTCATATTTGCAGTCTGCAAATTAGACAGCTTGCTTCCTTTTAACAAACCCAGGACTTCAAAACGAAAGCTGGAAATATCTTGTTTTAACTCCTAAAAATTAGGAAGAAAGATGAAACATCAGAGAATGAAAACTACTTTGACTTTTACTCTTGTCATTAAAAATAGGGAAAAAAAAGGATTATGCTGGTGATCAGTAATAAACCTCATCAACCAGATAAAACCATCTTCAAGGTGCTTTGCAGACTAACAGAGACAGAAAAGTGCCCAGCAATTTTAGCAGAGGACACTTCAGAAGAAATGTGCCTTAGCCTAGACTACTCACAGAAATCACTGACAGTGGTGGACAAAGGCTCGTGGACAACTTGAAGACCTACAGCCAATCTGCTAGACAGTATTAACCCACCACAACAACAGCATTTTGATCAGCTTTTCACACCATCTCTTACACACACAGGGACACATTAATGCACAAGGCATACACAGGTGTGCACACTTGCCTGTGAATAGCAGTGCGGGTAGGACTTCATGTGTTTCCATTAGATGTTGGTCTGCTAGCAGCAAAGTCTGAGCTAATCATTTCAGTCTGCTTTCAGCAAGTGCAACTTCTATTTTGTAAAGGCCTGTCTCAGCAGGCCCTTGAAGCACCTTGGCTTCAAGAGGTCCCCATTTCTCTTCATTTTCTCTACAGCAATTATCCAACGATCATAGAATCGTTTGGGTTAGAAAAGACCTTTAAGATTGAATCCAACCATTAACTCAGCACTGCCATGTCCACCACTAAACTATGTCCCTATGCAGCACAGCTACATATCTTTTAAATACCTTCAGGGATAGTGACTCCACCACTTCCTGAGCAGCTTCTTCCAGTGCTTGACAACCCTTTTGGTGAAAAATTTTTTCCTACTATTTAATCTAAATCTCCCCTGGTGCAACTTGAGACCATTTCTTCTTGCCCTATCACTTCTTACTTCAGAGAACAGACTGACTTCCAACTTTCTTTCAGGTAGTCGTAGGGAGTGGTAAGATCTCCCCTCATCCTCCTTTTCTCCAGGTTAAGCAATCTCAGTTCCCTCAGCCACTCCTCATGAGACCTGAGCTCTAGACCCTTCTCCAGCTTCATTGCCCTTCTTTGGACATGCTCCAGCACCTTAATGTCTTTCTTTACGGAACACAGTATTTGAGGCACAGCCTCACCAGTGCTGGATGCAGAGGGAAAAACACTTCCCTAGTCCTGCTGGCCACACTATTTCTGATACAAACCAGGATGCTATTGGCCTTCTTGTCACACTGCTGGCTTATATTCAGCTGGCTGTCAACCAATATCATAGAATCATAGAATGGTTTAGGTTGGAAGGGACCTTAAAAATCATGTAGTTCCAATCCCCCTGCCATTGGCAGGGACACTTCCTACTTAAGCAGGTATCTCAAAGCGCCATCCAAGCTGATCTTAACAGATCCAGTGACGGATCATGAATAATTTCCCTGGGAAACCTCTTCCAGTGTCTCACCACCTTCATAGTGAACAACTTCTTCCTGATTTCTGATCTAAATCTACCCTCATCCCCAGGTCCTTTTCCACTGGAAAGCTTTCCAGCCACTCTTCCCCATGCCTGTAGTGTTGTATGAGGCTGTTGTGACTCAAGTGCAGGAGCCAGTAATTGGTCGTCTTGAATCTCCTACAACTGATCTCAGCCCATCAATCTAGCCTGTCCAGACCCCTCTACAGTGCTTTCCTACTGTCAAGCAGATCAACACTCCTGGCCAACTTGGCATTGTCTGTAACCTTACAGAGGGTGCATTTGATCCCCTTGTACAGATCATTGATAAAAATATTACAGAGAACATGCCCCAGCACTGGGGAATACTACCTGTGACCAGCCACCAACTGAATTTAAGTTCATTTACCACAACTCTTTGGGACTGGCCATCCAGACAGTTTTTTACCCAACAGAGCGTATGTCTATCAAAGCTGTAAGCAGCCAGTTTCTCCAGGAGAATGCTGTGGAAAATGTCGTCAAAGGCTTTACTAAAGTCCAGGTAAACAACATCCACAGCCTCTTCCTCATCCACTAAGCAGGTCACCTTGTCATAGAAGGAGATCAGGTTGGTCAAGCAGGCCCTTCATAAACCCATGTTGACTGGGCCTAATCACTTGATTGTCCTGTACACACTGTGTGATGGCACTTAAGAAGATCTGAATGAAGCAACAATGCAGCAATTAGCTCAGGCTGTATCTTCTGTGTGCATAAACTGAGGCAGATGAATATAATTTTGAATGTTTGGAGTTTGATGCACCAATAGTAACAAAAGTATTTGATGTTAGAAATACACAGTGATGGAAGTAAGTGTTGTGATATATGACCCTATTCACTTCATTGTGTCAAAGGATTTTAGTATTTGACTGCTTATTTAAGTTCTTAACTTTTTTTTTGTTATATAAAAGGTGTTCTGTATAGAAATAAAGGCACAAGAGCACTTTATAGCAGAAAAATTCAATTTCCTAAGGTGCTGAAACTATCTGCATCTTGCTTTAGCAAATATGTTGTTACACACGCTTAATAACACTTTGGTGTCCTCTTATACGGGCACAGTTCAAACTAGCTGATAAAACTGTTTATTGCTCCAGCTGAAGAAAGAAGGAAACCTGATGAATTCCATGTACAATACTATCTGTGTGTGGCCCATCACACACAGACACTGCTCTACGAAGCAAGTTATATGATACCTGAAACACCAAAGAATGTAAGAAATATACTTCATAGTTTTACAATATCCTACTAAAACACCTATAAGCATATGAATAAATGCATACCTTAAAATTTTCTTCTGTCAGTCCTTCCTCTGTTTTGGCATCTCTTATCATTGCTGCAACATACCTCTTAACCAGATTTCTCATAACTTCCTGAAAATATTAAAAAAATGTGTAAGCTTTCTTGGTGTTATTAAACCTACAGTCACTGTGTCTGCTTGGACTTATACATGCTTTAGAAACACAACAAAAAATGTACAAGCCTTAAATCTTGTTTAAAATTTGTTCTGCTTTTCAATGGAAAGTGATTATGTTAAATATCATCTATTGGATTTGACCAAAGGTATTCCTCATGACAGTAACTTGTGGTCTGACAGTGAGCAGTTGCTGATGCCTCATGAGCATTCTGAGTCTAGTCCAACTGTATGACGTTCTTTCCAGCTATACTCTCCCAAGCCTCCTGTGATGTGAGATTCACAGACTTTCTGAATCTGAAATGATAGCTCTAGGTTTAATGGGCTGTGACAGGTTTTCTTATGTGTGTTGAACTCATGTAATCTTTCAGCATCCACAAATCTTCTGTCAATGAATTCCAGAGTACAGCTGGAATAAAATTCCATTTGGGGTTTTGCTTATTTTTAACCTGTTCTCTGATAGTTTCCATTGTTGACTTCTACTTCTAAGAATCCTAAAATTATTTAGATTGGAAGGGATGTCTGAAGGATGTTTGATCCATCGCAGGGCCATGTCCAGTCAGTCACATGCTGAATATCTCCAAGACTGAAGATAATGCAGCCTACTGGAGCAATTTTTCTTTCCAGTGCTTTACTACCCTCCCTGTGATGGCAATTTTCCTTACAGAATTTCCCTTTCTGCAGCTTGTGTTCCTTGACTCCTGTTTTTCTGACATGCATCTTCATGAAAAATCTAGCGATCCACGATACAGTGGGTAAAATACTGCTTAGTATATTATTGCTCTAGGAAATACCCTTTTGCACCACAAAAGTAGACAACCTTACTTCTCAAATGTTGTTGTTTGAAACCAAAAATAACATGTTCATTTTATGAAGATGAAATAAGTATGCATTTTGTGGGTTTTTTCCTTTTTTTTTTTTCTTGCTTTCTTATGAAAGTCTTCCTTTTTTTTTTTAATTTTTTTTCCTCATGAAGACCTTTTGGAAGCATAGAAAAATATTTGCCAAAAAAATAAACGTTGGCCTATACCTGATATTGATGATGTCTTCTCAGATTGTCAGCTGCACGCCTCTGAAACAAAAAGTAATGAAAAGAACAAAATCCCGTGAATCCCTGTCTGGTAGTAAAATACATACAGCATAGTAAAACAACAGTTCTGTGTAATATGTGGTATCTATCAAGCTGAGAGAGATGGTTCAAAGCCTGTTGAAAAATCGCAGTGTTGGATCAAAGCCTGTCATTAGCTTTACAGAATGGAGAATGTTGTTACTGGTAAGGAAAGTGGATTTTCTACATTTTCATCAATGTGTTGCTATTCTGGCATCGGCACCAATGTGGTGGGGCAGCCAGGTCTCTGCTTGCAGAACTCCAAAGTCACTGATTGGAGATGAAAGGGGAACAGTGTGATCATGTCACTCATTTGCACACACTCAAGCCTGTTTTACTGAATGGAGAAAACCTTGCCATAAGCGTGGTGTTAGCAAGACACTTGGTATGGCTTCTAATGACTCCTTTAAGAAAGAGGTAAACAAAACCTGCACTATACAACCATATTAAAGAGAAAAATTCCTGCCTAGTTCCCTGTTAAAAACTCATGATTACAGAAGGGGTTATGGTAGAAAGAAACATAGCTTGCAATGCAGATTTTGGTGTTGATAAGGAGGGAGGGTAAGAGGGATAGTAGTTCTGAAGAAGAATGGCAAAAAATAAGTGTAGTAGAATGAAAGCATGGTACAGTCTTCAAGTAACTGTTGCAATAGATTATACTGTCATATCTAAGGGCTATCCAGAGGAAGATGCAGGGAAAAAAAGGCTTGAATGGTTTAGTCCTAGAAGTACTGTTATCCTTAATAGCATAATGAGTCACAGCTCCCTGTTCTGTACCTTAATTATCCTTGACTGGTGAAAGACAATTTTAACTTGGGGTTTTATATCTACTGCTGGCAAGAAAAGAAGGTATCTGATTGTTTCTACAAAACAGAACACTTACAGCATCTTAAAACAGGATAAAAGGACATCCAAGAGATTTGTTAAATTGACCTCAGTTGCATAATGAGGCAAGCACAGTAAGGGATTTTGTCATTTTCTTTTACTTGAAACTGATTGGCAATTTGTGATTAACAATTTCCCCGAACTCAGAATCAGTTTATACTTTAGGGTTGATTCCTTGCTCGTAATTAATTTGAGGGATGCAGTAGCTGTGTGGTTGGGCTTTGCAAAAACTAAAAGAAAGGGGAAAATTGTTATTTCCTAATTGCTCTGAACAGCCACTGTAGGGTAGGGCTTTATAAATAAGCATATTGTCTTCACTTTTTTTTCCAGATCGTGTTACTGTATTTATGTCTCATCCAAAGAGAAGATGGAAATTCATTGTGTTTAAGGGTGGAGGTACAGGAGAGCCCGCCTACTGCCGGGGTCGGAGGGGGCAAGGCAGCCGTGGGAAGGTTGATATCCTCCCACCACCCGTCTTTAGACAGTTTTTAGGAAAAAAAACCCCTGATTTTTCGCAGTCGACCACACGATGGAGATGTTTCCTTCGTGCTGAGAGAGCACCAAGGGAGGCCGTGGCTAAGAGCTCTCAGCAACAGATCTGACTCACAGGTAAAGGGAAAAACACTTTAAGATGTAATTGAAAAGCACTTCAGCTTGGGTAAAGCTAATAACTCCTATAAATAAAACAAATACTGATTCTTGTCTTGCAGAATACTTCTGCAGTTGCTATCTTCTCTGCTTTATTTCACAGTGAAATGTCAAAAAAATGCAAAAGTTTAATTCTGTACCCAGAACAAGAAATAGCTAAAATAGGCTTATTCTTCTTTTTGTTGTTGTTGTTGTTGGTGGTTTTTTTGCAATTGATTCTGAAGCTCCCAGAAACAGAGGTTGTAGGTTTTCCACTCAATGCAGTGTCGACAAATGTAATTTGGGATGACTACATAAACAAATTTATTTGCATAGTAACATGTCCAGAACAGTTCTACTGCACTCAACAATTATTTTCAATCCATTCCTCTGAGAAGCTGAAAGAGTTTTTGAAAGATCCATACCCACAAAACCAGATATTTAATGATGTGTTTTCATACACAGACACATACATATTGCACAGGGAATTATGAATACACATGACCTGTCAAAGTTATTACCCCCATTAGTTCTCTATCTCCTGTTTAAGCGTTCAGATTTAGTTTCCAGCTCATAATTGCCTTTTGATTCCTTCTGAAAGCAGAATGAATATGCATTAGTTGTCAGCCACACTGGTTTTCTTCAACTGGTCATAGCCTAATTTCTGGTTGTTCAAAACTTTTTCAAGTAACTGCTGTGCTACGTGCATGAACAAGTGTTGAAAACTATGGCTGACAAAGGGATAAAAGTTAAATCTGACTAAAAATAGTTACAGGGGAAGAAACACTCTTCTGATGACAATGTAGTATGAGATCATGAAATTGAAGGAGATAATTTTATCACTTTCCAAAGGGGATACTAATATGCTTTAGGAAGTTTTAATAGTAGTTCTACTAGTAGTGATAATTATTTTGGTCTTCCTGCTTATGACATCCTTAGTAATTTGCTTTGTTTAGAAGAAAAATTTCTTTACCAATTAAAAATTTGATGATGCTAACTTACTTCTTTTGAAATGTTCTATCAAAATTATACCTTTTATAAAGCATGAATTCAAATTTAATATCTGCATTTGACCTCAAACTGATTAGAGATAAAAGTCTAGAAAATGTAAAGACCATCTGAAGTCATGGGATATATTCCTCATTTTGAAGAGAAGTATCCCATAAAAAGGATAAGAACTTATCTATGTTGATGAAGGGGTTTCCATGTGAGACGGTCCTTAGCTGTGTTTGTTGCATACTCCAGATAACTGATTGCCATTTTAGGTGGAAGGTGTTATTTCTTCACTCAATTTTCAATAACACACATTATGGAGAAAACACAAAATACTTACACTGACTTAGGAGTTGCATCATTTTCCACTTGGAGAATAAAGAATAGGAGAAGGGAAAGGACATTTTCTCTGACAAATGATAATAATTATCATGTGGGTTGTTTGGAAAAATGCATAAAAATCTGTATAGCTAGAAAAGAGGTAACTGTTTATCTAAACATTAGACGTACAAAAAAAATATTACTGAAGATATCCCTGACAATCTTTTCCATTTTCTCCTCTGAAATACTTAAAAGTATAGGTAAAACACTTTTTGGTGACTGATCAGACATAAAGTGCAATGTAATTTGAGGAAAATAGTACAGTTTATTCCAGGGGGATTGGGGTTTCTTTTCTTGCATCTTTTCCTTTTTGAAATAAGAATGGATTTCAGATGGCTAACCGGAGTAGCCTTGAGACACTCAAAGGCCTTGGGCAGTCAGGAAAACTTCAGCCTAATCAACAGAATTGCATTATTAATCTGGATTTTGCAAAGGTGAGCTGACAAATTGCAACAGAATTGCTATCTATATATATAAAAAGCAGCACACACTATCATTTCGGAGGTTTAAGTGTAGGAGATACTTTGTGATAATAGCTAAAGAGAATGCTGCATACCTGGGACATGTCAAAATGACAGAAAATAAAATTGAGCTGTAATCTGAAAGGCAGAATATCTCTGATTAATAGCAGAGCTGAAGTGCTAGTAAATCACATGTAAGCATCCTGGCCTTTCTTCAGCTGTAGCTGTGGCTAAAGAATCAACATGATTGGCAGCATGTTGCTTTGGAGAAAAAGCCTGTCACTTGAAAAAGCTCCCCTTGACTCCAGCACCCACTGATTCAGCTGTCCCAGTACAACAAAGGATGGCAGAACCACAGAATTGACATACAAAGGATAAGAAAATTAATAACCTCTCTTCAGAGGCACCTCACTTCCCTGCAGACCTTGTTCTTTCCCATGATAAGAAGCAGCACGGTAGATGGTCTTCTCAAGCAACCACGCCTTTCTACTGACATTTTTCTTCTTCATATGACCCACATAAACCCTTTCATTAGCATATCTGCTGTAAACTATCCTGAACCCTAAACCTTTCTTTACAAGTTCTGTCTGCATACTTTCAAGTGTACATGTGTATGTATTTTCACAGTGGATTGTTGGTGATACATTTAATATATCCTTGATTCATTCCTAGCTTGTGATTCCTGGCTTTTTGGTAATAAATTTTCTTATGCAGATTTCATTCCTGATCCTTGAAAAACTCTGACTTTAACAAGCCAGCTCCATTCTGTCTGTCATCTCTTTTGTATCCTCTAGCAGTGACTCAGTCTTTGGATGCACACTATTGTTTTTTCTACTGGAAACCACCATAGTACATCACTGCTGAGTAGAGCTTCCTAGCAGAAAGTTAGCATTTAGAGGTTTCAGAACAAAATGTTTTGAAATCTCAGTTCTGCCTTACAGAAAACATCATCCATAGATCCATACAGCCAGTGTAAGAAAACAAGCCTAAAACTGGGTCTAATAGTATTTTTTCTGCAGTACTGATCATATGGAAGGAATCAGAGTTCATAATGCAGGACTATGAAAAGAAGTTGGTTCTGACAAAGCTTATTTTATATCTCTTATGTCTGAGATTCTTATAGAGATTATTACAGGAGGTTCCAGTGAGCTTGAGTCAGAAAGATGTCACCTGAGATCCCTGAACAAAAATGCAGAGAAAACCCTTCATTTCCCTTTGGTCAAAAGGGCACAGAGGTTTTAAATTTAATTTGTGATGCCGTTTGTTGGCACAAGTGGAGAAGGTCTGGAAACCCAAGGTTGAATTGTGGGTGATGGAAATAAGTTTTTCCAAACCAGGGAGCAGCACATTCCCCTAGGACAAACTGTGAGATCACTATGGCATGCCTATTCATTCTCTGATGACTTAACCTCTTGGGGAAAACCCAGTTAACAACATCTGATTAACATCTATCCAAACTGCATGTACACATGACAACTGCAGTGAATACTGTCTCTCACACTCTGCTGGATATGGACAGATTTTCCTAATGTGGAAATCGGAGTGCATAGTGCATACCCTCATCTTATCCCATTTTGGATCTGGGGTGCATGACTGAGCCTAGAAATGTTCCAAATTCAGATAGCTCTATTGGGACTTCTGTTATAGCTGGGGAGATAGCTGAAGAACTTTGTAGTTTTATGAGATACCCAGATCTGTGGACTGAATCTGCCTGGTCAGCCACAGCAACTCACTTTTTCCTGGGAGCTGGAAGTCTTGTTGCCATGCTGGTTCTACTGGTGAGCCCTCTGCTTCATAGGGGTTTCTTCTATACTTGCAGCTAAGCAGCTATTCTGTAGTGAAAAGTAGCAATGGATATGGCCCTATTTGTCTCATAGACTTTGGGATTTCCACTTTCTCTCATCAAACATTTTTATTTTTTTTTAAATATTTACTTTACAGAAATTAACCAAAAATGTCCTACATATATCCCTCACCTATGACTTCCACTCCCAAACAGTTCAGTAATTAGTGGTTTACATTCAAATCACAGAGAAGTCAGGTTCAGTGCCTTCTCTTCTGTTCTCCCAAAAGAGCACCTTTGCCTCTCGGGATCTTAATGAGTTTGAGATGGAAATATCTCCTGTCAGAGCTGCTCTGCTTGGGGTAAATAATAAATATCAACTGGACATTAGAAGTGAACCTGAGAGTCCATTAGCCCAAGCTATTTGCTTTACTTGGCATCTGTTCATTCTCTCTCCCCAAACAGAAATTCCATCCTGAAGCTGAAAAGTCTTTCCCACAAAAACTTCTTTGAAACTTGCGTATATTAATGCAACAGTTTGAGGTTTAAGGATTTTGTACTTTTTTCATTTAAAAATAGAAAACTTTCTTTGGAAAAAATCCCAACCAGCTCTATGTATAGACTCCCTGCCCTTTGACCCTTTCTTGCACCAGTTTTCTAAAACCCAATCTGCTAACTTCTAGAAGTGGTATTTATGTACCCCAGCAAGAAGTAGCAGCAGAACCAGGGCATGATCTTTCTGAACCCCCTTCTTTACCATGCTATTCAGCAGAGGACTGAGAGCATCCCATCTCTTTATGATTTCACAGAGACAGGAGTCAGAAAACTCCCAGAGATGCAGTTTGAGAAGGAAGAAAAATTCCTTATCCTGGATGGAAAGTCTGACAGAATATATTGTGACGAAGGTTTTGCTGGGATGTATAAGGATATTCTGGATCTGTCTCAGCCAAATTGGGATAATGTGTTAACCAACCCTAGATCCTCAGCTGCTATACACTGGCACCACTCCATTAACTGTAATATCATTCTATCAGTTTACACTAGCTAATCATCCCTACCAAATGTTTAACAAATGCCTAGAAGCACTGCCCACTCTCCCCCCACACAAGTACATCACTTTCTTGATTTTCTCTTTCTAACAAAATCTCAACATTTTTCCTTCTGTTGGTCTCTGCATTTTTTCCTTCCCTTGCTAGGTTACACAATGATGTTTTATTCTTGAAATTCTTCACGATTCATGTCTTTTATTTTTAATTCTGTCAGAATCACTGTTATTCTCTCTTCACTACTCTTCTAATATTAATTTTAATGGTTTTGCTCAGTGATTCTTTCTTATAGTCTACTACTGCTTTGTTTCAATGTCATCCTTATTCTTATAAACTTCCTTTTCTGATTGTTTCTTTCTTTCCTACAAGTATGACAGCTAAGTGAAGCATCTTTTGCTTTCACAGTGTGGATACTGGCCACAAGATTGACTAATTTCAATAAGCCTGCTTAGAAGCTTTCCACAAAGAGGACAAATTCCTTTAAGCAGCTTAGGAATTGTCAATTAGTTTTCTATGTTACTCTTCCCCTTTCTCATATCCCTGTGAATGTGTTCCTCCTAGTATATCTGACAATTAAACTGCATGCTAGGATGTGACAGGAGAATGTGTAGGAACAGCTTACCCTTATTATTCAGTTCTCAAGAAAATGGGAAGAAATACAAAAAAAGGTATCAACCTTTTGAGTACTGGTCCAGCAAAGAATTGTATTTTCTTTAAAATGAATGGAAGCTTTGTTACCACGATCAACAGCATGAGGACTATAACCCTTTCTTCTTCCCCCTACCCACACATGACACTCTCATACTCTCACTTACTGCTTTGCTATCCGAGTTCCTAACAGGCTTGAAAACATTTATATTCACCAGATCCCTATGTTATAAGGAAAGTGTCATTATCCACATTTCACCCACAACAGAATTCTTTATGCTGGAGTTGGCTAAAAGCAGTCTATTTACTGAGGTACAGACTTGCTTGCTATGGGAAATGGAGAAACATAACTAGAGACATTAAGTTTTTGGTGGGTCAGGTTGTTGCCTGGATATTTCCTCTGACAATACAGAAAAACTGTGCTGCTGACTGAGCTATCTCAACTGAAGGGACAAATTAAAATCTGCTTTACCCACTGCAGCTACCAGAGAAAGTCTGTGGCTGAGATACTACACAGGCATCTGCTGAACCCAGGTGCAGGACTACTCTTGCTCCCCTTGTTTGTCTTTTCCCCTCTTTTTCCACCTCCACCTAGAAATTTTACCACTAATCAGCACTATTTGAATAGGAGACCAATGTGATTCTGAAATAACTTGATCTGTAAATTCAATTAAGCGATTCCAAGTAAATGCTGTTATCTTTCAAAATGTTTTCTTTAATAGGAACAGTTTTTGGTAAGAATGGTAAACCTGTTTCATTACACATGGAGACAGACAGACAGAGAATATTCTGTGACAAATACTTTATACATGGGTAGTTTATATGTCAATGATACTTAAACTGTGATACATGAGCTAGAGATCATCAAACAGACCTCTGGGACTGGCAGACAAGTATACACATTTGATCTCTTGTGTTTGTATTGCTTCTAATCTTTCTTGCATTATTTCTAGATGAGGAACAGTCATGGTTTATATTGTCATTGCACAGGAATACAAAGATGCTTTCTCTTCAATCAAATACATTGACATGAATGTAAAAAATAAATATTCTCTGCTAATTATTCTCTAACATATGCACATTATTTGACAGTTTAGATGCTCTGTGAAGCTGAGTAAGACTCATCTATATAGCAAAGAGAAGAACTACAGGCAGAGTAAAACACAGGACTTACCCCTATTGTTCCAAAACTTTCAGGCTTTCTTCTAATTTTTTTCTTGCAAAGGTGTCTCCATAACCATCTGATCAGATACCACAGAGACTTTGGGCTTGGTATAACATTAAATGGAGTGGGCAGAGTTCCTCCTTCTTCAAAGTAACTCATCCAGAGTTTAGTTCGAGCAAACTTCCACTCAATGTCTGCATGATCCTGCACACAAGAAACACCACCAGCACAGATGTTACTGTAATTAAGGAGGTGAAACAAACCTCTAAAAAAATCTGAAAACCTAAAACTAGAACAAACCTGAAATACTAATGAATCTTCTTGTTGAAATACTGTCATCTTCTTTTGACAGGTTTTTAACACAAAGCAGAGCTAAGTTGCCTTACTTCGGTAAAGAGATGTTAGATATGTAAAGTATCAACCTTTCTTTCCTTGCTACAGGCTTTTAAATAATTAAAAGTCTCTCAAACATCAGTGGATAATTATAAGCTGAAAAATGCTACATTTCTGGAAGAGATGTTTTGTTATAATAGCAGTTCATCATCATTACACATAGGTCACTCTAATTACTCTGCTGTATAGCATCTTCAACAAGTCTGTAAGTCATGTGTAAGAGAGTGCATTAGTAATTGCCAGCCCCAGAAATTCACAGATAGGTTATACAACAAATCATAAGACATCTTAAAAATGTTGAGTATTTTTTTTTTCTCCTACTTCAGAATTACATATTTGGAATAGATTGTGGGTGTTTGGAAAAAAAAATTAAAAATTGAAAATTTTTTTTTGATTCCATACAATATTGTGTAGTTTTGAAAAGTCTGAAAAAAAATCTAAACAAAAGCCTATGGAAAAACTGCTAAATCCTAGCAGCTGACGAAGAAGTTCAAACTATTAATATCAGATTTCAACAATAAACATAGTAACAAGAACTTAAACTACAGACTAGCCCCACCCTTTGATATTTAGCCAGATATACAGTAAGCAATGCATTAATTTAGAACTTATGGTAGGAAAAGTATTCAACCTGCAGTCTGAGTTTGGATGAATGCTAGTACCTTGTGATATTGTGTGATAGACCTTATCAACTAGGGTTACAGAAACACATGTAGTCACTATTTATTTTGTGGAAAAACTTGTAATTTCCAGATTAGAAAAAAGGCACATTTTAAAATCTTAAAACTGAATCTTTCTTTTATTTGTTTGCTTTCTGCATGATCATATTTGAATTTTCATCTGATGAATCAGTGTTTATTTTCATTACTGTCCTTAATAGTCAGATGAGAAATAAAAATAAGCCAATAGCTCTGATAAAGATAAAGAAAGTTCTCATTAAAGGAGAAAACATCACACAGCTGAATGTAAAGTCATGATCTTTTGTTTGTATTGCTAACAGGTCCAAAACTGTTCATGAAACATGGGCATCCAATTTCTATTAACTGTATATTCATGCCAGATGAAAATAATAATAAAAAAATAACAGTCTTTTAAAGGTTAATAAATATAATGTATTAAAAATAAAGCAGAGATTGAACAATCTTTGGCAGAGTCTCTTTCTCAGGAGTGGTCCTGCACAGTGCAGCTTGGGTGGGGCTATAGCACATGTCACTTGCCAGTAGCTTTCTCAGGAAGCCACAAGATGGCTTCTGCAGCAGGGACATCTCTTCCCCATTCATAGTTGTGGGGAAATTCCCGTCTGCCCAATTCAGCTAGGATCTGATTTCTGTGTCATTCTAGAACAGTGCAAAAGAATTTGAACAAATCAGAGAATTTGCCCCAATATCCTGTCTCCATAAAAGATTTACTGCCAGAAAAAAAAAGGGATGTAGGAACAGAGATAAGATATATATTATAAAAGATCTAAGGATAAACAACAACTTACAGCAATGAGTTGGTAAGAATTATTCATCATGGCTATTAGCATATTGAGTAGAACAACCAGAGAGATTACATTATAGGTACCAAACATGGTGGCCCCAACAAATTCAGTAAATTCATGCCTTGCTTTCACATTGGTCACATAGAGGTTGATGAGTCCAAATATAGACCAGAATAATGACTGCAGCGTTTCAAATAATCTGAAAAACAAAACAAACAAACAAACAAACGGTATAGCTGTATAATAACATGTACTCTTCAGATGGTGCAGTTTTTCTCCAAACACACAAAAATCCTTGACTTGGTTGAAATGAATGATATTTAGCACAATATAGGCAACATACATGAAATATCTTTCTATGGAATTAATGGCTTAATGTTTCAAATCTGAGCCTCTAGACATACAATACTGTACCTATAAATAAGCCTGCAAGTAAAAAGCAGATTTTATTCAAACTTCTGAGGGATAAATACAGGTTTAGAGGTCTTACTTATGGAGACCTGCCTTTGAAATATTTTGACCCTTTAACTTGCCCCTTTGTAGAGGGTAGAATAAGGATCCAAAAGTAATTCAACAATTGTGTTTCACCAAAGTGTTATAACAACTATGGTATCCTCATACCTACTTGGTGGTGTTAGTTTATGCAATTTCTGGCTTGTGTTTAGAGCAATTGAGATAAAAGGAGTTGTATAATTAGAAAGACATTATTATCATTAGCATATGTTTTGTTTTGAAAAGAATGGAAACATTAAAAAGACAAACATTCTGCTGCAAATGAAACTTATGCTTTTATAACTAAATTATATGATAATCCCTTAGAGAAGTTTGGGAAAACAGCTAGGAAGCTAAATGGCAATAACTGACATTAAAAAAATCATCTGCCACTAAATAGCATGACATAATTTCACTTCTGTACAATGTTCAGCTACACTGTAGTGTCGTAAGCATGAGCCCTGGTTAGACCCTCTGATCCTAAAAAGTTTGGGGTAAAATTTATTGCTTGTCTAGTCACATATTTTGAGATTAACTGGACCAAATTTTCTCCAAGGCCTTTCTCCTTAATCCTGACACCAGAAGCAGGTTACCCAGACTGGCCACCAGTGTTGTTCCCACTGGAGCAGCCCACCCACCCTGGGCTGTGCTGCATGCTGAGACACGTTGTCCAGAATTGGGCAAAACTTAATTCTTCAGCCCTATGCCCACAATGTGGTATCATCTATGAAATGTAACTTTGTCATGCAACCCAGTACAGTGCTGTCCTAGAGAGCTACCCAAGAGGGCAGTATGCTTTTACCTATAGAATCTCTAGGTCCTGAATCTCTGCTCCTGTAATACAGTGTATATAAAGGACTGCTCTGGTCTCATATATGGTTCACACTTGTCTAAGCGCAAAGTGAACAACCACTATTCTTTGCTCATAGTTGCAAAAAAAAGCTAATAAGGCATCAGTTTGCCTTGACACCATCTTCTGGCACTATTAACAGTAGTCCCCACTATTTCCCAGATGAATAATATTTCTTCCCTCGATGTTCAGCTCTGAAAAATTTCCCTGTGCTTTTTTTCTGTTCAGATCACACAAAGTTTAGACCTGCATAAGATGTTATAAATAAGCAAGATAAATATAAATATGCTGTGTCTGAGAAAAATTACTTGATTAAGATGATACAAAAGGTGCTATTTTTATTAAGTTATTTACTTTGAGAAGGAAGACATTGGTAATAAATATATATTATAAACAGCCTAGATATGATTCATAGAAGGTGGGAGGGAATAGGTATTTTTAGCAGGACTTTGATTCAGGTTGGAAGCTGAAAGAGGAGATAGAGTAGTAGTATTCATTTGGTTTTGTTTTGGTATTGTAGATGAACTACAGAACAGAATGAAGTAAAATTGATTTTTAAGTGAAAGAAAAATATATAAACTTTAAACCAGAAATTAGAATATGGTATTTGATTGTGTGGAGTAGACTAAGGGTCAGTAGAAGACTGGACTGATTGTTTTTTACTGCTTCAGTTTATCACATTGACAAGAAATTGTCATGTTTTAGAACATCAAACTTATTTAGTGCCCCCAAGTAGACATGGAAGAAATGCAGAGTGACAGCTGCCTGGATAAGCAAGCTCTGAACTGGAGACATTTTTTCTCTTAATTCTAAATATGTACTTTCTAATCTCATATTATCTCCTCTTCATTTTATCTTTTTATCTTTTGAGGTATCTTGAATTGTACAGACTCCACTATGGTATGGGATGCACATTAATACAGAGTAATGTAATGTTATTTTTTAGGTTTGTTTTTATTAGAGTAACTGTAGATATGCCTGTCAGGACACCACATTAATACCAATAGAAAACAGACTGCCTCTTTCCTGTATACAACATCTACGAGATTAAAATACTTGGGGGGGGTGGGGGTGTGAGGAGAAGGGTATAAATAGACCAGCCACTTACGTTGAAAATGCATTATTCTGCTTTTCACATCGTATTCCTTTGCAGTTGCCAGGTTCATTTGTCTCATAGTAGAAGTATAGCTGATTCAGTCCATTTGCAAAAGCTAGCAGCACAAGGCAGTATATGAAGAGAAACTTCAAAATGTCCAGCAGCATTCTTCCTAGAGATATTTGCAGAGGTCCCAGGTGAGAATTTGCAGTGAATAATGAGATCAAGCGTAGCGAGCTAAAGATGTTTGCAATTGCAAAGAGGGCCTCAGCCACCAGTGTTGGATGCCACATGTCCCAGCTCTCTCGTGGAACTAACCCACTGTACT
Organism: Actenoides hombroni; assembly: GCA_024336885.1. Taxonomy (NCBI): domain Eukaryota; kingdom Metazoa; phylum Chordata; class Aves; order Coraciiformes; family Alcedinidae; genus Actenoides; species Actenoides hombroni. Next base: position 92,140,310 of record WUAM01000287.1, on the reverse strand, counting down.
GAAAACAAGGAGAAGGGAAGACATTAATCCTCTATTTTTATGCTTAAAAAAGGATGACAGTTTCTTTATAAGCAGTTTGATTAATTTGCAGATAGCATAATAAAACTAAACATCTTTTGGAAAGCAACATGCTTTCAGGAGAGTTTTTTTAATTTAGGAAAACAAAAAATGGGCAGTACTCATGTACTGGTCCTTCATTTATAGTTACAGGATGGTCTATGTTTTCTAGTTTTTTGCCTGTGTTTTGCATTTGATTATAATTTTCACAGTAGCAAAAGCAAGTCTAGCAATTCTGACTGTGAGTAAAAGGAACAGGTTCTGAACACTCAGATTCTTAGAATTACAAAAACTTTCAGCTGTAAAATCAGGCAAATTATTTCTTTGGAGAATGATGCATATATGACAATGATAGATAGAAATGCACATGAACCTTGGCAAGTTGGAAGAAAACATTTAATCAAGGAATAAGAATATCACTTAATCACTAACCCTGGACAAAGGATGAAAAAGTTTTTATTAATGATCCATGGCAAACTGCTTGTGTGTCTCATTATCAAAGAGTCTGATCCCTGGAACTGTGACTTTCTCTTGAGGATGAAAGATGTTACTTTGAAATGAGGCTTAACTACTGAGGCAGACTCATTATTATTTATTTGGTCTCATTAATCGGATTTACAGGATATATCAGAGGACAGAATCTATGCTATGAAGCACTCTAAAATGATGAGATACCATGAAGCAGATTTCAGAAAGGGATTATGGTGTAGTCTGTATTTACCTACTCTAGGCCACACAGATGTATCCTTCAGAGCTGCAGAGCATGATCTCAATAGTAAGGAAAGGACTCTTCAGTATCACTGGGGCCAAATGAAATGATGTATCAGGTATCACAACATTTGCACACCACACTCACCTTCCAAAGAAGGTGACTGCTCTCAAAGTAGTCTGAGACCACCTGTGGAATCTGAATATACGTAAATCTATGGGACCTGATGAGATGTATCCCAGAGTTCTGAGGGAATCAGCTGATGTAGTTGTCAAGCCACTCTCCATGATATTTGAAAAGTCATGGCAGTCAGGTGAAGTCCCTGGTGAATGGAAAAAGGGAAACATTGCACCCAACTTTAAAAAGGGTAGAAAAGGAAAGACTATAACTACCAACCTGTTAGCCTCACCTCTGTGCCTAGGAAGATCATGGAATGGAATCTCCTAGAAACGCTGATAAGGCACATGGAGAACAGGGAGGTGATTTGAAAAATCCAGCATGGTTTCAGCAAGGACAAGTCCTTCCTGACCAACCTAGTAGCCTTCTATGATGGAATGACTACAGCAGTGGACAAGGGAAGAGCTATGGATATTGTCTATCTGGACTTCTGCAAGGCCTTTGACAAGGTCCTTCACAACATCTTTCCATCTAAATTGGAGAGAGATGTATTTTATGGGTGGACTATTTGGTGGATGAGGAATTGGCTGGATGGTCTCATCCAGAGAGTAGTGGTCAACACCTCAATGTCCAGATGGAGATCAGTGATGAGTGGTGACCCGCTGGGGTCCATCCAGAGACCAGTGCTGTTTAGTATCTTCATCAATGACAAAGACAGTGGCATTGACTTGCCTGAGAGGTGGGATGCCATCCTGAGGGACATAGATAAGCTCAAGAAGTGGGCCCAGGTGAACATCATGAGCTTCAACAAAATCAAGTGCAAGGTCCTGCACCTGGATTAGGGCAACCCCCAATATCAGTATAGGTTGGTGGATGAAGGGATTGAGAGCAGCCCTGCAGAGAAGGATTTGGGGGTACTGGTCAAAGAGAAACCATACATGAGCCAGCAATCTGCACTCACAAAGCAGAAGGTCAACCATATCCTGATCTGCATCGAAAGAAGTGTAGCCAGCAGGTCAAGGGAGGTGATTCTGTTGCTGTACTCCACTCTGGTGGGACCCCCACATGTAGTTCTGTGTCCAGCTCTAGAGTATTCAGCACAGGAAAGACAAGGAACTGTTGGAGCAGGTCCAGAGGAGGGCCACAAAAATGATCAGAGGCTTGGAACACCTCTCCTATGAAGAAAGGCTGAGACAGTTGGGGCTGTTCAGCCTGGAGAACAGAAGGCTTCTGGGAGACCATATTGTGGCCTTTCAGTGCTTAAAGGGGGCTTATAAGGAAGATGGAGAGAGACATTTATGTAGGGCTTGTTGTGACAGGACAAGGATTTTAAACTGAAAGAGGGTAGATTCACATTAGATATGAGGAATAAATTTTTTATTATTAATGTGGTGAAACACAGGAACTGGTTACCTAGACTGGTGGTATGTGCCCCATCCCTGGAAACATTCAAGGTCACACTGGACAGGGCTCTGATCAACCTGATCTAGTTAAAGATGTCCCCGTTCTTTGCAGGGGGTTGAACTAGATGACCTTTAAAGGTCCTTTCTGACTGAAACCATTCTATGATTCTGTGATTCTATGATTCAAATTGCAGATGGGAATTGGATATTGTTTCAGACAGTGCTAGTTGGCACAGGACCCTGTCATACCAGAGTTGCAGTTTTATTTCCTTATATACAATCAGCCATAGCACAGAATAGTATTCCACTGAAGAGTTATTAATTACTTAGCCTTATATTTCAATCACCAGTGATATTTGTTTTCTAAAGAGTTGGGTATTAAATCCAGACCTGCTGGAGTTACAGGTCAGTTTTCTTCATTAGACTATACTCTCCATAATGATCACGCTGTAAAATCAAGTCTTACTGCATTTGACATTGTAGCTTCAAGAAAGATACTATTCAGTGTCATCTGCTATTGCCCTTCAATCCAAGTCTGATTGATTCAAGACCAGTAATGACATAACAGGCAATAGAAAACAGAACTGAGTTACCAGCAACATCATCTAAGAGATATAAGCAAGGAGAAAATGTAAAAAAAAAAAAAAGAAAAAAACCCCAGTATTTTTTTGAGAAAAGAGATGTGAGAACTCCTCAGCATGTTTTATATAACATCTTCCTTTGAATAATATTATACAGTATATTACTGTGAATTCTGATAGAACTTTACAACCCCAGTATGTGAAAAAGTGCACCTATTGAATACCTAGGAACAATTGTTAGTAATAACTGAACAGTGCAGAAGGTGCTCAGGTTAGGGAAAAAGTACACAAGGTGAGCTGGGGGAAAAAGGGAAAATATATTAATTAAAAAAATAATTAAACAAAATATTTTAAACTAAGAAAAGATGGGATTTTTGGTAGAGAATCAAAAGCATCCAACTGCAGACATATTTCAGGTGAAGGCAAGTAGTGGCAGATTCCAAAGAAGTTAAACAAGCAGTGGAAAAAGAAAATAATCTAAGGAAATAACCTTCTGAGAAAAACATGGAACTACAGAACACTGCATAAGGATAGCATATGATATAGTAAGAGAGCGAGGATCAAGTTGAAGTAATCAGGTGTGTTAAAGCAAAGTTAAAGCAAAGAACTCTGCTCTTTGTCAGCTCCTTTTACAATCAGCAAAGAAAAATGGGCATTTCTAGAGTAGCAGGAAAGCAGATATTCCAAACAGGTCAGATAAGTGACTCTTTAACTTTCTTCTCATTGATTATTGTGGTAGGAAAGATGCTATCTTACAGCTGTAGTCTGACAATGTTTCCTTTTCTAGAAGAAATGAGATTAAGGAGAAAGGTGAGAAGAAAGGACTTTATGATGTTCTGGATTAAGGCACGAAACTGGTGTCTTAAAACAGTCAGAAAAAAATAAAATTACTTCTTATTTGTAAGAGAGAAATCAAAGGCACAGCTGTGTAATTTCAGCTTAACTGACCCTGCCTTTCTTGGGCCGAGGTGGTTCCTACATGTGGATACAATGCAAAAGGTCTCATGGTTGAAAGCAGAGAGTTAGAGTTGTTCTTCTAGTTTGAAGAGGCATGATTTAAGAAACTGGAAATACTTAGCTAAAAGATAATGAAAAAGGTGAAGGCCTGAGAAGTAAGCTTGGGAATAATCTGTGAAATATACTAGCTGAAAGAAGTCAGAAAATAATATAAAGAAAATAATGAGTATAAGGCGGCTCTGACAACAAAAACCCTATTGATTCCACTAACTAGAGGATGCTGAAAAGAAATGTAGAAATATCAAAGAAGAACCAGGGGAACAAAGAAGCTCACACATGCAAAGGAAAAGAAAACAGAGGAGGAAGAAGACTTAAAAACCAGACTTAAGAAGACTTAAAACCAGAAACAAAGACTAAACAACCCAAAACACACAGAATTGAAGCACTCATTCTCTCACTCATGCTTGTTAATCTTCTTCTCTTCTCTATAGAATAAATAATTCTAGGGAATAAGAAATGGTAAGAGCAAATAGAGCAACACTGAGCTTGCTGTAAATCATGATGTTGATAGTTCACAGTATTTCTTTTATGATTCTGTGATCCTGCTGAATTTCTTGCAAGCAGTTTCTAGCAGAACTGGAAACAAGCAGCACTAGATCAAATGTTCAGGTTTAAAAAAGCTTTAAGATTTATCTTAAATATTTAGCAAGCAGGATCTGCACATAAGTTGGCACTGCACCTAACTTTATGCATCAGTACAAAATAAATCATCTTCCAGAATCACAAAAAGAACCATTTTTCTTAGAGCATAATGACTTCCATTTATATTTATAACCCCCCATCAGAACTGATGTGATCCTTAAAATGTGTTGTGTTCTTATAAAACATGTGACAATGCATTATATAATGACATTATTTATCAGGCAGAAAGCATTTTCAGTGGATATACTGGATAATTTAAAAAGACCTCACAAGTTGATATACAATCAGAGTCAAAAACTATAGCCCTTTGAAAAATATGAGATGTACTCATTTTATTTGAACACTGGCAATGAAACAGATAATTTTGAGTTATCTTAGCAGTTTGCTTATCCTGAAATTACACTCTTTGGTGTATTTTGCATTATCTCATCAGCTGCTGTAAAAAATATCTATCTGCTTAACTACTGTGTCAGTCAGAGAGCCTTGAATGGACAATAAACTCTGCTGTTTTTCTCTTGGTACATTTATCACACAGGATAGTAGAGGGCACTCTCATAATTTTATTCAAGGGAGTTGGTTACAGTTCTTAGGTGGCTTAAACTGATTCATAGAAGGTAGAATATATCTAAGAACGGGGCTTACATATTTCATTCAATAAATACAGAAAAGTTGTAGTTTAGAAAAACCTGTCTTGCAACAGGAAATTAAAATAAAAGCTTTCCATACAATCGTACTGGTTATATTTGGCATCCTCTCAAACTGATCTGTAATACAGGTGGGGAAAGCTGTTGTAGATATTTGAAAGAATTGTGGCTGTGTATTAAATTATGCTCATCTTACACTGTTCATTACATCATCATGTGTTTCAATTGACCACCACAGCTGTGGCTTTTTCAAGGAACAAAGAGGCATTTGGATGCAACATTTCACATGTGGTAAAAAAACCTAACAGCTGGAGAACCAAAGATACTGCTTTATGCACTGCATTAATTATGATTGACATGCTAACACTAATTTGGAGAGTAATGGATGTGCATTATCCCAGAAACTGTCACCTTGGAATCTGATTACTGCAAGCAGAAGCTGTCTGGGTGAAGAAAAGACTATAATGTCTTCTAATTAATATTATTCTGAAGTGAATAACTGGCCATTTCAGATGCTTTGGAAACATGCAAATTCAATGAACAGTCAAATGACTTTATTTTCCAGTCACTTTATGATAAGGTATCCTTGTGTGTAAAAAGGCATTTCATCAGCTTTAAATGACAACTCTGCTCACACTTTCAAGCATCTTTCCCTTTCAGGCAACAGCTCCAATTTTCTTTAAGTGAGAAGACTTCCAAAGGTTTGCAGCCAGAGAGCCAGCATGCCAAAAACCTTTTGTCACAGGATGAGGCTGGTGTGTCAACAGATCACAGGTCTTTGCTCGTCCCTACCCCTGATCGTCTGACATGTGGGTCCTTGTGAATAGACACAAGATGATATAAATTAGAGGTTCCTATGTTCCTCTATACTTATGGCAGGGCTGCAGCAGGAACAGCTGCTGTTTGAGGATAGGGAGCTCTAACCAGCTACTTGACAGCTGTCTCCTTTTCCCAGCCAAAAGGATCTTGGCAGAGGAGAGACTACTTCCACGCATACAGGGTAGCTGGTGGCAGGGAACTTGAAACAGCTGAAATACAATGCCGATCGCAGTGGCCAGTAAAAATGGACTTGTTATCTTCACTTGGTTGTGACAAGAGCTCCATAACAGATGATAAGAAATGCTTTCAGATGTGGTTTCCTTATGCTTGAGACCATTTCTTGATTAAAAGTTTTCATATTTTTGAGGACTATCTATCATATCATGGATTCATGATGAATACATATGAAATGAAACATGTTCTTTGGAAAAAAGAGCTGTTTTGCTGGAAGATACTATGTACAGTGGTTCATAAAAAGTCCATGAAAAGGATGAGAAAATGAACATACCCAGCCTCAAGTGACCATTTTATCCCTTTCAACTTTACTTTTTCGTGTTGCACTTATTATAGACTTTCAAAACAGAATTAAGATCTGGCTCTTTAGTTTTGTTTTTTCCCCCCTCTAATTTTGAGTAAATATTTTTCCTTTAGTCTTGTCCTGAAGTTTTGCATGGTGTGTAAATTGTCTTAGGGACAATAATTTCTTACTGAAAAATAGATAAAGACTAATACAAAACATAATTTCATTGAAACATTATTAAATATTACCAGTGATTTTCCTTTTCCAAGAAAATTACAGTATAACTGTTCAGGATCAAATAACAAAAGATTGCCCGGGCCAAGAAAAAAATGTATAAATCACAATGTTTTGATCACTCTTATCCTGTTCTAGCATCTTGTCATAGCTGCAGAAGATTCAATAAGCACATCATAAATCTCTTGCATTGCTAAGCCTGAGAACTTCCAAATACAGAAGAAAGTTTCAAGAAGCCTAATTTCATTTATCCTAAATAATTTGCTGAATTTAAAAAAGAAATAAAAATGTTTACCTTTGAAAATGCAACAATTTTCAAAGAGATTGTTGCTAAATACAAGGAGTTCATTACAAAATCCATGAGGTTCCACCAATCATGAATGTAGTCCTGCAGTCCACCATCCCACATCTGTTTAATTTCACCCCAGATAAAACCTGTAAATAGAACATAATTCATTAAGCATGAATATGAAAGAAAAAGGGCTGTGACTATTCTAGACACTTATCTCACAATGGATTGATTCTCCTTACATTAATTATAAAGGGAAGGTGGATAAGTGCTTTAAATTACACATCTAGTTAGGTGAAATTTTATCTTCGCATCAATGTTTCTGGAATTAATTCATCAGGCAAAACAGAAAAAAAAAAAAGTAATCTGCTTGTATAGGGTCAATTTCTTTGATTTTCTTATATTTCTTGTCCCATCATATCCTAATAAGTATAAAAAGGATCTTAAAACTAGTCACCACTGCCAACTTTGTCCATGGTATCTGCTGCAACATAATTCAAACTGGAAAATTTGTGACTGAAGGATTCAATCCAAAATGTTAATTTATTTCAATTGGAAACCACACAATAAGGATGAGAATTTCTATGCCAATAGGAAATTGTCAATGCTGAACTGAAGTCTCCCTTTTCCATAGGAAAGAGTAGTGTCTCCCACAGAATATTTTTTGATGATTCCTTCCTTTGGGACACGAAGGAATGGAAACGAAGGAATGGAAACTCTTTCCAGGTGTACAGAGCATGCACTGCACTGGACACAAAGTGATACAGAATATTCAGTCCCAGTGGAAAATTTTGCAAGCTGTCAGATAAGAACTTGGTGTAACAGCTCCAGAGACAACTATGTGGAGACTCTGTAATGTTATAAACATAAAAACCACTCAAAAGAAGAGATATATGCATAATATGGTATGATAAAAAAACATGGATTATGTATATGTATATTTCATATTATTATCTATAGAGCTTTTTTGATAACAATATCAATAAAGCTTCTAATTTATATCAATTAATTATTTTCTTAAGAGAAATAACTCATTTTTGTGCTCATTAAAGGGCCAAAATTCACCACAAAAGAGACAAGTCTCTCACATACAGACGTTGAGACACAATTAATTCAACATGGCTTTTCTCCACTTGCTTATCACATGTTCCTTTAGAAAATGTTGAACAGATTTTTTGCAGGGGCCTACAGAGTCCTGCATCACTTTAGCCTGGGCTTAATTCACCTTGAACCTTAATATTTTGTCTCTATGGTCTTCTAGTTGACTGCATGGAAAACTTGTGTCTTATCTCAAACATGACCCCTAAGAAGTAATGCCTGGTCTATTCTTGATTGTGCCAGGTAGGTTTTTGAGTTATTTGGAAGTCAGGAGCAGGATAGATGGCAGTAGCACAATTTCACTTTTTAGAGTTTTGGCTTGAGTCTTTCTGTCTCCTGATTGCTTTCAAAAGGAAAGGTTGCCTTCCTTACTACCTTCTTCACTCAAATGAGAAGGGATTCCCATCTTGTTTCTGTCTGTTATCACCAGAAATCATGAGCCTCAGGACTATCCAAATCATCTGACTAGTCCAGCAACTTTTAATTTCATAGGGTTTATTTTCAGTCATACCACCATCACTACTTCAGCATTCTGCAGAGTTGGGGGAACACATTCTGAGGAAGGACCATCGTGGGAACTTGTAGACAGGAAAGTGGAATATGGCCATTTTAGTGTCTACAACAGCCTAGACAGGCAGATTGCAAGTCTATCTTTAGGTTATCAGATAAAACTAATACACAAAATATAGCACTGCTAAGAAGCTAACATTTATTTACAAGCTCCAGTTAATTGTGATAAGTCACAGTGAGAAAACTGTTGAACATTATTGCACAGCATGGATCAACATCTGCCAACAGTGTCCACTGTTGCTGTTAACTGCCCAGATGACATCACAAAGGGAACACACCTTCATAGCCTACTAGGCAGGCTCCTAAATACCTGCTCGTTTCAGTCTGTGTAATGACTTAACCACTTACTCTTCAAAGAGCTGGTCACTCCTGACACACAGTATGAACATGACAACAGTAGGTCTGACTCCCCCTTCCCTCCACAGCCCCCGCCAACCTTCAACATGCAGTCCATAACTGGCAAATATCCCTGCCTGCTTGTCCTCTACCTTTTGGTCATAACATGAAACTGTTGGAGTGGATTCAGAGGAGGGCTACAAGAATGATCAAGGGGCTGGAGTGCCTCTCCTATGAAGAAAGGCTGAGACAGTTGGGGTTGTTCAGCCTGGAGAAGAGAAGACTCTAGGGATGAGAACTTATTGCGGCTTCAATAGACGGGGCCAGACCTTTTAGCAAGGTGTGTTGAACAGGACAAGGGGTAATATTTTTAAACTAAAAGAGGGGACATTCAGACTAGATATAAGAATATTTCTCTTTTTTTATTATGAGAGCATTGAAATGCTGGAAACAGATTGCCATGGGGTGGCAGATGTGCCATCTCTGGAAACATTCAAGGTCAGGTTGGATGGAGCTCTGAGCAACCCGATCTAGTTAAAGATGTCCCTGCTCATTGCAGGAGGGTTGGACTAGATGATCTTTACAGTTCCCTTCCAATCCAAACCATTCTATGATTCTATGATCCCATATTAAGCATCATCAGGTCATAAAAGCAGCTGTTCTGTGGGCTGCAATGTAGCCCTCACATTTCAGATACTGCTCTGAATCACACCTGCTCCACCTGCAGAATTGCTCATAAAAATCACCATTGTGTCACAGGAGCCTGCAGAGACCTGGCTTCAGGATCAGAGGAGTCTTGGAGCCAAAGGATGTGTAATACAGTTATGGTCTCAAAGCCTCAGTGTTAAAGAACTATTCCTTGCTCTTTTTTATTTAATAATACAGGTGTAGCCTGTATTGTTGGGAATACTGCTATGACAGAGAAAGCAGACAGTTACATTTATAGAAGATCCCCAAATAAAAAGGCTTTACACATATTCATAGAATTAAGTATGTTCTTTGGTAATTCAACACAGTTAAGCATTCCTTTTAAAATATGTTTTAAAAACAGAGCAGTAATAGGTTGGGCTGATTAATGAGGTGAATGTTTAAGCAAGAGGCTGTAGGTTCATTAAAGTCTTCTGCTGAGATATATTCTGTGATTCACAAACAGCCAAAGATGTGAGCTGACACAAATGCAACAGGGCTGTTCTCTGTAAGGTCATTGTTCGGCATCATATGCTTTGATAGCACTGCCTAGAATATAATAGAATTATGTACAGATAGAAAAAAATAAATGCTGACTAATGCTGCTGTGTTTGATCTGTTTTGCAAGTGAAAAGGCAGACTGTTTTTCCAAGCACTTCAGAACATGAAATGTAGTTGTGAGGTTAACACTAACAGAGAAATACTGACCTATTATAGAACAGTGGAAGAGAGTACATGGCTATTGTAAATGTGATCATTTTGAATCAGAAACACAACAAATCCAAAATACCAGCAATGTTCAAGTCATTTGGCAGCTGACCATTCCCTTTGACATTATAATGGTGGTGGTTCTAAATTTTTTCTTAGTTCAAGCCAACTTTTATGTTCATTCTGATGTAGGGCTCAGTTTTTTCAAGCAAATGACAATGGAAAACTAGAAATCCTACATTTTTGTTGGCTGTAATGGATATGTGATAGTTTAGTCTACGGCAAACTCCATATCTAAATGCAGTTACTGAGACCTTATAGGACTCCAGAGAACCTGAAACTAGGCTGACTGATAGGTGCTACATTTGTGACAGATGCACAATCCATGCATGCACAGTAGAGCTTTCCAGATGCACAATCCATGCATGCACAGTAGAGCTTTCCAGACATGTCTTTTTGAGGGCAAATCTCTGAAGATACAGAGCCCTCAGGTTAACTGCCAAATATACAACTCCAGTGCAATCTCAATGTGAAAGCTCAGACCAGTCCTTGCAGGTATCAGGTCTCTACAGCTAGGTATCCTGAGGAATGCTCATTTGGAGCAATGAATGCTGGAAGAACTGGAATCTCTAGAGTTGTGTAAATCCTCCTAAGTGTGCCAAAAGGATTATCCTTGAAACGTGTACTTTGATATCCCAAAGCCTTTCTGCAATGCTGAAGTCTTCTTTAAGCTTACATGATGGAGCTATCTTGATCAATGAACTTCAGGGATTCAAAGTTGTGCTGTTTAGGACTAATTTATGGTCACATAACCAGAAATCTTGAAATCTTGTTGTAGATCATAACTATATGTTTCTGCAAGAAGGAGAGATACTGTGTTTTAGATTTTTTTTTTTTCCCATGTTATATTCATTGGGAAACCAGGAAAAGTCTAGGAAAATCTAAGTGTGTGGCTTTTTTAAAAGAAAAGGACATCCAGAGATCAGGGCAGCGTTATCTCTGTGACATTGCACACTTTTCTTTTCTATTTAGAAGACTTATGGACACAATCTGACTTATTATCTAAGGATAATTTTGTGCAATTCCAAAATATGACCTGACTTGATAGGAGAAGACATGCAGCAACAAGACTGTCTAATTGGTGCATTGTTACAGGTAGGAAAGAGATCTAAAGTCAAGGCATTGTCTGCTTATTAATGTGCCAAAGCAGCAATATTATCACATGGTGACAGAGCTCATGTCAGAGTTACATGTTCAGCAGCAAGAAAGACATGTCAGCAAAGCAGAGGGGGCATCAGCAGCCTGCATACAAATACTGTGGAAAAACTGCTAAGAAGAGCCAACCAAATAAAAGGGGTAGATCTAATAGCAAGAGTGTTTAGACAGTCAAAATGGGGACAAGTTCATTACCCAAAGCTCTCTTTACCTCCCTGAAAGGAAACAAGCATCTCCAAGGCCATAATCCTGCAATCTGCAGGTGAGTCAACCTTCCTATTGAATGAAAAGGGAGACATGGAGGATCAGGCTGAATTAAAACAGATGTCTAACTTCCAGGTGCCTGTAATTAGCTGAAATAATTCCACCCAGAGCAGATGTTACTGTTTTAGCTGGATAGTCTTGCTGTATTCTGGTTGTCTCTTTGTTCCAACTGTGTCCTTTCTATCTCTTCACACCAGGTAGATTTCACACCTGCCTCTTATACCCTCACCTATCCATTCCCCATCAACCTGCATTTATAATTTCTTGCCACCTGCAAGGAAATTATCAAAATTATGGATCTCTTCCACCTCATTAATCAAGGACTTTAATTGAAAACTTGAAGGTGAGACTTTCAAGCATTTGTTATATTGTTTATACCTAGATACCGGAGCAGTAAAAGAGAAATAACATCATGGATATTTTGAAACAGGCTGAGAAGATAGAAACTAATGTCATTAAACATCCTGTGGTTTTAATGAGATGAAATAGACATAAATTCAGGGCAAGAATCCCACAGACCACATGAGGCCCTGGAAATGGCAGACACCATGGAGAGGTTTTGTATAGCACTGTGAAGTATTATACATGCAAGCTGATCAATGCAACCACTTGACTCAAGTTCAGTTTGCCTCATGAAAAAGAGGAACTAAAATAGATCATATAAAATAAATTTGGAGAGAAACAAATAATGTGTGTGCTAAGTATATTTTCTTTTTTATAGGAAACATTTCTGAACATTGATGAAAAAAAGTTCTTTCTTCTAAAAGAAACCTTAAATATTGTAAAAATAAATTTTATCCAAGCCAACAAAACAGATATAAATTAAAATACTTTTTACTGAAGAACAAAAGGTGCTGAAAGAAAATGAGACTTTTCTTAGAAAAATACCATCTTTCATTAAAATTACCTCGTAACACTTTTAATAAGTCATTAAGAATTGAGTATTGGATATCACATACTATATATGATCAATTATTGTGTATGTAGATACTATATATATATTTATCTATAGACTTAGATATTGAAGCTGTATTTCCGTTCTTGAAATATTTAGTTATTAGACACTGAGATACCTTTTAAAAAACGTGGACCTACTTTTCTGTTCATAAAGCAAGACTCTGTTGACAAACCTTGCAACTTTGAACAGTGCAGCTGCTCAATGCTCTTATAAATATTCTCTGTCTCTTTGTATAAAGCCTTGGGTTAGACACAGTATCTTTTTGTGCAGTCCGGAAGAAAACTTTCACAGGGTAAAAATATCTATCCTGGCTGATTCATTATCAATTTGCAGTTACCTGATTAAGTTACTCCTTGTAATTTTACTACTAAGGAGCACATCTCTCATTCCCATACAAAAGAAGGAAACAAGGAAGAAATAACTTCCTTATGAAATCCATTGAAAAGTGTGTTAAGATCTAAGACAAAAAATCTTGCATACACCTTGTCTAGATTCCTATCTTGTACTGAATCTTGAACAACTACAAAAATAATTTTGTGGAAATTCACAAAAATGTTATGCCACCTCCACAATTTTTATATATAAATATATATTTTTTATAATGACAATTATGGTTAAAGTCTCACTGTAATTAATATCCAGATTTATCAAAGACGGGTCTGAAAGTCAGTATCCTGAACTATTTTTGATTTTAAAAAGATCTGTGGATCTCTGGCTAGTTTGAGCCTTACCTTTCCCACAAAAGGTTGGTTGCTCTGTGCTATTGTTGTTCCTTAACATTGCAGTGGGAAGCAAGAGATTTCTCAGGATCAATCTCAGCACGTCAAGCTCAGCAACAATCTTTTAGTATATTTCATGGAGAACATATTTTCATTGGACTGTGAAACCATTTAACTGGCAAACTCAACTTTGTACTATTATGTGAACCAGCGTTTTTCACAGGTACGATAAGAAGTGAGACAAGCTGCTAATGATCTAAATCTCTCTGAGGCAAAGGAAAGTAATTTCAAAGAATTCAGCGAGCATTGATAAGGTTTGAAATATCTCTCATGTTCTACACCTGGGCTGAAGGCATATGAAGGTAACAAGAGACATGGAGAAACATGGATGGCATAATTCAGGGGCTTCCAATATCTGGGGCATCTTTTGTTAACAGATTACAGCTACTTCAAATAAATGTGCAGAAAATCGAAAGGATGCCTTCTGCTTGACAGGAAAACAGCTTTTTGGGAGGGCAACAACTGCACACAGTGTCTGGGTCCTGCGTCAGGTTAGGCAAATAGCTGGGAATGACATGGCCAGAGGCACCATTTTAATCCCAGCTCTCTTCCTAGGACAGATACTCAAGTAGCTGAGTCTGGGATTAGCTGGTTTAAATTAACTGTGCCACAACTCAACACCAAGGATACTTAATATCTAACCTCAATTCACACTGTCTTCACTTTTTTATCTGTACAATTTAACTTAATTCCTTATCCCACAGAAAGAGTGAAGATGAGTTTAGTAATGCTTCTAGAGTGCAGTGAAAATGTAATGAACAGTACAAGGATTATGGAGCATTTGAGACTTTTGGATTAAATATATTCTGTCTGAACTGAGAGTATTCAGTACTGGTTCTGTACCACTAGTACGTTTACTCTTCTCTTCAAGAAAAAGTATAATTTCTATGAAACAGTGATGAGTTGCAAATGAAACTGGTCTAGGCATGGCATTATGAGTTATGATGTTTTATATATATATATTTTACACACTGCAGAATGTCAGGTGCGAACGGTTTGGAAACTGAGCATTGAACTGTCCCTCAAATATTTATGGCTTAGTTTCACCACCTAGTCCAATAGCATCAGATTATTTGCTTGAGTATTTATGCAGTAAGGCATCCATCTAAGTGGGGTAGCTGTTCCCTTAGCCCAATTTCTTTAGGAGTGACAGTAACTTGTATCTTTAGACCACACACTTTCTTTCATAACTTGAACAGCAAGAAGTCTGACTTTAACAGTACTATAAATGTCAAAAGCAAATATATGTAATCACTAGTTAAATGTTTTTAGGCAGACTTTTGAATTTCCTTTGCAAAATGTTCTGAAATGGAAAGGAATGGTAGATCATTAGAATTGTGGAAGAATAAAGGAGACTTAACTTACTTTATCTTACTATTACTGCACCTTTTCTTCTATTATTTTTTTTTCCTCCATAAAACACAATTTTGGTAAAGAATAGGAATGTAAGCAAAGAAAAAAATATTTGCTCTCCTGGAGTGTATGCAAAAATAAATTATAACCCTGGATTGATGTTATGTTCAATAATGAGTTGCTAATGAGGTTAATAATGTTCAAATTAATCAAAGATGCTCATCCAAACCACTTCAGGTTCATACACCTAAACCTTCCATACCAGTGGACTGTAGATGGTGTTGGTGTAGGTGTCATGATCCAGAGAATCATTAAAACTACTGTATTTTTTTAATGGGTCACATACTTAAACAGAAGTGTCTAATGCCATTTTAGATGCTCTATGTATCTGAGCTGGTCACCATATCCATTGCCAAAAAACGTACAGGTTTCCTGTAGGGTATTTGTCATAGGTACAACTTCTGTGAATATACTGGACTTCAAAAGTGGGACCAAGCTCCTCTTTGTAGGCACCTAAGTTGCTTTCTTTATGTTTACTTTGATTTCATCTTCTAATTCATAACAACCAAACTTGCTAAATGCCTGATTTTAGAGAAAGGGGCTATGGGCAAATACCTAAATATGGAGATAGAAATTATGCACATTTCTGCTTTTGAACTCTGTTCTACAATAATGTTGTAGACAGAAATTTATCCAGCCAAAAGTATCAGTCCATCCTCCCAGGTCTTTTTTCGTAAGAGTCTATAAATCTCTTCAAAGAAAAAGCATATCCTCATTTACTGCCTGTAAATCTCTATTAAGCTCAACAGATTTATGTGGAAAGAGAGGCATGTGTAATTTTACTTATTATCCTTTAATCTCCATGGCTTCATTGAAACTGCTTGTGGTATGTATTTATCAAAATTGATTTAATATGGAAAATAGTTCTTTGCTTTCACAAAAATACGGTGAAGACAATAAAGAGCAAGTCTTATATCCTACTACCAGAGACAACCTTAATTTATAAAACAATATGTATCCAATGTGTACAACACTGCAATCTAATATTCATTATAGTGTTGTATCTCCAAACATTTTCATGTTCCCTATCTTTGCCAGCACTTACTGCATTCTCTTGGTATCATTAGAATAATATAATGAAGTTATTCTTACAAGGTAGTTAACAGTGAGAAATACGGTTTTCAGGTGTGCATAAGGCTTAGATCCACAAAGGGATACCAGACCTGAAGGCAGAATAAATTAATGTATAGCTTGTCTATGAAACACAGAAAGGCCTGTAAGGCGTTGCTTAAAAGCTCTGAGAGATCTGCACATATGAGGTTGGCATTGCATGTTCAGCTCTAGGCAAGGCCAGAAGAATATTTAGGCATGTAGGAAACTGCTCATCCCCTTCTCTCCTATTAACAAGTATCTAAGGATTTGAACATCTCAGTACTGAAGACCTAAAACCTCATATTTGGCAGCCCAGTTGCATGAAGGGGTTTAGTCATTGAAATATTCCATGATTAAATGTCTAAATTAAGTACACAGTACTGAAAGTAAAATTCACCATGTAAGAAATCTAAATTCCCCATAAATTGAATTTTATGCTCACTTTGAGTTTCAGGCACCTAGCTGAGGTCCACAGTCTAAGAATACAGAGTGCTAAGACAGCCTAGACAAGAGGAACATTGGAACTGTTGAAAGAAGAATCAGTCTCGATCACTGCATCTCACCAACACTTAGAAGCCTATCTCAGAGCTTTAGTTAGATGTATACATGAGACTGAGTATCAGCGTCCAAAACACCTTCCTTTCATGAGTCCAAAACACCTTCCTTTCATGAAATGCTTAAGCTGTATTCCCAAGAGTAGCGAGAATGTTTGGTATTTGCAGCTTTATGCCTAAAATTCTTGCACAGGGACCAGGAAACCTGCGTTTACCCAGCCTGAGGAAAGACTGTACCTCTATCCCAGGAGAGTACTAAGGCAGAAATAATGGTGTGAGGCTAAAACATTCACCAGCCTTGCTAAAAATGGGAGAAAGGGAGACAAGAGAGGATTAAAGAAGACAAACCACTCAACAGGTGTCTTTAGCCTCTTTACTAAGAGCGCCTGCTAGGAAGCAAAGGCATCGAAGTTAAGCTTTGCACACTCACTGTAAGCCTTTTCTGTTTATTCTCAAGCTATGTGGTTGTAACAAATGTGAAATATTTGAATACTAGAGGAAGAAGCACAATGGTACTCAATTGGAAAAAGGACTAAATTCCGATGAGTATCTCAGGATCCTACCAAACCTGCTTCCATCAGCAAAATATTGTGATTGCAAAAAACCGTCTGGTTGCATTGAATATTTGTTTATATGATAATTTTATATTATCTTGTAAAAGCAGAGTTCTTGTTTGCAGTTCTAAGACATGCCTGTGGGAGGGAAGTTTCCCACAGCTGGTGGAAGTGTAAGCAAAAGGAACATTCAGACAGACATTGTTAAGGAAGAGAACTCCCTTTATTTTCTGTGCTCTATTTAAACACTGTAAAAGACCACTAAGGATAGACAGAGCACTGTTTCGTCTAGCCTAAACTGTGGCTGATCTTGAATGCTTACGGAAAGGATTTGAAAACAGGATAAGGTAAAAGCTTCCAGGTTTGCTATGTTAAGGGGTATCCCTAAGCAGAGATCATATCTCTGTCACTGTGAGTAGGAGCCATTGATTAAGGCTGATTGTGAACATTATGGATGGGTTTCAGCAACCAAAACACAGTGGAGACACATTTACAAAGGCTTTTCAAATTCAGGGTAGAATTTTCCTAGAATATCTAGGGATACATGTGGCTACCCATATTTAGCTGGAGGTCACGGCACGACTGAAAGTGTTTTCCCAAAGAAAATGTCTCCTGACATTTTTATTGTAATCAAAAAAGACATTTTTCTTTGGTCTCAGTTTTGTAAATGGCAAGACCATTCTAGATTACATCTTAAACACAAACCAACACATATGAGCCAACAGCACCAACAACCAAAGAATAAAATAAAATCATCTACACAGAAAATGTTCATCTTAGATATTTTAAACCTGCCCAACATACAAATAACTGAGTAAAATGTCCTATTATGATAAGATTCAGGCAGTCCTGACGAGAAGGGGCTTTCCTGATGTTAAAATAAATAATTTCATTAGTAGGTCCCCAACATAAAAGCAATATTATCTGACTGAAATGAACCTAGTGGATGGCCATCAAGCTGACTGGGGGCTGGACCACATGATGTACAGGAAGAGATTGAGGGAGCTGAGTTTGTTCAGTCTAGAGATGAGAACACTTATATAGGGCTGTTACTGTGATCATCCACTAATGAAATTGCTCCTTATGAATAACTGGGGCCAGACTTGTCCTAGAGATGCACATTGGAAGGACAAGAGATAATGGTTGCGTGTTGTGGCATGGGATATTCCAACTGATAGCATGAAAAAAGTTCACCAGTGGCTAGACACAGGCATGGATTGCTGAGAGAGGCAGTCTGATCTATCACTGCAGTTAGCCATGGTGAGCAGCAGTTTGGACCAAATGGCCTTGAGTGGTCATTATGTGCATTATCCTTCTTTCTAACAAGTTGTATTCCAGTTTTGTTTGGGATTATATTCCTCTTCTGTACTTTATTTGTCACTACTATTTATGTACTGTGTTATCTTGCTGTCTACATTATCCTTTATATCTGCTCCCTGGAACACATCAATTTGTACTGTTTAAGTTTTTACACAACACTTTCTTGACCAAATTTAGAAGATGATGCACAGTGTACTTGCTACTTCTATAATCACTTAATCTGAAGTGTCTTGCTGTGCTGTTGGTTTGGATGTACATTGTCCTAAATACTGAAAAGACTGACACTCCCATATATCCCACTAGCAGTCTGCTGACCACAAATGTCTTGCAGTTTGCACAGTTCCCAAACATCAACATTCTCTATAAATTCATGTACTCCAATAGCATAAACTGCTCTGACAGAAAGGATGGGGAATGCATTGTTAAAGATATCCAGTAAGGCTGCATTCCTGCTCCAGGCAGTATTCTGAATAACACAATTACGATGAACATTTAAAGATGCCCATAAAAGAGCAAAAACCTCATCAAAACAAATTTGCCTTTAAAATGTTCTTTTTGCTTCAGCCACACCAAACAACTTCCAGGGAGCTTTTTAACCACATGTACTATGCACTGAATTTGTCTGGTCATTGGCTTTCTCCTCTGAATTTTGGAGCATTCCCAATGCCTGCTGTGAGGACATTTAGCACGGTCACAGCTAGGTTTGAGCTAGGGTTCAGGGCTGAAAACCAGGTATGACAAGTCTATAGGGATCAATACAATACTTATATGAGCTGCAGTTAAAGCACACAGAAGACTAGGCTGGGTCTTATATGATTTCCCCTTTGCATCACTGTTATTATGCTCAGAGGCCACTCAGAAACTGGATGGGGAATTAGTTGATGGAAAATATTTTTCTTCCTCCCTTTTTTTCACAAGATGGGGTTCTTGTTTTTCTTGTCTTTTTTCAGAGGTGATGGATTCTCAAATATAGGAAACAGGCCTATGTTTCTAAGTGTGAAGCATTTGGCATGCTTGGAAAATCTGAATCAACAGCTAATAAGGAAAACAAAATTAATTTTCCTTAGCAGCAAAAGTTTGTTTCTTATTTGTTTAGATGCAAGGACCGGGGATTCTGACTCTTCTTACTGAGAGATTTTTCCATAACTGCTTCTTAGAGCTGTAACATTAGCTCTGTTATACTGACTTATCGTTCCACAGATAATCACCACATACTCTAACACCACTTGTGTAATCATCTAATCACGTAAAAGACAAAATTAATGCATAAGTTTCCTTAAGAGACTTTTAAAATTTAAAATTGATAGTCTCCATGGAAATGTAGCCCAATACAGGTTTTTTCTCTGAGCCTCCTACTCTAGTGATGCTTTTAATGTGCTAATTATGCACATTCAGCCTTCTATTACATAGTAGTAGGCAAATGATAAATACTCCTTGATCGTTGGAGAATTTCAGATGTAATGGACAATCTTGAAACTTAAGCTCTGTGAAACGTACATGTGCTGAAATTCATGTTGATAAGAAGTCTGGAAAGCAGAGTTCCTCTTCCGCTTATCATTTTAAGGAAGGTAGATACTAAAATGAAAACTACATGAAGACCTATCTGAACTAAGAGAAAGACAAATAAGGAATTCTACTGTTTAAAATGTCAATAGTTTTGACATGCTGTAACTGCTCCAGGATAGCTTTTGCTTTGAGAAGCGGGTTTGCTTAGTCATGTTTCCAACTTTAGAGAAAAAGTGTAATCCTAGAGCCACATTAGTTTCGTCTCAGATCTCCACATTTTTTGTTTATATCCAGAAAATACAAAGGTACATCAATGTACCTCAAATTTAGGTTCCCTTGTGTAATTCAAGAATGCCACATTTACCCTTTTTAAGGGTACTGCATAACTGTATAGTTTGAAGAGATTTGATGACAAAGTTATGGCCTGGAAACTAATCTTAGCCTATTGATAAGGACTTTATCTTATTAAAAGTTGAATAGACCACAGTTTGAATACATGTGAATATGAAAACAGTAGGTTTTGTCTGAGATTTGTTCTTTAAAAAAAAAAAAAAGCTGAACTAGACAATAGACATGCTGTGAGCTGGTGTCCTGTGGAGATGTATGTCTGTCTTCATCAATGATAGAGGGAATTCAGGTACTTAATGAATTACCTGAGTTTACAATAGGACTTATTATTTGGATGGGCTAAGGCACTACAGCAACTAAAGTCTGAAAACTGAACCCAACAAACCTGAAACTGGAACTACAGAAAACCACTAGTAAGGAAGTGCTAGAGATCAGTGAGTAAAATACATCATTTGAGATGTAAGATATTTTGGAAGGCACAGCTTCTCTGAACATTGAAGTCTAGACTAACCACAAGCTATTTGACCACATGGTATCCAACTATTTATCTTTTTTCATTCTCATGAATATATGTTTATGTAAGGAATTCCCTTGACTTGACCTGTACTGCTTGCAGAGGAAGGGCTTATTCAGCACAGGCAGTACCTGGCATAATCTGCCCATTATAGATGGGCAGTACAGACTATACTGCAAATATTAATGCTGCTTTTAGAAATGATAGTCATCTTGATAGTCATAATTCCCAGGGTTAGTGGATTCTTCAAACATGTGCTTTGGGATGCTGAGTTACGTAAACCCTTTCCTATATAGAAAACAGTGTCAGAGGTTGAGGGCAATGGAGGTTCTTCCTCTTCCCACTGGATGTTTTCTGGAGAGGAGATAGTCACCAAAATTTTAGAACTGCCTTTAGCTGAAACTAGCCCTTGCCCTTCTCAAATCGTGCCTTTTTATCTGGGCTCTAGTTTCTTTCTTTAAAAAGACAGGTTAATGATAAAACCCACTTTGGCACATTGAGGTCCTTGTGTCAGCTATGCATTTGTTCTTATTATCTTTCAGTACTGGGATACTGAAAGAAATAAGAAAAAAAAAGCTGGATAGATACTGACCACTTGCTATTTTGGAAGGCCAGACAGAAAAGCTACTAATATCTCGTCTGGGAATATGACAGCACAGAAGAGGCCCCTGCTCCTTCTCAGCATTGCAGCATTTATTTCTAGGGAAATAGTGTATCAAACTAATGATTTTTACATTGGTTTCTTATTTCTTGATGGAACAAACCTGGGAAAATTTACTGGAGGAATTTTTTTAATATTTAAATGTTTATCTCATTCACTAAGTTAGTCTGACTTGTCTGTAGTCATTCTAGGCAGCCTGCCATATCAATTAATTTGCAATAATACTAGATGTTGGCTTTTAAAAATGTTACTAGCAATATTTACCCAGCAAACAACAACACACCTTACAGTGAAAGCTGGTGGTGAGGACTGTTTTATGGTGTGCTAGCATGGGGAAAACCTCAGAAAGCAGTTTATTTGTGGAAGGCAGGTCCTTCTGAAAGGCTCCTGACAAGTAAGTCTAAACAGAGTTTTCAGCATGGTTGTTTTCTGAAGTGAAAGACTGATTGTAGCCCTGCTTCCTACTTCCTGCAGTGCTCTATTAAGGAAAAGCAGTGACTTAGTCTTCTCTGGAAGTATCAGGCACTGACAATTAGTGCACTATAAATTCAACACTGCACTGTAAATTTTATATGATCAATGATGCCAAAAGCCTTGTCAGTTTTGTTGCTCTAATACAAGCCAGGTGTTTGGGAAAAGTTGCAGCAGTGAAGAGAAACAGCATTTTAATGGGAATCTCTGAGAGAGGTAACAATATCTAAAGCTCACCAAAACATTTCAGAAAAGTTCATACATGAACTTGTCTGTGTCATGACAATTTAAATGAAGATGCCAAACTTAACTTCTTGCAGGTAAGTCTACTAAGTCCCTCCTTCTACAGTTTAATTTCAGTAAAGACCAAGTATGCATGGCCTGACCTGGTACAACTTATGTTGGTTGCTAAAATAAGAAACAAGGAAGAGACCAAGACATAGCAAGAGAGATACCATCTAGCAGGGTAGACACACAAAGGTGGGAAGGATGTAGGACTGTCCAATTAGATAGGATGAACAATCACACAGGAAGACATTTAAGGCTGCCATGGCTTTCAATAATCCCAGACTGAAATTTTTATTTTAAACTATCATGAGATTGGTAACCTTTTCCATCATTTAAAGAATGCTAGGGGATTTTTGTATTCCTTCTGAAGTAAACTATTTTGTTTCAAGTTGAATTACAAGTTCTCATCAATGGTTTTGCACAGAAAATAGTACTCTGCATACATGTTTTAATGAAAATACTCACTTCAAAATGCTGATCAGCACTAGCTGCAATAGGTGGTCTGTTGTATTTGAAAGAAGCAGACTTTAAGTAACTAAGGTTAGTGATAACACTCCGGAAATGACACTATGTCTCATTCTAATACATGAAAAATAATTATCATGGCAAAGGGACACTTTTTTTAAAAGTATACTAAAAATTAAAATAAAAAATAATCCTTAGAAGAATGAGAACAATTTCTGGCCTGGAGAAAATAGATATTAAAAAGAATATCAATATGTATGTTTCAGGGCACTGCTTAATCGCAGGAAGGAACCCCCAATATCTTTTTTTTCTCTCACTGTAATATATCAGGTGGTGACACTTTGAATTTTTAAACTTTTCCCAGGTTGCCTACTACTCTTGCTAGGCACTGGAGAAGATGGACCATTTGCCTGTTTTGACTGGTTGATAATTCATGACAGATCTCTCTACTGTATCTTCCTGCCTCAGGAATGCTTGTCAAAACCACAGGGGTCAAAACACTTTTCACTGTATTTTCTTTAGTAATACATTTACCCAGGACCCACGGTAATATCATCCACTCGACGATGGTTGGTGGTGGTCCCTGCATGCTCAAGTCTGACCTGTCAATGTGTTGAGAAGCAAGCAACAGCAGGAACAAAAAAGTCAAGTAGGAAGCAGTATGGCAGATAAATTTGATAAATGGCTTTCTGATGAACAGCCCTAATGGGCTTTTGGGTGCTATCAGGTAGCACACAGAGAAGACTGGGAAAAGAAGTCCTATGACAACACATGTCAACATCTTCACAGCCCAGTGTCGCCTCCTCCATCCAGGGAACTCGTCGTACCAGCGGGATGCAAGCAGCTGCTGGCAGTTGGGCTGAGCAACAAACTACAGAGAGAAGAAGAAGGGAAGACGGTTAGTTCCTTGTTAGCTCTGTAAAGTTATTTCCATGCCATGTATGTTAAAATAAATAACTTTTGGATAGAGATTAAAAAAAAACAACCTACGGCCTGTGCAAGCACACTCATAGTGGTAATACCAGTGAGATGGGGCTGGGTCAACCTGTCCTTCCTTCAGTGCAAAAAGCAGAGCATAAAGCCTTCAAAATTCACTTTTCGTGATAAAGCTTGAACCTCCCTGTCAGTTAAGTACACAAAGAGCCGACAGACTGTATAACCCATGGACCTCAAAAGTTGATTTCAAAATGAAAAAGAAGTTCACAAATACTTCCATTATTCCATCAGCAACATTTGTGGAGAATTCACAGAACATGAGGTGGAAGTCACTATGAAAAATAAAAGCATGACAAAGATTTGTAAACAGTAAAACTGAATTCCACAGCCATGAACAAACTATTCTCAGTATGTTCCCTGCTAATTCTCTAAAAATCAGGCTTACGTGCTTTTACACTGACAAAACTCTTAAAGATACATTACATAATTCTTGCACAATATGAACTAAACAGTAGCATTCCACAGTGTGTCACTAATCCTTGTCAGGATATATTCTTATCCTGTACATTTTATGGTCTGTTTGTTCTCCATCACTGGATATCAGTTTTTAAAATATGATTCTTAGAATTGAATTTCACAAAAAAACCCACAGACCCAGTAAATATTTAGTATTTTTCAGATAGCTTTTCAAAAATGCTTTAGGTATATTCCAGGGATTTATGTCATATTTTTATTTGATCGCTAGTTTCTGTTTTCCTTAATGCTTTCTTCTATAAAGGGGACATAGAGAGGCAGCATCCTAGACTTGACATAAGGGATATAGAATAGAAGCAACATATGCATCAAAGAGAGGTAGAGTTATTCCATGTTGTTTACAAAAAAAACCAAAACCAAACAAACAAAAAAAAACCAACCACAAAAAAAAAAAA
>WUAM01000287.1:92084967-92110918 GCA_024336885.1 Actenoides hombroni | reverse complement strand
TTTATTTTAGAAAGAATATATAATCATAATAACTCATCAGTTCTTTACTGTAGCACAGTATTACCTTTAAGTACCCATTTCATTGTATTATGAAACATGCAAAGACATTAAAAAAAATCCATTTGCAATACAGTGCTCATTTTTACACTTACAAAGCAGTCTAACAAAATTTGAGGTCCAAATTAAATTCTCATTCTGAGATCAGTAGGAAGTTTAGTATATGTTACATAGAAAAAGAATGTGGTTTCTCATCTAGAAATGAAAGCTGTCAAAGGAAAGTTACTTCCTTTTTGACTTATGTACAAGTGGGTTATTCTGTAACACAAGGAACTACCCCTGATACCATTCTCCAACAGATGAATGTTAAAGATCTTTTGGGGGGAAGGAAGCAAAACAAATTGTTTATCATAAACTTTTTCTTAATGATACTAGTCACAACCAGATTGTCTGTTGTGTTGGTTTGTACTGCCATTGCAGCCAAGCTGGTTGGAAATGTTAGCTCTGAGGTCTGCTGCTTTGTCACACACATTTTCCAATGACTGTGCTCCTGTTCAAAAAGACTTAAGCTCAATTACATTTTCTTTCTCTACAACATTTTACTTTTAATATTTTACATATTTTCCCAGATACTCAATGAGAACCCAAGCTCTTTTGAGTTATTTTACCTTCAAATTTAGATGTTAAAATGCTTTGTCCACTGGTTGTGAAAGGTATATTTGCTCGGAACTAATGACAAATTTAAGTTCCAGCCTCATTAAGTAGACTCCTAAATTCAGTAGATTGTAATTCCCTCTAGAGACATCACTGCATATTCTTTCCTGTACCTTTCCCCAAAGATTATATTTGTGGATTCCAGCACTTTGTGAGGACTGGTTCATTAAGACAAATAATATTTAATTGCAATTTAAATGCCCTAACATTATTAACTGGATCAGCACTACACTCTCCTTTCTAAAACTTAGGCACCATGTTCTCGACTCCTTTGGGTATAGTTATATCATCAGTTTTCTGCCACAGGCCAGAAGCCCTGATTCCTGTGCCAATTACTGTGAATCTTCTCATGTTCGTCCTGTCTCAGTCTAGTGCCAACCGGAGCAGACTATCATTATAATCATGATTCTTGCTGGATTCAGACCACTGGGTCAATTTTTCCTCAGTGCACCAGCTTCTATACCATTAGGGCAACCTGCTTCAGATCAGGTCCCTGTAGTAAAACATGTTCACAGAATAGAGGCCTCATCATAAGAGTTTACACTGCTCTCATCAAGAATAGATGACAAAGCTAGGGTTTTTTTAATTGTAATTGTCTTATTGTTTAACTTCAAATATGAGGAGGAAGAAAACAAAAGAAAAACATAAAAATGAAGACTGAAATGCTTAATTCAAAGGATTAATGATAATGATTAGTATACAAATAATGACATTGCAGTTTTTCATTAAAATGTTTTAAATTTTCCTTTTGCCACATTGACACAAGCAGAAGCTCTTTTGATTCATTACTCTTTCTCAGTAAAATGAATCAGCACAGAGGAAACTATTAAATATCTGTTAAATAAGTCAAGACTTATCTGTAATTGCAGTGACTGTGCTTAACTGCTTAGAAAAGCCAATAGCAACTGAAACTAGAATGCAGTTCTAAGGAACCGTCTATGCCTGAATAGCCTTGTTAGACTTCCCAGTGGTAAAGAAAAGTGAATCAGTTGTTGGGCTTTGGAGTGAGTGTGCAATACAGCTCCAAACTTCAGAACTGGGATGCCAGTACAATGCTTCTTGTTCCCATTCAGGCCAAGTGTCACACTCACCACAATAGAAAACATTTTTTTAGGGAAAAACAATTAAAGATCTCCTGAAAGTATCTGAAGAGAAAATATAATATGAACCTGTTTCTGTTACATTGAATTCCTGTTTTTACACACCTAGTCAGTATATTTCCATGCCTAGCACACAAAAAAATAAGACTGATATTTATATGCAAAAAACTACACGTGGGTCTGAATAACCCTGTGCAACAGTATGGGCTGGAATTCGTTGCCTAGGGACTAGCTTTGCAGAAAAAGAGCTGGAGACACTGTTAATCAAGAAGCTGAATATGACTGGGTCCATGCAGTGCAAAAGTATACCTTTGAGCTGCAGCAGCTTAAGTATAGCCAGCATGTCAAGGACAGTGAGAATTCCCCTTTCTTTTGCACTTGTGAGGGCTGTGTCCTGTTTTGGGTCCCTCAATACAACAGGGACATGAGCAAAGTGAAACAAGTCCAACAGGGCACCTCCAAGAGGTTATGGGGCTGTCTTCTGTGAGGTACAGGGGCAGAGGAAGGGAGTGCAGTGTGGTCAGCCTCAAAGAGAGAAGAATCATGCTGGGAAATAAATTCTTGTCTTACACAAATGAAAGAGAGGTTATGGACAGAAGTAGGCTTTTCTCAGGAGCACAATGAAAGGATAAGGATGATCATAAACTGCATCAAGGGCAATTCTAGTTTGAAAAATATTATTCCCTACAAGAGTAGCTAAGCACTGGCACAGGTTGTCCAGGAAAGATGTAGAACTTCCGTCCTTTGTAAATATTCAAAACTTGGCTGGGCAAGTTCCTTAGCAACCTGTTTCATATTCAGTGTTAGTTCAGTTTTGACCAGGAGGGTGGACTAGAAGATCTTGAGAGATACCTTTCAATTATTTTTTATGATTCTACAAGCTTACTGCATTAAGCCAAGTAGCTTTACCTGGGGCAGAAAAATTCTTATTAAGAGCCATAGTAATTGTGTTTACAGGTTTGAAATTATTTATTCATTAACTGCTCAACCTGAAGGGGTTAGGATTCAAGTTGGTTGCAATCCCACCATATAACAGAAATAACGAGTTCCCTCACATCCAGCTCATTGAAACACTTTGTCCACTTCTGTAGCTGCCACATCACCAAAAGGAAAAGTTACAAATTAATAAACTAACCCTTCAAAATTCATAAGGGAGCTGCAAATATGTTGAAAGCAACTGAATCACAGAACACAGTGTGACTTTAATTGGAGAGTAATTAGCTGGGAAAAGCTCTGAATTAGGGAAGGGTAGGAAAGCAACTAAATAAGCTAGATTCTTCCTCTGGGTGTTGCTTGCTCATCTGAGAATTTCTATTGACATCACTGGAGACAACTCTATTCCTCATTTGCACAGTTTGTTGCAGAGGACAAAACAAGGTAGAGAGACAGCTCCTTTTTCTCTTTTTGAACATCCTTTTATATTTGTGCAGGGTATTGAGCTCTTTGAAAGAAATCTGACTGTATATATATATATATATCTTTTGTCCCCCTTTTCTCCATTTTCAGTCTGTTTGTCTGTTTCTGTGAACCTTTTTGGAGTAGTGATATCTTGTCAGATATTTTGATTTCATCTGTGGAAACAATGGTAGTCAATCACCTTCCACTAGCACTAGTCAAAACTAGGTTTCACTGATTGTTTTGCTTTATGAGGTGCCATCCTTCATTCTGATGTGCAAAATGGATATGACCACGACCATTCTTGACTCCAAGTTTATGCTCTTCTAGCCAAGTGATAAGAAAGCCAACAATGGAGTCACGTTGAACTCCAAGATTTCCCACTTTCTTTAGAAGAGTGTGGAACTGAAGATATCAAAGTTCTCCAAAATCAGGGTGAATCCAGTTTCTGGAAAGCATAACACTTATTTGAAGGCTGATTGAATATAGGATTAAAGGGATGAGGGAAAAATAAAAATACAGACTGATTACAAAGTCATTTAAACTAAATAAAGCAATGAACTGCATATTTTTCTCTTGAATGTTCTCTATTAGCATGTTGTAGGGAGGTCTGGCTTTGTAGTGCCATTAATACTTAGGAACAGAATGCATACAGTCACTCAATCTGCTTTTCTTTCTCTTCAAATACTTCAATGCTTTTCATCTTTAAGTTCTTCTTGTTTAACTTGGCTGTGTGTTTATCTGAGAATGTTAACAGCTAAGAAATCAGACTAATCAGGCAGTTCCTACATAAAGACTAAGCTGAAATGACAGGACTTTGGCAATGATGCTCAGTGAGCATTATTGTGAGATCATCTGCAGAAGAAGTGCATGTGAGTCTTCAGCAAATGCATCAATTGTATCAGTCAAGTGTGGCCTTCATGAACCTTCCCCTGGCTGCTGGACATGATGTTTTAAATTTTTTTCCATTATCTGTACAATTCACCTTTGTTCCCAGTTCTTCCTTTAAAAGACTTCAGCGGCACTGCTCTTGAATGGCTGGTTGACAGCCACTGTGTGCAGCTTCTGCAGTTTAAACACATAATATGAATCTTGGAAAGAATTACAGGGAGTACAAGTGCTTGTTCAAAAGCCCTACTCTCCAAAAGCTCCTTCACACTTAAGAATAGGTTGTGGTTGAAGAAAAGGACCTTCTCACATGAACAGAACTAAGAAATCCTCTGCTTGCCCATAATCATAGAATGGCTTAGGCTGGAAAGGACCTCAGAGATCATCTAATCCAACCTCCCCGCCATGGGCAGGGATGCCTCTCAATTAGACTAGGTTGCTCAAGGCCTCATCCGACCTGGCCTTGAACACCTCCAAGGAGGGGGCATCCACAACCCCTCTGGGCAATCTATTCCAGAGTCAGAAGATACCTACATAATAGGGGAAGATACATACATCTGTTAATGAAATTCTGTGCACCCAGCATCTAACAGCCTAGAGAAATAGTGACAGTCCTTGGGTAGTTCTTTACCCTTACGAAGCTCTGCTATTTGTGGCAAAACACTGAGTTTGGTATCTCAGATGAAAGCCTGGAGCTACTCTCACTGTTCTTCTTCAGAAAGTTGTCTGAACACTGTTGGTTCAGAGTGATGAAAAATTCAATAAAAGCCTGTTTTACTTGAATTTTACATATGTGTCACTTTTAGGGGTGTATGTTCAGGCTACACCTAAACTGAAGAAATCAAACAGTGACTGAGTTTGAGCACTGGACCCCAGTCATCCCCACTACCTCTTTGCTCTTGCTTGGGTTCAGTTTTAACTTCTCTAGATGGCTCCATTCAAGACAAATCTGCAACTTGTTATAGCCTGTTTGCATACAAATCCCTTAGTATCACTTGGTCTTAGGGTCAGGCTATGGTCTGCTTTCATTTAGCAGTACAGACAACGTCTCAAAGACCAGTTCTTTGCATAGTATTTTACTGACCTATGTCATACATTTCTGTGTTAGACAGCTGTTTCTAAAATTCATTGCATGCTCCTAGAAACTGAATAACTGAGATGTTTTTGTTTGCCCAACTTCCATAGATATTTCTTATGAAGATGGAGTAGAACACATTGGCTTACAGTTACGGGTAAAGGAATATATCTTATTTTAAAATGTGGAGAAAAAATGACCATTTACAAAAAGCTAGAAATGGAAAAGGCATATGTGGATAATATAAGCAAAGACTGTGTTCCAGTCCCTGAAGGTCTGAGGATAAATTCTTCCTTGACAAATCACAGACAATTTGTTCACTGACAGAGAAATACACTCCACAGGCTGTTATCACTGCCTGCATGACATGTATGCCCTCGATTCTGCTCCAGCAAGTCAGAAAGGGTACATTTCTAGGAAGGAGCTGCTCTTTAATCCTTGTGAAAGATAGCTCAGTGGTACTCAAAGGAGTATTTTTTTCTGCTTCCTTTGCACTCTGTGGTGTTAAGCATATGTATCCTGATCATATGCATGAAATCATGATTCTCTAAACTGAAATGTATTCAAAAATAAGACATATGTTATAATTAAAAATAAAGAAAC
Organism: Actenoides hombroni; assembly: GCA_024336885.1. Lineage (NCBI taxonomy): Eukaryota > Metazoa > Chordata > Aves > Coraciiformes > Alcedinidae > Actenoides > Actenoides hombroni. The sequence continues at coordinate 92,105,146 of WUAM01000287.1, read as the reverse complement.
TTTTTGCATAGTAAAGGATAAGTGACTATAGAAGAAAAAAATCCCAATCAAACCTACAGAAACACTGAAGTTCCTATGTGACATGTAACATAAATTTAAATTGCAGATATACTTTTCCTATTTTCTGCACTTATATAAAACATACAGACTTTAATGAAAACAGCCAGCTGGAGGACTTTTGCCTTGACCCACGGTCAGGCTGGGTGATGCCTCCTGAGCTAGAGTCATGTTCAGTATCGATTTTTCTCCATTATATCCAGCCTGATGCTATAAAGTTTTCATGCTACTAACATCAAATACTGTAATCAGGGAAGTAAGACCTCTTCTTTACCAAACATCCCTCTCAAATTTACTCCTTAAATACCCCCTTGATGACGTGAGGTAAGTCCCCTGTTCCTTTTACTTACCACTGCTTATTCTGTGCCAGTGAGCTCCAGCTCTGACAGAAGCTGTAGTGCTCCTAACTCCAGCCTCCATCAGTATAACAAAATTGTGATTTCCTCAGCATCCAAACACTTCAGTGAAAGACAGAGAGAATGGCAGCCCAAACAATCTGTACTTGGTAACTAAATGATAATGTCAAGTAAATTACATTGTAATTGTGCAGGGAAACAGCAGCAGCACTCTGTAACTGTGAGCTCCTTTATTGCTTCATTTCAGAACTACGATGATAATCCAATATCAGTTTTGGTGTGTTTTTTGTTTGTTCTTTTTCTTGTTTGGTTGGTTGGTTTGGTTGGGTTTTTTTGGTGGTTTTTTTTTCCTGGTTTTGTGGAGGTTTGTTTGGTTTTTTGTTTGGGTTTTTTTTGGTGTGGAATTTTAGAAACAGCAACAAGGGATCTGACACACAAACCCCTTAATTTAATAACAGACAGCTCACAAAGGCAAAAACTCACCTTCTGTTTTGAAAAGAAGACTTGATGGTATATACCTCACCAATGCTTTCAGAAAATGTTTTTCTTTTTCTGAAGCACTGAACTTGCTGGCTTGTTATGAAACCTAGCTTTTTCACAGAAGTTGAGGGAGGATAGAAGCCAAAGTACTTCAGGCTCAGAGAATAATATTTATGTTTGTATTGGCAGAATATTTATATTGGCAGTTTTAGGACTATGGTCAATTTATGCTGATTGCATTCATGAGGAAGGAAGGCAGAAAGCAAGGGAACTTCTTTGCCTTAATTTTCTTTTTGAAAATTGCAGGATAATAATTTCAACTAAGTGTTTTGAGGTGGTATTATCATATTTTTTAAAGAAATTGTAGAGGAATAATAATATACAATTGTTAAATAGTTAATTGTTAAAATTTCTTGTTGTTGTTTTTACCACTTCTGCTTTTAATACCATGTTCCTTGGGGGGTGGTGTTGGGGGTGTGTGGAAGGGGGGCCAGAAATAGAAATCTGTAAACAAAACACTTTCATATTCTACCTTCTGATGTAATAATTTTATGCTGATTCACCCTTAATAATTTATAAAAACATATTGCTTGGTTATTTCAAACTCATTGAATTATATGTAAAGTTAGATATCCCTGGAGTACCGCTACAATATTAATAACAACAATATTCTTTCTGAACCCTTAAAAGCTGTTAAGGGTTAAAAAGATGCAACAATGTTTCTCTGTTTATGCTTTCAGCTGAAATGCCAGGGCATATACCAGCAAACACATATGAGAAAGACTAATGTGGTCAGATTTCTTAATACTACAGAAGAGACAGGCAAGTGTGTATCATCCTGTGTACATTTGATGACAGCTTCACAAAGCCTTCCAAACACACTGCAGATACAGCATATTGCTCCTCAGTTCCCGTCATCAGATCATAGGACAATCCAGGGTAGAAGGGACCCTTTAGTAGGAGGTCTCTTGTCCAACCTCCTGCTAAAACCAGGATCACCTATGAGATCAGACTGGGCTGCTTAGGGTCTTTTCCAGTTAAGGCTTGAAAATCTCTAAGGATGGAGACAGCACAACCCATCTGGGAAACCTGTTCCACTGCCTGACTGTGACGATCATAGGGAAAGCTTTTAGTTTTCTCTTAATAACCAGTCTAAACTTTTCTTTTTGCAATGGATGCCCATTATTTATAGTCCTTCTGCTGTGAACCACTGTGAAGAGCCTGGCTCCATATTCTCAATGATGTCTCTGTACTCAGTGGGGGTGATGTTAGGTACACCTGAAACTGTCTCTGCTCCAGGCTGAACAGATCCTGCTCCATCATTTCCTCCTCAGAGGGCAAGAGCTCCAGACCCCACAGTCTCAGTGGCCCTCCACTTAACTTGCTCTGGTTCATTGACATATCTTTTGTATTGAGGGACTCATAGCTGGATGCAGTATTGAGATGATTTCGGATGATTGTTGATTAGAGTGGGACAATCACTTATCTCAATACACTGCTTATGTTCCTGTTAATACAGTCCAGGTTATCGTTAGCCTTCTTTGCTGGTGGTCCTTGTTCATCTGGAGGTGTTCTCACCCTCTGAGCTTGACCACCCAACCATTTTTTTACCTATCCTGTTCTTCATGTGTGGCATGTCCTAGGTGATCCTGCTCTGGCAGGGGGGATGGACTCAATAATCTCTAGAGATCCCTTCCAACCCCTAACATTCTATGATTCTATTCAAGTAGAAGGGGCCAGTCTCTTCTCAGAGGTACCCTGTGATAGGACGAGGGGAAATGGTCACAAACTGGAACACAAGAAGTTCCACCTCAACATGAGGAAAAGCTTCTTTACTGTGAGGGTGATGGTATACTGGAACAGGCTGCCCAGAGAGGTTGTGGAGCCTCTTTCTTTGGAGACTTTCAAGACCTGCCTGGATATGTTCCTATTCCATCCAGACTGTAATGTTCTAACTTGGGTACAACAATATAGTGAGAAATGCCACAGAAAGCCTTGCTAAATTCAAGGTAAATGACATCCCTTTGGCCACAAATCTACTTAGTGTCCAAGTAGTGTTTCTCTGGTTAGGTATGTATACTCTAACTGGAAAAACTGCAAGCCAACTTCAAGCCAATATAGATTTAAGTATTGACCAGGTCTTGTTTAACCGTTATTTGTACACTGTAATTTGCAATGGTTATACCTGGAAAGATCTGTCACTGAAAAAAAAAAAAAAAGTATTCCTACTCCCAGACTACTTTTGCCAAGGTTTAGTACAGAGCAAAGAGCAATTTTTCACAGCCAGTTTAGGAAGACCTAACCTTAATTTACTGCATGAAAATGATGATCTCTCTTCATTCAAGTGTGATTATGCTACTCACCTTTAATATGATTTGACTAATATATTTTTGTTGAGTATGGGGCCACATGCAGTGAAAGAATATTTTTTTTTCAGTGCATATAAAAGCTCTTCTTTTTATTTCAAGATTTTGACTGATTTTTAATACGTTCACTACAGGTTTCCTGCTTTGGAATTAATGATGAAGAAATGCCACAAAACAAGTGGAGTCCTGCAGTCTGTCATAACTCTAACAGTTATCTATTGCAAAACTTTTCATCTAACCCTGAGAGTCTTAATGTAAAATTGAGGAATTTTCCCTCAGACCAAAGCTCTGAAATGCAGCTTTGCATGATAATTACTTCCTGAGGCCAAATAAGAAATCACCACCCAATCTTTGTATGCTGGTGAAAAAGTTCCAGCATGGCATGATGGAGGCTCCCAAGCACCTGATTTTGCCAGCAGGAAAATGCTGCCTGTGCAAACAGTACATGTCCTTCTTCCAGGGACACACTGCCATCTCCTCTGGAAGGTGGATACATGGATAATGGTGGTCAAGGAGAAGTTACATTTCATTGAAAAGTAAAGAGCAGGTTCAAGAACATTAATTCTTGACATCAGTCCAGTGAGGCTTGCATACTTCTTCTGTTCAAATTGTTGGCTCTTAATCTGTGTGTGTCACTCAGGTCCAGAAAGACTAAATTTCTTAGGAAGAACAGATCTGAGACTGTTTGATCATTTCTATAACCCAAACATGACCTGTCCAGATTGCATGAGTGAAGCCTTACCCCTAAACCAAGACAGACTTTTAACATAGAATCATAGAATGGTTTGGATTGGGAGGGACCTCAAAGATCATCTGTTTAGGCTATTCTCTCCTTATGAATTCTAGAGCAAGTCTAAGCCCACTAAGTCTAAATATGTATAAACAATACAGATAGGTCTTTGTAGGAAACTTGGTTTCTCTCAGAACTTAACTTATAAATAATGCATTAGAAGGGATTCCTGTAAAGAGGTTCACCTATTTCAGGTTAAGGAGCTTTTCCAGTTCTCAGAACAACAGAATATCAAGACTTAAAAAATTAGCATTCACCCACTGTTATCTACCCTCCAGAAATTACATGTTATTTCTCAAAGGATTGTACATTCTTTTTAGCCTGTACAACACATTTTGTTATCCCATGTTTCTTTTACAGTAAGCGTAATTAACACAGGTAGTGACAAAACCAATTTTGACCTTAGACAGCCTGAGTTGATATCTGGATATCTGTCTTTTCCCATCAACTAAAAAAGGACCCAAGGCTAGGCTGTTGACATACCTGAAGTTATGTGGAATGCAGGGACTCATAGCACAAACTCATTACAGGAATGGCTATTTCTAGTTTCTTTCTGCATTCTATTAAGAAGGCAGAAGAGTCTAAGCCTTGAACTAATTTTGTTAATCATGTGTCAAACCTTTTTTACCTTCAGTTACACTTTCAGCTTGTCTTAATGTCAAATGCTGCATAACCAAGTCATGTCTTTTTGTAAATCGTAACAGGGCTGCTAATGAAGCCCTTAAGGTTAACTATTTAGAGCAACCTCTAATTTAAATTACTATATTACCCTGGTAATTAAATATTATTATCTTTTCTGCATAGCAGGCATACTAAAACATTTCCTTTTCCTCTCCATCTGCCTAAAAAATTAATGAGCCTGCCCCTATACTTAAGCAACAGAGCATAGGCATGTTGCACTTTGTAGGCCTTCAGCAATTTCTACTTGCTGAAGATCTGCATTGGTCTTTCGCTCCCACAAACATTAAGGACTCACATTTTTCCACTATTATTCAGGAATGAAACACATTCAAAGCATAAAAGCCATGATTTGATGTACTAAAGAACATTCTAGAGAATGTTCAGCTCTGGATTTCTTTTTTCTCTTATTCATATGCATTCACCTTTGGCTTTCCCCTGTTCTTCAAAATATTCTGTAAAATCCTTCCTTATCAAGTCCTTGCAGCTTTGCAAGTGCTCACTGACAAATGAGTTTATTCTTTCTTAAAATCTTTCCTCAAAACGTCTTATTTTTGCAAATTATCTCAAGGATAATTTCTTTAGCCTTTTGCCTTGCTAAAACTTTGAGTGTTTCACTAGAGGAATATTTGATATGAGTACAACAAAGGAAACACTTAAAATGGCAGGACCTGAATTAAAGTAGAAAGACTGAAATTAAAAAAAAAAAAGTACAAATCATCCTACTTGGAGATCCCACAGAGATTATAGAATTAAAGGCAAGAATGAAACTAAAAACTCAGTGGAAATACAGATGTGTCAGAGGAGAACAGAGAAAAGGCAAAGAAACACAGAAACTTAAGTAGTTGGTACTGTCCAGATGCTATTCAATTATATATACAGAGGACCTGTCTGGGGCTCAGGTATGAAGAAGGCACCAGGAAACTCAACATACATGTATTTCAGTGACTGGATGAATAGCCAAGAGATACTGACAGTGACCCAAGTGATTATTCCATAAATCTTTAAGTGATTAGGGAGTTTACATACGCTCAAAGTTAGATAGAATCTGCAGATACCTACATTTTATTTGTGAATTTAACATGCAAACAACTTTCCAAACTTACTGAGCAAACTGGTGGCAAAGGAAGGACTAAAATCCACTGTTCTGTCTACTTAAACATATTGTTCTTGTGTAACGGAGTCTGGGAAACAAGAGAAGTTTCCTTTCATGGCCTGTGTATATTTACAAGGGTTTTTAGTTGTAGGAGTCCTGTTTGATCTGCTCTGTCTCTCAATATGGAGTCACTAAATTAGGGAAAGCAAGTTACAACAGAAATGCATGAGGCTGTGTGGGTCTGAGACACTGTTCTCCTGGTGCTCAGCCTAGGGGATTATTGTATCTAGCCTCAAGCTCCTTCTACCTCTTGCTGTCTGTATCTTCCTTCTTTGAGAGGCAAAAACAGTGGCAGTGGATGAGGCCCAGGAATATTTGCAGTAGTACTGGCCCTGTGGATAGGGCAGTAAAGAATGGGCAATGGGCAGCAGTCTCTGCAATCCAGTAAGAAAAGACAGGGAGCATTAGAAAAAGGGGGAGACAAACAATGATGGAGAAATAAATATGGGTCTTGAGATTCCTGGAGTGTGCCAATAAAAAGGAAAAAGGATGTTGAAATGTATCTCAAGGGAGAGCTACTGAGACAGTATCAAAAGAATATAGTCTCCTGGTATATTTTATATGTCCAAATAATGACCAAGAGAGTTCCTCATTTTCTCATCTGTCTCATTTAATCCAAATTATTGACTGAAAGCTATTCTAGTATTTGGACTAACCATCAAATGAAAGTTTGTGAAAGCTCAAAGTTCGAATGAGCATTATCAGAGTGTGGGCAAATTCCCCTTACTTGTGATATCTCCACAGTATCAGATTTTATCAAGTTGTCCTGCTTTGAGCTAGAACAGAATTCTGTTAATTGAATTTACTTTTCAGCCAGGTGTCTTCTAAGTAACTGCACTTTCTGAAGGTAATGGGATATTTTTGCAGACAGTGATTGCTTCTAGCAGTGATAATGCTCAATGTTTAGAGTTACCACTAAGGACTGGTGTGCAGAAAGGCTCTGGCTTATACTTGTTCCTATGGAGACCGAGGTCAATGCTATATCTCGTGTAACATATTGGGGGTGCAGTAAGTAAAAGGTCACACCTGCTGGGAAGTGCAGACAGGACAAGTGATCCTAAACAGACCAACGAGGTATTCCATCCCATATACATCACATTCAGTATAAAGCTGAAGGATCATGAGGGTTAAGCTCTCTTTTTCAATGGCTGGCGTCTGAGGAGGACTCTGTCCATTCTGCCTTCAATCCCAATCCATGTGATCCTGAATCCAGTTCCAGAATCCAACTCCTGACTCTCATTCCCCTCTGCCTCTGAGTCCAGTCCCAGTCTGGACTCAGAGGCCTGCCCGGTGCCTGCACAGAGCATCAGTGGGGATGGTGACATAATTCCCATCAGGGTGGTTGGGCTTGATAGTAGTTTTGTGTATATTTGTATATATTTAATTTTATTGTCATTATTTTCATTAAAGTGGTTTTGTGTTGTTTGTTTGTATTTTTCCAGTCCATGAGTCTCTCTCTCCTACTTCCTTTCTCCTTCCTTTGAGGAAGAGAGAGGGCTTTGCAGAGAGCATCTGTCATTTGACTGGTAGCTGGCCCAGCCCTAACCCTTGACACAAGTCTTGTGCTAGAAGGAAGCAAGTCAAAGGAGACACTGCTGAACTATGCCGAAGGACATGGCCTGATGATGATCTGATGAAGGGGGAATTGAGTGGGGAAAAAAGTCATCTTATTATTTACAGAAGAATGCCAAGTGTCTCTGTAAGGAGGACTAGTTAATAGTCTTGTGTGAACATTTTCTTTTCAGTATGAAAAATACCCTGGAAGTTGAAATGCCAACAGTCAATCTCCAGAGCTATGACTTGCACAAACATAAGCTCCTGTTTGTCATAGCAGAGCCATACTCACCTCTCCTCGTTTTTCTACTTTAAGTCCTGAGGCTGTAAAGTTTAGAAAGTTTTTTCTCTACTCAAAAATTTGAATAGAAATCTCATTTTTTTGGAAGGACAAGGGTATGTTCATATAATAACAATTTTTTTTTCCTCATAAATCTTCTGTTTGATAATGTTTGTAATGTACATATTGATGGAGGCAATGGATGAAGAAACCCCTTACTATTTTAATCTTTAGAGCAAAAGCCTACAGCAAAAACAAGGAGTGAGGAGGGAAGACAAGAATGTTCTGTGGACATCTGGTGGAGCAAAGAATCAGCAGACAGGACCTAAACCAAGTTTGCTTTGGCTGTCTTTTTCGTTCAGTAAATGTTACCTTAACAGAGGGAGCACTGACAAGTGGTGGAAAAATTCACACTGCCACAGCGTGCAGAAGTTTCAGCCAGCTTGATCAAATGTCCCTTGGTAAAGCAGTCACTCTATCTTATGTTAACTGCACCTAGCACAAGCATGGGAAGGTTAGATCTTGGACAGGAGGACAGAAGGCTTTGTGTAAGAGCCTCCTACAAGATATGTGTGAGAGGATGGGTTGCTTAGCAGTGTCCTGGGAGCTAAAATACAAAAAAATATAAAGGAGTTAAATACACCTCTATGTGTTAGACGCCTGTATGAGCTCTTTACACTACAAGGGAAGTTACTAGAGCTGAAATAATACAAATTACTTCAAGCTCTTGGGCTTTGTCAAAATGACTTGCAGTGAGGAGCGAAACAGCTGCTGGTGCAGCTATGTCAGTAGGTATGGAGAGCTTGAAGGAGGAGCTGCACAAGGGAGAGGGTGGCAGCAGTCAGAAATGCCTGATGAGGCCATGGGAGGAATGGAGGCAACTAGTAGGTGCAAATCCCACCACAGCTCAGGCTGGGACTCATCATCTAGTAAAACTACCTAACCTGAGGTCTGGGATGCATGCTCTTGCAGGTGTGGGAGGAAGAACACCCAGACCCCAGTAAGTATACCAGAGAAGGAAAGAGGGATGTAAATTCCTATAGTTACAGATTTACATTCAAACTAAAATCCTGTGCACTACTTTATTTATCCACCTTCTTCAAGATTTTTTTCCTCTACAATTTGATTTGTTAAGCAAATATTTTGTTATTGTTATAGAAAAAAATGGTGCTAAATGTTCTCCATGTTGGTAAGGAAGTGTGTAGGTACATTAGGAGAGTCCTGCAAACCTAAAGCCAGCGTCTGTTTCTGCCAGTTAAACCCTAACAGAAAGATTGTGCACTGCTGGTTAGGGATATGCACTACTGATTTTAATGGTTCAGGCAGACATCCCAGTAACATTTCATTTAAGGAAGATGCAGAAAAGAAACTGAAATGAGAGATTTTCACTGTACTTCATTAACAGCAAGTCTCCTCTTCTTTGAGTTAATTAATTCTAGCAAGTATTCGAAATAAAAAGATGTTGGTGTCAGTTCATGAATAGTTTAACTAGAACTGTGATGAGAGCTTTGCAACTTGTGTGCAGCATATAGCATTCAAAGGTTACTGATGCCTTCTGAGACATCATTAAAGAGTTAGTGCTGAGATTCATTTGCCTGTTATGTCGGCTCTGAGCCTTCACAATCTGAAATCTGTTACCACGAGGTGGAAATTGCAGTTGATGCAATAAGTTCTTTAACTTGCATCTACATTTTCAATATCTAATGAAGTAATTCTTCTGATTGAAATGTTCTGTTTCTTTACCCAGCCAAGGGAGCAGAGAGAGACGTCTCTGAAGTTAACTTACATGTCTTATCTTGAGCAGACGGGATCTCCCTCTGTGTGTACCTCTGTCTTTTGACTGTATAAGGAATCTGCTCACATACTTTTCGAGGATTGCTTCACCACGCTTTAAAAATGTAGGCACAATTAAATGCTGTTTTAAGCAGATGTGCTTCTACCCTGTGATTAAAGAATATTTTTTTTCTAGCAGCAATAAGTACAGCTTCCAAAGGGACACCTACACTTCATTCAGTTCTGAGGTAATAGATAACCAATTAGAGTAAGATTTTAAGTATGTTTAGCAAACAAGTTACTTACATAATTTATGCTATTTAACAATCTGTGGAGTCTATCTATAAACACAGAGACTTCTACATGATTTACAAAGCAAACATACGACCTGTTTTAGAGTACCTGGCTCTTGCCTAGAAAAATATTTATCAAACTTTTTGAATACTGTGGCTGAGGGTCTGCAGAAATGGGTCTTTTGGAGACATGGATCCAAACGTGCATACATCACTTCTCTCAATTATGTGATTCATAGACTAAACACATTTTCCTTTGGTGTTAAAAATGTCCAAATATTATCAGAGTTTGTTTCTTGTGGGGTTTTGTTATTTTTCACATAGAGAGTTCTAAGTGCACCTTTCCAATCTTTTGACAAATATTCACATACACAGTGTCTTGCTAACACCTAGCCGCTGTGTTTCCGTTTATCTTTCAGGTGTGTTATTTTTAACCACAGGATAATTCTTAGATGTTTTGTTTCCAATGTCATTCCTCCTTACAGAGTCAATAATTCAGGAGTTTGCATGTGAAAGACTTCTAATAAGAAATTCAGTATAGTGGCTACTCAAAATCAATCTGTGCTTCCAAAGGAAATTTCTACTCTCTGAGACAGAAACAAAGCTTAACTTAAGAGCCTTAAACTGTATTGCTGCCAGAGAAGCTCTACAGAAATTTCCAGCATGTCCAGACATATTTTATATTCCACATCTGAGTAAAAAGCCTTTATGCCCAACAGAATGGGAGTTTAAACATTAAAAAATTTACTAAGAACATGGCAATTTCATTTAAGGACTTTAAAATTGTTTTCTCTAGGCATTGTTGAGATACTTTTGTTAAGGAATAATTTTTGCTTTCTCTCTTATTTATATTGCTTCATATAATGGTATGATATGGATGATATTAGGTATAAGCATTGCATTGTCAAAAATGTTAAAGTCCAAGTGGAGTAAGAAGAAACTGCAGTCAAACAAAATTCTTTATTGAAATAAAGTGTTTAGACATAACATAAAATGAATTGACATGTTTTCATTGAAAATTTCACTGAATTTGTGACATTATTGTGAAAAATTTCCATTTCACTGAGATTGTATTTTGCCTAGAAAGATAGTGAAGAACTGATGACTGCATTTTGAAAAGTCCTCTTTTGAGCAGGAGCAAATAGATGGCTTTTACTATCAGTAACAACTTTTTTTTTATCCTGCAGCACCATTTTCCTAGAAAACAATTGATCCATGAAATAAACGTGAATATCATATTATTGTATTTAAGATTTACTTAGCCAATCAATAATTTAGTGATATTGCTTATATCAGTAGTCATTGCTGTGTGGTTTACAGGAATATACAGGTTTATGTTAAAACCAGTTGATCCATGATGTGTATTTCCTACACTGGTGTGTCCTCTATCACTTCTTGTCTGCCTGCAAAGAAGTGAGCAAACTAGTCTGAAGCTGATTTCCTTGAAATATTTTCCCTGAAATTCTTGTTAATAAACCCTGTACTCTTGATAAATCTAAATGTCTTTAATTGTGTTAAATTGTTAAAACCCACCCCCCCTTTCTCTCTTTTTCTGCCTCTCTGACAGTTCAGGCTCTTCAGGTGCTAACAATTCAGGAATCAGAGCCTGCCCCTGGAAAGTGGGAACTGATAGAATACCAGCTAGAGGTATTTGGGAGAGATTTAGTAGTTAAGCAGGTGAATTTTTGGTAAACATTGATTATTCAGCTCTATAGAAATGTACTGAAAGAGAAACAAAATTTTAAAATGGTTCTATGTTTTAAATCAAACCTTTAAAAATTTTAATTCAGGATCAGGACAAACATCCCTTCCTGAATGTGTATTTTAGTAAATTTAGTTCTTGCTTTTTTATCTACTCCTCAACATGACACATAACCGTGCCTGTGTGCTGGATAAACTATGTATTTACTTCAGTTTTTAAAGATAAAGGCATAAAAAAGCTTATTAAAATGTTTATAGAGTGTCATCCTGAAACGTGCAGTATTTAACCTACTTTACATCCAGCTAATATCAAGTATTCCAAATTTTCCAATGGTCTTGAACTTACAGAGGAAGGGAAAGATGATTAGAGGAAACTAAGAATGGGAAAAAAAAAAAAAAAAAAAAAAAAAAAACCCCAAACCAAACCAAAGCCAGCTAGTCTTTATTCCTTTGAAAAGTGAAAGAGAAAAGGTTAACAGTTATATACTTAAAAAAATCATATTACATCTGTATTGATATCAGAATATCTAATAACAAAGCAAAATGAGACAGCACTGCCAATAATTATAACCTCATCCTGCTACTGTCTTTTGAGCTTATACAGCTACATGACATGGGCTAGTTAGTATGAGGCAAGATAGTACAGAGATATAAATTACTAGTGTAAGTATTTAAATTGCACTAATTAAACTTATTGTGAAACCAGAGAGTATTGATTCAGTCAAGTAATTCCCCTCTCACCCCTTATTTATTACAGATATATGGGAAAATTAGTAAGCACTTTTTCACATATGTACAGATATATGCATAATACCAAAAAAGAAACAAAGCTAAAAGAAGTGTGAGAGACACAGGTGTTTTGCTGTGATTTCTCTATTAAAATCTCTCAATATATATATGAGACAGTGCTAAAAATGACTGACCACTAATTTTTGTAGACCGCTCCTATTCTCTGCTACTTAACTGCATTGTTGCACTAGGGGTTTGCAATTTACTTGAACTCAGAATGTTGCATTATTATTAGAGGTAGAATAACTGTTGCTCATGAATCATACACAAGAATTGGAGACTCCCCTTCTACATCCCTGAATGATGCTGCAGCTGAATTAGATAACATTGATATTTCATTCAGGAAAATGGGAAACTATTTCTCATTGCTCATTGTGTGCTTAAAACAACGAAATTGTAATAGCCTTCATAAAACCAAACTCTTCCTTAGTTCATATAATATTATACAGTAGATAATTAGACAACAAAATGTTTGGGCACAAAGCAGATTGGACTGCATGATTTTAGGGAATCTCTCTTATCTGCTGCTAGTTGTAGAGGAAACAACAGTAGGTGTCAGAAACAGGCACTATAAGCATCACCAGCCTGTCTTTGATAAAATCAAACAGCATCAGTGTTACAAAATGAACCGGAAAAAAGATGGTACCTAGGGTGTTCTGTCACATGTGCTATGCTAAAAACAAAAATGGCAGGCAAGCACACAAAATATACGTACTGGAAGATACTCTCTGATCTTGCCACCTAATTCAGAACCAGTATTGTCCATATCCTTGCCAGACATTATTCTGCAGTGTAAACTTGAAACTATGAATCTCTTTAAATCTCATTAGTTATTAATAAAAGAAGATAGATGGTTTTATCAGGGAAGTTTCTTCCTTCTAGGTTCCCTCTGACATGACTCCATAGACTGAGAATTGAAACTACTGAGATGCCAACTATTTTTTGAAGAAAACTCTTTATAAACGGTAACTGTAATATTTTATAGGTGTTTAAACACATAGCCTCCTTTTTCTGTCAGACACAATTAAAGCTAATTTGAAGTGTGTATATATATATACCGTGTATATTTCATATCCTGTTACTGAAGAGCTTTTCAGAGCACAATTACTAGAGATGATGTGTATTCAGGTGCAAAAGAAAAAAGTTTCTTTGGATCTGTGCTATAACAGAATATTTTAAATTCTGATACTATCAAACTATAACAACTACTCAAATTCATCTAATTAAAATATATAAAAAAAAAAAAGAAGAGACCCTGTAGAACAAAAAAAAAGATAAGCAGCAATTTGTCTCAGGATGTATTTCAGGCTATTATCTATCACATTACTACTTCTAAATATGCTTAAATATTCTCCAGAACACTCACCTCTTTTTGACGATACTTAATTGCCAGTTTCAATCTTGCAAGATCATTCCCACTTTGTTCTTCTATCAAGCTATTATCGTCTCTGTAATTAAGAATAATTTCCAATTCCCTGGAACTCCGTGTCTGATCCAGGAGATCTTTTGCAAATTGCTTGCATTGCCGTGACAGTTCCTCATACTCCGATTTAAATTCATTTTCGACTTTACTCAGCTCCTGCAGCTCCCAGCTCAGCTGAAAAGCAGTCAGGAAAGGATCCTCACTGGACAAAGCAATCAATGATGGGCTTGCCAGAGCCTTGTAGATATTGAGTCTGGATCGAGAGTGGCGGAGGCTGTCCACATCTGAACTTGAGACACATTCAACGCAGTTACAGCGCACCTCGTGTGGCCGGGGCACAGAGACCCCTTTCTGCACGAGAAGCTTTATGATTTCATAATTGTTGGTGTGGGCAGCCAGAATAATGGGTGTAATATCTGGTGTAAATTCAGAAAACTGCTTGTCCAGAAGCACTGGTGGCACCTGTGAAAAAAGGCAAAAACCCTTAAAGGCCTCTTCATTGAATAAAAACTGCAGAAAATTAAGCTATGAATAGTGTGCCAGGTAGTACACTTACTGGTGGATCTTTCCTTCTAGCTGGTGTTGAAGGAAACACTTTAACCATAACAACTCAATTAGCTAAAATAGCCTCTTTCCAGTTAATAAATTGCTATACACAGGGTTTGTACATAAACAACCCATGGGCAACAATTTGTTATAGCAAATGATTAGATAAATAAGGAAGAATCAGATACAAATGTTCCTGCCGGCTCCCTTGAAGTGCCAGCTGTGAGAAAGATGGAAATGTTTTCTAGTTTCTCACTGGCTAATCTCAGTTTTACAGGGAAGTCAGAATCATGGGGGCATAATTGTGATTCTCTGAAGGAAGCAGTGAACAGGACACAGACAAGTTAAGAGTTGTAAATTAAAATGGGCAAGTAAATGAGAAAGAAAAGTTGTTTTATTAAAGAGAAGATTGGAAATATGACTGTGCAGAGGACAAAAATACCTTCTGCAAAGAGCTTAACATCTTAAGGCTCAGTTCTACAGTCATATGTGCAAACAAACATACACTCTTTAGAGGAAAATGAGGGACCTGGTTGAACAAGTTCCCCAAGAGAGCTTTTTAAAGCCTAATGTGTATTCCAGTATTTTTAGTCTTCTGTTGTGTTTCTGTATTTTATGACAAGACTGTAAGGTCTTTCATTTTAAACTTGCTTCTTTATTTTTCAATACCAGACTCTAAAGACTTTCCCAGATCAAGACAGCTCATTAGACTAGCATGATGAAGCAAATAAGTATAATTAGTCAAACAAAAAAATGGTATTGACATCATCACTTATGTACTGCCTTTGGTCCATAGCTCAATAACCAAGTACAAACTCAATTCACATCAGCGAGGTGCTCTGAGTGATGGTCCTTTAGGAGGAAGAAAAAGTAATCTTAAGGCTAGGGAAATAGATGGCCACTGGAGGAAGGAAAAAATGTCTGACAGTAGTCTTATGACCTCATTGTCTGGTGGAAAAAACACAATTAACTAAGAAGAGAAGTTAATAGGAAACAGGTAATGCATGTGAGAACAGCGTAAGAATGAGTTGAAATGAGCTATGTTTAGAGCCTTGGGAGGGAAAGAAGTGGAGCAAAAAATTAAAAGCAACAAATCAGACAGAAACTCAGTGGAAAGGAAAACTAGAATGAAATTAAGCTGAAAAGAAATGGTAGTCTGTAGATCTAAATCTATAAATAAAATCCGCAGATCATAGATTTTTTTTTCTCTCTCTTTCTAATGAAGACAATGTGTATTTTGTACATTTTTCAGCTGTTCTGTGTGCAAAACAGCTCATGTTTGTTCAATGGGATTGTGTCCATGTATAAGAGTTGCTATGTGTGTGGGCTGCAAACACAAGCCTGAAGCACTAATCAGCTGAATGAGAGAATTACTTTGGGAGGGTGGCCACTTACTCATGTAAATTGGAGTGGAAAGTCAAGACTGTATATCCAGCATTTGGGACTGTAATCACACATCCCTAGGGAAACAATCCCTGCCTGGCCATAGCACATTGCTGACCTTGAGTAACTGTGCCAGATTCTGAGAAGGTACATGGAATCAACAGGCGGAAGTCCCTTTTCTCCCTTCCCACGCACTCAAGCACACACACTTGTCTTGGAACTGGGTAAGGCTGGCACAGCATCTGTTTCAGAGCAGGACTGTGGGATTCCTGAGCTAGCCCACCCACCCTCATGACCCCATGCAAAAGGGCCAGCTGTCCTTACAGTCCTCCCCACAGGCTTAGGGGAGATGTTTACAACCAGCGGTTGTGAGATGAGCAGATCCTGAGCAAGTTCTTCTCTGCTTTCTTCCGAGGTACAAACAAAATAGTGTAGTGTGTGTAGGCATACAGAGAAATATCAGTTTAAAATTACTCAGGAGGTAAGCAACTCAGCAGAGAATACAGTGAAAGTGTGTATGGATGGGGGATACTTGGATACAAGAACAGAAAGTCTGTGAACTGTGTCCAATCTCAGCTGTAGTCAGGACAAGGAACACAATCTGGGCATATGTCTTTTCACAGGACTCTCTGGCTATGTCTTCATTGTGCTTGTCTTCTAGGGCACCTCTGGGTCACCTATCATCTCCAGGCTGAACACTGTGCAGAGCTCACCCAGGGATGCCCATGTGCCTAGACTACTTCATTACTCCTATCCAGTGTGGACTGGGGCATAAAAATCCTATCTGTTTTTATATCTGTCTGCTATGTCAGCAGGGGAAATTAGACTAATTTCCAACCCCAAACCTCACCGTTATTTTAGTCTTAGATTTATCTTCTCTTCTACTTTATTATATAGGAAACAAGAAAGCACATGTGTGCATACACACACTTTTCCTGCTCTCTAAAGCACAACTGTGGCCAATGCTTTTGAGGCTAGAAAGAGATGAAAACAGCAGTGTAGGTTCAAACTTTGCATTAGCGGAAGTGAGATTTTAGTCTTTCAGAGATTCAAAAAATGTTTACAGAGAGGGATGTGTTATGATCTGACAGCATCTGCCATAACTAGTGAGACTCCTTCTTGGCCCTGGGGTGAGGTTGCCAGGGAGTAGAGGAGAGAGCTGCAACAGTAGAAAACTCAGTGATACAAAGCTGTAACTCCAAACTCAATGCCTGCTCAAGAGCATTCCTCTCTTACTTAGCATGTCATTATCTTTATACTTTCTGACAGTACTAAACTAATATTTGCTTCAAACCCTGCCAGAACTGAAAGCTATCTTAACATGTCATTAACTGCAATCTTCTCTGAAAATTTAAGAGACACAGCTTCAAACAACATGGCATTACAATGATTGACTTGTACATGTGGTCCATTAACTCAAAAGCTGCTTGTTATTCTCATAGCTCAAAACCTTTCATCTTAATGTAACTCAGCTATAAAGCTAATGTACACATTTTGGAATTCATACCATCAGAATTTACCCAAATATATAAGTGCGTATTAAATCATTTCAGCTTTAACTTACAGAAACATTTAAACTTAAAGGGCATACCCTAAGACTGCAACTTTAATTGCATCATGAGGTTAACCCCTGACCCTTTACTTTCTATTTTAAGATTTCTTACTCATTTAAATCAAAGATATACAGAACACTAAAGCAGTAAGGTCAAATTATTCCCTCATCTGCAGCATAATGAACTACTTATCTTTTGAAGTTCTGAGTGCTTTCATGGCACTCAGAATATTTCAGCATTTAACTGTTGACCCAGAGTACTTGCTCTGAAGTCACCATACTTATGATGTATTTTACTTTCAAACTACTGAAAAGTAATTATTTTTAAAGAAGCCAAAACAAATAATCAGCACACACTGATATCAGCCACACAATCTAAAACTTTGACAGCACACTCTCAGAGAACATACAATTAAATCCTGCAAGGATGGGGAGCTACTCATTCTTACAGTCACTGAGAACCTAAGGTTTCCCAAGGCTTAGTAATAGTGTAACTGTATTATACACTTTGGAGTTAATATGTCAAGTGTGAGGCTGCTTAAACTTAGAAAGGTCAATTGACTTTTGTCTTCTTACATTTTGTTAAGATTTTTCTACTTCAACACTAGTGATAGGGCTGAGCAAAGCAGTTTGGTGATTGTGTATACTCAATTGAGTATCTCCATGAGGTTGAGTAAGCAAAAAGAGAACAAAACACAAAAGAAGAAAACATAGCTCAAAGTCTGTACACTTCAGTGCTCTAGGACATGAGATTTTGTTGCATTCCTTTTCCCTACACTTAGCGTAAATGGGAAAGAGTCAGTTCAACTTTATTATCTAACAATTTATTCAGATACCAGGTGGAAGAGCCTTCTTCAATACATCTTTACATTCCCTGTATGGTCTGTGTTAAGAGAAGCCTCTTTGCTGTTACGGAAAGAGAAATCTAGGCTAAATTAATGCCAGTTAGGTCTGAGACATTTTCTGTCCCTATGACATCCAAATAGAGATATTGATTGCTGATATCTCTTAAGATATCCAGGAAATAGAAAAAGATAACAGTCATTTTGGAAATGAAGCTCTTTTCTGCATCTAGATTTCTCAGAATGTGTCTCATTACTGCAATGTCTTAACAGAGAGACTGGAAACTGCTGTGCCCATTTACCTACTTTGTAAGTGCAAGAGCTCAGAATCCATATAAAGTAACCTATTTCCTTGGTCAAATGGATTGTCTGTCTGGTTTCTTCTCTTTGTTTATTTATTTACAATTATTTTGCCTTTTCCTTTTAAAGGACAGCAAATCCTGCAGTGGCTGCGAGTACTTGGGAGAATTCTGAATTATGTCAATCAATGACACAGTGATTGGAGAAAAAACCTAAAGCAAGGGAAAACAAGGGTATACAACAAATAACTATATGAACATATATGCCATCTCATGCAGTACCACATTATATCAGGATAATAATAATATAAAGGTGTGTCTCCAAACTCACCAGTTGCTTCAGCAGTATTGCTCTGTAGCTGTCATCAGCCAAATATCTTGAAAATTCTGAACTCTACATTTCAGTACAGCACACAGCATACAAGTTATCCCTATGCATATACAGTTTTCTGATTTACATTCTGGTTTATTGAGTTCTTCTCTTTTTTGGTTTCATATTATTATATCAGCTGAAATACATCCTGATTATGAAGATGGAAGTAGTTCCACCAAGAAGGATTCAAAAATCCTTCTACTCCAACTCCTTTCACATGCACTAAGCTGCTAGTAAACTACCAAATAACTTGAATAACTTGAAGCTGTAACTTCGAGATAACTTGAATTCAGTTGTCACACCACTGCATGGTTCTGTACAGAGTCTATCCTGAATGCTGTGCTGAAACTATCCTTACAGCACTTGCACTAACTGCAGGCCTGCAATGGTGATGCAGATTTACGGTTGCATCGGGACCACAGGAATTTCCACCTCAACATGAGGAAAAGCTTCTTTACTGTGGGAGTGACAGAGCCCTGGAACAGTCTGCACAGGGAGGTTGTGGAATCTGCTTCTCTGGAGACTTTCAAGACCCGCCTGGATCTGTTCCTGTGTGGCCTGCCCTAGGTGTTCCTGTGCTGGCAGGGGGTTGGACACCCAGGGGGAGCTGGATCTCCAGAGATCCCTTCCAATGCCTACCATTCTATGATTCCATGATTCTATGATTTGGCCTAAAGTCCTTTTCTACATCTGAGAGTGTTCACTGTGTGTTGCATAGTTGGCATGTTGTTTGCCCATGGAGTGTTTAAGGTCGTCAAGTGGATAGAACTTGCCAAGCTGAGCTCAGGAACAGCATCGTTTCAGAGCAGTGTGTGTGATACTACCCATGCAAGACCCATCTGGTGTGTTGTCATTTTCTGCCTCCCATAGGCAGCTTGCCTGGCCTCCCTGGAAAGGGTTCAACTTGTGTATTGGATTGGACTCATTACATTTACTAAAGGTATGCACCACACTCTTAATGTGCTACTGAAGTATTTTCTTTCCTTTTGTAATATTCTGCCTCCATGTCTATTCTTCTTGTAGGAAACAGATGTATCCACAAAACCTCACCCTTGCTCTAAAGCACTGTAAGTTAACTAACAACAGTCTGAGGACGAAATGTAAATGCATAAATGTGCAATGACATTTTTTAGAGATTTTAAAACTTCTTAAGAATGCACACTTTGAATACTAGCTAAACATCTGAAATGCTACCCATCTAAGTGCAGCAGATAAGATTTCATTACAAACTGTGCCCTTTAACATTTTCATACCTACAGATCAGCTCAATGCTGTCAAGGTGTTTAATACTTGTCTTCCAGATTTTATTTCTCTGAACTATAATCACAAGCAACAGAGATGATAAAAATGGGATTGTACATATTTGAAGTTAAGTGATACTTATCTATTTTGCCTTAAATAAAATATTTTGTCATAAATGAAGTATGCTTAAAAATTAAAATATTCATTCTTATATAAAATATATTAAGACCTCCAATTAAAATTCTA
>WUAM01000287.1:92054985-92074986 GCA_024336885.1 Actenoides hombroni | reverse complement strand
AAGGTCAAGCTGACCTCGCTGTTCCTTGCTATAACTTCTGCTGAGCCTGACACTTTGCTTCAGCAAGCATTTCCCTTGAAGATACATGACCCTTGTTTTCTAGCCATTCCCCAACAGTCCTAGTTGTAAAGTCTACCATGACCAGAGAGCTTACTAAAGAAGCTATTAAATGTTAATGGGAAAAGGTTGCTCACAGTCTGCTTGGAGAGAAGATGGTAACTATCCTTATGCTCTACCTGAGGAAGTCTCAGAACATGGTAGTGAAATCAGAAACTTGAATCCATATTTCTGAGTGCAACTAAAATAGTAGCTAAACAGGTTTGTAGAAAGCATAGGGAGAACTGGAATGATGGAAGAGGAGTTTTTCCAAGTAAGCATATGATATTTTGGGGTAGGTGGATATTTCCAGGTCCACTATAATCAGGTGACATTGACAACCCCTACTGTGATCACCTCCATCTTAACTTCTAGCCTTGAAAAGGCAGTAAAACCTCATGAAGGTGATGAGATGCTAATTCAAGTATCAGTGTCTTCTACCGCTTCCTAACTACATGCCAGACTCTTATGCCCTGTCTCTGGTATCCACATGCAAGTATGTTCTTCAACAAGGAATAAGCAGTGTCTTTCAGTCCTTCAGAAATGTCTGTACAGATGTCTGTCTGTCTAAGTTTCAGAGGTTTGGGTATTGTCTGTTCTAATGATTGTTTGGGTTTTTTTCCCTACTATTTAGACTACACTTTGAACTTATCCTTTCTTGGGCCTTTGAGACACTGCCGGGGAAATTAATGAAAACCAATGAGAAAAACTTGTCTATGCCATGGACTTGTATTTTTAGAGGTCAATAAGTCGAAGAATCTGAGGCCTGGCTTCCTGGTTTGACTTTGACTAGCAGGGACCATGACTGAGTCTGTGGGAGTAAGAAAGCAGCAGAAACAGAGGTTGAAAGAATAAGATGGAGAAATTCAACATGTATAACATATCTTAACACAGTAAGTAGAAGACAGAGATTTTGCATAAAACAGTTTATGATGTGACTTTACTCATTGTCCCAGGAGACCAAAAAGGCTATGAAAGTTGCAGAAGGTGGACGTAGTCCCTTTTCAGCTTCCTACTTGCAGCACTGTGCCAGCAATTTCTTTTTTTTTCTGCACATGGTGTGATAGCAGAGCATACAAAAGGAGAGAGGAGTCATGCTGATCCCAAAGACCTTCTGTCTCCCCTTCAGGAAAGGAAATGCACATTTCACAGAATTCTTGCAGATGTGAAGTTAATTGAAGCAAATCTTAGAAAGGTTTCCTAAAGCAGAGCACCAGAAAGTATGCACTGACTGTTATGCATTGACTATTCCACTAATGTTGACCAAACAAGAGATGAGAAAAATTTAGATATCATATACCTTGCTGGAACACTCTGGAAATGCAGGGGTGATGTACAAGGAACTGATATACTACAGGCAGAAAGATCTTTCTGGTAATAGAGAAACCTGTCTGGGCAGTGGACAGGAGACAGGGACAGAAATCTCACTGAGGACACCAGCACGTCTGGGGAGGACAAAATAAAGGTCTCATTTGATCTGTGCATGCAAAGTACCCACAGACTAAGTAATCTGCTATATAGGAGATTTACCTTCCAAACTGCCTTGATGACTACTAACTTTCTGGTTCCAAACTGACTGGAAGAAAGCTATAGAGGCTGGAGTCTGCCAGCTTCTATCTTCTCACCATGGCCCTCCCTTCATGCTCAGCAGCATTTTCACATTAATTAATTTCCACACCACAGGAGAGAACTAGGAATGTATCACTGTGATCACTTCCCTCCCTTTCCTGAAGTTTTCCCTTCTGTAGCAATGCCCTTATGTTTCCAAATGCCAGTCTGGCATTAGCACAGTATTTTTTTCAGATACCTGCAGAAAGCAATCCCTTGGGTGTCCACCTACAAAAATACTCATAGTATCTTAAGATTGGCTTCTAATAGCAAACAGGGAGGCATAAAAGCACTACCATGTGCTTTTGCTAGCCTGGCAATGCTTGTTAACATTGCAGTCAGGTTCCCATGCCCTAAATCTAGACTGGCAGCTAATACAATGCTACACATATTCAAGATTAATAACTGAGACTTCAGCTTCACTTATATGCTTTGTCACATTCTTAGAAGACAGTTACACCTCTGCTTCAGTCTTCCCTGAATATACATGCATTTCTAGGCAGTCAACCACCCTGCTAGAGAGAGATGTCTGGGTTCCTCAAGCAGTGAAGTATGCTGTGATTTAGATAAAAGGTATTCTGCTCATTTTTTTATGCTACCTAATGCCCATCCTATCTGTGGATGGTACATGCAATTTAACAAGATAAAAATGTTTTCTGCACATACTAAATTTTAAAGAACAGCTTTTATTCCCTCTTATTTTGCCATTCAACTATCCATTCGGGTAAGCAACAAGTAACTTGGCAGATAATTCAGCACATATGGTTTTGAAGAACTGATAATTTAAAAGTATTTGGACAAGTTTCTCCAACTCATTCACCTTAATTTGTATTCTTCTCTTTTACATGTGCTCTAGCAGCTGTTACAGGGAAAAAAAAATAGAAAAAAAAGAAAGTTTAGAAAATATAAAGCAAGTGACAAAAGAACCTTCTCCTGAGTTGTATTAATATATACCACAAAAACCTCACACACAAACTGAGTAACAGAAGGAGTCAAATACAATTCAAAGCCACTAAACATACACACCTCATATGTAGTCACCCTGTGGCACCAGATGTATCCGTGTATTGAAAATCAGCTTAGACCCACTGTAACCCCTATGGTCTTTGAAATGCAAAGCACATCATGTATGTATATTAGGTAGAGCCCAATAGGTAAGTGGATAGTAGACTAGAGAGTTTAGATATAACTTTAACAAGGTCTGACTCCAGTTTTGGGGGTTTTCTTTGAAGAGGATGAAATATTGAAGAGTAAGATTTAGTGGCATCTCCTACTTGTGAAGACATTGGTTGGAAAACTTTTCCAATATTACAAAAATGCATTATTTTAACTAAATGCATTGATTCTTCATAAAATTAACATATTTTTACATTTTCTCCCTTTTCTTCTTAAACATTTGAATGTTTAAAAAATTAAAATTTTGAGAAAAATCAGTTCTTTCAAAAGATACTTTCCTGCTGTACTGAAGAATTGCAGTTTTCTGTTGATACAAGAGGACATTTTTTTCTGACTGACATTGTCAATGAGGTCTTGAATGATGTGGGAAATCCTGTGCTTAAAAATGCTTTCATTTTACAATTATAATTACATTATTGAACGAGGGTGAAGCTGAAATTAGCTATCATACATAGCAGATTATCTCGTGAATGTATAAAAATAGTGAGACCTAATTCATTTACCTGTAAATCATGAGGCATATTAGATTTTCTCTGCATTTGAATGCTCATAACTTTTACCACTAATGAAATATTTGGGAATCCAAACTGTTTCTTGAGCTTGGCAGTATCTAGCACATGCATTTTTCCTAATCCATATTATCTGTCTCCTCTCTGAATAACTTTTCATGAGCGGAAAAATAAAACCAGCAGAAGTGTGAAACCTTGACCTCACTGAATAAATGGCAAAACTCCCAGTAACTTCAAGGGGCCAGGATTTTATCACACATGATCAGCAGTATACAAAGAAGGAAAAACAAACAGGCAGAGATATTATATCATTAAAAGCAGAGACTGAAAATTAATCAACATCTAAACAACACAGCAAATGTTTACAAATAAAAGTAATAAAAAAACCCCAAACAAGTTGTAGTTTGAAGTAGATATTCAAAAGGAACTTGATTCTCCAGGGAAAAATCTTATCTTTCTTTTCATTTAGTATATAATTCTAATCATCCACATTTTAGATCTCTAGCCTTTTATAATGATTCTTCAGTCAGCAGGTACTTCTGATTGTATTAAATACACACAGTTTTATCTGCTTCATTGCAGCGTTATTGCAAAAATTTAATCCACCTTTACATGCTCTTCAGTATGGCCATTCCTGAAAATGAACCAATGTGATTATGTACAACACCCACAGAAGCTTAATGGTTGTTGGGATCTCCAGTGCAAACAATGACATGCATGTGTAAATAATCTATTTGTTTAAAGACCTTTTTTTGCAAGCACTGGCTTGCAAGTAATATTTGCATTTAAAATGGGCAGGCCTAGCCTTGTGCAGACACAAAAGGAGATGTCTCTGTTCAACTGATTAATGATTATTCTTCATGCTTTGCAGTAACAGGAAGACACTCAGCAAGTGCTACCAGGGAAACCAAGAAAGAGAAGGACAAGCAGCATCCTTCATAGAAGCTAGAGGTGGAGTCTGGCCCTAAAACAACAGACCAAAGCTACAGCCCAGAGAGCTAACCTCCAGTTTGGAGCAAATCAGTTTGTGTCTAATTTAGCACTAGTATGCACCCAAAAAGTAAGCCTATCTTTTGTCTACTATAGCATGAAGCTCACCTAAAGCCAGTTTTACTCTTTATATTCAAGCATTTCCATTACAGTAGCCGTGGCACATGCCAAAAAGTAGTCCTGAAAGTCTAAATAACAGCCTGAAATTTGGGCACTTAGTGTGAGGTAAATTTGTAAGACAAGTAGTTGAGAAAGACAGCATCAGTAGCTCTTCAGGGATCTCCATTTTTCTCCATTAGTTAGTTGAACACAGGCAGCCAGATCAGAGATGAGACACAGCTTTGGATGGCTACTATCAAGTGATATGAACTCTGCTCTGCAAATAACAACTTCCACTATAGAGGCTGAAGAAGGGAGACACAGATGGTTTAACTGGCTTGTCACAGGGCTGTGCACTGGCCCTTCCAGGTTCTGGTACATTGCACTGAGAAATTTCCATGCATCATATTCTCATGTGCACTATCAGTTGAGAAATGATGAAATGAGTCAAACATAAAGTGAATCTAGTTTTTTTCCCTTTCTCTGACATAAATGTGTTGACATTATAAAGGAGCTCTGCTTTTACTGCCTAGAAGAGAAGGCAGACACACACGTTTGTACAAAGACCTACTATATTTCTTTCTTTCCATAACAAAAAGATCATAGAATTCATGTTATTTTATCAGCAAAAATTATACTCTTTACCTATTATCTGCAATTCTATCCATAGCAAGAACATTATACCGTAATTAAAGTATATTGTATGCATTATCTGTGAAAGGGCTGTAATCATTTCAACACACTATTCATTGAAATACATTAATACAATACCTATAATACATGAAAATCAGAATACTTGAAAATATAATACAATATTAGAACTATTTTTAAGGTTTTTCTTCCTAGTGGAGTCCTAGGAATATCAGAATTTATGAGCTATGTTATCCTGTCTCCACTAGTTTCTTAAAATGAGCAGTATATGCAAGATGCTAGCTACCTGATGGAGATGTCTCAAGACAGTGAAAGGGAAGTAAAGTAGGCATGACATTTTTCATGAATGAGACTGTATGTAATGTTTTTTTTCTTTGAGAGGAGACTTCTTCCCTTTGAAAAATGGAGAGCAGTTGCACCTTTTTACCTGTACTTGATAGGATGGAAGACTACTGGAGACAGGTCAGAAGTTCTGATCAGTTAGATCATGTCTCCCAGAGTTGTCTTGCTGATCTGGGAGATGGTGACCTTCATATTGAGAAGTTGAAACCTCCATTGGTGCTAAAGGGAGTTTCATAATTAATTCAAAAGGAGCACATCTTACCACTAGTGTTCTCTTTGGAATGATTTGCATCTTTGAATAACTAAGGATTTCCCACTAATATATGAAGGAAAAATGTTACCAAGTCAGAGGTCTCCTAAGCAAAACTTAACTGTATTATCAATTTGTAGATTTTCCTGACTGAGTTTATAATGGGCACAAAGTTCTGACTTGAAGAAGTTTTTACTTTTCTTACTCTATAGTCTTCCAAGGAGGGGGGTTTGTGCATGATCAGCTAAATGTGAGCCAAATTCTGCCTTTATATAGAAGGACATTTTTTACAGTGAGGGTGATGAGACACTAGAACAGGTTTCCCAAAGAAGCTGTGGATGCCCTATCCCTGGGAATGTTACAGGTTAGGTTGGGTGGGTCTTTGTGCAACCTGGTTTAAGAAAAGATGTCCCTGCCCATGATTGGTGGGTTGGACTAGATAATCTTTCAGTGTCCCTTCTGAGTCAAAACATTCAATGATTCTATGATTCTGTGATGTCCAAACACAAATAAATACCACACATGCAGCATCGAAGTAATCAATTTTCTGGTTTTAAATACTTGTATTCAAGGATGATGGTTGTTTTTTTCATTTTGCTTACTCGCATTGCACAATTACTCTCTTTTCCTTCGAGCAGACTACAAACTTAGAGAAAATACTGCACATACCTGTTTCTCCCCACTGGGCTTCTTGTGGTTTAACAGCAGCTCCACGGCACCAACTACTTCCTTTCGTATGGCATGCAATAGAGCATCTCCCACATACACATTAAAACTTAAAAGCAGCTCAATGAGCTCAAGGTTCTCATTTTCAATTGCAATAAGGAGTGCAGTTCTTCCCAGGGGATCAATGCAATTAATATTGATCTTGAAATAAATTTCTGCTTCCTCCAAAGCTTTCTTTACACTGGCATAATCTCCTTTCTCCACGGCGTTCAGATAGGCTTTTTCTGAATGAGACAGTTCAGATTCTGCCCGTACAATACGAAGAGGGATACGATCTCTGTAGGGAGCATTGACACTTCTTTTGTAGTAGAACTGGGCCATATTTTATGCCATTCTAATGCCAGTTTCTGCAATGTGAAAAGAAAGATTAAATCAATAATATATTTTGGGGGTACAGTGCACCAAACTAATACTGGCAATATATAAGTATTTAAAACACATACTAAAAAGTAATGTTGAAACAAGTACAAGTAGTTTTTATCAATAGAACTTGTAAGATCACCAGAAAAATGTCAAAACCAAAACATATAAACAAGTTGTTACAACTTACCAAGTCAAAGCATGTGTCAGTATACCATTTGCTTATATGTATTCTTTAAACCTGTAGTACACATGAAGTGACATGACACAATGTAGTTTGCACCAAATGTGTATGTCCACCTCATCCTTAACTTCTTCATTAAGTTTCACTACTTCATGCTTCCCACAGTTTAATAGTATACTCTTGTACAGTTGCTGCTGCTCAGTAGACTACAGGGTACTTACACATTTTAAGCTTGATAGTGGTAGTGTTTATGTCATTTAGAGTTTGGTTCAGTTGCCCATCTAAGGTACCTAGGCCTCTGTGAGATGCACTAGTTATCTCATTTGCACTTCACCATATCTGGGTCTTTCACAAGGCCTGTGCACATCTGGTACCTCAATGCAAATGTCTCTTTCTCTTATATCCTACACAACCCAGGTGTCACTTGATGCTTAAAATCATAGAATAATTTTAGTTGGAAGAGATCTTTAAGATCATCAAGTCCCACCATTAACCCAGCACTGCCAAGTCATCACTAAACATCATGTCCCTAAGCACCACATCTATACATTTAAATACCTCCAGGGATGGTGACTCCACCCCTTCCTTGGACAGCTTTACAAATCTTTCAGTGAATCTTTTTTTTAATCCTAATATCCAATCTAAACCTTCCCTGGTGCAACTCGAGGCTTTTACTAAATTGTTTGTTTTCCACATCAGATCAACAGGGCTTGAGGCAGGAAGGACACTACAAAAGAGATACATTAGAAAAAATTTTCCTCCAGATCCATATACAGGAACCAAGCAATTGCAATCCATTGCAAGATGTTTCCCTATTCTCCCTCCAAGGTGTTATCTGTCTGCAGTCTGGCCTACTAAAGGTTGCACATTCTATGGATTGTGTTGTGTTAATCTCTCTCTAATTAAAATAAAGTATATATCCATTGCACAGTTTTGTACCCCTGGAACAGAGATATCACACTGTTATTGTTAGTGTACTGTATTTTACCTGTTTGCATTTCATTCTTGCTTTTCAAAACTGGAAGTTCAAGAAGAAAAAAGTGTCATGTATGTTCAGCTCCAAATTAACAGACTTAAATGTATATATTCTTAAGTATGTATCTACAAGAAAGGTGTGTTGCTATATTCCCATTACAGTCATGGAGATTTAGAGCTCCATTCCACTGATCACAAATTGTAATTTGGTGTTATATGCTGAAGGGCTTCCTGCCTTGACAAAAGATGCCACCTCTGAATGACTTGGGTCTCATAAGGGGCCTACTTCATATGTGTCAGGCAGATAATCAGTTAACCCAGAAGAATGCACAAACATTATTCAGCTTCTTAGTATCAACAAAGTGTTCCTCAAGATGCCTGGAGAAAAATGAGTGACCGCAACTCAGAGGTTATTGCTAAAAGCTCCTCTCTCTTGAAAGCACAGCAATGAATAACTGGATCATTGCGACCCCATTTATTGGGAGTTAAACCAGCAATTAACATGTATCCATGAAATGGCACATCACAGGAATTCTTATGAAATAAGAACAAAGTAATTTACAGATGGGATTTATTATTATTTCATTGGGATGATTTGGAGGTATTTTGTTTCTTTGTTTTTATGGCTAAGGAAGGTCTATTACTGCTTCACTGTAAGCCCTGAGGAAAACACTTGCTTGAACCTTTTCTGTTTACCTTTTAATGATTCCTGAATGGGAAAAATTAGGTCTAAGCTTCATTTATCTCTTTCAGAAGAGACACATTAAACATTAAACACACATTGTCACTCATCTAAACATCTGTACTTTGCTAGTCTTCCTTTCTTGCCTGTACCACTTCCTGAAAATAATCAGCCATAAATAAAGTTTTGTCATAACTAAAAATTTATGTTACATACAGTTGGAAAGTAGAAATGTGATGTCTGATACAATACAGTAATTGATGGTTATATATATCAAAGATAATGGTTCATGGGTGTTTGCAAAAATAAAACATTTGTCTTCATTTTATCTACATGTAGATAGTGTAGATAGTATTGTATGACAACTGATAATGTGTTATCACATGTAAATAGAAGCATATGACAAATTACACCATGACAGATTTACATGGGTCCACCACGAAAGCTCTAAGAGCTAGGAGTAGCCAAGAGCAGTAAGCAAGTCTCCATTTGTTTTGAGTTCCTCTGCAGACACAAGAGTCTAAAGAAACAAGAGGTCCAGTACACTAGACCAGTGCAAGGGGAATGAAAGAAAATAAACAATTTATGGTGCAGAACTTAGTGAAAGTGGAACTATAGTTTCCAGAGTTGATACACCTGACACATAGTAAAAATACTTCAGAGAAGAGATAAAGACAAAATAATTTGCCCTGAAAATAGGAATATAATCACCCATCAGAAACTCATAACCAGAACTCAATAAATACCATGTGAGAGATTGTACCTGAGCCATCCAAATATTCAGACTCATGGGGCTCAGATTTATATCCTGCAGGAACTCCTTTTATCTCTTTGTTGAACTTGGTGAGGATAATTAGGGTCTGGGAAAGAAGTTCAAGACAAAGAAGAATTGATCTTCAATATTGTTCTGCTCTTGTCTGTCATCCCCTTAATGCTGACTGGCTGTATTTGAGACATGTCATTGCTAACACAATTTATTCAACATTTGGAGGAATCATCTCTGACTTGAGGAAGAACATATAACGGATATGGTAAAACAAAATAATTTTTTTTTTATCATTTTGGAGAAATATCGTAATATCCTCTTTCTACATTATCTGTTGATTGGCTTGTATTTTTGAAAGGAAAACCAAACTATTACAATTGGCTTTGCAAGACAAGCTAGCAGTGAAAATTACTACTGCTTTAAGTCACAGTACATTGATAAGTATCCTCATCTACTAATCCATGCTCCATTAATCCAGATAAGGGACTTAGTTATAGCACTTACAATAAAAAAGCAAATGTAATAGTATCAAGCTGTGCAAGGATGAAACCTACTCTTTAAGACACTTTGTATGAAAAGATTATGTAAAATACTATGTCTCTGGACCTTAATAAATGGGCCCCAACATACACAGAATATTTTGAAATTGTGGTAACTGACTGTAAAGACAGCTGTGAAATGTTCTAGGATTAAGGTTTATGCTTAGAAAAAAAGCATCATTGCATGCAAAAGGAAGAGGTATTAATTTCAAAATAATCTTTAGTAGATAATTATGTCATAGTTGAATATATATCTGTTTTGAAAGTGCATGATTCTCCAAATACAGTTAAAAAAACAACAAAACACTCAGCCTAACTCTCACAACTACAAAAAACAAACCATCATGAAATAGGGTCAGATAGTTGTATGATGAATGGATTGAGAGCAGCCCTGTGGAAAAGTACCAGTTGATGTTGGTGGACAAAAAGCTTGACATGAGCTGGCAATGTGTGCTCACAGCCCAGAAAGCCAACTGTGTCCTGGGCTGCAGAAAAAGAAGCACGTCCAGCAGGTTGAGGGAAGTGATTTTCTCCCTCTACTCTGCTCTCGTGAGAGTCTACCTGGATTATTGCAGCCTGCTCTGGGATCCCCAGCACAAGGAAGACATGGACCTGTTGAAGGAGGACCAGAGGAGGGCCACAGAAAAGATCAGAGGGCTGGAACACCTCTCCTTATGAGAAATGCTGAGAGAGCTGGTGTTGTTTAGCCTGCAGAAGAAAATTCCCTGGGGAGAGGTTTTTGAGGCCTCTTGTTATATAGAGAGGATTTATGAGAAAGATGGAGACTTACCCAAGGCCTGTAGTGACAGGAGAAGGGGCAAATCTTTTAAATTGAAAGAGAGTAGGTTTACATTGGATGAAGGAAGAAATGTACATTAGGAGTACACCAATGGCATGTTTCCAAATGGGACACAGAGCCAAACTGCTATGGAGTATTCATCTCACTTAATTCTAGTTTATTTATTTAAATATTGACATTTATCATCATATTTTCACATTGACTAGGGTATCATCCCACCTTCTGCTGTTTCTACAAATGGGCATAGGTTTCCTTGGCTGGTCCCATGTCACAGCTGCCAGCTCTGGGCCAATAGAACTCCCATGCCAATGTACTGGGCATCTCAGATGGCCCAGTGACTGGCTTGGGCAGTGACTGGCTTGAGAGCAGCCCTAAAGAAAAGGACCTGGGAGTGCTGGTGGATGAGAAGCTTAACATGAGCCATCAGTGTGTTCTCATAGCCCAAAAAGCCAATTGTATCCTGGTCTTCATCAAAAGAAGCGTGGCCAGCAGGTCAAGGGAAGTGATTCTCCCCCTCTACTCCACTCTTGTGAGACCCCACCTGGAGTACGGCGTCCAGTTCTGGAGCCCCTATTACAGGAAAGATATGGATGTGCTGGAACGTGTCCAGAGAAGGGCCACGAGGATGATCAGAGGGCTGGAGCACCTCTCCTATGGGGACAGACTGAGAGAGTTGGGGCTGTTCAGTCTAGAAAAGAGAAGGCTCCAGGGAGACCTTATTGTGGCCTTTCAGTATATTAAGGGGGCCTACAAGAAAGCTTGTGACCTCTGTCGGGCAGTGATAAGACTAGAGGGAATGGATTAAAGCTAGAGATAAGTCAATTCAGGTTAGACATTAGGAAGAATTTCTTTGCCATGAGGGTGGTGAGACACTGGAACAGGTTGCCCAGAGAGGTGGTGGAAGCCCCATCCCTGGAAGCTTTTAAGACTAGGCTGGATGGGGCTCTGAGCAACCTGCTCTAGTGGGAGATGTCCCTGCCCATTGCAGGCGGGTTGGAACTAGATGATCTTTAAGGTCCCTTCCAACCCTGACAATTCTATAATTCTATAAACCCCCAGATTCTGCTTTAGCAACAGACTCCTGCCCTCAGTATTTGCAGTTGAGTGTAAGGTTATTCTTGAGTATAATTTGTCTGTCTTGTTTTAGACAGCTAATACACCCAGTCATACCCTTCTATTAACATGGTTAAAAATGAATTTTGTTTTAATTCCCCTTCAAGGGCCTCCTCAGCTTCCTTTATAACTATTCTCACATTACTGGACTTTGTTACCTCTAAAACTTAGCTTACTGTATCGATCAGTCCTCTCTCCCTTGTTTATACTCTCCCAGATAAAATTTCCTTTCTAAACAGAAGACTCAGACAATTAGGTTTAGAATCCTTTTCCACACATTTCTTAAAAATCTTTTTGGAAGCAGAAGTTGCAATTACATTTTGTGCTAAAGAAAAAATCTAAGACAAGTTTGCATTAACCTATATTCCAAATTAAATTTGGAGTGACTTTTAGAAAGTAAGCAAACCAGTGTTAGGAGAGCATATTGAGGTTCAGAAAGCTTATATTTTCATATACACTGGTAATTATAAATAGTAAATTGGCTCAGCAATATCACCAGGTTTTCAGCAGTTCTTTAATTTATCAAAGAATTTCCACAGACCTGGAATAGCCAGTAGCTTAGACCTCAGAATAGTAGCTGGAAAAGAGGAGACATCTTAGTTAAATCTTTTCTCAGGAGAGTCTGGTAATTACCAAGTTCTTGCATTTTCTAGCATCTCTTCCTGTGTCAGAAATCCATCATTATAAGGAAACAAAAAAAAAAAAGAAATAACTATGATAGCTGAAGACAAGATAGTGGCTAAAATAATCATCACTGGCCTACAGCAGTTGTATCCACTAAAGTGTGCACATGTGCACACACACACACACACTATACATATCTATATATATACAGTGCTTCCTGATCTCTGCAGACATCAGGGAAATATCATCAGCACCTGAGCAGGTGAAATACATAAAATAAAACCATAATACTTTGCCAGAAAATTGATACTCATGGAAAAAGAGTTCTTTCTTAACAGGCATTTTAATTTACACCTAATATAGACCACTATTTCAAATGATAACAGGGCTGTATTTTTCACACACAGTGTTTAGGAATGGCAACATTCTGCCTTCTTTGCAAACCTTTAACATAACTATCATTATTTGATAATTTGATATTTATTACGAAAAAATGTTATCAATTTTACTGATGCTAAAATAAATCATTGGAAATTGTCTTCTGCTGCTGTGTCGAGTATATATACATGCATATTATAACCACAAGTACACAAAAGTTTCCCCTTCAAAGTTAAAGCTAACAAAAAAATTCAATCAGAATCCCTTGGCTTTTATTCAATAGCTGCTTTTGCCAGCTTTCTTGTAGGACCCCTTCAGGTACTAGAAGACAACTATAAGGTCTTCACAGAGCCTTCTCTTCTCCTGGCTGAACAACCCCAACTCTCTCAGCCTGTCTTTGTAGGAAAAGTGTTCCAGTCCTCTGACTATTTTTGTGGACCTCCTCTGGATCCGCTCCAGCAGGTTCATGTCCTTCTTGTGTTGAAAGCTCCAGATCTGGACACAGTACTCTAGTGGGTTCTCACAAGAGCAGAGTGGCAGAATCACCTCCCTCAATCTGCTGACCATACTTCTTTTGATGCAGCCCAGGATATAAATATATATTCTGGGCTGCAAATACACATTGTTGGCTCATGGACAGTTTTTCATCCACAAGTACTCCCAAGTCTTTCTCCTCAGGGCTGCTTTCTATTACCTCATCTGCCAGCCTGTATTGATAATGAGGATTGTTGAGACCCAGGTGCAGGACCATGCACTTGCTCTTGCTGAACCTCATGAGGTTCACCTGGGCCTACTTCTCCAGCTTGTCCCGGTCCCCCTGGATGACATCCTGTCTCTCTGACATATTGATCACATCATTCAGTTTGGTGTCATCTGCAAACTTACTGAGGGTGCACTCAATAATCTCACTGTCAGGATGTTCTGTAAATTCACTTAGGCTACACCAAATGGGAGGAAATTTTAATCTTCTAGGGCTGACATCACATCAGATCTTAGCTAAGAATAACAGTCAGAGAAATATCAAAAGATCAATTTTAAGAGATTATGGAAAAAACATTGTTGAGAGGTGTTATAAATTATTAACAGATTGTGTGACAGTATCAGAGGGAATGGATGCAAGCTGCACCAGGTTTAGGCTGAGTATTGGGAAACATTTCTTCACTGAAAGGGTTATCAAACATTGGAACGGTCTGCCCAGGGCAGTGGTGGAGTCATCATCCCTGAAGGCATTTAGGTGGGTGTGGACCTGGTGGTTAGGGATGTGGTTGAGTGGTGAGCTTGCAGTGTTAGGTAGAAGGTTGGACTAGGTGATCTTGAAGGTCTCCTCCAACCAAAGACATTCTGTGCTTCTGTATAGAGGTGGGATGATTTGGATCCAGGCACACAGTATTGGAAATCTGCATAATTGTTAAAACTGGAGTTATTCAAGAAATTGATTCTTTGAATACAGCTAAAACTGAGCCTAACCTCACTTACCCTGTAGGTGAAAAATCAGATAGCTCCCCACATGAAAAAAAAAGCACCACAAGCAGACAGAAGTATCATTACATTGTAATATCTCTCTAGTACATATTAAATTAATTAATCTTCCAGCTTTATTTGAAGTAGAAAGAGGCACTCTTTGAAATAAAATCAAACAACATGCATGGTTACATTATGCTGATGGGTAGCAGAATGCAAATATCCTTGAGGAAGAGCAGGAATGATCCCGAAGCCTGAACTATTTGTTCTTGCTCAGAGGGGAGTACTGAAGCATTTAAGCCTGTTACCAGAGCAAAGGAGAGAAAGATTGTTTTCTACTGACTGACATGAACTTGCTTTTTTGAAATGATGGACCATGTCAGCCCAGCCAACACGCAGTAGGCAGCCAGTTGGCAGTGGGAAGGACAGAGAAGGCAATAAAATAGATAATGGTCTTAATGAGTGGCTGCACCAGTTGTTGAGCTGACCTCCTTGTCTCCTTGGCTGGTGTTATTCTCCTGGGTAAATTCAAGGAGCTCTCCAAAATAATTTTCAAGACAAAGTAGTTCAGTGTCACGTGGCTACATGGGAGGCCTTCTTCCACCATTTCCAAAAGTAGTGCTGACATTTTGCTCTGCTGATGTGATCCTGCAGCATTCATAAAGCACAGCAACATTTCTCGGGAGACATAGGGAGTGTGCTGTCCCCTGCTCACACAGAGGGTGGGCAGTCTTTTTCCAGATGAGAAAAGCATGGCTGAATAAACAAGTACACAGTTTCTGCTGAGAAATCAAACTATAGTTCGGCAGAAAGGGTCTAACTGTGCAAGGTCACTTGAGGAGGAAAGGGAGGTGGACGCAGAAGAGCTTCAGAAATACAGGACAGGAGCATTACTTGTGGGAGTTATGCTAACAAGTAGCAGTGACTTCTATGCTTCAGGATATGTTTACATGCAGACCCACATGTCTTCGCATGCTTCCATGCTTCCATGCTTCATGCAATGAAGGTCCAGGCAGCATACGGTTTGGCCAGAAAAGGAAGGTTTTAGGCAGACTGCCCAAATACCTTTAGTAAAAATTTGCTAATAAAAACACTCTGATGTGGGCCCATTTTCAGCCCGTCCAAGTTAAGCCACCCCGACGATAAATCAAAACACTTTCTAGTGTTTAGGGCCAATAGAGAACCAGATGTAAAGAAGTCTGTGTACAAACATATACAGTCACATAAACATTTTAGTACTGGCTGTTGCCCTCAGAGTGGTATATGTATTTTGCAGGGAGCCTCGAAAGAGCTGGCAAGAAATGAAGACTAGTTAGGAGGAACTGTTCAGTCTTTGGAATTTATTAGCCTGTTTCCACCTAGATCCTTAATGGTTCTGCCCTCACACTGCTTATTCAGAAACACGTGTGTTAGTGCATTTTTATATATTTTACTAATAGACTTCATAAAAAAATAAAGTTAGGAAAATGTATTACCTAAGCTCAGCTACTAACAATAACACATTAACTCAAGGAAAAAGAATTAGAATGATCAATCAAATCAAAATCAAACTGATATCAAAGCAAATCAATTAGACTAAATACCAGACAATTTTCCATAATCTAATTAGATAACACAAAATGTAGTAACACAAGTCTAGAAAAGATGGTAATCCATTGGCTATAAACTTCAACAAAAAAATTTGATTTACATCAATCAAATATATAACTTGATTAGTTAACTAACTTAACACATAAACCTAACTACTATCTGGACCAAAGCCTGACAAAAATAATCTTTTTTTTTTTTTTTTTACTTAAGAAAATCTGTTCTTCTGTGATGACTAACCTCTTCCTGCCCTTGTACCAATAAAAGATGTCAAAGAATAGAATAGAAAACTGGAATTATGACAACTCCTATTTACCAAAAGTCATAAAATGACAGCATCTTGTCACTCAGGACCTTTAAATGTACAGCACAGAACATTCCCTAATGAATAGCTCAATGAGGTATTATATAAGACTGCTTAAATACAAGGGAACATTTCATTCCAGAAATTTTCCTGCAAGGCCAAATTATCATTTATGCATATGCCGAAATCACAGTTCAGGATTAGAAGTCTCCTGCTAAATAAGACCAGGAGTGAAAATACAAATAAAAACAATAAGAGAATTCTTATTGCTAGGAAGTGGTGAACTCAAAAAGGTATCATGTGGATACCCTGGCTTACAAAGGCATGTCTATTATAGTGCTCTATAGATCCCTGACCAGGCAGCAATTATGTGAGCTTAGTAATAGCTTAAATACTTTGAGCACACTTCACCGAGTTTGCATTTTCTTCCTTGGGTGGGAAAAAATGAGAAGAATGTACATCACCATATTATAACACAAAAAGTTTATAAAAGTTCATCTGAATATCTTGACAAACTTAGCACCTCAACACTTGCTTATGAGCTGCTTTGTGAAGTATTATGTAAAGTCTATTCTCATAAATAAGGACTCCTCTCCCAAATATATAATTATTCCAGCATATGTTATTCACAGTAAAAAAGTACATTTGACAGAGATGGAAATAGGAAATAAATGATATAGAAAATGCACATATATAGAAAATACTGTGGAAAATGCACCTTGTCATGTTTTCCAACTGGCAGAGGATTCATTCTGCACTCTTTTTGGACAGGTTTTCACACACCTACTTTAAAAAGTAATCATTCAGATTTATCTCTGGATTTAGAGAGTAATTTCATTTTGAAGCATCTGTGTTATTTTTCCTTCACCTAAAGCCAGAGGGGACAACTTCATCTAAACACAAACCAGACTAACTTTGAGCTGTAACCAGTTCTCAGTTTGGGAATACTTGTTCAGCAATAGAAAGATGAACAGAAGTGCTACGAAAATTTCAGCAAAATGAAACTTGGTTACCAGGAACTCTTTGAAACATTATTTAAGCTATCCAGAAGCTCAGATGTTTTGAAAGATTTCGTAGATATAACGATTACTACAAATACACCATCTGAACTCTGTTCTAAGGCAGGTCAAGAGAAAATCTGCATTGCTTCATGGTCATGAGAATCCAGAACTGGAAGAGGCTTCCTGGGTCACCAAATCCAGCCTCTTTATCATAGGAAGCTCTCTCAATCTTTCCTTGAACAGAACAGACTCCCTGTTAGAAGCAGCTGGAATTACCCTGCTTGACCCACGTTCCCCTCCACTGCTTCTGTAAGTGGTGGTGGACAAAGCCTCATTTCTCTCATGAGGACATTTTGTCAATCCTAAATTAGGTTCAGATGATGAGGACTCCTGACAGAATTATCCTACCTCCAGAGTATTTGCAGAAAAATCTGTCCTTCCTTTAGACTTCATTTTGCCAGGTTGCACGAACCTGGGTCCTTTACGACTCCAGACCATTGCTTGTATTTTGATACCACTGGAAA
Organism: Actenoides hombroni; assembly: GCA_024336885.1. Lineage (NCBI taxonomy): Eukaryota > Metazoa > Chordata > Aves > Coraciiformes > Alcedinidae > Actenoides > Actenoides hombroni. The sequence goes on along the minus strand of WUAM01000287.1, from coordinate 92,057,242 downwards.
TGCCTCAGGGTGCCTTACCTGTCACCCAAATGCTGACCTGAAAGGGCATGGATGCCCTATAGCTCTTGTGTCACACCCCAAACCCCTGGTACCCTCAGGCATTCAACTGGGAATAGGTGTCTACAAGCAGGCAGCAGAACTGAATCTTCAGTCTCCTCCCATGTTCACCCTATGTCTTTGCCATATCACTTTTTCTGAATGACCTGACGTATACATGTTACTCCAAGACACACGTCCTTGCCTTCTCCTACAGTGATGTTGCTTGATTAAGTTCTAGATTTACAATTGCCTTGTTCAAAGCTGTATTATAATCATCACCTTCAATCTGCTGATAACCTATGTTCTTTTCCTCCTCAGCTGTTTCAAGTCATTAAGCTTCCAGTGTAAGGAAAAAAAAAACTTTTTAAAATTATTCCGTAAATGCTTGTAATTTGCACTGCTAGATCAAGTAGTTGAAACTTTCATACTTTGCTTCCTGCAATAGCAAAATAACTGGTCTCAAGGGCAAAGCGAAAGAAACTTCATGATCCATATACTTAATTCTGCAATGATGCATACATATATATAAGAAGTTTTTTCTTCCAGCCTTACGGCAATCAGCTTCCTCCCAAGTGCTTAAGTTTTAGTCAGTTTTCTGTTTACATACTTGTATCCCATAGATCTTTGCCTCTGTTAGTACTCAGTAAGTCTTTGCCTCTGTGACCTCTTGTAGATGAATGTCAAATGTTCCCTGTGAACAGCATGAACTTTATTCTTGAAAACTTTGTTCTAAATATACCTGCCACTGTTTTATGTTATTGGGTGAGACAGGTGGAACATAAATATGACCCATGATTTTGTTCCTTCTTTTGTTTTATTTCATTTCATTTCATTGCATAGATTCAACCTACCTACATTTAGACATGTTGCTAAGGTTTCTAAGTTGGAGCTGGCAGAAGTGATCACTAATCCACTCTCCATTATTTATCAACAGTCCTGGCTAACCAGGGAGGTCCTAGTTGACTGGAAGCTAGCAAATGTGATGACCATCTACAAGAAGGGCCAAAAGGATGATCCTGGGAACTACAGACCTGTCAGTCTGACCTCAGTGCCAGGGAAGGTTATGGAGCAGGTCATCTTGAGTGCCATCACACAGCACATACAAGACAACCACATGATCAGGCCCAGTCAGCATGGGTTTATGAAATGCAGATCCTGCCTGACTAACCTGATCTCCTTCTACAACAAGGTGACCCATCTAGTGGATGAGGGAAGAGCTGTCTATGTGGACTTTAGTAAAGCCTTTGACACTGTCTGCCACAGCATTCTCCTTCAGAAACTTATAGTGCAAGGCTTCGATAAATACACTCTGAACTGGATAAAACAAATGTCTAGATGGCCAGGCCAAAGGAGTGGTAGTGAACGGAGTTAAATCTGGCTGGCAACCGATCAAAAGTGGTGTTCCCCAAGGTTCATTACTGGGGCCTGTTCTCCTCAATATCTTTAATCATGATCTGGATGAGGGGATTGAGTTTAACCTCAGTAAATCTGCAGATGACACCAACCTAGGTGGGTGTGTCGATCTGCTAGAGGGTAGGGAAGTTTTACAGTGGGACCTGGACAGATTAGGTCAGTGGGCTAAGGTTAACTGCATGGGGTTCAATAAGGCCAAGTGCCAGGTCCTGCACCTGGGTCATAACAACCCCATGGCAAGCTTCAGACTTGGGGATGTGTGATTGGAAAGCTGCAAGTTGGAAAAGGACCTGGGGGTATTTATTGATAGTCAACTAAATATGAGTCAGCAGTGTGTGTAGGTGGCCAAGAAGGCCAATGGCATCCTGGTTTGTATTAGAAACACTGTGGCCAGCAGGAATAGGGAGGTGATCATCCTCCTGTACGCAGCACTGGTGAGGCCAAACCTTGAATGTTGCATGCAATTCTGGGCCCCTCACTATAAGAAGGACGTTCTGGAGCGTGTCCAGAAAAGGGCAACAAGTCTGGTAAAGGACCTAGAGCACAAGTCCATTGAGGAGCAGCTGAGGGAGCTGGCATTGTTTAATCTGGAGAAGAGGAGGCTGAGGGGAGACCTTCTTACTCTCTACAACTACCTGAAAGGAGGTTGAAGTGAGGAGGTGGACAGCCTCTTCTCCCTGGTGATGTGTGACAGGATCAGAGGGAATGGATGCAGGCTGTGCCAGGGGAGGTTTAGGCTGGGTATTAGGAAACATTTCTTCACTGAAAGGGTTATCAAACATTGGAATGGTCTGCCCAGGGCAGT
>WUAM01000287.1:92015855-92054885 GCA_024336885.1 Actenoides hombroni | reverse complement strand
CTGAAAGGGTTATCAAACATTGGAATGGTCTGCCCAGGGCAGTGGTGGAGTCGCCATCCCTGGAGGCATTTAAATGGCATGTGGACCTGGTGCTTAGAGACATGGTTCAGTGGTGAGCTTGCACTGTTAGGTCGAAGGGTGGACTAGATGATCTTGAAGGTCTCTTCCAGCCAAAGACATTCTGTGATTCTGTGAATGTATTTATCTTGGACTCCTTCTAGAGTTAGTGGAGAAAGATAAGGAAAGTCCTGCTGCAAGGAATTCAGTCAAATCTCCATTTTTTTCTTTTGACTGTCATAGGTGGGTATGAATCTAGGCCAGAACATCTGCATTTGAAGAAATTTCTGTATCAAAGATGTTAAGAAAGTTCATTTTGAAAAGAAAAAAATGGGAAATATACTTCATTTGGTCAAACCAAAGGAAGACAATTAGTTTTATTAGAGGAAAAAATTGACCCTAAGCTGAATAAAGAAGATGACCTTCAAATATGTATGTGCAAGCTACTACAATTATTATTGCGCAGGTGTATCCTACATTCTCTGTAGTCCCCTGCCTGCTGATGTTGCACAGTTACATACTGAGTGTATGAATTTATTTCAAACTCAGCTGCTAGTGATGGAGTATTCATTTGTGATTTTTTTTATTTTAAAGATGAGAGCTTAATGTATGAAGCTGAGAACAGTCCACATAAAACAAAGGTAAAACTAGGTATCAAGAGCACTAACTTATTTCTAATAAGTAATCTTCATCCTCTGTCTTGATAGTAGTTTCTTGACTCCATGCATCTACTAGAATATGACTGCAAAATACACTTTCTTATAATGCTAATTTTCAGTCTAAAATTACTCATAGACAATTCATACTCATTTTTTCTCATTCTAGCAACTGTTTATAGAATAACTTTTCAAGTTCCTAAATATATACCTTCACAATGCATTTGTAGAAAACAGTAGTATGTTAGGCTTTTTGGCTGGGTTTTGAGTCAATCTGGGATTCATCATAAAGGAAGGATTAAAGTTATCTTTAGTGGAAATAGACAGACTACCCATATTGTTGTTTTCCCTTTAAGAAGAACTTGAGCAAGGAATAAAGTAATATTACTAACATGAATAAGAAGAGCTTGTTGTAGGTATACAAAATGATGAGTTTGAAAAGACAATGTATGTTTAGATATTATCTAATAGCTGCAGCATTTATATTTCATCTACTCACTTATTAGATTGCTATGCTAATATAAGATCAGGCCAATGTTTTGAATAATCAGCAAATTGTTCCAAAGCATCATGGTTCTAAACATTCATTTAAGCACCTTTTAAAATTATTTTTAACAAATAACATCACGTTCCAACCAAGGCGGTGCAGGCTCTCAGAAAATTGTATTTTAGAAAAACAGGACACATTTCAAAGTGTATAGAAATAGATTTTGGAATGCAGGAAATCAACACCAAGTAAATTGGTTCCAGGTTCCAAGTAAGTGCAAGACAGAAGACAAAGATCCAGGCCAAGATGAATTTTAGTTGCCAGGAAAACTTGCTAAAGTAAAAGAGAGAAGAAAAGCAAGAGAGAAAATTGTCTACAAAGTAGGTAAGAGTGGACATATCAGAACCTGACGAAAGACAAACAAGTGTCCAGGGTAGATATATGGGGAGAACAGCGGGACACAAATGAAACTGCAAGGAAAACACTGAATAACTATTGATGGCTCTGACAGAAATTACACATGCAAGAGGTGCATTAACTGAATAAGGAATAGATTATTCTGGCCTGACAGTAACACCTTCCCTGAAAGCACAGATAGTATATTGCATTATAGAAACACGACCTCCTGATATTGCTTCCCTACAACTGAACAGGTGTTCTCAGAAGGGATCTCACTGTGAAGCATACATCAGTCCTCACTGCCCCACATGACATACATCGTCACCAGGCCAGCCCCAGACAGCCCTGCCGAACAGTGCTGACCATTGAAGTGGGTTAGTGTCCTGATGTTCTGGCCAATACCAGTTGTTTCTATTCAAGGAAATCTAAAATTATGTAATGACATTTTTTCCCTCGAGAGCTACAACTCCAAACATGCAATAGCCCTTAACAAATCATCAGGAACTGTTAATGTAACATCATCCACCATAAAAACAGTTGATACTGTTTTACCAGAGCTCTGAGGAGAAAAATAGACAGACAAAGTCATCCCATTTGAAATTAAGGCTTGAGAATGGAGAAAATATTCCTTTTGGGAAAGTTGAAGTATTGAAATAGTCAAAGTTATTTTTTTACAGCACCTAAAAATTAAGGCTATCAGATGCCCAGGATAGCTTGTACTGAAGCATGCATCCCTAAGTCCTCTACACTCACTGCTTGGAACAAGAGGGGAAAATGAAATTGCTATTGGTATGTGCCATGCCTGAGTGCTTACTCAACTCTGGATGAGTAAGGAAATGCTGGAAGAGGCTTTAATGTTGTTCACAGTAACCATTCTCTTGTTAAGAATGAGCAGAAGAACAGTTTTCCAGAGGTCAAACTGCTTCTAGACTAATCGCACTCTATTGCTTAGATAGCAAGACAAGTGAGACTAATTCAAGGGTAGTATAATTTAAACATCGCAAATGCACAGTGGCATGTCATGAAGAACTTAATCAAGCTAATTGTCTGAAAACATAAGGTCAACCTCAAGGTAGAAAAAACAGCTGGTAATAGAATGTTCTTCTTCCCAGAAACAATTACCGGGTTTTACTGAACGAGGGTATCCTGATCCTGCATATTGTGGAGATCAGTAAGAGTAAAAAATATTCGTCATTTTTAGCAGTGGCTTAGTAGTGGCTTTATAGGACTAGGCCAGAAATTGTAACAAAACAACAGCAGCAAATGGGCAGCAGATCAAGCAACAGTATGTGTCCACCTGAATATGTTAAATGACGCAGAACTGAGAATCACACCCAGTGGCAAGGGACCCTAAAAGTATATTCATATTTATTTCTGAAAAGCAACCAACTTTGAATATGAGCTATGTCAAAGTGACAATCTTTTACTGGTAAGTTCTTGGCATTTTGCTTAAGGCAATCTCATGTCCTTAGACTACTTCTTTTTGGAGGATAAAACTGTGGGTGGGATTCAGTTCAGGGTTAAGACACCTACGTTAAACGTCTAAATGTAGACATCGGCATTTGAGATAAATCTCTAAACTCCCTCTGCTGTCAGTGGACAGTCAGAGTGGGATTAGGTTTCCTAAACAGAGAGTCTAATGACCTTTATGATACCATATGCGCCTGAAACATTCCTGGGGACTGGCCAAAAAGAGTCCACAGGTAGAAGGCAAACAGGATGCGATCTCAGATATCAGTAGACACCTACCTTTACACAACTTTTATCATGCTTTAGTCAGTAGAATTAACAGCACCTGTAAAGTGATTCAACGTCTCTTAGATACCTAAAGGCCAGTCAGCTGCAACACTTTCTAGGCTACACTCTCACCTAGTATACTTACAGAGACTTGCATGTAAATCCTGTGTGGGTCTGGAGGCAAATCCTACATGCTGAGAGGAATTCAGTTGCCTGAATATTGGTGTGTAAGGGCATCATATGATACAACAGGGTATCAGAGATGTCCCCAGGGAACTAATAGTTATGGCAGAAACTCACTGGAATACCCATGCCCTTCTGGAGTGACAGGCAAGGGATGTTCTGCCCCACACACATCCGGAGTGTGGCTTTGCTTGAGAACCAGTGGTGATGATAAGCCATCCTGTGTCTCAGATAAGCATTGCAAGCTCCAGCTCACAGACTCCCTGTAGCTGCCCAAAGTCAACTCTAATTAATGGTAGCTGGACACAAGACATCAGTAGGGAAAGAAGAGTCAGTTCACCTGAAATGCGTCAGGTGAAAGTCATGACAGGCAAAAGACTGTCTGCCTCTACAGTAGGTATCCTCTGTCAGGTTACTCATTAGAAAGAGCTAAGAAGCACATTGAGTTGAGATGTCTGCTGAGGAAGGAGGAATGCATGTAGTGTGAAGCAAGGCAACTGCAACACCAGTTATTGTCAAAGTGCTCCCTGGCTGTGCAGTCTATAAAAAGACAAACACTGGGTCAGAGGGATGGCAAGGAGCATGTCCTTTCTCCCCATGGTGTCAGACGGTCAGCAAAGACTGCGACTTCAAAGATGCTGGCAACATACTGGGGTGAATGAGAGATGCCTGTGCAGTTTCACTTCACTGCACGAGCTAGTTTGCCATGCACTTGTTACTAATAGTGAAGTCAACAATGTCTCCCATTAAATCCATATCTGATGAGAAAATGAAGAGATAATACATTAGCAGTCATCACTTGGCACATATGAGGCTGTTGCAGGCACTGCTCCACTTTTGGGGCAATTAAAGTTTTGCCTTGACTCAAAGTGCTAGCAGGCAACCAGGTGTCATCATCCCACAGTTTGAGCAGACATCAGAGTCCTTCTGGGCTGCCATCTGGTTATTTCTTATCTGTGATATTTGGCTCACTATTTGCCCCACTAGAGATATATACTGCTAGGATTAAATCAGAGGTGCCAAGATTTCCCAATAATTTTTATAAATACATGATTATCATATCACATTAGAAAGGCAAACTGGCACAGAATATAAATGATGAATACATATGCAAGTATTTCAACACTAAGAGAGAAAGTTTCACAGTCCAACACACTTCACTATTCAAAATGCTTTCCAGATATTTAGCTGATAGTTTACTTTGCCTACTTTCACCCCGTTACTTCTAATTATACTCACACTGACCTACTTAAGTAAAATTTACTAACAGCCTGCTTATTGACAACCATTCACCCAAGTTGTTTTCATCTGACATCCAATAACTAGGAAAATTTGTGGTCTACTGGCTAGGTCTGCTAGGAGACAATGGGCAAAGTTTTCTAGTGTATTCACAGCTTGTTGCTGTCACATTTTCAGGGGTGACAGCATAAGATGACTTCAGTATCATGTGCCACTTCTGAAGCAAAAGTCTTTATCCTTACCTTTACCTTCACACTTCTTCAATCAACTGTTTCTTTCATCCACACCTCTCCTCAAAAAAAAAAAAAAAAAAAGCCAAAACCAGACTAAACCAAAAATAGCAAGTGTGAAGGGAAGCAAGCCAGCCTTCTTGAGAAAACTGTTAGCAGCCTATCTGCCAAATTTAAATTTGTGTCAGGTGAGAAGGTAGAAGTGAAGAATCAAATTGGCTGGTGACCAGCTCTACTTCTACTCTACAAGTCTGATTTGATGAAAGCAGTTGAATGACTTCTAAACCAGCTAATCACTGCAACATTGCCTTCAACTTTGCAAAGCAAGCTTGATGAAGAGCAACCACCAAAGAGGAAGCTGGAGCAAGTATACCTGTGCCTGCCATGACAAGAGACCCACTATCTCAGCTATATTCAGAAAACCATCTGCTACTGCAGATCTGTGTGTGACTGAACCAAGGCATAAGGAAGGCACCAGTTTGCCTACTGAGACTTGTTCTGTGCTCCCCAGAAGCATCTGCAAGCGTTCAGTTGGTCAAGACAATGCACTGGAGCTTGAGCATTATTTTTTCTTGCTGTGATGCCTAGAGGAATAGACACTCTAAGACTAGATCTGAATCAGTAAATAACAGTGCAATAGAAGAAGACCTCTAGAGTGACACCAGAATTGCTGAGAGCCCTGTGTTTGAGGAGATTTATCTCGGATGAGCTCTGTCCTGGTCCTGAAAGCTGAGTGGTAGCAGATGCAGTGTGGTAGGCATGCTCCTGGAGTGGTGTTGAGTACTGTGGAGGAATTTTATCCTCATGCCACAGACTGCTCTGCAGTGCCAAACAGAGCATGGTAGGAGAAGGAAAATCAAGAGATTCACTTAGAGGGTACTCTGCTGATACGATACCAGAGTAATGTAGATGCAGCTACAATAACTGAATCTACTGTTTTCAGTGTTGAAACTCTAGTGCTGACATAAATTGCTCTGATAATTAAATACCTAAAAAGGTCCCACTTGGCTCATTGGTATTTGAGAGTATTGCAGTTATTTTCATGGGTTGTGGTGGCTGGTACATGGAGTTGGTTATTTTTTTTAAGAAGCACGTGGATTGATCAAGGGAAGGGTTCAGTTACCTGTATGATAGCATGATCTTTAGTGCAGCAATAGGTTTTTACTCTATGCATTGAAATGCTTAAATCCTTCAAGATGGGGTCTCAAAGCGACAGCATTTCAAAAAGATATAGCCAAGGAGAGCATGTACACAGAAAGGCATGAAGGAAGGGCATCATCACCATACCAGCTCAAAAAATGAGTTCAGTTGGTGGCCATCTCCTTCCTACAAGAAGCTTAGCTATGACCCAGCAGAAAACTATGTTCTTGCCAGAACTGATGTGTCAAACAAGACAGAGCTCCCATGAAAACACAACAGCCATCCAGGTTTCAGGCCGCAGGATGTGCGAGAGCTTTTCACTAGTAGCTCAAGACAGTAGCAAGAATACCTATGTGAGGTGTGACCAAGATCTGCTCAGCCTGGTTGCAGAGCTACAAGAGGAAGTAGAAAGGTTAAGGAGCATCAAGGAGAATAAGAAAGAGATAGACTGGTAGAGCCATGCTTTGCCCACCATGGGACAAAATCAGGAACAGCCACCAGAAAAAAAAAATCAAAAAAAAATCAAGGGAACTTGTATCCTCCCCCTGCCAAGCAGAAAGCAGCAACCTAAAGGAAGGAGTGAATGGAGTCAAGGCTATGCTTGGAGTGGTGGGCAAAACCCCTCCTTGCCTACCTTGCCTTCCCGGGGAAGATCATGAAACAGATCCTCCTAGAAGCTATGCTAAGGCACATGGAAGTGACTTGAGACAGCTAGAATGGCTTCAGCAAGGGCAAGTCTTGCCTGACCAACCTAGTGCCATTCTATGATGGAGTGACTACATCAGTGGATAAGGAAAGAGCTATGGATGTCATCTATCTGGAATTTCTGTAAGGCCTTTGACAGGGTCCCCCACAACATCCTCCTCTCTAAATTGGAGAGATATATAATTTACGGGTGGACTGTTTAGTGGATAAGGAATCATCTGGATGATTGCATCAATAAAGTAGTGGTCAACAGCTCAATGTCCATATGGAAACCAGTGACAAATGGTAACCTTTAAGGGTTCTTATTGGTGCCAGTGCTGTTTAATATCATAATCAATGACACAGACAGTGTAATCTAGTGCATTCTCAGCAAATTTGCAGATGACATCAAGCTGAGTTATGTGGTTGACATGCTTTAGGGACAGGATGCCATTCAGCTTGAGAAGTGGGCCCGGGTGAACCTCATGAGGTTCAAAAAGGCCAAGTGCAAGATCCTGCACCTGAGGCAGGGCAAGCCCCGGTATCAATACAGGCTGGGGGATGAGTGGATTGAGACCAGCCCTGAGGAGAAAAACTTGGGGGTATTGATGGATGAAAAATTGAACTAGCAATGTGTGCTCATAGCCCAGAAGGCCAACTATATCCTATATCTCATAGAATCATAGAATGTTTTGGGTTGGAAGGGAACATCAAAGGTCATTTAGTCTAATCTCCTTCCAGTGGTTCAGTGTTCAGAGTACCAGGCCAAATCTTGAAAGAAATATCCTGCATATCTCCTAATCACAGTGTTTTTTCTGAAGGATCGTATTTTTCAATATTCCTTCTGAATTTTACCACTGAAGAAGAGATTAAAAATTGATGAGAATAGGGAGAAGGGATGAGAGTGTGATGCCAAAGACTAGCACTTACAGCACTTGGCTGGAAGTGTTCAGTTTTGCATTCAGAACTGGCTAGTACTAAAGGGTCAGGAGATAGAAACCTTCAGGGAGGAGAGGGTTTCAAGACATGTCTTTTACCAATCATGACGTTAGAATTACAGCAGGACTGTAAACAGAATATGTTGAAGTTTATGACATGGTCTACAAATAGAGAAAATTAACAGAAAATTATATTTTTTGCCCTATAAACTCTTCAGTTATAACTGTCCATAGCAAAATGTTGCTCTGTCAGTGTGTAATACTGATTCTGAACATGTGTTGAAAAGAATCTGGATTTATGCTTTCTATGCCTTCTACAGTACAGATCAAGTAAGCAGAATATACTATTTTGGATGGCACTGCAGACTTTTAAAATTATAGTTCCTAATCTCTATCCATGATTTGTACTGACCTCCAGAATAAGTCAAGAGTGATTTGTCTCTAGCTACCTCTACTTTTTTTCTTCTTGATTGAATACAAAACTCTGCAGCTGTTTGGTTTTGGTTTTTTTTAAATTTTGTAAAATGTTTATATATAATGAACCAACATGGCAGAACACTCTGAAAGATTCATTGGCTTTTTAACTATTCTTCAGAGACTCTGCATATCAACCTTGGTACTGAAATATTGTTTCAGATGCTAAGAAAGGCAAAATTATTTTATGCTTAAAAATAACTCCAGAAAAGTCTCCTAGGAACAATATGCTTATGTTTATTTGCAGGTCAGAGCCAACTCTGTCATCTAGAAAACCATTAAGAGTTGCTGAATTAATTACCATGTGGCTTTTTAGAAGTGAATCTGCTTAGTTGTTACTGCTAGGTTGAGTGTGAATAAAGATGCTTTCTATATTCTTTTCCTTAAGATAATGTTCTCCACACACCACCTACAAATGCCTAAATGGAGCTACATTTTATTGTGATACTATTTCTGATTATTACTAAAAGAAATTTTAAAAAAACTTCTCACATGTGAGAGCTTTGCTCTTTTTAAATATTTGCTTCAGTAGACATGGCACTATTCTAAATTATAGGCATCATATGGATCAAATACATCTTCAGCATGGATGTTTCCTTTGAAAATATATTCGTATGACTTGAATGTTCCACTTGCATAGTTTTCAAAATGCAGTTGGAGGATGGAAACAGAGATGTAAATCAGTCTGGTAGGTTGCCAGGTAAAAGGGATGTGAGATGTTTCCTGCTACTCAAACAACCTTTAAAGTGGATCCAGTCATAAATTTTCTAATATCTGGACATTTGCAGAATAATGAAACTCCAAGGACTATTTCATCAAACATTTATCATTAAAGGGAAAAGACTGACATCTTGCATCAAGTTAATGTACTACAAATAATTACCACTCCTGTAAGACCATCACTCTCCATCTCAAACAGATCAGTCGCCAAGTGCAAAATTCTAAGCTTTTGTCAGCCTACTGGTGAGTATTTTACTGGTGAATATTTCTAACTGCTTCATCCCAAGTTTGTAAATAAAAAAAAAAATGTAGCTAAAATAAGAACACACCTACCATAGTGGTGCAGTTGAAAAATGACAAAACCTCATTACCTATATAGATTTATATAATTTATCTTATTGGAATACCTAGAAGCTAATACCTGAAATGCAAAGCCATCATGGTAGTTATTGCAAAAGTTACTTTGGCATATAATAGATGATGTATGAAAAAGGAAACACAGCTATAAATGCCCAGTATCACATACTATGCCAGAAACATACTTTCAAAAAAGAAATGAGATTTTTCTGTACTTTTCCTGATACTTGACCATTAATTCACACTGCAAGTGTACCCAAGGCTGAGCAGTTTAAGAGTGTAACAAACTATTTCACCCTGAGTGAGAGGATGCAGGCAAAGAAAATAATCTAATCATGATAAGATGACAATGAAATGATAATCAATCAGTTCTAAAGTGTACTGCTTGAGGAATATACTGGAGTGACACCTGTCTCCAGTAGCATCTCAAAAAAGACACAGAATGGGGCAATTGTGAAAGCTTCCATGTGTCCTGATACTATTCCTTCACTCTCACCAAGACAAATATCCAGTTTTATCTTTCCCCACAACAGTGAGATCATAACTTCTAACTGGCATGTAAACTGTTGTGGAGGTATTCCTCCCACCTAAGTTTAGTTGCCTGAATTTAGTTGTCTGCAGTAGGCTTAGTTAAATTTAGTTGATAAGGGGAGTCCTCCTTTACAGTCAGTATAGTAAAAGAGATGACCACAGAGGGAGATTCCTTGTACATATCTTAGATACTTCCTTTCAGATCATTCCTCCTGGAATTCTTGGGAATTAAGAAATTAAGTAGATCATCCAGAAAATGGATTTAGCCCACATGTCCTTGCCATATAGGACACAGAAGAGTTATGAAAGGCCACAGGAGAAGGCCTAATAATATATTAGAATGTGTTTTGGACAGATGGTTATTCAGATCTGTAGTACACACTTTTCTAGAGTTGCTTTGCATAGTGGAATTAATATTAACCTTTATAACAACTTTAATAATTATATTTGGAAAAAAAAAAGAAAAAGTGTGACATGCCTAGTTTTAACACTTGTAAATTCTTTGTAACTTAAAACTTAGTTAAAATAGATCTTAGTTAAATTCATGTTTCAAAGTAGTTACTCTGAAGCTTGACAAGTTTTGTCAGTTTTGGGAGAACGTACTATAGTATCTTTAAGGAAACTTTCTTCTACTTTTCATCTATTATAAAATACATTCACTTCTTTGACCAAAAAGCCAGTAGCCATTTACACTCCTGCTATATAAAAGGAATTATGACCATATGGAAAACTTGTTTTTCCCTTTGCTGTTAGGTGAACACGATGTCCCTGGTACAACATGCAGCTTAAAATTACAGAGTCACCACATGACAATGCCAGGCACATTGGAGAACTCAGATCTAAAACGGTAGAATTCTTGGATTTTAAATCTTTCATTCATGCCACTGTATGAAGGTCAGATGTTGACGTTTGAGTTGGTTAAGGACCATGGAATGTTTTCCTTCTCAGATGAGAATATTCTTCCCAAGCAGACACAGGGCTCGTTCCTGGCCTAAATCAAGACTCAAAACATTCCATGACCCTTCACCTTGTAAACTGAAACATCAACATCTGCCCCACATACCATCCCTCCAGAAAGAAGACACGTGGGCTGAAACATCATCAGATGTATTCTTACATAATTTTTAGGAAGAGCCACCTTCAAGCCACAACAGTAGTTACAAATAATTAATTGGATTAAAAACTCCATACATTTATTAATAGGGTTTTCAGCTGGAATAGCTTTAAAAGAGCAAATTCCAGGAGATGTCAGCTTCTGCAAATTTTGCTTTTAGTTTTTTGTAAAATATTTGTTCATAAAAGTGGCTAGAAGGAAGGATTCTCCAGACTTTCTGCTGTAATGAACTGTGCACTACATCTTTTAAAACCTGTTGTCAGGAAACTTTAATTTGCTACGTTCAATTTCACATCTTTCCATAAAGTTTCTCCGGGACATTTATCTTAATGGAGACAGAACAAATAAGCTGTTACTAGAAATGAATACTGCAGTTGTGCTACTACCACCATTTCCTATTTTTAATAATGATATTCATCATTAGGCTTTGTACTTTGTCTAGTTGCTTATGTTCAGAACTATTTTCTATTTTTGGATCTGGTCCTTCAGCACTAAACATTTCATTCCCACACAACGTCCTTAAAGAGACACTAAGGCCACATAGGAAACTATATTAAAAAAAAATGTTTAGAAACAACTACTCTTGCAGCATGTACACAAAGTATAGCTGCCAAGTAACAGAATCTCAGCATCTCTAATATATCAGTTTCTTCCTTGTAGTTCCAAAAGAAGATCACACTGAACCAGATGACATGTGCACCCTGACAGTAAGCTGTGAAAATGCTTACTTATTACTTAACCTACTGTATATTTCCTGTTTGTTTTTAAGCTTAGAAAGCTCTTCCACAAAGACAGACACTTTGCTGGGAGAAGCATCTACCTCTGTTAAATCTGAAGGCAACAACACCTTTGTTTTTATGATGTAATTCTACTGAACAGCTAGTTTAAATTACAGTATATTCAGTAATGGATTTGGATCAGGCAGTGATCAGGATGACTCCAAACTGAGACAAAAGAAATGCGCTCATGTGGGAAGCTGTCACTAATTTGAGTCTGCAAGGGTTCAGAGAGCGATCCAGAAGACCTGCAGAGAGGGAAGCAGGTGGTCCAGTAGAATGGCTTGAGATGTTCAGATGCTAGGACCCAGGAAAACTAGTTGCAGAAAGATGGCAGAAAAAGGGTGCAATCCACTGCAGACTGGAGAAGGTGTGGAGAAATAAAACCTTCACTATTTGGAAAGAAGAAGACAGTGGCTTAAGAGAAGAGCAACAGAGCCATAGCCAACTTCCCTTCAAAGACTGGACCCTGGATAGAAATATGCTACATGAAAACTTGGATGCAGGATGTCTTGCATTTCAGGGGATTCTTCATCCAAAATAATTCCAGTACCTCCCCAAATGACATAATCCATGCCAACAAAAGCACTTGTCTGTTGCCATAGCACTTTTACAAGCATAGCTATGTTTTCTGGTGAGTATGGCCTTTCTCAACCAGCTAAATGACAAAAATATGTGAGGAAAATATTTTAGAAGACAACTCTCCAAAGCTAAGCTAGAAGTCTGTGGAATGACTGCAAGTTTCTAATTAATAAAAGGTTTTCTTCCCTCTCTCTGGATCATGTCAAAATTCTTAACTTCTCATCTGTATTAGAGATTATATTAAATATATTGCTCTGAGATTGTGTTTGGGATTTTTTTCATGGATCAGTGACATTTACTCACTGAGTAGATATTGTACATCCTCTTCAAATTAACATTACTGAAAGCAGTCTTGAAAATAGGATTGTAAACTAAAAACACTAGCTGACTTACTGGCACCACCTTAATTACTATATGTAATAGGACACAAGGCTAAAATTATTACAAAATGATTACTAAATTTCTTTGTAAGTAGATAAAATATATTAACAGAGAATAATAAATGCAGTATCATTACATACAATCTGAATAGCTGGTCTTTGGTGCAGTTCTTACTTTAAAATTAAATGGATTAATTTTTGACTTAAATTAATGATTATAAACTTTTGTTTTAGAATGTGGGAATCAACTGGTGTTTCTTCTTTGCTGCAGTATCTTCTACATAAAGTATGGAAGATGCTGAGTCAAGGAGTGCTCTGAAAGTGGAACACAGCTGAGTTGGAAGTGAGCACCTTTTCTTTTCACCTCAATTTTTTTTTTGTCTCAGGTCAGACCTGGGTAAACATCCTCATTTTCTTAAGTTCCATCAGAACTGTCCAAAGCAAATATTACACGTATCTGAGATTACTCTAGTAAATTGTATAACCATCTTTTATGGCATTTCTTTCTAAAGAAAGATGAGAGTCCATTTATTTGGGTTTTTTTTCTATTTAAGCCTGTGTGTTAGCAAATATAACACAGATTACACTCGTCACAAATCTTCTCACATCAAGCACTTTTTAGCATGACCTTTTGAGGTGTGTTTATTCTTCTGGTTTGGTCAAATTCAGATTTTAAAATCAGCAACTTTACTGATAATCAGGTGAATTATTGCATCATCTTCCACTGCCATAAGCATGAGTATCTTTCCGCTTGCAGAAATTACAAGGTGTTGAGAAATTATTTTCTACTTACATGAAGTTATGTTCAATTTATATCATTTTCATGCTAAATAAAATACTCAAATCTGAAAATCATCTTTTTTTTTTTTTTTTTTTTTTCCCCACACAGAACTAAATGTATAAACTACTAGGAGCAAGTACTACTAGTTTAGATGAGAATTTATTTTTTTAAAGGGCTGCTGTGGTAGTTCTTACACACTTCATCTATTTCAACAGAAAAGCAGCAGAGGCTGAGAAAGTTGCTGGGGAAAAACAATAACCTGAAAGCCAGAGGATGTTGAAATATCTAATTAAAGTTGGAGTAATAATCTCTGCTTTGCTGATTTCCTTTGTACGGAAGAAGAGAAACCCAGCAATTATCATCTAAAATAAATTACACTCCTGTAGCCTTTCTGAATGAAAACAGTGTGCTCTGTTGATATATGAAAACATAAACATACCCCTGTCCTATGGACATGCTCAGAAGGTGTGTCACTAAAAGCAGTGCTGATGGGTTTAGGGTGGGTTTGGTCCTTCATTAATACCAGGAAGCACCTAATGTCCCTGTGTTAAGTGGTGTGAATGCTGGCACACAGATGACAGCCTTTTCCCATCAACCACATCAGTGCCTATGTAGTGCATATACATGCCATATGAACAGTGCGTAGACGCACATCTTTTTCCCCTTCTCTGTATTTTTATCAGAACTCTGTCGGCTGCTAGATCTTTTTGATGTTAGTGAACTAAACATGGAGCTCCAGCTTGTGATGTGAATACGTAGCTCCTTATGGTTTGGTGCAGGAACCTACTGAGCTTGAAAAGAAATGGCAAAAATAAAGGGCAGTTATCAATGCAATTCCAGCTTGTGGAGACTGTAGCTGAGACACCATGTCATCAAATCTGCCAATAAAAATAAACTTTCATCTTCTTGGTTGTTTTTTTTTCTTTTTTTCTCCTTCTTCATATTATTTAAAAGTTACATTTTCATTATATAATTTGTTCTTACATTTCCCTGTGTAGCTTCTTGTTCCACCTTGGCATAGCTCCAAGCAGGAAATATTGCTGCAGACAGATCTCCAGGAACCATTTAATCTAATCCAGCTCCGAGCAGAGAAAGGGTATAACAATTAAATTGTACTAGGTGATCTCCACTCTTTCTCTAGCAGAGAAACAACCCAAGGAAACATTCAGGAAAATAAAGCTAACATGAACAGACTACCTGTTTACTTACTTTCTCCTCTCCTTTGTTCACTTAGTACAGAAAACCCTCAACTCAGAGGCACAGACCTCTGGGCATTGCATTTCTTTGGAAACTTATGCAAATTTATAGCAATGTGCATTCAGTCTGCCCCTCACTACTCTCTTTATCTTTTCTATTACTGACCACAAATTAATTTTGCAGGAAAATTTAATAACAATAGCAAAGATCATGCCAGAGGTAGTAGCTTTGCCCAGCTGCCCAGAAAGGCATCCTGAAATTTATGATACTCACAACAGCTAGTTAGTCTGAGTGCATTATTTGGGCCTTCTCTTCTCTGTAGACTTCCATACTTAACATGTTTTATGTCAGTCACGCATAACTCAAATTACATTAAAACTTTGTCATCATATCAACAGTCCAAACAGCTGATGAATGTGCTAATCAACTCTTACAATTTACAGAGTATTACACAACGTGCTGCCAAAAAAATAGGATGAAATCTGCATGCTGAAATACTGAAAAAGTCTTTTCGTTTGGGGTTATTATTTAATGACAGACTAAGGCTCTGCCGACGATCAAAATGCCAGTTTACAGTGGATTTCAAAGTTCCAAAATTGGGCTTTATTCCAAATTACACTATTTCAATTTTCCTCAAAAAGATGAAATGCTGAGAGATGGAAGTGTGAGGAAAGGCTATGTTGATGAGTCAAAAATTTAAAAAAAAAAACAAAAAACAAAATCAGACAACTAAAACTTTTTGAAATATTGTTCCAAATATATCAAATCTGATTATTTCAACATTGTGAAAATAGCAATCCCCCTCAATTTTCATCCAAAATTTAATTGAAATATCAAGTATTCTGCTAAATGTTGGGACACAATTTTAATATCTCTACTTATTTTTACTATCTCTAAGTCTGACTTGGTAGTGACTTTGATTTACACTGAATGGCAACTCATAAGTCTCATTAGCAGAATAGATTACATTCTTTACTTTCTACTTCAGAATTCAGATGCAGTGATGTAAATTTTTTTAACTGGACACTTATTAAGTACACATTACCAAATCTGTGGACACAGAACAGACTATAATGAACTATTTGAAAAAAAATGCTATTACTGGAGATGCTCTTACTATATAACAAGCTTACACTCCTAATGGGATATTTTGGTTTTAAAAGAATATTAATATAATTTATTATATTACAATTACATATTTTTTATATTTGTATTTGAATATTTTTATCTACATTTTTATATAGGCTATTAAAATTGATAACATCTCTGTTATGGATTACATGTTAAAGACAAAAATCAACTGCAATTATGTTATAAAAGACTGAAATAGAATCAAATCTCTGTAACACTAAACAGATTTTTGGATCAAAATATAAGGTTACATGTATGGTGTATGTAACATCTTATGTGATTTCTCTAAGAGCACTCACATAGTGTTAAGTCACAAAGATACCAAATTTTATTAAAAGAAATTTCTGTCCTGCATATAACAGGAATGCAACCTGGGTATCTCTTCCCATAGAAATCACAGAATTACATATACTTAATTCATTCCATTCCATTATAAATCAAATGATTCAATTATAAATTAAAATTAACCAATAAGGCCCTCAGATTTGTGTGCATGTGTGTTTGCATGCGGGGAAATGCACTAGTTCTTGAAAGGAAGTTGATGCCTCCCTCTTATTATCTTCGTATTTGTTTGATGAAGTTAGAGTAATACCACATTGAGATTCAGGGTTCTTTATATAAAATACGAAAATAGCAGCTATAAAAGATACAGGTGATCTGCATAAAGTGCCCTCAGGCAAGGTTCATTACACCTTAATGAAACTAGAAATTTGAAAAAAAAGTCCCATGTGCCCATGTTTAGCTGCCTGAAATAAACCACAAGCTGAAAAGTGCAATGCTGATTCATTTCCTCAGTAGGTGTTTTGCTCTTGTAAAGACCCTCATAAAGAAGACACAATTAGCAAGATCATAAGATACACTTCAAAAAGCACAACAGCAGTATCACTAAAGAATCTCCATAGAGCAAGAAATGTTGGTTCAAGCCTTATTTAGGAGTTTACTGATCCTTACTGCGCTTTAACTATGCTGGTCTGCCACCATTCTTGCTGTCTGTGAAGATGTGCTAACAGTACTGTGTTTCTCACTAGAAAATGCTTTCACAGGTGATGTACCACACTTTTATGGGAAGTGGGAGCCTCTGACATCAGAGGGGAGGATGCCCTCATGTTTTGAGAGGATTCAGCTGCTACTGGACTGTCCCACTCACACATGCTCAGAGGCTTGAATCAACCCATTTGCAACCTTCTCCTGAGTCCTGGGCTCAAGCATAGGGATGGAAGGGCAAGGACAGAGCTGAGGACCACAGTGTCCACCTTCGGCAAGACATGATTTGTGTAACACTGCATTTCTGCCTGCTGGGCAGATCTAAGCAGAGGCATTGCATGCCTCTTCCTCCCTGGGCATCTTGACCTCTACAGAACAAATGAGGCCTTGATTATCTGTGGTGTTTTGTGTCTTGTCCACAAAGATTGGTCAAAGAATATGCTTTGGCCATACTCAGCACTACTCTGAGGTAACAAACAGCCATAAGAGTTATATATTATTTTATTTTCTCCATTCTTCCCTTTTGGGCCAAGAGATGCAACCAGCCTGCCCAGGGTGAGTCAGAAGAGGAGATAGGAGAAGAGAGGAGAGGAGAAGAGATGATGTTTCAGTTGGAAGGGGCCTACAGTGATCATCTAGTCCAGCAGCCTGACCACTCCAGGGCTGACCAAAAGTTAAAGGATATTGTCCAATTTCCTCTTAAACATTCCCTGCCAGAAGCAATGCAGACTCTGCTGCTCCACAAGAAACTTCTCGTCAGATGAGGGAGTGCTCAGGTGCCCAATATAAACTTACAAATTAGTTTTCCTATCTGCAAAGTGCTGAGCAGCTTAAGCTGAGGACAGTGTCTTCACACCGTGTTTGCTGACAGCCTGGGTGTGAAGATTACTTTATGTTTGGTTGAGTGGTTTTGGTTGCTTGGTACAAATGTACTTCAGTTGTACTTTGTTTTTCATTGCCTGAAGGATACATGCAGCTTCATAATTATATAGATTGCAAATCAGCTAAATTAGAGCAGGAATAATAAATAGCCTCAGTAAATTCAAAAGTCTTTTGACAGGGAAAATGGTAGTAAAATACAGAGGTTTCCTCTCCCAGTTCTTGCGAAGAATGTAACAGTTAAACATTATGTAACTGTAAAATTTAATTAGGAATAACACATTCTTATATTACATATTGATGAATAATCACAGAGAAAAGCAAATCAAGAAATATTGAATAAAAACCTGCTTCTTAATTTTTCTTAATTTAGTCTAATATTGCAGCTCAAATTAAGGAAGATTTTGTAATATTTTGAAACTTCTGATACACTTACTGGAACACTTTGCTTTAATTAATGATATTGGAAGCGGCACAAGCTAAATGCTTGAAAGGGAAAGCCTGTAGCTTTCACTTTAATTCCATTTCTATTCTTGTAATTATCTTTAAAGGAAATTACTTTCCTGTTTGTGATAGATGGCACTGACATTCAAATATAGCACACTGAAATAACACGAACACTGATGACTTCAAAGTGCAGTCATTGCAAGATATACATTCAGAGAGGTTCTACAGTTTGTGCTGTTATTACTCAAGAAACCATGATAAATAATGAAGGAATTAGAGTACTTTGTTGTCTAGAAGGTACGATTCTGGGCTTACACAGTCCCTGTGAGAAGTCTTACTTCAAAAACAGTTGGAAATACAAATGACAAAAATGTGCTTATTTTCAGGTCCATCTTCAAGCTCTTGATACCGTGTCTCTGCTACAGCAGCACTAACAGGACATCCCTCCCCTCTGAGGGTCATGATGCTGATGGTCTTACCGACAGATAATTGTTGTATTCTGGTGTCCATAAATGAGCAAACCTCTGCTGAAATTGTTCCCTGAATGAGAGATTCTCTCTCTTTTACAGGTGAAGTCTGAAGCTGAATTTATATTGACTTGCACAGTGGCACAAAGACAGCTGACGGCCTGGGGGTGGGGGGATGAAATGTCTATCTATTTTGTTGCCATTCTGATGAATAGTCAGTCATGGATTTTCTACAAGGAGAAAGGGAGGGCAAAGAGAATTGTCAGAGTCATGGAGCTACTGACAGCAGCACCCTCTGGGCCCCACGATTCTTGTTACTCCATGAAAAAGGCCATGTCCTCTTCTTCCCTTCCACCCCAACCCATCCTGAATCTCACTAACTGCATCTCCACAGGGAGTTACCATCCTTTTGGCTTATTTCACACTCGAAGTCTACAAGATATTGATGAGGGTATTTCACTGTATTTGGTTGAATTTAAGATCTACCAACGCCTTTGGGCATCCAGTGCTGAGGAAAACAATTTCACAGCGGTAGTATCAACAACAAAGGAAAATGGCTATTACCTGAGATCTCTTTCTCCAGTTATACATTAGCCCAGAAGAGCAATTTACATTTTCTTACAAGGCAGGACCAGCCACACTAGATGAAATTTGCCTCTTACAAGAGGCAACAACTCAACTGCTATCACTAAACAAGTCAATGCAGTCCAAACAGAACTAAAGCAGCTTCAGAAAGGAGAGCATAAAAGCATAAGAGGCTAATTCTCCAGACTTGACAGTTTATGGACAAATTTAAAATTACATATTTAAGACCTGTACATATAATAAAATTCCACCCCTCTGGTATTTTAGATAGAATGCAATTTTATGAATCTTCATTATGTCTGTGGTGACCTTGGGAACTAATTCAGTAAGGGAGTCCCAGGCTAGCTTGAAAGGAACACAGAAGAACTGTGATGGACAGGAGGAAGCCATTCTCATGACCTTGTGTGCTGCAAAGAGGAGCATATGTGCTTGGGAGATAATGTCAACATGGGACACCAGGCACAGGCTGTTGGATAGTTTTTTCCTGATAAGGGAACATTGATGATTACCAGCTCAGACAGTAAAAGCTTCTACTCATCATACTCAATGAGGGTTGAATCCCCTCAAGTTCCCATTACCACAATGCCCATGATGATTTAGAAGACACAGCACTGCCCAGAGAGAAACTGATCTGACAAAATGATCTCTAGTGAAGGAGATGGGTTTCAGATAGCTGGATCATGAAGCAGAGAACCAGCTGAAAGACTAAGCGAGTCATGAAAAGCTCTCCGACCATGGACTTCTTTAAAACTCATCCAAAAGAATTGTGCTGCTATGCCAACAGTATTTAATCCTATTCTAACTAGAATTTCATCGATAAAAGCCAGATGGCACCCTAGGAGACTGTCCTACCAATCGGGACTTGTTCAGATGCTAAGAACACTGTCTGTGTCTTGAGGTATGGACAATACACATCTCTCAGTTGCCTTTCTGATATTTAGACACAGGTAGGATATCTGTGGCCTGACTGAGCTATCTCAGTGCAATCTTGTGGGGCAGCGTATCAGCACTGAGACCTTGGGGAGAACAAACAGAAGGACAGCAGAGCTGAAGCATCACAGGGAATACTCTGCACAAAATGAACCCTCACGCTTAGGTTTTCTTTACCATCCGTTGTCATTAGTAAACACATGGCTGCTATGGGTAGGGCCAGTGTGCTTTTTTTCTAAAATGGCACTTGTGATGGATTTAAGTTTAGAAGTGGGACATGAATATAAATAGTAAATGCGTTTTCATGAAAATAGTCTTACAGAACTAGCAGAAGGCTATTGTTGATTCAGAAAGCGCTCTGGCACTTACTTAAGTCTCAATGGGGTGTAATGGGGTTTAAAGGCATTCTGAAGGCTTTACCCTACACAGCCATTACAAGTGATGTTGTGAATGCACAGGGCGTATAAAAGATTGAACATACTCATCTTATGAAAACCTTCTCATCTTTCCTTGAGTTGTACCACTTTACATGAAGCAAACCTCTAAGGAGGCTATTATTTCAGGTCATTTTGTTGCCTACATTTACTTACTAGCTCTCTGGTTTACTGCTTTACTTTTACATCAGTCCCTGTCCACCATATCCTGAAAAGCAAAAATCCAAGACAGAAATGAAACAACATGAAGATTTGGGTTAGACTGAATAATACATGCCAGAATTTAGCTACAAAATTATGCATAGGATTTCAAGAAATGTGCCACATTTTCAGATTCTTAAATGCCAGGTGATATAAAGTATTCAGAGGATAATTTCTTCCTGCACATGTTCTTTTTTTTATAAAGCTACTGTATAAAAGCAACTATCAGCATAAATGAAAAGCAAATTTTGTTTTAAACACAAGCAGTGTGACCAATTAAAAGTAACTAAACATGTAGTCAGTGGATCTAACTTTGACCTCTACCAAAATTTTTATGGAATTGTTCCACTTACAGATCACATTACCACATTTAATTCTTTTTTCCCCTTCCTTAGACATTCATCCTGAACTATTAAAAGTAAAGGAGTTCACTGTGTACATAAAAAAAAGTTCACTGTGTTCATAAATTAAATCCTAAACTCCTGTTTAGGAATGACAAATATGTTTTATTTCTAGAAGAATGGTGCATACCCCCTTCACTTCCATTCAAAGGGATGAAAAGCCATAGATATTGCAAGATATAATATATAAGAAAACTCACACATGCATCTCCACATTACAGAACTATATATACACTCATATATAGTCACAGTTCTTCTTGTATCAGTTGGAAGTCTGATCATATTTATGTAATGTGCTTAGGAGAGACACTTAGGAAGAGGAACAAAAGATTTCAGAATAGCTGCACTTTTGTTCAGTTACCTGGTGAGCAAAGCATCAGGCTGGAATTCAAGATATTGTTGGGTGAGATTGGGTGAGTCACATCAACCAGTGACTCACAGAATTAGGATTATAAAACTGATTTCACCTGAGACAAGCACTGCATACAGAAGAGCTACTATTCTCATTCCTGACAGAGGAAGAATGTCCAATACTCTCCTTACTGAACTTAATGAAGAAATTGCAGATTGACCTGATTCGAAACTCAAAATGAACTTCATTCATGAGTTAGAATGGATTAGGGATGAAGCTATTGGACCTACTTGTACGTGCATCCAAAACATACATAGGCATGCTGGATTGGCTCAAACTCACTGTTTTTACCTATTTAAAAACCAAACAAACAAAATGTTAAGAGTTCTAGAAATCATATCTATTTAAATTAATATATTTTTAAATTCCTTTTGGACTCAAACAGAGAAAGCCTCCACAATGAGAGACACCATATCCTCATTACAGCACAGCACAAATTTTTTAAGAGTCTCCATTTGTTGCTCTCAGCCTTCTTGTAAAAGACTTATGTACAGGATAGCAATAACTTTATACCTTTATGATTAAAACCTGCTTACATCCATTTTCTTCATTTTTATTCTGGTTTTGATCTATTCATTTCAACTTAGCTATGACATCAACAGAAAACTCGTAATTGTCAGCACATTGAAGAATAGATTGTGGAATCACCACGATCAAGAGTATTGTTTTAGAGGTTTTAGATAAAAAACTGTCATTAGCAACACAGGTATAGTAGGAGGCATGTTTTTTGTAAATACACTTCTTGAGGTCAATTGTCATTCTCTCTGTTCCTTGAGTAAATAAGCCTACCTCATATAGTCTGGAGTGTCTGTGAAGAACTAGTTTTAAACCCTGTTATGCAAAATTTTCATGGAAACTGAACTGAACCAAGGTTGTAATTTGAACAAATAGTAGTGAGAAAACACCTTTTCTGTGGAAAAAAATAATTTAAAAGTCACCAGATTAAAACAATTTCCTCTTATTAGAAGCAATCAAAATAGCACTAGCAGTCTTGATTAGTATTAGATCAGATCAGAAATATCCATCACATGTTTATGTCTATGTGATGGTTAGGAAAACTGGAAATTAAATCTATAGCTTTTCTTCTCCCTGTTATATCATAAAATACTTTGCAAATGTTCAACCTCCACCATCAAGTAATCATTGCAACATCTGGGAAACTTTCATGTGGCACATAGACTCCTACTGGCAATAAACCATTGACTCATCTGAGACAGAAGTCTTTGGATCGATACCACAGGAAGAATTTTAGAGGCTACCCGACACTCACTATGCCATAATCAGATATTTGAATATATAGGTAAATGTCCACACAATTGCAGGTATTTAAATGTCTTTCTGTGCTCTGTTTCTTCAGATGCTTTCCCCTCGACTTTAGCATGTAGCAGATGAGGTTCTTCACTGTATTCACAGCAAAGACCAGCCTGAAATGAAGTTATCAACATTTGAAGTTTTTCTTCAGTTATGAATGTTTGTGCTCTTATGAGTCCACCCACTGTGACTGAGGAAAAAAAATGAGAAGGGCACCCACTTTATAAGACAATATTTTGTTCTTAAGTTACTAAACTGTTGAGACACTGTTTACATATTGTGTGGTATTTGTATATGCCTCACTACTTCGGGATAATTAAATAAACAAACAAACAAACAAAAAATTATTTCATTTTTGCTTTGACCAGCAGACATACATTTTAAGCAATACATAACAGTTGCTCTTGTCTTATGAAAGATTACGTTAAAATGTTCAGAGATAGAGTTACTGAAAGATGACTCTATGCAAGAAAAATGCTGGTTTTCAGTAACAATTGTTAATAAAAAGAAGCTCTGAACAAAATTAATCTCTTCTCCCAAACTATTTGGATGCTATCAAATTCAGGTAGTTATTTAGGCAAAATTTCACTGGCATTTTCAAGTGTGTTCAGGTACATAGTATTACTTATGTGAACAATATTGGTGTGATCATTTTTCAAATAAAGCTGTACTACCTTTTTAAACTTTTTCTCATCACATGCAATTTTTTTTCTGCATAATTTAAATATGTCTAGGGCTGAAAGGCCTAGACATTTTGTACCTAAAAAGCAATATTTTAATGTTGGTTTATCTACTTATAAACAAGCAATTTAGTACCATTTCTACAAGGTCACTGCTCAGTTATACTATGACATTTGTTTTACAACTTTAAATATCCTTTCTCAAGCAAAAGTGAAATAGTATGTACTGTGTATGAATGGCAAAGGTAGCACCACCCACACACTATAGTGTTTATTATACAGTTCACTGCTATAAGTCTAGTAGAGTGTCTGGTTTGGAAGTAACTGTTGGCAATATTTTTGACATATATTGTCTTTTAGTTCTTAACTTTTTCTAGTGCACACTAAAAGTACTATGAAAAATTCACACCATGACTCTTCCTTTAGTTATTTTTTCTTTTTACAGTCAGCTAAGTGAAATGTACAGTGCAACCATTCTCATCAGGAATTCATATGTGCCTTTATAAAGGATGATAATTTTTTCCAGGACAGCAGTTATTATGTACACCTTGCAAATGCTTAGCCTGATGATTAGAATGAAATGCTGCCTCATCTCCCCTAACATAAGCAGTCCATTTCAGGAAGGATGACTTACCACTACCATGTTCCCCTACTGCTAAGACCCCTGCTGTTTTGTCCTGCCTTTTTCCTCCTTTTTTATTTGTAGACATAGTGTTAACATTTATGATGAGTATAAACAGACCATACTTGGCAACTGCAAGATCCAGATGCCTTGCTTGGGAATATATTTCCAATGTCTGCCTTTGTGGTTTGTTCCTTCATTAGCTATGCTTCTAGCAGTGCTGATGCAGCAGTCAGCAGGCTGGCTGGTAGGACTTCTCTCTTCCCCTGTTCCTCTATGACTCACTCTTGATTCTCAGGATGACACATTTATCTTAATTGTCACATATGAGATAATTTCTGTTGATAATTACCTCCAAAATGTACAAATAAGCTTCATCCCCATCAGCTTTAAAATGGAAATATGTTTAGCTTTTATTTTAAAGCAATGTATAGTTAAAATGTTGGATGTCTATTTCTTTATTCATGTTTGTGAAGCTACATAAAATGTAACTAATCACTGACCAATCCCTGTCTTCTAACATGCCATTGATAATAATAACCGTGCCATTAGGAAATGTGATTCTTTAGGGTAAACAACATCTGCTTTAGACTAGTGCAGGTAAGTATGACGTCAAGAAGAAAATGGGAAAAAATGGTTAAAAAGTGAGACCTTTTAACTGTAGAGACACTAAGATGTAACATGAGGGGTGCTGGTTTTGAACTAGTATCATGAGTTTACTGGGTCCCTAAATGAAGATTTGCTTTAACATTGTCCAGTTTTAGTGAGCTGATTTTATGCAACTATGGTATGAATTACAGTGGAAATTCAGGACATTTCACAGAACTAAAAGGGTGAAATTAGCCACTAGAATGACTCCTAACAAATTGGCTCATTTAATAGTTTAACCATGAAGACAGATGTATTAGATGATCTGATTAAAGGCTTATTGCAGTGAAAACAGTGACCCATGAAGACCAGAGGAATCATGTCAGGTGGAGGAACCCCAATAACCCACCTCATGCAAAGGGAGCAACTGAACTTGGATGCTCTCTGAGATCCCTGCAGGGGAATGATTTGATCACTGTGTGATGTGAAACCCACTCAGAAGAGTCAAGGCAGAACACTTCCCCAGAAAATCATGCCAACTAGAGGGGGTTACTGCCTACAGAGTAAATGACTTCTTGTGAGATGCAGGAGGGATTGTGTAAAACTTATTATGGGATGTTTTATGGTGGGCTTGGGAATGTGCAAAACTTCTTATGGGATGTTTACAGGAATGATCAAAAGCAGGAAAAAGAAGGGATCATGGTGAATTGGCAAGAAACAAATATGAGAAAATAAAAGAGACAGTGGGATACAAGGGGCTGGTCAAGTTTAGGCAGGTTGCTGGTCAGCATGCTTCTCTGGCTGAGCCCTGCACTTCACCACCACAGTCTGACCCTTCTCATTAAATTCTATTTCTAACCATCTTCTGTGTAAGTATGCTCAACCTCAAGCTGGCTATCAGGAAAGTAGGGTAAGAGGTACCAGCACTTGGAGTGGAAAAGTGAGCTTAAATGGCTTATAGGTGTAGGTGTCA
Organism: Actenoides hombroni; assembly: GCA_024336885.1. NCBI lineage: Eukaryota > Metazoa > Chordata > Aves > Coraciiformes > Alcedinidae > Actenoides > Actenoides hombroni. The sequence goes on along the minus strand of WUAM01000287.1, from coordinate 92,029,178 downwards.
GCAATGGGGGGAGATCAGAGGGCCCAGGACCAGCTCATGGCTACACTGAATGCTTAAGGCCAGCAACTAGAGGAACTTCTATACGGACAAGGAACAGGATCAGACCTTCTGTAGTGTTCTTGTTTATGTGAGTGCTGAGTGCAAGTGCTGGTAAAGGCATTGTGTTCTGCTTCTGTTGATCACTGTAGCCAGCCATGTTCTGTATATGTGTGTGCCTGTGTGCATGTATGTGTCTCTTGGGAATACATGTTCAGCATGGCAATGGGTTGGATGTGGGGACATGTAACTGCATCCTCCCATCCACTGTGCTGGGACAGGAGGAATCACCCTAGGTTCCATAACCAGAGCTGGCCACATATAACAGTAAGGATGATTCATCACTGATGCCCAAGAGAGAAAACTGAAGGACCTCAAGGATGTTGTCACCATTTCATTTCTACTTCCACCATTTTTTTCTTTAGTCAAATACGACTAAAATTTATCCATGGTGTTCTGTAACCATGAGCAAAAGCCAAACTGAGGCATTGCAGGCTGAGCTTTTTTCTTTCTGAAAGAGTAATGGAAATGTGTGATGTCCCAATGATTTGCATGGAGACATGTTGTCAAACAGTATGATCTGTTCCAATAAGATCAAAACACTCGGCACTGCTCAAATTAAATGAATATTTGAATCCCAGATCAAACCACATCAAAATCAGAATAAGCTTTGCAATGTAGTTAATTAAGAAACCAGCAATACAACAAAATGAAAAGCATAAAGGGGTGTTTTATCCAGAAGTGACTTGAGTTATAAATTTTGTGGCATTTCTGAACTACAAGATTATCATTCCTAATGCTCTGGCACATATAGAATCATATCAGTTTGGTATTGTTTGTAATTAAAGATTGATTATAAGACAGGATGGAGAAGGTAGACAATGAAACACGTCCAAAGTTAACGGTTCCTCAAAGTTTGTTAATGGTTCAGCCATGGTATTTCTGTGTGGCTTTCACCTACTCAGCCTTCCCTCTACTTCAGCTGTTCATGCATAATAACAAAGACAACACATTGCAATGTTAGGGAATTGGCATCACTCTTTGATGTATGAAGTTTTCAAATACAGCTCTGGTGAAAATGAGAATCGCTTTAGCCCATGGCTAGGTTATGTTTCTGTCAAGGCCAATCGCATGGAAACTTAACTGTGAATGCATCTCAACAGTACTAAAATATAAATTTTCAATTTTCTGTATAGATGTGAGAGATTTTCCTTCAACAGGAAAACTGGAAAAACAAATTAAGTGTTACTTTTTTGTTAAAGGATCTCTGATTTGTTTTCCTTGGATGTCTTGAAGAGAAACACATACGCTGAAATTCTATACTAGTCTGAAGAAAAAGAGGGGTTGTAACTTTGAGACATGTAATTAGAGTGCAAAAGACAGAAAAGAACAGTGGATTCTGAATAGCTCAGTGGGTAGTCTCCCTGCTCTTATTTTCAGTATTAAATGACTCAGTAAATTCCTATTCTCTTAAATTCTACAGTTGCACAGTCTGACTGAGATATGTTTTTAACAAACTCAAAATGACAAGTTCAGCTGGACAGAGAATCATTAGAGTGCAAAAGCAGCGAGAGTTCAAGTGAATAATGGAAGTTCTTGTACAATTTACTTTAGATCCATATGCTACCGTGAGTAATAAGCAGCATTTTAACACATGTACAGGAATTAAAAGGACTGATTACTAGTACTAGCAAGCATTTCCACAAGATAATGATTCAGGTTTTACAGAGCTGTTTGATCTTTATTTCAAATAGAAGAATAGAAGTTATGCTCCCAGCATTGAAATAGACTTCCATTAACAAAATAGAATGTATATGATAAATTTTATAAATTTTCCTTTCTTGTCTAAGCCTAAATGAGTCATGACCAGTTATATTCCCACATGTCTCAGCTACCTCTGCCAAGTGCGCTTCAGGAAAAAGAAAGTATTCTGTAGTTCTTCTTTTATAACAAGTGGAAAAGCAAAGAATTTGGAGTCACAGTTCCCAAAAGATAAGATGAATTTTCTCTAATTAATATGCCCATTTCCTGCCAAACAGAACTTGCTTCACACATAGTAATGGAAATGTATATGTGTCTTTAGTTTCAGGGTGTCAAAAAGAATTGCACATCCATTTCTAGGCTTATCTCAAAAAGGGAGCCAGTAGCACCGGAAAACATTCAAAGGGCATCAGAATGATTAAACTTACTAAAGAGCTTCCAGAAATAGAATGACTAAGTTACAAAATTTCAGTCTGCAAAAGAATGACAGATGGAATGTGTAATATATGAGGTCAAGAAGAGGACAGACATGGATTAATTGTTCCCTGACTTTTCAGGTACAAGATCCAGAAGCAATCATAAGAAGGCAGTGGGAGTCAGGTTCAAGGAAAACAGGAGTCTTTGGGCAGTTACTTGAGGAATTCATTGCTGAAGGATTGTGAAGATTATAAAAGTATATATGGATTACATAGAAGACTGGATGATTTCATGAAACAAAAACATGTATAGGATTACAAAACACAGACAAAACGTACCTGGCAAAGAAAGACTGTGCAGTGAAAGTGGTTGGAGTCTGGGAGACTACTACAAATAATGATAATAAAATTAGTTAAAAATTTTCTGTTAACTTCAACACTGGTTATTTTCTTAGTTTCTGTTATTATTTTTTAATTCACCACAGTTTATGAGTTCACTGTGTTACTTCACACAAGTAATGAGATTTGCATACTTTATACTTAGGAAATCAACGTTACTTCTAGAGAAAGTAACAAAGACATTTTTACAGCACTTTGAAAACCACAAATTATCAAGATCAGTTGACACTACAGTCCACTTTCAATTGATTTTATTTCAAGAAAACAAAAACTAAGACCAAACAAAAAACCCCACAAAAACAAAAACAAAAACAAAACAAAACAAAAAAAACCCCCACAAACAAACAAACCACAACCAAAAAAACCACGATTGTTTCCATTGCCCAGCTTCATCTATCTGTTCAAGTAGAGTATATTAATTTTAGGAGATCTGTTACAGCTCTTTGTTTGGAGTCTCCTACCTACTTGACTGCCAAGACTCAGTGTAGATCTTGGTCTGTGTTGCTTCTTCTTCAACAGCTAGAGAATATCTTTGAGAATTAAGTAAGATTAAAAATTTTATATCTCCAAAATACATGACTCATTTGATTCTCAAAAGTTGCCAGTGCTACAGTTCAGCAATTACATGATACTACATAGCTGACTTTTGATGTCACTCAGATAATGTTATTTAAAGCTCCAGTGGTATTATCATATTTTGTTTTCTTCGTGCTTTCCCAGGCAATTTTAAGCACATTCTCATGTACCCTTTTATTTCTTTCATGTGAAATCTCCAAGATGGTATATAGTAAAATGTTCCACCCTCTACTGCCAATACTACGGTAAGCCATTTTGTCCCACCACTCATAGCATCCTTCAGTCTTGACTGCTGCTAAAATATCAAAAGCTTTATGACTCCTCAGCAGCTGAAGTAATAGCACAGCTGAAGTCAGTGGCAAAGTAAACTTTGACTTAGCTGGGTAGGGGATCACTTACAGTGCATGGAATAAATCTTTGCAGGGCTAGGGTTAAGGAAAAAAGAAAGCAATAGACCAAGTGATTTTCTTAGCTTTTTGGCTCACTGTGATCTGGCTTTACTGTACCACTCAACGTACTTCAAGTCATCTCTTCCCCCTTCAGCAAACCATGGTTTTCTCTACTCTTAAAACCTCTTTGAAATCTCTTCAGTATTTGTCTATGCCCTGTTGTGCTTCCTCCTATTCTGTGCAGTTTATTTAAACAGCCACTTAATCTTTTGGAATTGAACAGCAGTTATACCTTCTTTTAAACTGGTATTAATTACCGTTGTTTCTATTCTAATCTCTAATCTATTTTACACCTTTGATCCTGTAGCAACATCTTTTGTTGTTGTTTTTTGTTTGTTTGCTTGGGGTTTTTTTTGTTTGCTTTTTATAAAACTTGCTACATTTTGGAAATGTTCTCTTCTTCTTTTCAGCATTATAGGAAACTTGGGGGTGCCTGTACTTGCCTATTTCAGTTCAGTCATGATCTAACCACTACTGAAACCCAGAAAGTCACTCTTTTTGCAACTTCATCCCTCTGATTAGGAACAGATTCATCGTCAGCAATTTAGAGGAATTAAGCTATACTTACATAGGATTTCTCACTCAATAAATGAATTTCACAGATTGTTTCAGCCTCTAGTATACTTGAAGACAATTTGCTTCCAAAGTTATTGAAGGCTATTAAGTTTCTGAAGGCTATTAATTTAAACTGAGAGCTATTCAGTTCCTTTTCATTGGCATTCAAGGTTTAGACAGCTGGAGGAGGAATCCCAATGCCCTCAGGTCTGTCTATGTTCCAACACTGAGTAAGACCATGTGTATTTCTTTTTTTTTTTTTTTTTTGTATGACCAAGTAAAATAATTACAATGCCTAAAAAAGGGAATATATGACTATAAAAAACAAGGAGATAAGTAGTAGACTATTAAAGGATAAGAACTGTGAAAACATGTCTGTGAAAACCTATCATCCAATTAATGAAGAAAAGAGTCTGCTTTATGGACCTCTGCAAAAACAAGCCTGTGTTTTATCTGTGTTCTTCAGAACAGGTGCTACTGGCTTAACTAGCAAATCTATTTTGTGTACAGATTTTGGTTACTATCTTCACTTCTGACCCTGATTTCTGGCAATCTAGGTCAAATTCTTGCATTTTATTAATTTTGTCTTGATATTAGCACTTGCCCTTATTTGGTCTGGGAAGTTACCAGCTCCACTGCATAGATTATTAGCTAGCACTCAAAGGAACTGGATAAATTATATACAGATGATAGATATTAACAATTAACAAGTCAGAATTCATTTAACCTTTCTGTGCCACAATTCTGAAAACTTGAAAATACTTTTTTTTAAGCATATGAGATCAAGATTGGAAAAGTAATTTCAGAGGACCAGTTCGTGACTAACTCAAACATGGTTATCTAGAGAAGTCAAAGGGATTAGCTGGCTTTGTCCCATCTGGTTCCCTTACACTCAAGTCACCCTGTGCATTTATTCCACAGGTCTAAGGCAAAAAAGGGGCTGCCTGTTCAGTGTTTTGTCAACAGGTGAATACAGAGATGATCAAGAAGTTTAAGGAAAAAAGATGGAATATTGATTATGTGTTTCCTGTTTATTTTAACAAAAGTGATTTATTGTGTATTTCTAATAACTGCTCTTCTGAACCAATCAGCATGGACCACATTTAGGTTCATGTTAGAGGGGTACTGAAACTGTCAGGTGAGGCTGAAGTTTTCTAGATTGGCTTAGATGATATAAAACATTTGCTCTAAAATCTCCTTTTTCACTGGGTCTGTATCCTCCTTTATTCTCAGAACAGTTTTTACAGTTGAGTGCAGGAGATAACAAAACACAAACAGCTCCCAGGCTTCTGTCACTTCAGTGACTCTTTGCGAAATAACCAGCAGGATCCTGAAGGATCAATTTCCTTTTCTTTTTATATCATGCACACTGTGGTCTCTACACTGAGAAGTAGGTTTCTGAGGAAGTTTAGAAGCAGCATAGCAAAAGAGTATCCTGCCTCCTTTCAGATGCTTTCTCTGACAGTTGCCATGTGCAGTTCATCTAAGGATCAAACAGTTAAAAATGTTATTGTTAGAGTTACATGAATCTGATTAATATACTGCAGTGTTTTTAAATGGATGTGTTATTAGTTCTACGTAAAAGCCTACCAAAACAAAATCCTTCTGGATAATAAACAAAGTGAAAGACACTGGCTCAGTCCTAATCAGATTGTATTTACTGCTAGAGTCTAAGAAACTAATTCCACAGTAGGAGCTGCATCTAAGTTCACACAGTGTCAGGGTTGTCAGCTCCATGCCCAGAAGTTGTTGGCTGTTAAGAAACCTCCACCTCCTGGGAGACTCTAAACTGGTGAGGAAAGGAACTGCCTCTGAATGGCTACAAATTTTCCATGTCCTGGTAAGTTGCCATTACAGTTAAATTCACAGCTCTTATTTGCTTGTCGTGGCACTGAAGCCATTGTCTAAGAACTGGACTCACACACTTAGTGTTTAAATCATATAAGCAAGTGCAGAGGTAAATACTCCCAGCCAACGAGATACAGATAACTCTGCGTGTACACACGAGAGAGGCTTTAACGGGCTGTATTGCTGACCTCCGGATAGTTCTCTTATGTCACTCAACAGAGCAAAAATTAATTTTTGACATGTCTCAGTCCCATAGTGCACATAAATATCTCTATGTATGTAAGTATATGTGTTTGTTCTTCTGTAATGCGTGTATATAAAGGTATGTGTACTATACATATATACACACAAATATAAATAACTATAAGCATATTTTGGGACAGAATACAATTTGGGCATCCATAAATATGTAAATCTGTCAGATTATGGATATGGACACTACTATTTCCTTCAAAATTAACAAAAGATAAACAACATTATTGACTTTTCCTATAAAACCTTGTAGTGGAAAGCCCACATGGGAAATTATCTCTACTGCAGTGTTTTGAAGTATTACTCAGAAGAGTTATTGAGATGTCACAAGACATAAATCAAAGTTGAGGAAACTGAACAAAAATTTTGATGATTGCTTCATATCACAACACCTGGTTTCACAGCTGGCATAAGTAGATAAAACTTTAAAACAAAATCATGCTACCTTATGTTCAACGAAATATATGTGATCTACTGGAAGTAAGAATAACAGCTTGAACATATTGAATATGTAATAGTACACTAGAGTTCTGCTTATCACAGAGACTTCCAAGACTGATTTTTTTATATTATGATGTGCTATAATCTTGAAATGGCAATCTATTTTCTGGAAATTCTATAAAAAAACCTCTTCAGAATGGTTCCTAAATGTTTTGCAAACTATTAAAAAAGAGGCTTGGTTTAAAAACTACGCGTGTCATTGCCTACTGAATTTTCATTCTTAAAGCCAATTTCCCAGCAACAGAAAGATGCAGGAATTCTTATAATGAGATGCAGTGAGATTTTAATCCTTGTCAACTACAGCTGTACACTTAAAGCAAAGATTCACTGCTTCCCTCCATGAAAAGACTCAATATATGAGTCTGTGAACTGCAACAGAAAAACATATTTAGATAGAGAATGCAGAAAACAATTGAGAGCCATTCCAACACTATACAAAGCAGATGCAGGTTGCAACCATGACAATGATGGCAAACAGATTAACATTTTAGGCCCACATATTTTTCTAAAATACTCAACAGCAGCAAGATACTGGACTAGATTCTCCCCAGTTACATTTTTCATAAACTTCTAAAATATTGAGAAGAAACAAGAAGCTGCCAGAGCATTGTAATTCTCTTGGAACCAAGAGGGCAAATTTTCAAAATTATATCTCCCATCTGAACCAATGCATGTATGATTGATGACAAGGCTTAATTTTCTATTCTGTAAAATTTCAGATTGGGGTACTAGAATTTCAAATTACTATGACCATTACTGTCATCTTAAATTTACCTGTGATCTTCATATTTCTCTAAGCCCAAAGAGCACAAACAGTTGCAATTTAAAACAAATAAATATGCAAATAAATAAAAAAGCAGGCAGATTGTGGGATTTTAAGGTTTATGATATGCAAAAGCTGCTGAAAGTGTTTGTGAATGTGACATCTTTTGCTATAAAATGGTCTCGTTAAATGACAGCTACCTATATAATATAATAAAAGGACATAATAAAAAGCAGTTTTCTCAGACAGCTATCATAAAAAAATGGAAAAAAAAATAAATCAAATAATGAGTTGCATCTCTGTGAACCAAAGTAACACTTCCAAAGGAATGCTTTTCTAAAAGCTTTTCTTAAAGGTTTCCTATTGTGAGTTGTTCATTGGTTTAGGTAATTTTTATTGTAGGCTTTGTTTTTTCAGCAAAATGTTTAAGTAAAGAGTGTTAAAATAAAAATAATTAGTCAATTAGGCAAGAAAACACTAATGGAATAAGATGACCAAAGTGTCATTTTGTGACAGTGTACTTGTCTACCAAATCACTATGTTTCCAGAAGGAAATCAAGCCTTGAAAGATGTCTAGTATCTGTCAATGGGAATATCATGGTGAATATGAGCATGAGCTGACATATTTGAATGTGCTAGTGTCTCTCAGCAGAGTCATGGTCTTCATTGTCCATTATTTATATGACTGCTTTGAAACAAAAACACTTACTGTTTTGTCCATTTTTGTTTTGAAACGTACAACTGATTTCTCTCCTTCTCAAAGTCCCACCAATGCCCTTGCTACCTTGCACAAAGTCAGCAATACCTTGGTTTTAAGAGAAGCCTGGTTGTATATATTATCACTCAGAATTACTAATCAGCAGTGGTTCTTCCTGAAAATAAAGACCCTGACTTGTAGGCTTTGAGTAGTGCAAGACATACTGTGCTATGTTACTCATTTCTTGGGTGTAACTAGCAGTGCCCTGAAGAACTACAGAAGCTTTGAGGACTGACCAGATAATGAGTTCCTTAAACATAGCTATCTCGTCAGACAGACCTTAAGACTCATACATGAGTACTGCTGGCCTAAACCTCTTCTTGGGGTTAGGTGGTTGGTTATTCACCAAAGACCCTGGTGATTCATAACACTAAAGCAAAATGAAATTCTCTTCAGTGCCATCAAGAGCTCACCCACAATTTCTGTCCTTAACATACTGATCAAGTGAGTGGCAAATCCGACCTTAATAAAGGACGAGGGTGAATGCACAAGAGTACATCAGTAAGAAGACATTGGTAAAAGTGTGGTGCTTCACTGAAGGTGCTAAGCAAGGAGCCTATTATGAGAATGATGTTCCTTCAACAAAATAAAATGACAGGAAGGATTGAAGGCATACATCTAGATCCTATCTTGTGCACTGGATATTATTTTTAAGATCTAAAAAGCTAGATCCTTTCTGCAGTTAACCCAAAGGAATTCTTCAGATGGAAGAAAGCTCCCACCTGGCCTAAAGCCAGCAAAAGCAGTAGCAAAATGAGGGTGGTTTCTAGCAAGTAAGTGAAAAGGAAGCACTCTGGGGATGAGTGAGAAATCCTTCTTTTATCCTAACCCATGCCTGCGAAATCCAGTGTGTGCCGTCGGTTCGTTCAGTAAGTCAGTGCAGCTCTGAGGCTGGACTAGTGCCTAAACACTGAAATGCAACTCAGCTCGTTGAGCATCCCTTGCTTCCCTCCCCTGTGGACAAAGTCACCCTCAAAAGAAGGGAGATTCGAACCCTTGCTCAGAAAAAAAGCATTATGAGGAAGTTTAGTTCTACGTAAGGACACTGCAGCAATAAATGCAGTCATCTCAAATCACGTCAGTATTTGGTACAACTGATCTCAGTGCATAAACAAATACACTCAGAGTTAATATCACTACGTTAAACAATCATGAATAAAATATTTTTATCTAAGTGCGCAGACCAAAATATTATTTTGAAATTGCTCTGTACTAAGCCTGATGCCTTTTACAGGAAAATACAAGATTAGTTATAGCTCAGGACTTAGTACAAATACCTATTATGCCATTAATTTGCAACATGGGATTTCTGTGCCATCAGTGCCAGGTTCTTAACTAGATGTCAAAAATTAGTATAGCATATTCTTCATATTAGACTTTGGAAGCGTTATTAATCATTATGTGGCATGATGGAAGTACTTTGATTTAAAACATACAAAAAATAAAGGCGAGATTCATATTCGCTAGGAATCCAAAACATTGACACCCAAGGCTGGTTTGTCATCCCAATCTTCCTTTCTAAAAAAATGGGCAAAAATGCACCCCCTGTAGAGGGCAATTAATTTCCTTCGAAGTAAGTCACATGAGTCACCCTACAAAGTTACTAGGTTCCTTCTAAAAGCTATGAAGACTAGCTTTGACTCACAGGTCTGACATTTAAGTTTCTAGATGAATTCAAAGACAAGTAGTTACTGCCTTATGAATGACAGTTTTGTAGCTAAGAGGCTTAAGGCAAATGAGACAACTGTTCTATAGGCAGCTTGGGTTTGTTTTTTCTCATGGTCAAAATTCCTTCTGTAGTGTCTCTGCTAGATACTTATAGCCACCATTGGGAAAGTGTACATTTTTGAAGCTGATGGTGTTGCAGGTATCAATGTACTATAGAACACACCCAATTTTAAAAACAAACTCACCATGCCAGCATAAAAAAGTTCAAGAGATTGACTGCAGCTTTAATTACTTAAAGTAATTAACATCAAAAATGAAAGGCAAACATCTCTCCCAATATAAACCAAAATGTTGTCAGTATAAGCAAAACCGAAATGAAATATTTTAGTTATTTTCCAGTGGAAGACAGGCATGGTGTATGTGGCAGTCAGTGCCGAAGAATAGCAGAAGGGTTTCTTTTGAAGTGTTTTGATAATAATGAACATTTCCACATAAGCAGAGATTAAAACAACGATGTCACCACTGAAAGATAATTTCTGTTGTAATTATGTGTTCAGTAGACTAAGGTACATTGTGGAGATGGCAATGTTGAGAGCATTTGAAGAGAATCTGTTCTTGCTTTCCCTTACTCTGCAGATGCATCTCAGCATGTTCTCTCTGGAAGAGAGACATCTTGCGCTTTCATGATGTTTGCACCCAGAACTGTATGTTCTTTTACGAGGGTCCAGTTGACACTCCTGTTTCCCTTGGCACAGCTACAAGCTGTATTTCAGATACCAAATTCAATCACAAACTCCTAAAAATTCTGAGAACAAACAGGACATTTGAATTATGCTGTAGTCATCTAGTTATTTTTACATCTGTCATAATACCACAAAGATCAATAGGACCTTGAGATACCTTAGAAGAAAACAGATGTCTGTTTTCTGTCCTCTCTGAATATGTTTGTTTGTTTTTTGATACCACTAGGGTGACATACATCTTGTCTTAACTTTATCTGTATGAAATCCAACAACAATCATCAACAATAAATACATGATTCCTCCCACTCTGTGTCAGGTGTATAAATCAAAACGATTATTTTGTCCACTGAAGGTTTCTTTCTCCAGTGACTATACAAGGAACATAGATGGCTGGTTTACAGATGGTAATCAAACTCGTAGTGGCTAGGTGAAAAAAACCTGACCGTTAGTACAAAAACCTCTTCATAAGGCTTTTCAAGATTTGTCAGAAAAAAAATGTTTTTGATATAAATTACTATATACAAATGTACTGGAGGTAATGTTAGATAAGACACAATACAACCCTGTACCTTCTGTTAAAATCCTAATGTTCATTACTCTTCTCAAAAAGTAATTTGGTCTGTTCTATTTTTTATAATGGAAATTATAGTAAANNNNAGTGCATGAAATAAAATATTTATTGGCAAATATAAAATAAATTTAAGTATATCAGTTTTTAGAAAAAAAAAAATAATACAAAAGACAATGGAATTTTCATGCGGAGTAAATCTGGTGCTCTCTCTTCTCAGTCCAGTACTCTCAATTCTTACATCAAACTGCTAATCTGCTAAAGACATCTGTATTCTAGGGAATATTACATATTTCATCTTCAAATTAGAATCCTTTAGTATTATCCCCCTGATTTAGGGCAACACAGGAGGAACACAGGCAAAAGTGTGTCCATTAATCTAATGAACACAGGACGGCATTGATTTTTCTAGGATTGCTAATCTCCTGTGATGTGAGTGGGTATTTTGATTAAATGATGGTTAAAGTGAGAAATTTGAATTCTCAGTCAATCCCGCAGGGAGTTTACTGTGGGAAGGTTTTTATCAGCAGAATGCCCACATCTCTCTCATAAGAAGGAGCAAAGCTCTTGGACCAGGCCAATTTCTCACCATACATTTTGGTCTGAATACACAGTTGTATTAAGCTCCTCTCACGTTTTATGACCTGGGTTAATAATCAACTCCCCTTCTTGGCCTTCACTGAGAAAACTGTTGGCTCTTTGGCAGCTGCTGCCCCTCTCTGACAGACATGAGAACCATACACCTGAGATGAAAAGTGACAAATGTTAAAGGTCATTATTGACAGTCTGCATAAGACTATGTTTTGAAGAATCTTGTGAAAGAAAACCAGATTGCAGAGGTAGTAGCTGGCAAAATCCCAGAAGGGTACATCCAAGAGGCAATTGTAAGTCTATGCTATTTATGGATTGTTTCAAAGTTAGCACAGCAGCTTAGAGTGTGTGAGTCTGTATGCATGTTTCGATTTGTTTTTGTTTTTGTTTTTGTTTTATTTTGGTTTTGGTTTTGCTTTTTAAAAACATGCATTTAGCTTGATTATAGCAACCATTTGTCCTGGATCTATTGACCTCTGTGCTTACTTAACCTTTATGCTGTACTTCCACTGCCTGCTCTGCACATCTGGGATTCAGCTAACCTAGATTAAGAAGGCAGGTTCCTTGTCTTGGGTCTTTCTGCATAGCTAGCAAAGAGAGAGAAGCACCTCTGGAGGATGCTTGTTCTGCTATAAAGGAGGTGATAAAATACAGACGATGGTTCACTCTCTACTTCTGCCTTTGTCTTTCCAGGAAAGGAAGAGAGACACTACAAGTTCACCTCCATAACTGATAAATCATAGAAACATAGAATGGCTTAGGCTGGAAGGGACCTTAGAGATCATCTAATCCAACCACCCCACCATGGGCAGGGACGCCTCTCAACTAGACTAGGTTGCTCAAGGCCTCATCCAACCTAGCCTTGAACACCTCCAGGGAGGGGGCATCCACAATCCCTCTGGGCAATCTATTCCAGAGTCTCATGACCCTCATTCTGAAGATCTTTTTCATAAGATCCAATCTAAACCTATTTTGCCTCAGTTTAAAACCATTTCCCCTCATCCTATCACTGGACACTCTTGTGAAGAGTACTCTCCAGTCTTCCTGTAGGATTCTTCAGGTATTGGAAGGCAATAGGTATTTCATGTCAGTTCAGGGTATCAGATGTAGCCACAAAAGGCTAGCCTGTATTCTGCAAGACCTATAGAACACTGGTATCCTCCTAGAATGTCAGTTTTATGCCAACTGAATTGAGCTTCCCATGACTAGCTGGCACAAGGACATGAGGATCCTAGTATCTGTTTTTCCAGTCTGGTCTTAGGAATGAATAAAGGTAGCATAAGCTTTATGATTCTCTGAGCCAAGGAAGGACGTATTTTTGGTCCTTAAAACTGGTATCAAAAGAAATCAATTAAAAAGAAAAAGGGAAAAGGAAGGAAGGAAGGAAGGAAGGAAGGAAGGAAGGAAGGAAGGAAGGAAGGAAGGAAGGAAGGAAGGAAG
>WUAM01000287.1:91982282-91999137 GCA_024336885.1 Actenoides hombroni | reverse complement strand
GCAAGAAACAGAGGTGTAGGTTGAATGTCCACGATTAAGAACATGAAGTCATGGGTAGGTGCTTGGAGGTGCAGACCTTGCTGAGGTAGTGATGGCGAGGCAGGGAGGGTGCCAGAGAAGGTGCTTCCAAACCTGTCCTGCTGTGCTGAGTTTTGTGAGAGGAGTACTCAGAAAAGAAACTACAACATAAAACAAGTGCTATATGGACAATCTGTGGACAAAGATCCAGGAGTGCAATGAAGAGCTGTTTTTTGACAGTGCAAAAATACCCAGAGCTCCACAGATAAAAACTACCAAGTCTTTTTCTTCTACTATTTTAAAAGTAGTCATATGTATATTAGCACAATGAATATGACCATGGTGGAAAATGTACTAAATAAAAGAAAGTCAGGGAATGAGCTTGAAAGCTGAGCTTCAACTATCAACACAGTTTAGGAGTTTTTTTGGACCGTGTAATTAGCTGTAAAACAAATGACCCCAAACACTGCTGAGTGTTTACCCACCCTCTCACACATTTAATTTCGCCATGTATTTGTGGGAAAGTGCCTACTGTAAGGAGACTATATATGTATGTTGATCTATTACACCAATGTGAGATGAATAAATGAACTTACTGTGCCTGAATGAGCATAGTTTGGCTATAATAGCAATGTTTATATGCTCTGGAGTGTACATTTGGTGATATTCATTTTCTCAAATGCATTTGCACTGTTCTGTTTTTGGACTTGAGTATTGCTGAGCTTCCTTGAAGAAGAGTATATTTGAGTTGTCTGCTGCTCGTTTATTGAAATTCAGAGCAACTATATTGGTTGTTTATTTCTTCAAAGTTTTTTTTATTTCTGTGGGGATAATTCTATTAGTCACTTGGCAAATATGCTTATAAAGAAAGTAATGGAAGTACTTCATTATGAATATTAAAACACTTTAGGAAGACAACAGTTAACTTTATTTATTTCATGTTGAAGTCACCAATATCCATTGCAAGATATTTCTGTAATCTATTTTTGCATAAGTAGTCTTTTTTCACACAAAATTAATTGCAAAAATTTGAAATTACATTTTGATCTTTTACTGTGCTTTTATATAATTTGTGATCTTATTATTCATATTTTATACAATGAAAGTCTTTTATTTATTTTTTGATTATACTACTAGCACTGATGTAATTCAGACTTAGGATTTATATGGCATGCTCATACATTATTAAGTGGGAGATTGGATGTATTTACACAGAACAGTTTTAAATCATTAATTCATCATAAAGAGATCAAATAAATTTCAGCTTTGTAAGAAAGGAAACTATTTATTTTTCTAATTCTTTTCTATTGTTACATACTTTCTTTTTACTCTTTCCTTGTTATTACCATCTCCCTTAGACATTTGGTTTGAGAAACAATGAGCATACAGAAGCACACACACAAATACCAGTTACCAGTCTTCATGTTGCTTTATTTAAATGGACACTAAGTCACTATCTTCATTTAAAATATGAGAGTTTTGATGTATCAGTGAAAAAATTGCAAACTTTTTTTTAACTGAGAATGACTGTATAACCATATGTATAGAGAAGTGTGCACATGTGTGCATGCATGCAAGAGTCAGAATGAACTGAGAATTTTCAGTATGCTCTACCAGTGCTGTCTAGGACTATGGTACATATGCTTTGTGTTAAAAAAATCTGTCAAGAGTATAGCTGGTGTCAAGTGGCGATGGGGTGCCATTTGTTCACCATAGTGATACCAGAGACATCACTCCTGCCTTTCATGAAGAGTTGTCACTATTTATCAGAAGATACTTAAACTTCTAAATATGAAAACTAGGGACTTTTTATGTTTGTGGTAATCACTGCCTATCTATTCATGTGCAGAGCTGTCTTGGGTGCCTTTGTGGTGCTCTTCACATGGGCAAACAGCATGGCCAGGAGGCAGGGATCAGCTCCATGCTCCTGCTGTGAGCCCTCTGCTGCCCTGCCGACCTTTTGTCCTCATCATCTGTGAATTTAGGGAACAATGCCAGTTTTAAAATAGCAATGAAAGACAGAAGGATAAAATAAAACAGAAAGACTGTGCAGGGACTTTGGCATGTCAGCAATTGGGTGAAATAATACCCTTACTGCAGACAGTGAGAAAGTTGATGCAAAATCTCCTAACCACAGAAATATACTTAATTACCAAACCCACACTGCATAATCATAATGCCTCCTGTTCTAAAGCCAACTTAAACTTGTAAACATATTTCTGACAAAATGTAATTATCTAACATATTCTTTGCTCTACATAGAGGTAAGTGAAGGCCTTTCACTCAGATTTTGTAAAGAATGTAATCCAGTAGCTCTCAATAATTTATTTAGTTCAGCACAAGCAGAGGGAAAACATTATGACAGAAACTTGGAAAGTATCAGTGATCATCATCTGGCCCCAGGTAAAGTGTATGGAACAAAACAGTGTTGTCAGACAGACAATATCAGTCCCTAGGCTGTCTCAGGGAAATGGTATAAACTATAGCAAATAACACACTGAAAAAGAAAAAAAATAGAAAAAAAAAATAATCAGTCACTGACAGCATACAAAAATAAGAATAGATACAAACTTTACAGTTCCTAGTCAATGTTTCATTAAATGACATTATCTACCAAAATAATGTAACTTTTTCTAAAATTATTTATTTAAAAGGTTGAATTTTCTCTCTCATCTGGACAGTCAGGCAGCCTGCTCAAGGATAAAACAGTTATCAACACTGTGAGAAAGATCCTAAATGTTATAGTTGTGATGATATCAAGAATTAAATTTATTTTGTTTTCTATGACATGAATTAGTTTGTAGTTTCATAGAACTGCAAAGGACAGCTCTATTTCCTTTGAACACTCAGCTTTTCAAATTCTTCTAGAGATAAAACTTTGGAGCACTGGTAGCAATAGCGAGAGGCATTTCCAGGTGTAAAACACTATTAACTTTAGCATCTGAGATAATATCACAGTGCTGGTTTTTAAGAACTCCATTCACCAGTAGGAATACTCTTGTTCAAAGGTTTGTACATACAACTGGTCATTCAAAAATATGAAGCCCATTCAGAATTCATATTCAAGCCACAGCTGCATCCAAAATAATAAGAATGAACACCAAAGAAATACCCTCTATATATTTAGAATAAAATTTTTGAAGGCAATGAACCAAACATCAGAGCCAAAGTGGCTTTTTTCTAGATAACTTATGCCCAGATTTTTAGCATTCTTCCACAGTGACTTGTACAACACAAAATGTATTTGATTGGCCTGCCTTTTGGGTATCAGGTTGTTTTCTAAGGGATGTGTTTTGTCAATTCACTGAAGCATGAGTTACACCAGCACATTAACTTTTTTCTAGGCTGTTATCTGATGAAACACAATGCTTTTCATTCTCGTCCAGGCAGAGTGCTGCAATGAAAATAAGTATAACCCTGAATACTGCTGGTGAAGATCATATTTAAATAGTCTCCATGGCCATTTTACTAAAGATTTCTGGAAATGCACTATATTTTGTAGAATACGAGGACTACATGTTTTGCTGTTGCTGAAGGCAAGAATCTGTGTAGAAGTTGCATTCTGGTTCAGTACCTCTTTGAAGACAGAAAAGTAAAAGATCTTCCTACCACATCTATGACTGTAGATTTTTTTTGTTCTTTTGCCTCTTTATGCCTAAAAGAAATATGGAAATAATGAGTGAAGGAAAACACATTCATTTCTTAAGTATGATTTGCATCTTTCCTTTTGAAAGCAGCTGCTTATTTCCTTTCTTTTTATTTATTTAAATCATAAACATCACTGAACACAGGCATTCTTTTAATTTTTCCTTCATATTTGATGAAAAATTCCAGAATAAAGTATAACAATTTCAGTTAAAGAATAAGAACTCCTTCATTTGCAAAGAAATAAAAAACAAAACCAAACCAACAAAATACTCTATTTCAACTTTCATAAAAAATGTACTGTTTTCACATGTTAACAAAATTCATTCTTCTGGACAAGAATTCACTGGGAGAAAACATTTCTTACAAACAAAATATAGATGTCTGCATTAAAAACAGGGGACAGAAGTAGAAATTAAGCAGAACATAACAGCTATATGCCACTGAGTAAGTGCCACTGAGTAAGACAAGAAGAATGTCACATTCAACTGAACCTCAAAGATATTTGTGAAACGATTAATGCAATTACCCAACACAATTTCCCACCAAGAATCAGGTCTGTCATCCCATCACTACAAATAATTCCCACTGATGAGTGTTTTTATAATAATGATTCCTGCTTCTGTGGGTTTTTTTGAACAGTGGTGACTTCTTTCCACAGAACAACAGGAATCAGTCTTCACATTACTGTGTGATCAGTTACAAATGTGAGGGTCCTTTCCCTTTCTCTGATACCCTATAGCAGTTGGTGAGCTTTTGGGGTGACCTGTTACAATATGAAATAAATTGTGTGGCCACAGTAGAAAAACCTAAATCTGTAGTTGTGAAGGTAGTTACGAGTTGTCCAGAAAAAATTGCAATGACCTGGAAGCCACTGATGGTGCTCCCCATCCAAGATAATGGTGAAGGTAGAGGCTGCTTAATTCACCACAATGTAAAGTTTTCATGAGTTGTAGTAGAGTCCCGCAGTCCCAAAGATAAAGAAAATGCATATGATAATCAGAAATTTTCACAATCAGCCAAATTTTTGTAATACAGGTTCATTGCTATTGGGGGAAACAGGGGAGTCAATGAATCAAGATCCCTTGGCAATAAAAAACATCACCAAATTTGCTTGGCTGAGTTTCTGAAGGACAAGTAGGATTGTGTCCAAGGGAAAAAACACAGGCAACACGTGCAATCCCATATATGTTAAGTGGAATTCCACCCTCCTTTTTCCAGTACTAATGAAGCCGATGGAAAATACATGTGGACTGGCAGAAATTACTTCTGTCCCAAGGTTTTGAAAACTTCAGTAGTCATTAACATTGCTGGGTGATAATCATCAAGTGGCTTGCTGAACTCCATGTAAGCTTTTTCTTTTGTTCATCAGGTTCACTCTGGGAGTTCTGGCTTTATAAAACTCTTAACACTCAAAGCAAAACATAGACTAATGTGTTATGTTCCCATGTAAAACTATAGAGCTTTGTAAGGTTTCCAATGGAAACCACAATGCCTCCCCAGCATATCCTCCCCTGGCATCAGCAGGTGTCGTGTTTTGTGAATTATTTAAATCACATTGGAAGGTTATAGTTAGGACCCAGCATGAGTATGGGGAAAAGGAACAAAAGAGTTTCAGTAACTTATCAAAACTGCTATTTCAACTTATGCACAGAAAAGAAAAAAACAAAACCAAAAAGAAAACAAAACACCTGGAGTCTCTCAATAACTATTGGCAAGTTAATGAGCTTAATACAGATCAACACAGCATACCTTGTTATATCCTGTCACTTACTAACAGAAATGTTCTTACTATGCTGGTAATAATTATGATGACTTCATCTTACTGACTGTGATGGATAATGTTAGATATGCTATTCCTAATTTTACAGTCAAATGACAGAAACATAACTTTGAATTGGTGATAAAAGCATATCCCAATGTCATAGATAATGCCTTATAAATCTAATGTTTTTCTAAACGTCATTACTTTAAAAAACAATTTAATTCAGGACTTCTCTATTGAGAAATCTGCAGTGCTGAACAAGCTGTCAGTTGGAAATACAGACTGGAAAGTGAGAAAATGTTTGTTAAAGATTATAGAAAAGACAGGAGCATACCACTTCATCCATAGAAAACTGCTACCATATGCAAATAGGCAGTTAGTCCACAAAAATGGCATCCACATGTTCCAGTAACCACTGGAAAGGAGCTGGAAGTTACCTATAGTATGTAGGAAATGATTTGTCAGAAATCAAGAATTCTATCAGCCTGCTGGCACATCATGTCTAAGAGATACTGGGTGGGAAACTCCTGGATCTGAACGTGGATGTCATGATGATGGTAGCCATGAGACACCCTAAAAGAGATTAAAGAAAAGGAGGGTAATTATAAGAAATGTGATTTTAAGGTGTTTGCTGTGGGTATCAGACCATCTCAAGAGGTGCTGTTTCTCAAGGATGCCTGAAACTTGTGTGCAATTACATGATTATGACTGGTTAATATTTAGAACCTGGGCCGACTCAAAGTGCAAAAAGATACATCAAAAAAACACAGAGGCAAGTTACATGGCATATCAGCAAAAGACTGCCATTCAGTCTTGATTAGTTTTTGTCACTGTGAAAAAGCTGAAGGTGAAAGAGTGTCAAATTCTTCATTGCTCCTTTGTTCCTCTCTGCTGTTGGCAAACGGCTTTTGTGAATGGCTTTGCCAAATTTCTCACTGTTGGGTAACATGGAAAGTCCACTTACTTCTTACAAGCCAATATTTACCTGAAGATTTTGTGTTCACGTTGTAAATTGTTAGACATAGGAAGCAAAGAAAGATAATTTCATACTTCATGAAATAGAATAAGATTATGTAATCCAGCATTATACTGTAACTATTTCTCAGTTGATGCAGGGGAGGAAAAGGCCAACAAAAGAAGAAATCCTAAAACACTGCAATGGTTATTTTATCTCTTATTATGAAATTAGATGTGACTTTCTTTTCACACAGAAATACAAATGTTTCTTTGATCTCCATGAAGATGAATGTTTATCGACTAGGAGAGAGACAGAATAAATTATTATAATAGCAGGAAAAGAGTATATCTTTTGCATTTAATTAGGATCAAACCCAGTTCAAAATTAAGTTCTTTTCCCTGCCCATATTATGTCTTATCAGAAGCATCACCAGTTTCCTTGCTGATTACATTAGCATGAATCAACCTAAGTAATTTGACATTCAGGTCATTATTTCCTAGTCTATGATAAAAATTTGATGTTGAAGCTCATTATATATAATAATAAAAATGTAGGGCTAGGGAAGGCTGCAAGAGGCCTTGCAATTCATCCTGTATTATATATACTACACATGATTCTCTTACAAATAATTTTTCAATTAGTTCTTGAAAATCCTGTTTTGTAGGAATTTGCTTACCTTCCGATGCAGTTTCCTTAAGTGCTTTAATTAACCTGAAGTTAGAAAAATTTGTTACTAATTTTATTAATATTTCATTTAAATCAGATTTTCTTCAAAATACATTGATACAACTCATCCTGCCCATAAGGAATACACAGATGGAATAATCAATCAGCAACTTCTTTTTAAAGACATGTTCATGTCTCCTCTTCTGGTTGTTTTTCCAGGTCACACAAAAATGCAATCCCTTCATGCTTTGTTCATGTTCTCTTCTGAGTCCTAGCTTGCGTGCAGTTTTTAAAGTGTGGACTTCAACTCTGGACATATGTACTCCCATCAAAGCATAGCTAGTCCTGAGGACTTTTCACATCTTACATGTAACATGTTTGCTAATTTTTAATAACTGCATTACACTATTGACTCATTTTTCCACCTGTAATCCAGTCCACGCTGAGATGCATTTCTGTGGTAGTTGTATTTACCCAGTTTTCCCCCTTTTGTATTCTTGCTTTTCAGTTGTCTTTCTTCTTGATTTCTGTAAAAACAATATTGGGCAAGGTCTGAGGGAAGAGGAGGCTCATAGCGTGCTCTAGCCAACTCCTGTCCTGGCAATTTGGAGGACACAAATCCTGAACTTCAGGATCACATTACCCCAGTGTGCACTCCAGAATCTCATAGTGTGCCTATGAGATTTCACTGATAGAGTACTTTAATTCAATTAAGTCTTTAACTGGTCTTTCAATACTATCTTTCTGTTAGTACTGCCTTACAAAATCATTGCATCCAGACCATAGTTCTCTATTTTGCTTACAATTATGTAATCTGGGACACAATAAAGCCTTACTCAAGGCAATGTCTGTGGTGTAATCTGCTTGTCTCCTATCCAGTGTTATAAAATTTAGGTCAAAGAAGAAAAATACATATAATTGGCATAATAATTTCTTGTCAGTTCTCAATCTCACTATCATCTTCTCTTATTATCAAGAATATTTCAATACTTACAAATTTATCATGGCATGATTTTTGCAGGATCCCTTTTGAAGTTAGTCTGCTTAATCTATAAATTCCTATATCATTCATTTTATACCTTTGTAAAAATATCTATTTTGTTTGCCCATTAAGGATCTTTCCGATCTTATGTTGCTGAAGAAGAGTCAGAGATTGCTCTATCAAGTTTTGTCTAAATTCTGCAGTATATTTCTTGTCTTGCTGGCAACTCTAAATATTAAGTATAATGTTTTTCTCACTTGACCTGTGTTTCTGTTGTTAATTTTAACTATTCTGAGTGTATGGCTACTGTTAACCTTTTTACAGAATCTTGAAAGAAGTTAGATAAGCAAAAAAAGAAAAAAGGCAAATTCATTTTTTTCCATGTCAACAGTTTATTGTTTGTGTTCCTTACAAACAGGAGTATAGTACTCTACCTTTTCTAATGTACTTCTGGTGATCTTTTTAATCCTATATATTTCATTATGTTCTTTATTTTTCCTTTATTTTCTCACATCAAGCTTGTACTACATATTTCTGTGTATCCTTAATACTCTGTCCTTGAGCTCCTTCTTGATATGACTGCTAATTAATGTCATAATCATTAAAAGACTTTTGGTAGTGCAATGGTAACATATAACAAAAAGCAGTTTTCTCCTACACATTTAATACTGCCTCTCTTCAAAAACTGTTTGCTCATTTGAACCATGTTATCATTTTGAGCACCATTTCAGGAGCTCTTACAGTTTTCTTGAGTTTTTGGAAAACTGCCATTTGCGAGTTTCTTCCTCCTCGTTTACAATCGCAAACACTTGTGCTGGAACTGCTTTCATCCAAATCACTTTCTATCTTCATATTCTTAGTCACTTCCTCAGTATCAGATCTAAACCAGCAAAATCTGGTTCCTTTTTCCAACTACTGGATGAAGAGTCATGCCCAACCCTTTCCTGAAAGCTTTGGCTCATTCTATAACAGGTAATGATGGTCATGAGTATTTTAACTTCCTCATCATATTGTACATAACAGCTCAGCAAGAAAGTGACAGATGAAATTTCAAATTATATCAAAAGTAAAATAAATTAGTGTGAAAATGTGCATAAATCAATCAAATAATGGCAATTTTTCAGTATGATTCTAAAAATACCTTCCTTAAATGATTTTAAAATTCTTGTTATAATGTCCTATTATGTGTGTGTGTGTGTGTGAAAATAGAAAACTTTGGTATGGAAAGCCTTTTGAAAGCCTTTTGAAACAATGTTTGGGATTTTTTTTGTTCATTCCTATTACATAAAAACTATGACCATGTACAGTTATGAGGTCCTCTCCCTCTCAGAATAGTGGAGAAGCTAAAGAAGGTATTTCATGCCCTTTAGGATCTGTGGGAGCACAGCTGAGTATGAAGAATGTGTTGGAAATAAGTTGCCATGGGAAGAGGATTCAGATAAGTGTGAAAAGGAACAGTTTATACTTGTTCTGCCTCTGTAAAAGTACTCCGTAGAATTCTGCAGGTTTCAAAGTAATTCTGCTGCATTTTCTCTTTGAGTGCTACAATTTGTAGTGGAAAAAAGCAAAACAAGACGACCAAACCCCGTATTTTCCTAGTGGAAATCATTTTGATTAAACATATATTTCTTCAAAATAGACCTGATTACATGAGAAGTTTTAATTAAAAATTAAACAATTGCACATAAGACTCTCACGTGATTCACTGAAAAGATGTGTTTCCATTTAGAAATCATTCTGTCATAGAAATTATAGTGTGATTTTCAGCTATCACCACTTTCTCCTTCTGGTTGCATTCCCCAGTCAGACTCAGCCTTCAATGATTCACTAAAGATAGAAGTCTCAGGAGCGGAAGGCAATAGTGCATTACAGGAAAATATATTCTAGCCAGAGAATCTGTCATATGGAGGATGGTAATAACAGAAAGCATGTGAACTACTTTTTACTATCAGGCTGGGGTAAAAGCTGTCACAGTTTTTCTGTATAAAAATGTCTGGTTTTTCAAATTTTCAAATATTTTCATCACTTGATTTTCCAATGAAAGATAAACAGTTGTTATGAGGGGGAAAAGAAAGCTGTCAACCATATCTACTTAAATAAAATATCTGTTTGAATGTTTTGTCCATACAGGAGTGAATGAAGCCCAAATATATAGCAGCTATTCTAAGCCAGCTCTAATAATACTTTTCAGAAAGCATGAGTGCATTTTTTAGATATTATGTCATTGTCATCCAAGTTGAAATCTAGGTATTACAAAGTAGAATGTGGAAGCACACACTTCTGCAGGTAGATGAGAGCTGATTTTTCAATTTGAATTAGGTTTTCATATTTACAGTCATGAGATTTAGAAGTCAGGAGCAGAAGGGTAATGTTTAACTTGCCAAACTGTACAACTTTCATAAACCAAAATTACGGCCAAAGATCCGAAGCAATAAGCCTCTGAACGACCTTGTGAAGCCAGTCTGTTTGCCTGTTTATAACAACACTGTGGAATATGAGCCTAATTTTGAGTTTACATAAAATGGGATGAATGCATAGTAAAACTCCAATACAGTGAGAGGTGGTCTGTTGATATACTCTGAGGAGCTGTTCCTTATCCTGATTTTACAAATTTAATAAAAAAACAGGTCATGGCTGAAATATTGGTGTTAAAGCATAGCCAAGATACAAAGGCTCTCTTGGACTCAGAATGTGAAATAGAAGTGTCATGGTTCAGCTTTCCCCACTTTGCTGGGGAATACTCTGAGTTTCTACTACATTAAGTATCACTTAATGTAATGCCTTACTTAATGCACTTCAGTAATAAACCGAATACCTGTTTTATCTGTTGATAATGAGGACAATAATGATGAGGATCAGGTCCCAGAAGAAGAGTCTATAATTTAAAATTGATGGAACAGGATCATTAACTGTATGTCTGCAAAGTTTAAGCTGCAAGCAGGCAGAAAAGGTCATATATGTCTGTATCTGCTTTGCTTTTTTATATGTCTGCAAGCTATGTAATTTGCATGTTATCAAGGATATTGTTAGAATAGCAGGAAAACAAATAACATATTTTATTTCCAGCACTGCTTAAAGAAATTTCTTCCAGAAACTTCCCTGTCAGGGACAACTCCAAGGGTTACTGAAACTGCTGACAAGAGACTATGACACATCCAATAAAATGAAAAGTTATACTTATAATTTCCATCTAGTTGATAGTACTACCTTGGTACCCTCAGAGTAGATTTGCATTATTTCCTTTCTTGTTTCCTCATTAAATACTGTTTTTTGAGATTTTAAACTTCATCACTTGCTTCTTAGTAGTAGCAGTAGCACTAGAAGTACTTTGGTAATTTCTAGAGATCAAAGCAACATTCTCTACTAATATTTAAGGACGAGATTATCTCTGTCTTGAAGACTCAGATTTTATTCACAGTGGAGTACAACATATAATTATATTTCATTTTGTCATAACAAAACCAGCCTAAATACAACTAACATGCAAAAGAATAGCCATAATGATGTTCACTATTGATTTTAGCAGACACTAACAATCTAGGCACATATCCAGAATCCTTGTAATGCTTCTAGAGATTTCACTGAAGCCTGTGCCACCATGCCAGTTTTAAAGTTATCTGGAGTATGACTTCCTGTCCACAGGTGGATGAAACATTATGAAAGTGGTCATAGAAAACCTGTTTTCTCTTTTTTTGGTAGACATCTTGGCAGAAGAGTATTTCAGGGAGGGACCTAGGAAGGGTAATAAAGCAATGTGATTTCATGCAGCTGGATTTGTTATTCAGATAGTCTTTTTTTGGACTGTGACTCTCTGTAGGAGCCTTGTATACAGTAATATATATAAAAGAAAGATGACAAAAATTAAAAAGCTTAAATAATTGAATATGGAAAATCTAATATTTTTAGCAGTGAAGTTTCAAATTATATCTAAAGCAAAATACATTTTCCTGCCTATTAATGACAAAAGAAATCAGTCCTCTCAGTGTGACATTCAGTCTTGCACAGAGAACTAGAAGAAAACATACACAAAGCTTTAAAATCTTATTCTAGGCATACAATAGAAATAAATGTACATTTCAATGCCAGAAGAGAAATGTCGTGATTCACTGGCTCTTATAGTTTCTGAGACATAAAAATATGTCTGATCTCATCAACTACGTTTCTGAATCAAACATGTTGTTACAGCCTCTGATTTTTTCATTCTGTATATTCAGGTTCTTTTGAAACAGATTTATGCTGTTTGCTTCCACATTTTAACCAGTCTGGGTATCAAGAAATTCCATCTCAAAATGCTACAAATTTAATCTGTCCTTTAGCAATAATCCATTGAGAGAATTACTCTTTCCAGATCTTGATATTTTTTCTCCTAGTACTGTTGTTTATGTGTGTTTTCCCCTAGAAAGTCTTGAGCAGCCTATTGGAGATTTACCACATCCCCCATATGCACTGAAAAATGAATCTGGAGCATGAAGTTGGTCCTATCTTTTATTCGTAGCAGGTGTTGGCTCGCTAGCACTTTTATATTTAGTCCCTCCTGACTATGAGAACAAAATGTTTCAAATTGCCCTGGTTCTGTCTCTAAAAGCACTGTTTTCATCTGGGATGTAGATAAAACCAAGGGATTTTAAGACTCTAAATTAAAACAAATGGCTTTAAAAGGTTTCAGGATGATATCTTTTAAGACAATACTCGTATGTCAATGGCAAAATGATGGGTAATTTTTTGAGCACAGGCAGTGATATTTCTTATCCCATTAAAACTTTCAAGACTACAAAAACATTCCCATTTCTCATCCAGTTTAAAAAAAAAAAAAAAAAAAAAAGAGAAAAGAAAAAAAGGAGGATTTCAGGACTTTTATCTCCAAGTTTAAAAAAAAAAATAGTAGGCACAAACTGCCCCTGAAATGGACAAACATCTATGGCCATGGCTCTCTTCATCACACATAATTGCTTTTATCATTAGATTAGTTTTATTTGGTCTTAAGGCTTGGTTTTCCTCCCTGTCTTCTGTCTATCCCTCCCCTACAGCTTTAAATTTTTCCAGTGGAAGCTCCCTTTCACCCTAAACGTGATGGATTCAGTTTTTGATCAGTTAGTGTTTTGTCACAAGAGAACCTAGAACAAAAATCACTGAAGGAATTTCCTGAGTGTATGTACTCTATTAAGCAAGCAAGGCTGGAGTGTGGGTCTGCACATTGGCTGTAGGTCACCCTGCCTGGGCAGGAGTCAGCCTACTCCCTGGTCTGACTGCATCCCAGTTACCACTGACTCAATCTCACATGTTTTCCCTGGCAAATCCGGACAACAATGAGTTAGTTAGGGCAGTCTCCTGTTGACAGGGCTCACATGGGACCCAAATAGTAAAGCTGTAAGTCTTAGTAAAACAGGTCAGGATGTTGTAAGGAAATGTCCTGTAAGAGTAGGCCAGCTTTTCCACATGGATGTCCTCTTACATCTATGGAGATGAATTTAGGTAACACAGCTTACCATACATTTTTCACAACATACAGGCTCGTCTTTTTGAATGCCAATTTAATTAAGAAGGTAACCAATGGTGTCAGATCAGTTTTCACTCAGTTTCTTGGTTGCTTGACTATCTATTAAGAGCGTCTGCTTTGGGAAGGGAATTTTAGTGATGCTTTTACTTAGCACATGTGCATTGCTGTCTACCAGTTTCAAGGAGAAGCCATTGAGAGAAATTCCTCTCAGATGAGGACAATGGGAGCTGTAAGTATGGTAGTAAAGTTACGTTTCATTTCAGCCTCTGTTTGGAAAACCTTCAATGAAGTCAACTTAATAAAGAAGAGGCATGTGAAGAATGAATTGGGCGTAGTACCAGATATAAGCACCACTGAGAGTTTCCAGGAATGGGTTGAATTTGGGCCTTTCTCTCTCTTCCTCTGAGCATCCTCATTTCTCCTTATTGCTGTCATCATCTTGAAAAGAACAGCAGTCACTCTCCTACAAAACAGGAGAGCTGTTTTAGTTACATCTTAGAAGGGCAAAAGCTCAACAGCTGGTCTGTGGGCTGGAAAGGTGACTGTAAAAGACAAACTGTGATATGGGCTAAGTATTTTTAGTTTGTCTTAGTTCTTTGGAGTTTTTTTCCCAGTGATTTGAAGGAAAATATTGTTTAGGTCCACTCTCCAGTATAGTGTATTATTGTACTATACTGCAATATAATAATACTATGATACTCTTTTATAATATAAACCATAATATATAGTATGATAGCTCTGAATTCAGCATGTTCAGCAGTCTTCATTTTAAATGTCACTGACTCATATGCTTTTCTATGATCTGTGGGAAGTTAATGTGATCAAGATTCCATGCTGAATTTGTCTTGAAAGCTGGTTTTATGTTAGAACATTAAGTTCTCCCACAAAGAAATAGCTCCTGCTAGTCATATAGATTGCATTTAGACTTACTGACTAATGCACACTGTAACATACCCTGGGATCATGGTCCCTGACTACAGTAAAAAAAAAAAAACAAAAGATAAATCCTCCTTAGAAAGTGAGCTGTGAGATATTGTCAGAGTATGCACATCAACATGGAAACCAAGAAAGGCTCTCACTTCTGTAATACAGCCATGATTTAAAACCCCAGTATTTACAAGCTGCGGCATAGCACCTGGGTTTATCTGGATTTCCATTTGCACTTAATTTACTTTTCAGATAACTATAGTTTTCTTATTTTAAATGCTAATGCAAGGTATCAAAATGATGACGGAAAATATAATACAGGGTCCAAAACTTCAAAACCAAATAGACAGACAGAAAAATGTATTGTTTTCATATTAAGCAGTAATACAGGCACACATATAATTAGATAATACTGTTCTACAAAATGAAGACAAATGCTTTCAGCCAGGCTGAAAGGTTGAGTCTTGGAAGAGTCCCTTATAATAAGTGGATTAGCATGAGGAAGGCTAGCTGAATGGAGCCCATAATCAAATTAGACAACACTAGACTTAATAATGTTTGAAAAACCTTTGGAACACATGTACTTTTGTCTCCTTTATGGGTATTTGAAGGAAGTCAGTAGTTTAACACTATAATTACAACATGTAACTACTTTTTTTCCAGATGTTATTAAACACTCAAACTGATTTTCATACATCTGTAACTTCATACAATATGGTTTTAGAGGTTGACCTATTTTTGTACCAGAGTTCCCTTTAAGTCTAATTAATATATGACTCATGATATTTTATGATACAGTATCTTTAGAAATACCTTTTTTTCTCAAAATGCATTTTGATTATAACTTTTGAGAACTTTTTTTCAATAGCAAACTCTTACATACTAGAATAGAAGTGAGCCATACTTCTAAAAGGATTTTTAATGGCTTCTTTTGAATTGTGCAAATAAATCAATTTTCCTATGTTTAATAGTTTTCCAAGCCTGCAAATAATTCAAATTATTCATGGTTATATCAGATTTATTTTCTCAAATCCTGGCAGAACAGACTAAGAAGCAGAACAATGGTTTATCATTGTGAATAAATTCAACATCAGAATATTTAGTATCAGATTGTTTGAGCTTCAATTATACATGAAGGGTTAAAAAAGAGGTATTCAGAATGCAGTTTATTCTTAAATGGCATAAAATCAAAGATTGTAATTTAGATATATAGTAGATTGTCTTCATGTCTGAAAGGGAGGAATATGGCAACAGTTATTTCTTGGAAAACAATAATTAATATCAGATCAAATTAGAAATTATCATTTTGAATGCACTGTAGCACTTAATATTTAAAATTAGAGAGAAAAAAATGGTAAATAGTACTGTATCAGCTTAGCTCAGTCAGTGTATTTATTGGTTATTGATTCACATAAATGTAGCTTTGATGTCAGAAGCCTTCACTATTTGTATCCACCAAATCAAGACTTTCAGAGAAGAGATTTTTTTATTACACCAACCAATGCTGTTGGAAAAACAAACAAGGGTTTTTTTTGGTACAAACCTCCTTTTCTCAGTTTGAAATTGAAAAAATAAAGAAACAAATGTCCTTGAATCAATGAAATATTGTCTACTGACAGAAGAACTGAAATCAGAAGGCCATCATGTCTATCATGTCTATCACAACTTTCTGCAAGACATTTTTGGAAAGTCTTTGAAGATAGCCATGATGTTCTGTGAGCTTTATTCACAGGGAAGTGCAATGTTCATGTTACATGATTTCCCACTACATGTTTTCAGAAGCGCAAGTACTTCTACCAATATGATACAGCTCTGATTGACCTCTCAGGCTCCCTTTACTGTAAACCATATAATATTATTCCCAAAAAAGAAAAGTGGGAAACCAGAAGTTATTAACTTCTGATATAAAAAATAAGACTCTTTCCTGATGGCTACACAGCAGCTCAAATACATTTAATCTCTGATTTTAATCTCCTTCCTGCAAATTCAACCAGTTGGGAGAATAGATCTGGATGAATGCTAATTCACTACATTCAGAAAAAATTCCATTTCAGAATTTTTTTTTCTCTCACATTATGGTGAATTTAATCAGCTCACAGAGGGCCTAGTGATTTCCAGAGATATTTTTAGGTGAAGAATTAAGGTGTTCATCTTGGAGATCAGTTGTGGGGATATGGGAGGAAGTTCACCATCTCCCATAGAACAGTATGCTAATTCAGAGCCATAATGAGTCTTGATATAGTCACTTATGCTAACGGCCATTCATCAGCTTAGTCAAACCGTGAATCTATGAGCAAAATGCTGTGGCAACAGTGGTAGAGGTGTAAAAAGCAAATTAGCTATTTAAGCAAAACAGAATGAATGTACACTTTTTAAAATTTTTATTATTTTATTTTA
>WUAM01000287.1:91960928-91982182 GCA_024336885.1 Actenoides hombroni | reverse complement strand
GAAAAAGGCATTGAAGTGTGTATAAATGAAAAATCATTAAATTTGATGTACAGAAACCTGCTAGTACAGGAAGGTAATGTTTTATTTTATTAAAAAAGCCCAAATATGGAGGTTTGTTTTGGGAAGTATCAGTTGTAACATTCTCCTCAATGCCAAAAAAGGGGTATTTTCCTTCCAGCAACAATCTTCCAGAGGAGAGCCCCTCACAGTTTCTTTGTCTAGAGGCCTTTCCTCCCCCAACTCAACAAATACAATTCAGAAAACAGAACAAATTATTACTTTTGCTTACATGTCTTCATACAACTTGTCTTCTTACAAATAGGTTGCTTAAACTTAATCCTTGGTTTTTAAACTGAATAAAGTCTACTTTGAAATCAAAGTATACCTTGAAAGAGGTAGCATAGTGAAGATCTCTTCTGCAGCATGAATTATTTGTGTCAAAATGGTAACTAAAAAAATGGTCCTGCATCAAGCCAGACCTTCTAAAAACATAAAAGCTCAAAGAAGTTGATAGGAATTCCTGCAAAACACCGTAATGAATATACATTGAGCTGGCACTACTGTGTAAATTAAGGCTACTCATTTTTATATGTAGAAAACACAAAGAAATTAATATTGTATTTACAGAAGGGATGCAGCAGCAGAATATATTAGACACAATAATTGGAACTTCTTCAGGTCTATGAATAAAAATCTGGAATACTCTCATTACCAACATTGATCTAGAGTTATATCACTGAAGTAATAATTAATCTACTAAAATACAGACAGAATGATTAAGAAATAGATCAAGCCTAAAGTATGCCTAATGGATCTATTTTTCCATTTCATTTACATGTCCAATTGCTTTTGACTGTTTTAATGATTTCCAATATAAGAATATGTAACTCATTTACCATCTGCAATTGTATTAGTGGTCCTTCATTTCTAATGGCATCTTTTATCTCATAATCCTATAGAATAAATGCTGCTCTCCACATTTATGCTGTGTCCCTTGCAGTCCCATATTAACATTCTGTAGCCTTTGTGTTTCTCCTTAAATTGTGACTAAAGAAAGAAGCATCATAGGGTTTTGTCTTCATTTACTATTGTCTTCTGATTAAGGGGAGTATTATGGCTTTCTCATTGAGTAACGGTCTGTGCATAATTTTTTCTGACAATGGGAATGCCAGTTTAATAAACTGCTATTGGCTGTGATAAATGATGACTCTTAGGGGTAATGGATTATAGCTTGAAAAACCAAATCTTTTGATATATTTAGCCACTTTATTGGAGCCTATACATACTTGAGGGATGCAAGCATTTTAACCTACAGACTTGCTGTGAGGTTTAAACCCTGAATATTTTAAGACTAACAGAACTGGAAACATATAGTGTGATAGTCATCTTAATGAAAGAAAAATAAACAACACTTCATCCAGGTAGGCATGGAGATCCAGGGATGAGCTGAAATCACTGCTCATGTCTTGCAGATCTGTTAGCTAAAAGAGATTCTTTGATATTTAATGTCATCCAAGACTGTTTCATCTGAAGGCAAAGCAGCAGAGAGCTTCATACACAGCTCCATACAACCGTAGACTTTGCTGACTTTTTCTGGATGTATCATTTTGCAACAGATAACATTTAGGGGTAAGGTTAAAGGATGTTTTTAATGGATTCATGTAGTGGCCTGCCCCTGTATGAATACTGCAATTGGTGGATGCTATTCTGACAATACACGTTTTCTTGCCATAATGATGTAGTTTACTGGTATCACCTACAAGTACTTTTCTTATTTCTTTTTTGGGATATGGAGCTTGTTGTACACTCAAAATCTTTGTTTTGGGAAAAGAGGACATTTTGGTTTGGGGAAAAAAGCAAGAGTTTTTTTGTTAGTATAATTAAAATCTTAACAATCTAATTCACAAATCATTACTAATCCAGGAGTAATTGTTGCACAAAGAAAAATAATATATCTATGCAGAAAAAGTTCCAGTAATTCTAATAATTCATTTAAACTTGTTATTCATTCACTTGTTATTTTCTACCCCTTTTCCTGGTTCTGCTCACCATTCCTTTGCTCCTTGAGGTCATAAACTTTACAGTTTCATCCTAGTGTTGGCAGTGGAGTTATTACAGGAAGCTGTCAACGTCTGGAGTTCTTTGATGGAAGGATTAGGATGCCCATGTTGATGGTTTCTTCTTTCTCACTCTAGGAGAAAATTTCCCCCTAACCCAGGAATCTAGTACTCTCCCATTTCTCCCTTAGGTTCAGTTTTTATTAATCTAAAAAACAACACATCATCAGCTTTGAAGAAGTAGCATTTTTGCTCAAGAAGTCTCTTTTCAATGCACCAACAAATATGGTAGCTATTCTGTTCCTCACACTATCACTCCTTCTAATTTCAGGATTTGTGCTGTATTGAATTTGTGGGGATTTTTTGGTTAATTCAATTTCTAAAAGCATTTGAACAAAAACAATTACAAAAATATCTGTATTGCAGTCTAAACAGATTTTTGAGTCCATAAGAATGTAATTTTAAATCATAAATTTATTTTAAATTTCATTATAAATACTTCCAGGATTCTCACACCTCCTCAACTCTGTTGCTTTTCAAAGTTTGCATTCTTCAAGTCTAATTTAAAACTGATATCTTAAATTTTACAACCCAGGCTGTTTCTAGAGAGTAGAGGGGAGCTTTGCATGATCTGTGTATTTTATTTTCAAAAGTTCAAATACCCTTTTTTTCTCTATTTATGTTGTCTAGTAGTCTTTAATAGTGCAGTGTAAAAGTTCTAAGCACAGTATATTTTTTGTTGTAATCTATATGAATGCTGACTACTAAAATAGAATAAAATTTGGGGAGAGGGTTTCAAATTTTTTATCAAATTACAAGTTTGAATGGCATTTAAAATAAAAATGTGTTATTTTTTCTAATTGTTTTAGCAAAAACAAATTCTTAATTTTTATAGTCAAAGAGTTCCAGATTCTCATTTCAAAATGGCACATCATTTTAGAAATTTACTTACTTGTAGTTAGAAAATGCAATGGAAAATATCCTAAAACACAGCTGAATGTGTAAGTTTTGTTTCCTATTGGAAAAAAATGCTCCTTTTTGGTTCAGGATACTGAAAATGTAGCCAACAATTTGAAATATCACTTATTTGAATATGTCTCTTGGTGTGTGTCCATGCATTACCTCCTGCGATAGATAGAATAGATACAGATTGCCTCCTTGACCAGTTCAGAGGGGCTTAGCAGCCTCCACAGAAGTTCCTGAATGAGAAAAAGTCTTGAAAACGTGACTCCTAATTTGATCATCACTCTCTCCAGAGGGTCACTCTTTATTGGCATGCCAAATGTTGGAAAAATAATGCATGCTTTATGGGTCAATGAGATGCCAAATGATACTGGCACAGAATTTCACTGCCCACCATTTCAGAATAGCTAACAAATATAAGAGGGGCATCTGGGCTATGGAGAAAAACTGCTGTGAAGACCAAGCATCAGTCCTGTTCCTGGAATACAGGATCTGTCCAGGTTGGTGGTCCAGATGTCAGGACTCACTGACATGAGCAGCCAGATGGGATGGTTGTCAGGAAGCCTGAGGGACATTGATCAGGGCAACTTGTACTAGGCTTGGTGGTGTAGGCCAAGGAGCTAAGAACATACTTAGCAGAAAATCAAGGAAGATTTATCAAAAGCCATGTATTCACAGAAATGAATGTTGACAAATCAGCGTTTTCTAGAGGAAAACCAGCACATCATAAACGCTTAACCTCTTTTAGTATGGTAAATACCTTTGTGGCAGTCTTTGGCCTGGCATGTCAGAAATAGAAGCTTTCTTTGAAATGTTTGTTTCTATTTGCATTTACTTTTAGATTCATTATCAGAATTCAGCTATCACCCAGTCCAAAAGGAATAACAGAGTTCAAACTTAAAAATCTTCCTAGACTCAATTTTAAACAATAAGTACTTATAAACTCTATGTTAAATGATCTTTTAATTATAAATTAATGTTTCTTAAAGGACAAAAAAAAATATCAAGCCCTAGAAAATTACACTTTGTGTGCAGCACTATTTAAAAAAGAAACAACTCTGTAATCTAAAGGAATCTGGGGATGCAAACATCAGTAGAACATATTTTGTATATTACTTATCTTAACGTTTCCTGGTATTCGAGTCAACATGGCCCATTGTTGTGAAAGCCAATGCATGTTAATGCATATGAGAAATAACTAGGAAAGGAAAAACTTGCAGATGTCGAACCTAGGTTTTAGGGAAGAGGTCACCATCATCATTATCTGCTAGACTTTTCTTGTCCAAGTGTTTAAATTCCTAAAACCTTTTTTTCTTTTGTACTCAAAGGCAACTTCTTTTATACTCTCAGGTACAAAAACCTTCCCTGAAAACTCTTCTCAAAAAGAAGCTTATTTTATAGATGACAATGATTAGTAGTAATAGAGCAACTTAAGGTTACTTTGATCATTTGAGCCTGTTCTGAGACATGAGCATATAAACTTTTGGCATCTAACAGTCTACAAATTCCAATTTCCCAAAATCATTCCTGCTGTTGGATTTTTATAAGGAATTGAGTTAACCATTTAGGCAGAGCATCATATGTGCCAGTTCATAATTATAACTGATAAATCTCTGCTAGGTATAACAATTTCAGACAAAATAAAAATCTCAAATTCTGACAAAAAAATTGGTCACTGAGACACAGCAGGATGTGAGTCATAGTGGAAAGGAGACCATTGCCAGACAGAGGCTTCATCAGCTTAAAATAAAAAGAAGAGCCAAGTCCTGTTTGCATTACTTTGCAATGGGAGATTGCACTAAGGCAAATGGCATTTTCAGAGTAATATAGCAGTTAAGATAATCTGGAAATAAACCACAGTTCTTTAACAATGTAAAGGTAGGGCAGAGTTTCAGAGTGACATGCTCCTACTCTGAAAATGCTAGTTCAGAATAGCAGTGGTCTTGCTAAGACCATTCAAGGTCTGGCTTTTCATTGAAGAGTTGGAATTGATTACAGTGGGACAGTTTAACAACTTTGCTCTTCAGGCCCCCTTTCTGCCTCAACTATACAGGTTGATGCTGGTGAAACAGCTCCTCAAATCCCATAGTTCAGAGGGTGGTGTTTCAAAATTTATGCTGTTTGGATTTAAAAATGGACTGTAAAATTCCATGGCAGACCAGTTTCAGTAACAATTCAACAGTCTTTGCTAGAGTGGCAGAAGGTCACGTTACAAACCCAGAGAAAGCCATCCTTGCTGCTGTGTCAGAACTATTCTCATGGATCTTATGAGTTAGGAACTTGACATTTTGCACTGCTATTTTTATACATGGTGTATTATATGGCTTTCTTCTAATCTTTAGAAAGTGTATGCAGGGCTTCGGATCAGTATACAGTAACATGAAAAATTGAGTTCATTAGGAGATTTGGCACACATTGAGACTGCTTTGAAGTCTAGTTCTGTAACAAATCTTACATAAACTCTCTTGTTCAGATGTTGATTACTTATTAGCAGTCCTTTCCCTGTAATAGGGATGCTCAATATTCCAGTTTGGATGATGTCTTACCATAAAAAAGATATTTGAACAACAAATACTGCTAAGCTGCATGTCACAAGGTTTTCAGACATAGCAGAAAAATAACCCCAAACAAACCATTTAAAGGGAAACAGATATAATTGTCAAAAGTTAATGTAAAAAATAAACACTGTATAGAAAAAAAAATTAATTTAGTGATTTGTTGCCTTAGCTATTAAAATCTTACCCAAGTATCTACTTACAAGTTATGTATTGTCCACTGGGTCAGACATCTCAAGAAATGGATTGCCCTGCAATCCAGCTAGGTGACCATATGTCAGTGTAGTGAATCTATTCAATGTTTATAACTTACAAGTATAAAGGTGGTATGAAAAAACTGAACTAAATTTATTTTTTTTTTCCAGAAAATTCAATGTAATTGAGCCTGAAATGTTTACTTTCTAACTTGTCAGGTTGGAAGTATTTTTGTCTGGATGCTTGATGAACTACCCTACAAAAAATGTTTGTGTTTTCAGTGTTCTAAAATCTGTGTTAAACAATTTGACACGTTTGCTTTGGAAATGAAAATTAATTGCTTTTAAGACCCTGGAAGCAGTGTGTTCCTAAACCTACAATAGTCTGCCTGACAGAATGATGGGATTTATGACATTGAGATACCTATGGATTATTCCAGGACTGACAGTTTTAGGATACTGAAGCATGAAGTTGCTCACCTGAAAAACATGTCTGAGTGGTGGGCTGAGCTCCAGCATCACCAAAAGTCAGACCCTTCAAGCACTAGGGATCCCAGATGCCTCCAACTTGGTTTCCTGCAGAAAATGACACTTTCTTTTTAATTTTTTTTTTCTCTTTTTTTTTTTTTTTTTTTTTCCCCAGTTTCAGAGCTGCTGTTCTCAGCTGCTAAAGATGTTCAGTGGAAGTGGACGCAACAAGGTGCGCATTAGGAATGGATGCAAAGGCACATGCTATAAGGTACTTCTGTTCTTCTTTTTCTTACTTGGTAAAATAAGACTACACCTTCCATGATAGTGGTCTTTGGTCTCCTTATTTAGTACTACTTTTCAGGATAAAAATGTCTGTGAAAGGACAAAATAGCTGTTTCACATAGCATGCCGTGCTTCTCTCTTTTTACAAAGAAATGCTGATGCTTGGATGAGGGGCTGACACACTCTTCTGGTAACACAATTTACAGAATGTTAAAGGTGACTGTTCTGGATGCAAAGCCTCACCCTCAGGTTGAACTGGATAGTTTTGGATCTTTTATAAACATCTGTTTGACTAATACACTTGAGAAGAAACATCCCTAGCAACCAATATTGACTGTTATGAACTCTGCTATGAGATGTTCACAATCTGTCCCCTGCACTGTAAATAATGATCCCAGATCCCAAAACATTTGATATCTGCTGTAATGGTTCTGTAATATAACATCTTAGATTAAAGATAAAATAAATGGAGCCAGTACATTTTGATTATACTGTGCTATATTGAAATACCAAAGCACGTGTCCTAAATTATGAAAGCCCTCCACGATAAAATACTACTTATTGGATTACATATGGGATAGAGAAAAACAAGGACCTTTCTTTTGCATATTACACAGCCTGATGAGACATATTTGGTTTGCAGACTGGTTGACACATGAGTTCTCATGTCCAGCTTCCTTGTCAGGAAGACTGTGGGTGAATGGTTCTTATTTGAACCCACTTTTATGGGGGAGGAAACACCCACGCTAGCAAATATTTGGGATGTTTTGAGGAAATGTTTTAATGCACTGAGCAATTCTGTTGGCACCACATGAAGAAAGAAACTGAGTAACCCTTTCTTGCTAGGTTACTACATACCTAACAGATTTCAGCCACCTACACCTTTACTGATGCATGGGATGAGATTTTTTTAATGTGCTTATAAAATATGTTGTTATCCCATATTTCTTTTTCCACTGTCTTTTCTTGCCTAACTAACTCTTGTTAGGAAGTTGGAAAAAAAAACTTGAACACATAGAATAGACGACTTAAATTATCATTCTAGTTTTTGTGTGTATTAAGATAATAATAAAAAAAAGAATAAAGCTGAGACAAAACAAATGTGCCACAAAGATCCTGTGAAATGCATGATTGTATCTGGGCAGATAGATAATTAGGTTCTATGAGATCTTTGAACATCTGAAGTGTAGGTGGACTAAAGGAAACAAAGCATTAAAGCTCAATTTTACATTTATTTTGTTGTCTTTGCACACTTGTCTCTGTTTCCTGTGGTGCCAGCCATCTGTCCAAGCCCATGTGCTTGATAAGATATATCATGGTACACCATGAGGATCACTCTGTTTAGCGAAAATCTCAAACTTGGAGTTCTGCATGTAATTCTCTTTTACTTTAATATTTGTCTTATGCCTGGGTGTGAGTTCAAGTCAAATATAAAACAACAAGGCATGCTATCTTTGACGGAATGACAATCCTTTATATTTAAACTAAAGAAAGAGATAGTATCACGGTGCTAAGCATTCATCTAAAAAAAGAAAGTGTGTATAAAAATTAGGCAGTGCTTCTCCATGAGGTTTTATGAGACATTTTGGAGACTGAGATGCTGGCTGTTGGTATAGTTGAGAATTTCTTGTATGACAAACGTTAAGTAAAGACTATACTGCATGAAACAGGATGGCCTGCATGGCAAGATGTCTTAGGAAGTCTGTAACAAAAATCAGATCTGTAAAGCATGCCAACTAAAGATTGAAGTAAATGATTAATTTTAACTTATCCTCACTCCTACCTCAAGTACGTTAGCCATATCATACATTGCATGCAGTGTATGATTGAATCCTGTTTTAAAAGTTATTTGAAAATGAATCAGAAATGAAATCTTTTGCAACTGCATTTATATTTTGGTTGCTTATTTTCAGTGCTCATTATTTTCAGAATGGGAACACTGCTGGATCTCACCTAAACAGTGAGAAAGAAGAATATATTGAGAGCACATGAGATAGTCCCTGATTCTGCTACACACATTCTGAATGACCACAGGCAAGTGACAGAACTTTGGATACTAAGAGCTTCTTTCAAATATGTTCTAAACTAAACTTATCTGCATCTATTAGGTCAACTTCATTGATTCAGTCTTGTTTAAAAAAACCCAGCTGCAAGTTCCCAGAAGAAAATAGTGTGGCTGTGTATAACATCAGCCATGACAATTCACCATATTTTTAGTTTAATTACACTTCTAAAAATGAGTATTTCATCCCAGGTTTAAATGTTCAGTATCAAAATGTGCACAGGGAGCTACTGTAAATTTTCTCAGTGAGTAGTAATTAGGCTGAAAGCTGTAAAAATACATCTTTATTGTAGCCTTAATTTGTCTAATCCAATTTACAGTATAGTTTGGATCTTGTTATAACTTTGGTAGCTGGATTGAGGTACCCGTTATCCACATTTTACTCTCAGTAAGGGCGGTCTTTATCACTCTAGAGTTTTTGATAAACTAAATGGTTTCAACACCCAGGATTCCATTACAAGGCAGGACTTGATTTCTCCATTTCCAGGCTATCAAAAACCCTCAAAAACTGTGACCAGCATATGTAGATGTGGTGACAGTCACAGCTCTATCCGTACAAGGGAAATGGAAGTCCTACTTGGGACTGTATGTTGGTCTTACAGATATTCTGTAAGAGACAGTTCAGCTGTTGCTCCTCCATTGCTCCAGATTCCTCTTCAGGAGCACTGCCAACCAAAAATGCACGTTGTCTGCTTCCATTCAACAGACAAAGAAACCCATTTGTTCAGCCCTGGGGAACTTATCCTTACCCTTCGTACTTATTATTTTCCAAAAATATGTATGGTCAGCAAACGTTACCAGTGATTTTACTTTATTCTAAGTTATTGAAAAGAACTGCATATTTCATAAAGCTAAGAATCAAATCCTGAAGATCCTTCTGCTCTCTCAGAGATATGCTGGCTTATTTTCTAATTATCTTTGAGATCTGTCATGGCTATTTTTAATGTGTGCTTTTGGTGCATCATGTTAATTTCAGATCATTTTAGTTCTTAATCAAAATGTCAAGCAATATTGAGTCACAATCATTACAGAAGTGGAGGTAGGTTACACCACCAGCCATTACCTTTATTAACCAAACTGCGATCATTAAAAGAGCAAACTTCTTGGAAATATCTAATGTTTTTTTCATAAATATTAATCATACTCTTACTTG
This sequence comes from Actenoides hombroni, assembly GCA_024336885.1. Classification (NCBI taxonomy): domain Eukaryota; kingdom Metazoa; phylum Chordata; class Aves; order Coraciiformes; family Alcedinidae; genus Actenoides; species Actenoides hombroni. The sequence continues at coordinate 91,972,445 of WUAM01000287.1, read as the reverse complement.
TTCAATAACATTGTCAGCCATTCCTATATTTACTCATGCTGGTCAGATTCGTCTATTTGTAATTACTTTGTTTGAGCAACACTGTGAATGCAGCATTAGCCTTTTTCAAACTTTAGTAACCTTCCTGATATTGCAAGTATTATTGAAAATCAGTATTCAGTAACTGGAGAACTTAGTAGTCAACTTTTCCAAAATTCACAGGGGGAAGTTTAAAATTTTTGCGCTAGTTGCTGTCTTACATTGTATTGAGGTACAGTTGGCATTTCTGGAAAAATTCTGGAAATGTTGAAATTTTTTTTGTAATTTTTTTTTTTCAAAGAAAATTACTGGAAAAGTTAGTCCTCCTATATCAGCTTAAGGAAAGGCCAGAGAGAATGAACAAAGCACAAAGGAAGTGAAAATAAATTTTCCTCTAGACAACAAAGGACAATTAATGATGTTGTTTTATTATATGAGCAATGTAACAGATGTCAGTGGAATTGCCCTGTAAGTAAAGATGTATGTAGTCAAAGTGTATTTAGAACTTGTTATGGATTAAAAGTAAAAGTACAGCATGAATCTAATGATGAAATGGCAGTACTATGAAGAACTGAATTAAAGACTGGGGTTCATGTAGTATAACTTCAGATATGTAAAGTTTAGGCATCCATTAGGCAACTGTCTATCTAAAATAGCCATTTATGCCTTCTTTATTATTACTGGGAATACATAAGATGACCTGGAGTGCAATTCATTCAGTAGATGCTGAAGAGCTGTGGATGACTCAGCTGTCTTTTGTGGATGCCCATCTGTCTCCACGCTATCCAGGGAAATTATATTAAACTTGATGACTAACGGTTATCTAGCTAAAGACAGGTGAGATGGATTCCATCCAACATGATTGATCCAAGGAGATCTGTAGTGGAAAAAATCCTACATCATTCCTCCCATCTTGTACAAAAATATAATCATTACACAATTCTTTCCAACTGAGATCAGACTTTACTGAAATAGAATAAAATGTCAGTTTAAATGCAATTTGCATTTCAGACAACTTTGTTTATTTTCCTTTTCATAAAAGGAAAGTCTTAGAGAAATGCCAAATATTGTGCAGTACATCTCTCTAATTGGAACAAATCTTCCTTCCTAAATAAAATATGGGTACATTAATTATCATTGCAGGACAGTTAGATTGTATGACTGTATGTAAGCCCTTTTAATAAAAAGCAAAGAAGCACTTGTTTGAAATTATTAACTGAATGTATTAGGTAGTTGTAACTTGTGTCTGATAATTTGCTCATACAGAACACAAAAATTTCCCGTTTAGATTTATGTCTCTATGTACTCAGTCAGAGACAAACTGCCCCTCTGAAAAAAGGCCCTCATCTTTGAAAATCAGTCCTGACTTCTTCCTTATTCTATGCTTCACAGGTGTATTTGCTTTCTTCCTCCTCTCATCAAGCCAGCACACTGTCTAGCACTCTGAGATGGGAGAAAAGAGCAAAGCTGTGCCCAATTCACACTAAGAGGAGGAGGTGACATGCTTGATTAACCATTACTATCTCCATGCTGCTATCAACAATATAAACACCTGCGGAGAGGAGCCACGTACCCCTTTATGCCTCTCACTAGATGCACAGATTCAGAATATGGTCTGTGATGAAGAACAAGTAATGTTCAATAATGAGGAGTGAATTTCTCCTTAGCCAAATGTTAGCTGGTGGAAAAAACCAACAACAAGAACAAAAAGCACCTTTCTGCACCTTTGTACTTTTCTGGCAGAGAAGAAACTGTGGATCTTTAAATATCTTCAGTGTTATTAAAAATCTTAGACCTTTGCAAATGATTGACAATATTTCAACAACAAGGAAATGGTGACTGAGAACTAATCTATGAAAACAGATGGTGCTTGACACTTCTCTGGAAGTACCCATCAGTCCCATTAGAGAACCAGCTAATCTAGATTAAAGGAAGAAAAGATAATATGCTTGTACTAAAATACTGACTACATAACCTACCTGGAGAGCAGTTAAGAATGTGTGTTATTTGTTTCGGGAAGACTGCAGAGCCAGTTAAGGTGACATGGTGAACATGGTAGTCATGGCAGCCTAATGAAAGTGTAAGTGATGCAGCCATCTGGAGAATGCCTTGTTCTGGCACTTTGCTGGATGGAGAGGACTGATGTGTTTGTATTAAAGAAATTGCATACACATACAGATACACATACTTAAATATAGGTACTTATGTCCTTTGACTGTGGGTCACATACATGCATGTGTACATATTTGTGTACGTGTATACATAAACACACCAACATATATATACTTCAGCAAAGAAGGTAAGGACTGACCTGAGTTGTCCTATAGGCATTTAATGGTGGTTTAAATGTCCTGCTTTATCAGACATATTTACTTGAAGGTGTCATATTTACAGGCAACTTACAACTTTCTAGAGCTTCATCTGGAGGCTGGCACGTTATCCCCACAGTGCCTGAAATGACAGTAGACATGACACTGTAGTGTAGAATGTAGACTGTCATCTACTGCTTTATGTATTAACCTTGTGATATATGTCATGATGACCCAAAGTCAGAAAATACAGTGTTTTATTTGTCCCCAACAGTTTTACTTCATTATTGAGATGAGGAGGTTCTCTCTCCCTAATTTCATCTGGTCAAAGTGTGCTGCAGTTTGTTACTTCCACTTACAAGTCATCCTGTTTCCATTGTGGCTTGCTCACTGAATGAAGTGTGTGAAGAGACATGGCACACACAGTAAATCCAGCTGTCTTCATAAACCAGCTTTGGTGTTTAATGCTGTAAGTGAAAGAACCTTGAGTTTATTCTTACTTTTTTCTTTGCACTTTTACAATTGGAAGTGTCTGACAGTTCTTAATTGAAAACCAGTATACAAAAGCAGACCTGACACCTCCTAAGAAAAAAACCCCAACTTCCTCTATTAAAAATATATGTACCTTACTAAGAAAATACAGAAAATATCTCAAGGAGCACTCAATGCCATGCTACAGTACTACAGCTGTAGTATCATACCATTTCATTCAACAGTAAAGAGAAAATAATCTTGTACATTTTTTCTCCATTGAAAGAGTTGTGCTTTTCCCTATATTTTACAAAAAACCAAACTACAAAACCCCCAAAAAACCCTCAACAAACAAAATGGATCTATGCTGTTAGGAACTTTCAAAAATAGTAGCATTCCAGATTATTTTACTTGTGGAAGTACATTTAAAATACCCAGTAACTGATGCTCTCCAACAGTTCAATCTAATGTATCCTTGTAAGTCTGTTCTTTAGCTTTGAAAGCTAGCTATTTTTGCATAGTGGCCCATTGTCTGGTTATTACATTCTCTGATTTGCAGAGGCAAACATGTATCATGTCCCTGTCCAAAATTTTCTTTTATTTTTCCTATAATTCCTATAATTTTTTCTATAGTTAACAATCTTCTCATGGAAGTTTTAATAGGATCACTTATTATTTTACAGTTCTAGGAGTAACTCTTTGTTTAGGATTATCTCAGCCAGTCTACACCTAAACAATGAAAGACTGGAACCTGGGAATGGGAACATGGGAATGTTCCTAGAACTCAGAAATATGCTGGATCCATTTTGTGTTTTAAAATTGGGAATGAGAACTAGGCATGTACTGTATGCTTCCTATGCCTTGTTTTCCAAGTTGTGAACCCTGACCATATTTGAAATTTCAGTTGACTCACTTGAACAGTAGATCTAACTTTCGTCTTGACCGTACCATAAGAAAAACATTTCCACATTTGCCACTGTCAGAGTTCAATACTCTCTGACCAGGAGAAGAGTTTGTTTATTTGGTATATTTTGGATTTTGATTTAGTAGAGTGATGCAGCAGTGTACTGAAACTACAACAGAAAAAATAATAAAGCACTTTCACTGTACTGGTTGAATCATGATACAGACATGTTTATTTTTACTGGTCTCTGTATGCTCACTGCCATGATGCTGGGTGTTCCCAGTCCCTAGGAAGGCATGCATGGGTTGAGGCCGGATCAAGCTCTCTTCCAGATTTGTTCTATTAGTTGACCAGATTTTATACTTCATGTTGGGCTGATCCATGCATGTGCCCTCCCAGCCCTGTCAGGCTGATCTAGGTAACTCAGAAAGTCATTATTCTGTGTTAATTGGCCCAGGAAACCTGATGACAGTGGTGCAGCTGTCATATCTAAAACCAAGGTTACCTTCCAGACTCCCTAGTGTAGAGGTAACTTTAGCTTTCTTTATGATATAGTCTTTTCTGAGCAGACTGTGGGGTTTTTTTCCCTTTTTAGATCCTTCCTCCACTGTGGAGGTGTGCTGGTCAGTCACAGCCATGTCACAGATGCTTTCTCCTGTGTATAAATTCACAGTATATTTTCCCAACAAGTATATTGCATGCAGTGGAAATACTAAACCTCAGGATTTTCTTCTGGATCAAAAGTGTGCAGAAGGTGGGAACAGTCTGACTGCAGAACCTACTGTTACATGCTGACTCCTTTTAACTGAGTATGACTGTAGCAAATTATTAGGTATAGCTTACCTTCCGAAATGTTATTTTTTTATTTATTTGGGATTATACTCTACTGTGAAACACAACAATCTAAATACTATGACATCTAAGAACTCATCATCCACATGATGCTTAGATTAACACTGAAGGAAAGCAAAAAGTAAATACAAATATTTTGCTTGAAAACATCCTGCAAGAACTAACTCTTCCATAGTTGAGTCCTATAGTGCAGAAAATCAGGCAGAGAGTTCGTTACTCAAGTGAATCAAATGATGAAGAGAATAAAAGTTACAAGTCATCTGTTTTGCCCCTCAATCAGAATTTTTGTTCTTTCTTATTTAAGCAGTGGGTGCAGAGAATACGAAAGTCTTGGGTTTTTTTAGTCCTATTGCTCAAGAAATCCTTTCCAAAGAAAGCATGAAGTAAGAGAATGCAGAGTTCTAAATGGGCCACTTCTACTAATTATTATTTTAATTCATTCACATAACACAGTACAGGCTACGAAATAAGTTACAAGACTATTTCAGTGGAGATATTAGTAGCTTTGCTCGAAGTATATGTCCAAGTTTTCCATTATGTGTAAGATAGTATACTGCAGTTTCTGAGTAAGGCACCACCATACAAAAAAATTAAATGAAGGGAAAATAAGGCACTCATCCAAATATAGTCATAGGTTGTGTCCATACAAGAGAATTGAATATGCCTGAGAATATTTCCAGAATATTCCAACCAGTATTTATTAGAATTGCTTCAGTCACAGATTGAACAGTACAGTTAGATGTATAACACAGATTCCTTTAGACAGACAGTTGTTCAGGATCCTAGTCCGGAACATTACATTGTGTTGCTCAATATCTAGTTTGACTCTAAGGCTAAACTCCATGGCTGTCCACCTTGTCCACCTCTTGGAATGTCTTCACAAAAGTCGCTTAGTGGATGAGTAAGGTGGGTATCTTGCAAGTATCCATCCTTCCTAATTCCTTTCAACATACTTCTACAGGGATTTTTCATATGGTTCAGAGGAAACTAAGGATCATTCTATAGGAACTGAGTCTGAACCACAAAATCAGCTTCCACCTGCACACTATCTTCTGAGTGAGTGCTAATGGCATGATTCTTAGTTTGGTTGTGGGTCATTGCTGTTAGATCTTTCAAAGCAGTTTACCTTTTGTTGCTACCAGAAAGGCAGAATTGGACTGATAATAGCAATGAAGAGCATTTTCTGAATACTTCCTTTCCTCTTATTAACCAGAGAAATGAGATTAGCTGTCACACTGCTTTAAATTATTCAAACTTCATGTTTGTATGTTAATTTTCTTAATTTGCAGCCTAAAAGGGAGGCATTGCTATGCTTATAGGTGATAAATGGCAATGATAGATACATCTTGGAGCAAGCTGTAACTCCAACAATTCTCTGGTCTATTCTTCATTTCCATTATTTACTTAACTGTATGAAAAATCAAGTCTATCCTGGTTGGCTGGACTCATTATGGTTTATTTTCTCCTTCTAAATTAGGGAATATTGTGACCTAAATCTCTGATTAGATAACCTAAATTCTTTGTTTCCTTTCTTCCTGGATAACTACTGAATCCCTTAGATTTATTTTTCAATTAGTTAAACTAGATAGGTAGTCTTTTATATATCTTTTTCTGCTGATGATAGTGGAGATATCTTCAGATAGTATTTTATGTCTATATTATATGTAACAAGACAATTTGGATTGTTAGGCTTCAGAAAAATACTTATAACTTTGTGATTATGGTAAACAATACTGTGTGAAAACTGGGATTTAGTTCTCCTATTTTAATTGCAGAGATCTACAGCTGGGACAATCTTCTTACCAATATCCCATGCTTGAGAGAAATGGGCACTTCTAAGAAGTGATTCATCTAAACTGTTTGATATGTCTACCTTAGGAAGAGATTAATTATGCCCTGCTAACACTTATTTCTCTCCGCTGGCAACGTGACTATTGCTTCAGAGATAGGCATCTGCATGGTAGACATCAGCATTTTATCAGACTCTTACTTCATGTTATTTTTTAGATGGAACTATATTGTGCATATACATTGTACAAGCATGAGGCACTAGTAATTCCCAAAGCAGGTTCCACTGTTTGTCTCCAAACTGCTGAGCTTTGGGCTTTGTCCAGTGTCTGTGCTAGCATAAGAAGAGTAAGAATGTCAACAACTGAAAATAACTACATTTCCCAATTTGCACGTGTGCCTAACAACTGCCTTGTCTCCACTTTGCAGTATTTGTTGCTACAGAATCTCTTAAATATAATCTCTAAACTTTTATATTTCTTAACTCCATATCCTCAGTTTCAGTGTTTAATTTGAGAGCTTTATATGCTACAAAAACTTAAAAAAAAAAAATAATTTGAGTGTCCAAAGTATGTATAAATTCTGCAAGAAAGAGAAAAGCTGTAATTGCGATATTTCAAGTGAGTCTACATAGACTATACCTCAAAGAAAGGATAGCACAAGGTGCAAATTTATTGCTTGGAGCAACTCTTTTTTACAGATTTTTTCTGGCCAATGGAACAGATAGTCCGAGGTGGACTTGTGTTGTTATGAAAAGTTTGTCAGATTCTCATGTGATGTGAACTGAAGGTTTTATTATTTTACATCATCTCAGTGTGTAACTATGTAATTAACGGCACAGTTATCTAGACTATCTTTTAAATCCAGATATTCTTTTTTTAAGATACACAGTGTAACGGCCCATTAGAATAAAACACAATTTCCCCTTTCTCTTGACTGCCTCAAGCATTGTGAATTACTTTAAAAAGCTGTAGCTCAGGAGTTTCGTACTTGAAGCTGACACTGTCATGCCAGGACTTTCTAAAAATGGATTTGACTTCCTTTATCTTCAACAGGAAAATGAAATAAACTAGTGATAATGCTGTTTAGAAAGGAGACGGAAAAACAAAAGCAAATGCTTAATTCCATGAACATTCATATTTAATATTTAACGCATCATCTGCCTTTGTTTTTATTTTTGTGGGGGTTTTTATTTGTTTGTTTGGTTGGTTGGTTTGGTTTGTTTAATAAGCGTGTCTGTCTGAAACCTTCTATACTCCAAAGTCTTCCAACTGTATTCTCATTCACAGTTTTGGTAAAATTAGTTCCTATCAAAGTCTGTAAAATTGAGGCATTTATCAAAGAAGATCCTTTGGATGCTAGTATTTTGCTCAGTGACCAACTTTCTTCGGTTGATGCAATATGTTTTTATTCCAAGGAAAAAGCAAGACATTTTTCTGCTGAGAATAACAGAAGAAGAGGCTACAGTCACAGATGAGGACCAGATGACTTTGTGAAGCCCTCTTGACTCACTCTTGCAGAAGTTAGTTCTGCAGAACATAAAAAATATGCTGGAATGTAAGAAATTTCAGAAACTCACCTGTAGTTGCTGGTTCATCTGGGACTTTTTAATTTCATGGTCATGCAATGAAGATGAACTCCAGGATCATCAGGACCCTTCCTGATTTCAAAAGTAGCAACTAAATTTACTGCCTACCTAAATAAGGGTAGTGCCACTCCTCTGTTTAAAAGATGAATGTCTCTGATTGTGGTCAATATACCTCAAACATCATCAGAAAATTTGGGGGGGTTTAATTCTTTCAGACTATATATAAGCTTATAAGGTTTCACCAAGACAATAGAAAGTTTCAATATATTTGACACTTTCAGACTTTCTCAGTAAAGGTTGGTGGTGTTTCTTGAAGTGGGAACTAAATACTCAATAAATAATTTAATTACCTGTACCAAAAAAATGCAAACCTGTCCCTGAAAAGCAGTTAGGCTTCTGCAGCATAGAAAGAGCATGTTATGTTGTATTCAGTCCCACTACTGTCAGATGTCCTCTGTGTCTCGGGATTATTTTATTTCCCTTGCCGGCTAGGAGTAAAAATGTAGTAACCAAGAGTGGACTGAACTAGACACTGCAAGTGTCACTATGTTTAAGGTAAATACCAAGAAAAATGATTCATACAAGACATTCTAATGCATCTAAAATAGCTCTAAAATATTCCCACAAAAATCTAATAGGATGCAATGAGTTTTATATACCAAGGGTCTATGAATTGGAACCTCTAGAAAATTTGCTTTCAGTGATTTAAAAAATTCCTATGTCAAGCTGTCCTCTCTACTCTTCGGGTGAATGTGATCATACTTAGAAAACTGGAGAAAGAAAGAAGTGAGCATAGGCTGGCTCATGACTCAAAAGAAAATATGACAATAGTAATGGGAGAGGTAACAGGTCAAACATGGACTGAATGATGCTAGGGAGCAGAATAATTGTGGGGAATTTTTGTTGTAATTGTGCTGAAGGGATGAGGGGTGGAGTGTGCATAAAATGCCCTCATTTGATGGTGTTATGATGATGTTATTTTGATTTTTTTGGTGTGTTTATAAGAAGTAGAGATCTTTTAAGGATTAATAATTTCATCTAAATTTAATTAATCGACAGTAGTTGACAGCCAGTGGACAATAGGTACTAAAACAACTTTGCCAGTCTAGAAAGAAAGTTAAGCTCTTCCAAAGGGTCATCCTATTTGCCTTTTTTAGGCACCTAACCTAGTGTAATTTTCTTTGCAGACCCTTTGTTCCAATTCTTTCAGGCTTTTATTACTTTTGCGGCCCTTTTTGAGATATTAACTTATACGGGATCTGGAGTCCTTCTCTGTAACATAGGTATACGTTCCCTTCATTACCCTGGAGCCAGATTCAGATGGAAGCAGCATTATAAAAGCTATACTGTTGTATGCAAATTATCTCCTTGTTATAAATAAACACTTGATTTCATACCTAAAAATAGTAATTTCTAGACCTACAAGTAACCATGCTAATCTGTATTATTGAGGAACTACCTTTCTTCTTGAGACAGTTTTGAGTTTCTGATGTGAAAAGACATATTTTTTACTAAAGCTAATTTATTTTAAAAAAAGAGAAGCTAAATTCATCAGCTTCTGATTGTCCCCAATTAACGATCACTTAAAAATATAACTCTGCTAGAGCCATCAGGCAGGATACTCTTTTTTGAACAAACTCTTTCTTTCCTAAGGTGAACCTGCATTCTGTTTCTTTCTTTTTGTCTCAGGAGCCAGTTCTGCCCATCTATTGAATGATTGTAGATTTATCATCAGCACCAGTTTTAAATATTTTTTCTTCAGCAAAAGCTGTAAGTTTACACTGCTTCACTTGAAAATAGATTTATTATTTCTCCAGCACATTAAGAAAATTCGACCCACAGGTAATATTTAGGTGTTCCTAAGACATTAAAGTTCACACCAACATCTCTGGAACAGTGCATACATACTGCAAAACAATGAAAGACTTAAAAAGCCAGCAAAGTATTTTTCCATGTTCAAGTTAAAAGACCATAAGCAATAGTTTACCATTGCTTTCTCCCTAAAAAAAACCCAACAAAACAACAAACCATTTATCAAAGTTACAGATTCTGATTGGAATCTCAGCCACACCAAAATCCTGCTGAAACCATTTTTAGTGGAGCTGACCTATTTTTTTTATTTTCCTTATGGGAAGTAACTATCCATATTCTTTTCTCTCATCTCTTGCTGATGTTACATCTTGCCTCTTAACTTGGTCCAAACACTCTCATTGCATCTGCAGTCTTATAACTTTATTTTCATGAAGAAATTCCAAATAAATTACCGGAGTCCTCTGTAGAAGCAAAAACCCATTCATATGAAGCCAGTTAGGAATGGTATTTTATTCTGTAGCTATAATTTTACAGGTGAGATTAACTGCTGCCATGTACTCACTTCCAATATAAATGTTGACAGACTGGATAAGCAGGTGCCTGTCATTTCTGTGGTGGGTTTATTCTTCATGGAGAGACCTAGTTTTGCATAAAGATGAACAGACATTAGAAGAAGAAAAGTAAGTTTCAGAGATTATTTTAACACAGAATTCAAAACATAATTACTCAACTAAATCTCACATATTGAATGAGGTCATTGTGTGAAATTTTGTTTTATTCATAAAAAGGCAAGAAAAATAATTAGGTTTTTATCATCTTACTTTTATAATCTAACTTTACATATACTGAACTTCTGCATACTGTTTGTTTTCGGTACCTAAAACTCTTATCATTTTCGGTTTTCACAATCCAAACTACACGTTACACTTAGGAAGTTTATCTACTGTACAGTTTGTGAATATAAATAAGGACTAGATACTTAATAGCAAAATGTACAACATGACTTAAAAAGAACAAAATGTAAAATAGAAATTAAGGGGAAAAAGTGTTACACAGATGGTGACCTTATTGTGGAACCTGTATTCTTTTTCAATAAGTATATGAAATTATTTTTTACCATTTTGCCCTTTAAGAAATAATTTGATTCACAAATCCTTACAGTTGTTAAAAGGTAAACACAATAGCAAGAAATTTTGATTGGATGTTCTAAACAAATCAAATAATAAAAAGAAGCAGGTGCCATGTAAAATGTATATTTGAGAGGAGTATAACAGAGCAGAACAGGATCCATGAGATTTGGAGAAGAGGGACAAAGAGTTTCAGGGTGCTTCATAGGAGGGTGGAGAAAAATCCTGGGATTCTGCTCTGTCACTGCAGTATTTCTTGTTTGGTTTTTTTTTTTTTCAGTGCATAACACATGTCTATCTTCTATTTTCATTTTTTTGGGTGTCAAGGTTTTGGTAGCAGGTGAGAGACCTTCATCTGCAAGGAGAGGCCAGGGACTGTCCCTTTCTGGATACAGCCAATTCCAGATGGCTCCAAAAGAGACCCACTGCAGGACACAGCTCAGCCTGTCAGCCAAGCTCTTGGCTCCTTGAGAAAAACATATTTAGGAAAGGGCAAAATTCCAGATAGCACTTATTTTAGAATTGTGCCTCGGTTTCAGTTTCTCTCATGAATTATCCTACCTAACAGATGCCTGATGTTGGTATTTAAACGCAAAGCTACTTAAAAGATTATAAAACATGAGAGGGAAAAAAACAACAAAAAAAGCA
>WUAM01000287.1:91933483-91960828 GCA_024336885.1 Actenoides hombroni | reverse complement strand
AAGCAGACACTGTCTGTGAGAAACAGGCTGCTACCTTCAGAAAGTGCAGTTAGTTAGAAGAACTGAGCTGAAAAGTAAAAATTTCTGAACAGAATTAGTTCTGTTCTCACTCAAACCAGGACAATATGGATATATACTTTTAGAAGTAGTAGTATGGACTGTGCACTAAGATGTCTTCACAAACTTCTCTTCCTGCAGAAGCAATAGCAGTTCCTTTTTTAAAATTGGGCCTGGCAGAAGACCCTATTCATGGGCATGGAGAAAGGCCAGACTAAAGCACACCATTGTTCCAGAGGCTGCAAATGTCCCAGAGATTAAAAAGGTTGAAGTTGAACACAGGTTTTGAGATAAACCTGAATCTGTTGAGATGTGAAAAGTAAAAGCTTGTTTGCATTGACTTCTTTTTGCTAGACCTCTCCTAGTATACATGATGGTCTGTAACTCCCAATTCAGTGCAGGTCATTTGTCTCCTATGCTGCCCACCTGGATGTGAATGGATCTCCGCCTGTGTTACCAAGTGGGCATACTGGAAGCATTTCTTCAACAGGACACTATACATTTCACTGGCTTAATTTAAATCTCATTTGCAATTATTGCTGTGAGACTCATATCCAAAGAAGCCCAGTTTCCTACAAATCTGCTATGAAGAGATGAGCTCCTCTGCCTGTGTGTTCTCTGATGCCAGGCTTACACAACTCTTACATAATGGAGGCATCAGCAGAAACTCCCTTCTCTCCTCAGCCTGTTCCCACAAAACGGGTATCTTTGAGATCTCTGTCTGTCTGTCATACCTGATTGAAACATATTTCTCATGACTTTATATATTTAAATAGGCTTTGATTTTAAAAAGCCTAGTTTCTAGAATAAGTAAGAATGTGAAACTCACCTAAGAATCACAGAATCCTTATCATAAGCAAGTCCTCCCACAATATTTAGCAGAGAGCTACCAACAGCACAGTATCCTTGTAATGTGTGGACACTTGTCGCCTTTGTCTGAGGCCAGTACATACTGGACATGTTGTTTTGATGTGAGTAAAAGGTCTGATGTAGTGGGCATTTGAGGGTTCATCCAGCTGTTGCTCAAAGGCACCCAGATAGCATATAAGGAAAAAATAACCTCATCCCTCTGGTTCCCAGTATTTGAGCACAGAGTTTTTTGTGATATATTTCAGAACTTTATGCCACTTGCCAATCTTCCATCACCTGTCTTCTTAACATCCAAACTTTGGATGATAAACAGGCAGAATTCTCACATTGTGACAGACAGGGATTTTGATTCTCCTTTATCAGGCAAGCTTCTGATATCAAATATAACAGTTTTCATAGCTGAAAGTGAGAACATTTAAAAAGTATATATGACGCAAGAAGTTCATGAAAATATTCTGGAGACACTGCCTGGTTCCTGAAACTACTGAGGAAACTCCCTAAAACATTCTCATAAATGTATTCGTAAAATTATGATGTGAGACAGACATGCTTCACCGGAGTACAGGATCTTCCAGTAGAATGGCTTTGAGCTCTGTGTATGTGTCCATTTAGTGTGAAAGTGGGATAAGAAGGGAAGTCTTAGGCCAGGTGACATGAAGGGTGAATGTGTCTTCAGTAGCAGAGAGAATATCACAGTGTATTGGTTTATGGCAAGGTTTTGGTAGTGGAGGGGTTGCACGGGTGGCCTCTGTGAGAAGAGACCATGGGATGCTCATGTTGGTCACAGCCATTGCCAGCCCACTCCAGATGAACCACCACAGGACACAGATGAGCCCATCAGTGATGCTGGTGGCATTTCTGTGATAACATATTTAAGAAAGGATAAAAATGCCTTGCAGCAGCTGTGAGAGAGGAGTGAGAAAAATACGAAAGAAACAATCCTTCAGAATCCAAGGTCAGAGAAAGAGAGAAGAAGGGGGAGGAGGTACTCCAGGAGCCAGAGTAGAGATTCTTCTGCAGCCTGTGGAGGACAACATTCCAGGAGATATCCACACTGGAGTCTATGGAGGAGTCCATGCTGTAGAAGGTGGATATGCCCTGAAGAATGGCATATCCTGTTGAAAGCCCATGAAGAAGAGGCTCCTGGCAAGAGCTGCAGTCCATGGAGAGATGTCCACACAGAAACAGGTTTTCTGGAAGGAACTGTGGCCCATGGAGGACCCACACTGGAGCAACTTGTGAAGGACTCTCTCCTGTGGGAAGGAACCCACACTGAAGCAGCAGGAAAGTGTTAGGTGGAAAAAAGAGCAGAGTGGAGCTGCTGGGACCAAAACCCACATTCCCCATACCCCTGTGCCATCCTAGGTGGTAAGCAGAAGAGCTGGAATGAAAGAGTGAAGTTGAGCTTGGGAAAAATCAAGGGGTAAGGGGAAGCTTTTTTAGTTTTGTCTTTGCTTCTCACCATCCTACACTATTTTTAATTGGCAAGAAATTACATTAATCTTCCAAAAGTTGAGTGTGTCTTGCCCATGACTGTAATTAGTAAGTAATCTCTCTGTCTATATTTCAGCCCATGATATTCTTTTCATCTTATTTTCTCCACCCATCCTGTTGAGGAGGGGGAGTCATGGAGCGGCTGTGTGGGTGTCTGGCAGCAAGTCAAGGTCAAACCAACTACACACAGCAAATTGTGAGTTAGTAGAATAAATAAGCTTTGATCACTTCCTCCTCTTCAGGGAACATTGCTTTAATTTGTTCGTCATCATCCCACTGCTCAGACCTGTGCATTTACAGAGACAGAAAGTTTAGCGTATTTAACAAATGCTAAGGGTTTCCAAAAAAGAGAAAGCTTCCCATCACTGTGATCCCTTGAAGACAGGTGTCTAAACTGTGACCTCTGTCAAGGGTGCTTGGATTACTGCTTAAGGACAATTTGTAATGGTACAGAAAATAGAGTAGTTCTGCAGTCATTATATCTGAATTGGTGGTTACTTGCCACTAGGAGGGAAGTCAAATCCTCCAAGTTAAACCAGCTGGGTGCAGTTTTGAAATGTGATTTCAGACAGAAGTGCTGGCATAAGACAAATTTTAGAAGTAGAACTGTAGGACTAACTCTCAATCATTGTGAATGTTATCTCAAAAAAAACCCAAAAGTGAAGAAATAAACAAATTTATATAATAATCAAGACCAAAAAAGAGTACCTTTTATTCCGTAGATCTTAATGTCTCCAAAGAGATGTAAGAAACCTTACATCTTACATCTGCAAACACTGATGCACTTCTAGGAATCTTGCCAGGAAGATATGTTTGCTTCTTTCTAAACATAACCAAAGCTGTGATCCTTGTCTTTTTCCTTCTTATCACTTAATTCCCAGTTGGTTTTATGTCCTGTCTACTCTGACTGCAGCAGTCCCTATGGCTCCAGCATGAGAAGAGTCATACTTCACTCTGCTTCATAAGTGCGAGCAAACGCTTGTCCACAGCACAAAAAAACAAAATTAAAAAATAAATCAAACATTTGCATGAGATTTTCCACACAATTTTGTACGTGTTTAAATGTTTTCAAAAGGAAAAGTAAATGAGAATGAAAAAAAATTCTGAGTGAAATGTTTGCAACACTTAGGGTTTTGTTTCTGTTGGTTTGCAGAAAAAATGACTCCTTGTTACCACACGGCTGCTTTGATTCAAGTGCCTTCAAGTGTCCCCAGGTCTTACTCTGTAAAGTTGCTTCTCAATAGTTGTACTCCAGCCTCCTTTTTTTGCATGGAGTTATTACAAAAGGTGCTTGATTAATAAAGCTCTGTCTGTTGCTGAACATTTCAATAATATTACTTCTTTAGCTTTCAGTTTCTTATACAAAGAATTGCAGCTTTTAATTTCTTTTTCACAAGTAAGTCTCAATATACTTCACACATGTGGGAAATGCTACCATACCTATTTTTTCAGGTAAAACAACACAGAGGTCTGGTAACTTGCCCAAGATTAATCACCATGTTTGGGAAGATAATTGAATCTTTGTGATTCTTCATCCACAGCTTCTTCTCTGAGACATAAATTGAATAATAAACCAGAAAAGCATTATATTAATAGTTGGCTCCTGCCCAAATGTTGGTGAGAGATCTGCCATTCATGGAAGATCTAATGTCCTTGTGGCAAGGCAAAGAAGGTAAATGTTATCCTGGGCTGCATTAGGTAAAGCATTGCCAGCAAGCCAAGGGAGGTGATCTTTCCCTCTGCTCAGCACTGATGAGGCCACACTTGGAGTATTGTGTCTGACTATTTGTTCCCCAGTACAAGAAAAAAATGGACATACTGGAGAAAATCCAGCAAATGGCCATTAAGATGATGGAGGAACTGGAGCATCTCTTATATCAGGACAGCCTGAGAGAGCTTGGGTTGCTCAAACTAAGGAAGAGAAGGCTCAGGGAGGGATCTCATCAATATGTATAAATATCTGATGGAAGGGTGTAATGAAAAGGGAGCCAGGCTCTTTTCAGTGGTGCCCACTGACAGGCCCAGAGGCAATGGGCACAAACTGAAACATAAGTGGTTCCCGCTGGATATCAGAAACACTTTTTTACTTTTAGGATGACCAAGCACTGGCACAGGTTGCCCAGAAAGTTTGTGGAGTCTCCATCCTTGGAGATATTTAAGAGCCATCTGGACATATTCCTTGAGCAGGTGGGTTGGACAAGATGACCTCCAGAGGTTGCTTCCAACATCAACCAATCTGTGATTCTGTGAATAGCTCAGAGCCTGAGAGATCTTGATTTGCTAGATAGACACTACTTCTCTATCAGTGTTATAAGATTACTGAAAAAAAATATAAGTAATTGGTAAGGTGTAGTAAGACTATTCTTTGTTAAGAGAAGAAAGAGAATCATGGATCATGGAGCCCTGAGATTTGTGCTTCTATCTGTAGCTTTCATTCTGCTAAGTTGTATTTCATCTACACTTTTGGTACATTTTTCAAGATGGGTAAACTTATTTTTGCATAATAGCAGCTTCATATTTACCAGTGCTTCAGTGTGAATAATCTGAAAACTCAAATCTTCAGTGGGTTGAAAATCATGTGAAGAAAATCATCTTGAGCTAGTCAAATATTTTGCTTGTTTTTATCTAATCAACCACAGCAACAGCTCTTTCTTTCCCAGTCACAAGTGGACGTCTGCTTCATTAGAGAAAAACATTTCCATATTGCCATTACAGGTTCTGTTCTTATTGCCTGATAATCAGGTTTTAACATAAACTGTGCATAAGTAATCATAACTGTAGCCAACTATTGCTCACCTCTAACCCGGGGAGTTCTGTATCACCTGTTTTAATATTCACAAGTAATATTTTTTTTTTCTCTGCAGCTGTTGAAGTCACTGATCACAGTTTTCTAATTTTGTGGAAATGGAGTTTTATTTTGGATGTGTGCATGAAAACTAAAAAACAGGTTTTTATAGATGAGTAAAATGACCATTTATGTAGACTCATGAAAATAAGAAATGTTGGGGCAAACTATTAAAGAACTTATCCATGTGTTAGAAATCATTGTAACCTTGGGAAAAGAGCATTTAATTTTCATTCCATATAAATGCCAGACAGCTTCCAAGACTACGAATTCACAACTGTGGGAAACAGCATTTTTAGGACCTCTCAGATTGCTAGGGGTTAGAAAGAGTGAATTCACAGTGCTGACTAATTAGAATTTAATAACTAACTGAATAAAAGGCTCCACCATCAGACTCAGACTGAGTCATCTCAGTTGGTTGAGTGATTTTTGAAGAAGGCAGAGATGAAGTTTCTCTGGGGGTCTTTCTGGCCTTTCTGGTATGTAGCACCTAAACCTGACTGACCATTGCCTGCTATACTATAACTTCTCCACAGGATTGCTCTGAGCACACTGGTCATACATGATCTTTTCTTTTCCTCTGAAAAGCATCCTTCAGCAGGATGAGAGGGTTCTTTGCCCAGACAGAATGGGGTTTAACACTGAAGTCAGTTATTTGTGCTGAAATAGTGGAAAACAACAACAGCAAAACACGTTAAGCAAAGTTTATATCCTTTTCATGACACTTTGCTTTATTCTGGTATTCATTCAATCTGTGGCCACTCTCAAGAGTCCTACTTATCCCCTGTATCTATTATACCATCAGACAGAAAAGACCATCAGGAGCATAATTACCTTTCTGGTACTACCCAAAATCTCAGTGCTCCCTGTCATTATACTGCTTTAGTTGCCTGATTCAGTATTTAGTACTGCACCCCCAGTTGTACTTGATTTAAAGGGAAGTTGAAATGGAAATAATAGCAGGAAACCACAAGTATCTCAGTTCTTATTTGAGATGTGTCTAGTCCTTTGTTTCTAAAGATAACATCTCAATGCAAGACAATGTGGGTTAGAGTTCCCTATTTACAAATGTCTAAAGAAGCTGGATTCCAGAGCTGGGCTTTGTTTTCAACAATGCATTTCTTTTTCTTTCTTTCTTCTTTGAATATTTTGATTTATTTCTATGACAGGTTTTTACTAGGTGTACTCATTCTACTTGTCATGAGAACTTTATCATTTAGGGTGCTATAACAGAAAAATGAATCTGATCCATACATACAGGTTATGGAAGACAAAGGCTTTTTGAAGTACACATCTGGACCAACAGTTTGACCTTACATTATTAATTTTTTTTAATCTAGTGCTCTGCTCGGGATGTATAGTGAAACAATAGCCTGCTACTGCTCTCAGTTTTCATGATTCTCTAAAAGATACTGGGTTTGTTAAAGTAAAAAATGGGATTTTATGTTTCTCAATTTGGAATCTTTGCAAGAAAAGAAACAATTTTTCTTCTTATTTCTCCTGGACTTGTCTGCTTCAGAAAGCCTGTCTGAGGAAAAAAGTCAACTGTTGCGAGCACTGAACTTATTTTGATATAACCATTCACCTTGCAAAGGTATCCTCTCAAAACCCTCTCAAATGTCTTAACTTTTTGACTCTATAGTCTCTACGCTCTACAGTGTAGTAACAGGAGAACACAATGGCAAGGGTTTGGAAGGATGATTATGGAGAAAACCAAAATAATGTTTCAAAAACATGTCCAAAACCGCTAAGGATGAGTTGGATTTGTAGACTAACAACTCACAGTAAACACAAAGGTAAAGTGTGATTACGTCCTTAGTTTTGTGGCTGGATTCAGAGAGATGCTGAACATCTGGCTGAACTTAATTTGTTCCACCATGAGGTGGTCAGTATTTTGGTGTCTGGAGAAATACTAAAGGATAATGACATTCTACTGTTGCAACCCCAGCAACATTTTTAATACAAAAGGTAAAATCTGAGCTTTCAGTTCATTTCAAGCTGTTGCTTCCTATTTTGCTGCCATTATAAACCCAAGCACATGAAACTCTCCACATGAGTCATTAACTTATGCCCATACGAGTCAGTCATTTATTCAGTTGCTTTTTATTTGGACAGTCCCACAAGATGTGAAGCACAATGGCTTGTGTACCTGTTAGCATTTTTACTGAGGGCTTTGAAGACTGAGGCAGAGAGGGTTATAACAATCCGTATATTGAGGATTCACACATTGACCTATAAAAATCTGTTTATTTTGCATCTCAAATTGTTACTTGCCTTCAGTGTTCAATTTATTTCTGACTAATAATTCATTCAAAAAATTAGTTTTGAATCTTTAATAGTATAAGAATGTTCGCTAAGCTACAATGCAAACAATTTGTGTGGAGTGTGAGCTGAAATGAGTAAGAGAAGAACCATTATAGTAAAAGAGCTGAATGTGCCCATGCATATCTGATGAGAAACTCATGAAGGTCAACTAATAAGCAGACAAGTGTCAGTCCCTGTGGGAGACTAGAAATGTCATCGGATTTGCTATGTGATTTTGCATATATAACTCAATTCAAAATAGACACTCAAGAATGAATCTAATATTCTTCCAGCATGTAGTTTAGCATTACACATAATTTCCACTGTGCGTAGAAAGCTGCAACTGTTTTTGTGTACTAGCCAGACAGATGTACAAAAAACTTTTGAAGAATCATCGTTTACATTTCCGAACAGATCGCATCTGTCTGTATTTCCTTCCTATCTATCTCTTTGGAATAACTCATCATGAGAGTGAGAAGAATTGGATACGGCAGTTACAGTGGTTGCTTGATTATTTGTTTTGTGCACAAATGATTGCAAGCACAGACAGGCAGCAGTGCTATGGGAATGCAGGAGATACTCTCATTGCTATGATTTTGGAAAATCAGTCTCAGACACAAAGTGATATCAAACAAACTGAAAAATAACAATTCTGTTTTCTGCATAGCCTTTTCACCCACATAGATCTCAGTCCTCCAAGTGCACAACTGCACTTAAAGAGCTCTGCAGAGAGGTCTGCAGGAAATCTCTGTTGTTTCCTTAGCAACAGGAGCCATGTGCAGGCTATCCAAACTGCTCTTCCTACACCAGGTTTCCTTGGCAGCAAGGAAACTGTTTTGAAAGGAAAAGAAGGCAGACCAATTTCAACACAGGGTTGAATTTCGGTGGTTCACCTGTGCAGGCCATGCTGCAAAAAAAAAAAAAATTGCACTCACTGAAATATTTTTGTCTGAAACAACTATATGGATCTGGGCTTTCTTCTGCTGAGACTGACAGAGAAGGCTCAGGGATGGCTGTGTGTGCCTAGCCTAGAAGAAGGTCATGCTGTCATGGCTGTCTGCACACCAGAGCCTGGTCCCAAGAGATTAGCATACCTGCACTAGCAGCATCTTCCCCTGAAGGTCAGGTGAACTTGGAGGCCCTGGAGAAGCAGCTTACATGTAGACTGGGTGCTGACTGTGAGTTCAGGAGGACAGCCCAGAAATTTGTGACAGGTATTGCTTGATTTAGTGGAGTTTCTCTACCAGGAGATGTTCCATCCATACATTGTGTAAATAACCAGATAAATACATCTCTGGATTGTTGTATTGTACACAGGGTCAGGAATAGATCAGGAATAGTCTGGAGAAGAGAAGGCTCCGAGGAGACCTTATTGTGGCCTTCCAGTATCTTAAGGCGGCCTACAAGAAAGCTGGGGAGGGACTTTTTAGGATGTCGGGTAGTTGGTGGGACTAGAGGGAATGGATCAAAATTAGAGGTGGGTAGATTCAGATTAGACATTAGGAGAAAGTTCTTCACCATGAGGGTGGTGAGACACTGGAACAGGTTGCCCGGAGAGGTGGTGGAAGCCCCATTCCTGGAAGTTTTTAAGGCCAAGCTGGATGAGGCTCTGAGCAACTTGATCTAGTGGGAGGTGTCCCTGCCCATGGCAGGGAGGTTGGAACTAAATGATCTTTAAGGTCCCTTCCAACCCTGAAAATTCTATGATTCTATGATTCTATAATAGATGTACCAATCCTAAAACTTTTGGGTATTTGTACATAAAACTTCATCTGAATTGTAACTGTTCAGAAGTATTTTTCTTTTTGAGATTTCAGGCACATTAAACTTTCAATTTAATTAAAATCTAAAATACATACATTACATCACCTAGCTGACAGATAATGAGATTTTGTATTTTATTTCTCAAGTAAAACACAAAATAGAAAGTGTTTTTTTGTATTATGACTTAGAGAGACAATACTGTCTGAAACATCAACTGATGAGGCACATGGAAGAAAGACAGAACATAAAGGAGTTTTCTGGCAGCAGTTTCTTACACCTTTACAGAAGTTCAATGGCTTTATGGGCAGATTCTGAGGCATCCATTTTTATAAACTGACTATGTATATGTCATATATATATACACAAACACATGTTGGTCAAATGATCGATTAGTTATGTTAGAAACAGAATAGTAACTTTAAAACGAAGAGAGATTAGAAGATTATGTAAACAAACTCATACATTCAAAAAATCATGAGATCATTCTAACTGATTATTTTAAAAGTGACAAAAGTTTGGTGGGAGGTCTAACTACTACTTTTTTTTTTATGACTTCGAATCTGTTTCTACTGAATTCAGTGGACATGGATGAGATAATTAGTTTCTGCAGACTTATACTGAAGAATTCTGTGATAGCCATTCTAGATTTTTCCATTTGCCCCTTAATAATTAATTTCATTCCCAGAATATTGCTACCTTACTCCTAAACACTTAAGCTTGCCCACACCTCCCGGAATATTTCCAACATTTGAAAAGGTGCCTGAGGCAAGCAGCTGCAGAAGCAGCATTTCTAATCAGAGATGATAGTGCTTAGCTGCTACAATTGAAGTCCTAGTTTAGTCAAGCAGTACAGCTGCCTGAACAAGATGGGTGTCACAGTCCTAAAAAAGGCATAGTCTTCATTAGAGCCATTCATAAATTTGCTTTCAAAAACAATTTATTGTATGCATGTACTGTCTGTTGAAATACACCTTTTTGTCTCAGATTTTTGTTGGCCTAAATCATTGCACAATCCTGATAATGATTTCTGTATGCCTCCGCAGGGGTTGGTGCATTTTGAGGACCTGTCAGGGTCCTGGGTCTATCAAAGAGCTGTACTGGGAAGCTCCTTTCAGAGCCTCTCATGAAAATGTACTAAGGAAAAGAGTGAATACATTTTCTTATTATACTAAGTGTATCCTGCTTAGTTGTCTCTAGCATTATTTGATTTAATGTTTTATCTTTTTGAAAACTAATAGGAAGGCAGTGTTGGAAGCATGTATAGCTATTTGTCTTCAGGGTTCTGTGATCACAGGAGCATATTTTATACACACCCCGGTGTGTAAGGATTATCTTGATCACCAAAAATAATGAGTGGGAATTTGAACATACTGTCCCTCAGACTGAACTACAGAATTGGAAATTAGTGACAGAATTTCTGTGGTAGATAAGAATGGTAAAGAGGAGCTAAAGGGCAAGACTTCTGCAGTGAAGTTATGAACTCTGAAAATATCCCTTCAGTCACGAACAGCTTTGATTATCATCCAGACTCAGCTATTTACCTCTTGCAGACCATTTGAAACTACTGCAAAAACTGTCTGCACAGCTTTGGCCTAATGGTGGAAGAGGGATGTGATAACACCTAAGCCCACAGAATGCAATTTGTAAATATATGTTAATGTTCCTAAAGAGGAAAATGTCATTCTGGAGAGGAGGAGGAGTAAAGAACAAAATCCTTTACACATAGCATATTGTTAAAGTGGATGTTCATATGAATGCAGTCAAAAGACAAATTTTATTCATATTTTTAATTTTAAGTTTATTGAAATGCTGTATTTTATTCTTTCTTTGTTTTAGTTCACAAGGTTTGGGTAAAACCGGGAGTACTGCCACAAGGAATAACTCAGAGGCCTGACCAGTTGAACTTCTTTGGAAGAAAAGTGCTACAGAGCACACTGATGGAAAGACTTTGATGGAACTCTCTACTTACTCCCAGCATTACAATGCTCCACACCGGCTAGCAGCTTTGCAATATGGTTTTATTCCAGGCAGTAACATTAAAATAAACAGGGATTTACGGAAGAACTGAGGTAATAACCTATGGCACTTCAATTTAAGATTTATCTCTGTTCCTGTAGTCCTACTCAAATGCCCTGCTTAGGGACTTTGGACAGAACACTGCTAGACAAATGGAAATACAATACTGCACTAATCATAGTGTTCCTGAGCAGACTTTTTGAAGGTTTGGGGTTTTTTTGTGAGAACACCCCACTAGCATAACAGGGTTTTAGAGACAGTTTTCTCTGCATAAACTTATTACTGAAAGCAACATATATGGCTTCAGGAAACCTGGTTCATGTTTTCTCCTTCAGTATGTGCCAGTTGCATAAGATCTAGTGGAAAGCTATCTGTCTAATCTACTATGACTGTGGTAACTCTGGGTACCTTTGCTACTCACAGAGAGCAGGCTTTTTTACCTATGCATTTGTTTATTAGTATTAGTTGTCAAGCAATTCTCAAGACTGAATAAAGTCCTTATAACATATAAATAAGGCAGGTGCTTTAGCACACTTACCAGCCTCCTGAGATCCTTCAACAAATTCAAGCTGGGCAGGCAAATCCTTAATCAGGCAGAGAACAGCTGTTGGCCTTTGCCCTTCTGTGAGGATTAGGATGAGTTTTGCTTGCAAAAACCAGCCACTTTTAAAAGGGTTATTTCACTTTTTTATCAACTTAATTGCTTGGTCCTCACTCCTAGGATATTAAGTGTTCCTCCACAAAGGAACAGAGGATTTTGTAGGCACAGAATCACCTACTTGTCCTCTGTATTTCATTTTGATGAACTATGATGAGTACATGTTTCTTCCCCTAAAAGATGCTGCTGCTGACAGAAAGCTATCAGTGAGACAGCAGAGGTAGCTTTAAACAAGCTACTCAGGGTGTAGGTAGAAGTCTAGGGACAGTATCCTGAACACATTTATCATGCTTATTGCATGTAGGAACAAACCAGAAGGGCTATGGTTTGGAATAAAGGGCAGGAATTTATTATCCATCTTCCAGATACAAAAAATAATGCTAGGTCCTTCCGGGAATGGTTTTGGCACATCTCTTATACAACTTAAATATAAAAGTTATACTTAGCTAGAATTTGTGGTCATCTACCTTTCTCAGTCACAGCTGAAGTGCTAATAATAGCACTGTATCTCTGCACTGTGCTGATATTTTCAGCCACGTCTCAGTCATTCTGAAGATAAACACATTAATTATAGGAACACTGTACACAAGGGAACCTCTTGGATACTTGACTTCAATTCCGCTATCTCAGGCAAATATGTCACAGAATCCCTTTTTTTTTTTTTTTTTTTTTCCTCATCCCCCCACCCCCCCACTAACTGGAAGACCATTCAGCTTCTTGCAGTCGCAAGCCTGGTATTCACAGTCAGGGTTGTTTTTTTTTTATCTTGTCTGTGCCAATACCAATATTGTCCTCAGCTTAAAGAGCTCTTCTCTCTCCTCTGGTGTCTACATCCCTGGTGTATTTACAGAGAGAAATCATACTGTTTTCAGGCTCCATTTCACTAGGTTAAACAAGATAATATTTTTTTGTCTTCTCTGAAATTGTACACTTGGAGACAATAAAAAATATATAGATAAACACCTTAAAATAATTAATAATTACATTAATACTTCATTTAATACACAGATTAGGGGAAAGAAAAAAAAATCATTATTAGCCTTATACTTCTAAGTCTAATCTTGCATATACAGGAGTGTTTCCAATTCCTAGATCTGGGTGTGCACCACAACACTGGAGCCAACCACAGAAGGGAAATGCATTGATGAAATCCTATGTATAGTGATGGAAAGACACATGCTGGTATTCTTGTGGAAATGAAGCCTGAATCAGCCAGGGATAGCTTACAAAAGAATGTGCAAAATTGTAACATGAAATATTGTATCAAAATTAGCATTGGGCATACAAGAAGTTTTGTAAGAGCATTCCTGTTTGCTGAGCCTTCAATGTTTCTTTCAAAACATATCTGGCTCATTAAGCCTTATCCAATGATCTCCAATGGAAATAGACAAGAATGTCAGTTTCTCATTTTTACTTGGCAGAAAACTTATGGAAAAAACATTTTAGTCTGATTTGAATCAGAATATTTCAGAAGACAACATTCCCTGTGTACTAGAAATGCAGCTGTAATCACAAAGCATACAAACACAAAATAGAACTGATTCCAGACTCCAGAAACGACTCTACTTTACTTTTTCAATTTCTAATGTTCGAGTTTTAGTGTTCTTTTATCATAGACATGAGCATGCATGTACAGCTGACTATTCTGTCAAACAAGATGAGGGCCCCTTTGTTCTCAGTTGTACACAGTTAAAGCAGTGGAATAATTGCAGATTTCTATAAGGCAAGCAAAGGAGGAAGGAACTAATGCAGGTATTTAGGTAGAGGGCTGTACTTCCACCACTTGTTCTAGTTCCTAATATAGATATGTCTGTGTGGGGTGAGGAAAGCAAAGACATAGAATCCTGTGCCTTCCGAAATTCTGCTTTATGCTATCAGTGGATTCAAGTAACACCTATATACTGGTAATCAACTGAAAAAAAATCAAATGTTTCCTAGTAGGCAGTCTGAATATGACCTTAGTGGAATTCTTAACAGCCATGCTTCACAAGAACTGCTGTTTTTACAGAGCATTCAGGTAAACTTCCATCTTGACTTCTTTTTCCAGGCCAATCTTTTCCTTTGACTGGAAACAGAAAAGCTGTCAGGGGCCCAGTTGGTGATAGGAGTGGAAATGCCTTCCAGTTGTGCTTCTCAGGGCTCCAGGATCACTCTCTTGTCTGTCAGTCACTGAAGGAAAGACAGAAGAAGGATACTTGGCCACATTGTCCTTAATGAAGAGTGTCTTAGGATCTGCCCTAATGGAACATGACCTAAACTAAGTACACGAGTGTAGTTTCAAATTTGGATCTGCAAGGTGTCTTTCCAGTAAAGCCAATGCAGTTCCTCCCTCCTGCCTCAGCATTTTTCTTCTTCATAGGCTAGTTGCCTTTAAAAATTCAAGGGTGTCAAAGTCCCAGAAGTATTAAACAAAAGATTGGAAGAGTAATAGATGTGATGGGAATGAAAAATAACCTCTATTGCACAAACTATACTTAACAATAAGTTACAGCTGTCATAGAATATCTTCTTGCTAGCTCACAGCCTAGCAGATTTGTGGGACTTCAGTAGGTCTGTAGAAGAGTCATCATGATGGGGGTGGGAAGACATGGCAAGCATCTTAGTAGATGCATGGTATATTGCTGTGAGTTTGCTATTTATTTTCAAGCAAACAGATGACTGACAGGAGAAATTTGAACTCATCCTTCTACTCATTTGTGGTAGTTCTGTTGCTGTGTTTTAACCTACTACAGGTTATACCCAAAGAGGCTGCTTCTTTTAAGGCTTGAAGGCCTGGAAGGCAGGCAGAAGAGAGAACATGCCCGTGAGAGCCTGTGGGTCTGTGGGCCTGTGGGTTGTCTAATGCTGCTACAGGCCTGGCAACAGAAAAGGGCCATACAGTGAACAGCATGCAGCAATAACCTCTGCGATATCCAGAGCAATGCTGACTGATGTAAAAACAACAAAAATGTGGTGTGCTTTCACGGTCCAGTCCCATTATGGACATATTTCTGGGGGACAGAGCAATAAATAAGGATATTTTAGAAATTGAAATGCATCACAGCATCTATTGTCTGCTTCAAAGGGAATAATTAACGTAAGGATATCTGCTTGCCAGGGCTCACAAAGATGGAAATACAAAAGGAGTGGAAGTACAGAATGAGCTAAAGAATCTGCTGGTGGCTCCGAGGACAATACAAGCCCTGCACAGACCCACAAGTATGTGTAACAAATCAGTTTAAGACTAATATTTCTTGTTCTGAAGGGCCTAAACCAAAGCCTTGCTTAAAAAAAAGCAGAAAAATTTGGTTTCAGTAAGGACTCAAAATCTTTCTAGGCAGTGCAGGAAAGTGACAGGAGTGACAGTAGAGGAACAAGAGACTGCAGCAGAAGTAGAAGAGAGTATTTGTATTTCAAATATTTGTTCTAATTATATCACCAAATAGGGAATGTGGGTGGCGTTTGCAGCTCCTGGTAGAAGCAGGTGGGTAGAGAAGAATTATTTTTCGTTTTTGCAAGTCTGTGAAATGATGACTTAAAACAGGAACTAGGATGGGCAAACACCACTGGAGAGGACAAAGAAAGGAACTGTTTATTGAAGGACAGTTTTAAAACATGATCACTATCTTCAAGATGTGTTGAAATGGGAAACTTACCCAGACAGAAAAAATGACTTGACTCGAACTCCTTGAGATATGCTGAATGCAAATATTAATTTAAAAGTAAAGTAACATTAATAGAGTTGTCTTAGACTGCTGAGCACTCTCTATTAATTAACTATACTCACAAGTGTTATGTGAAGGGGTAGACATTACAGAGAAGGGTTTTTTTCCTGAGATTCCTTGAGCATCATCCTAGAATTTATTTTACAGAAATGGATCTCTTGGGGTTTATTGGATGGCAAAGTTCCACCAAGAAAATGCTAGCTGGTAATAGGCATTTATGAAATATCCCCCTGAATAATTTTGCTGCTTTTTGATGGGTTTATTTTTGTTATTGAGGGGTGTTTGGTCCCTCCAGATTCTTCTTCTATTGGTGTTGGTAAGAATCCCCATGCAATAACAGCATATTTGTATATGGTAATACGGAACTCAGAGGTATCAGGATTTTGAGTAGCTCTCAGAAGAAGCAGATGTTTCTGTTTAGTTAAGAAATACTTAAAAATATTTCTGTTAAGTAAGAATCTCTCTCACAGTAAGTCTTTCACTGCATTGTTCTCTTGGTAAGTCATGACCTGTAAGTGTGCGGAAGGAAGGACTGAAGCATATGAGGAAGATCTTTGAAGGAAGAATTGGGAAAATAGCCAGTGCAAATGCTGATTACAGTTGATATACTTCTCTCTGTAGTGGTCTTAAGCTGTTTTCTTCATAAATATGTGCTCAGATTTATAGTCTTATGTCTTTCCATACTTCTTGGAAGTCAATATGTGGTATTGCCAAAGAAATCCAGAGTGTAGGGTTGCAAAGGAGTGGGAAATGAGTCACTTGATTTGCAAAAAAAAGTGACATCAGGGAAGACAGGTACTCTGAAAAGACTCATTAATTCTGATGAGTTAGATCTTTGTGTGGACAGTTAGCTGATGCTAACTTAAAATGAATGCATTGCTGTATCATTTCTCCTGCAGTATGATTGGGCTTAAAATTGTACATTTATAAGGGCATTTTTGCATTCCACTTTAAATGTCTGGGAATCTTTTCTTGCTAGTTTAAGGTTAACTCCAAGAAAAAAAAAACAAAACGGTTCATAAAACCCTGCGTGGAAAGTTCTAATGGATGGAAACTATCCACAGAAATGTGAGTTACCTCCCCATCATAAAATACCTCTTCAGAGAGTAGTCAGTGTTTTTATAATAGATCATCAATACCATTTTCTGATTTTTGATGTTCAGTAAGGCAAGTTCCTCCCTCAGCAACCTTCCCTTTCCCTAGGCAGGAGGGCACATGAAGCAGGGCCTGATCTGTAAGACTCTTTTGTTGATAGGTTTCCTTGTCCTTTTGAAAGGAAAGCCAAATCTTTATGTTGCTCTTTCATTTTTTGTGGGTTTCTTTTTTGTTGTTATTGTTGGTTGGTTCGTTGTGTTGTTGTTTGATTTGTTTTGTTTTGTTTGTGTTTTATGTTGTGTTTTTTTAATTTGTTTTGGTTTTTGTTTTGGTTTTGTGGTTTTGCTTTGGTTTGTTTTTGTTTTTGTTTTGTTTTGTTTGCTAGGTTTTTTGTTTCTTTTTGGTGTTCATTTGTTTGTTTGTTTGTTTTCTGGTAAAGCAGGTGGAATCAATTCAGGGATACATTTATATTCTTTTTTGCATGTTGATTGCATGTGATGGTGAGTGGAATTTACTTTCCCCATAGCAGCCTGTACAATGCTGTGTGTTGCATTTGTAGTTGCAACAGTGCTGATAACACACCCATGTTTTGGGCCATTGCTGAGCAATGCTCATGCAGCATCAGGGCTGTTTCTCCAACCCACCCTCCCCAAAAGCCAGCACCCTGAGAGTGCAAGATGCTGGGAGCGCACTCAGCAGGCACAATTGAGCCAAACTGACCAAAGGGATATTCCATACCATATGACATCATGCTCAGCAATAAAACTCAGGGATGATTATTAAGGCATTTATCTTCTGAAGCAACCACCATGTGTACTGAAGCCCTACTTCTCAGGAAGGCTCTGGACATCATCTGCTGATGAGAGGTAGCAAATAAATCTTTTTTTTTTTTTTTTTTCATTTGCTTCCACCTGCAGCCTTTGCTTAACTATTTTGTTTTGTTTTAGTTTTTAGTTTTGGTTTTATTTTGTTGTCTTTGTTTTTGGGGTTTTGTTTCTGCTTTTTAAACTGCCTTTATCTTGATCCATGAGATTTGTCTCTTATTTTCTCCCCCTCTTCTGCTGAAGGGAGTGGAAAAAAAGAGCAGCTGGGTGGGTACCTGGCAGCCAGCCAAGGGCAACCCATCACAGGCCCCTGACAAAGGATTGATTGGTCTCTGCTGAAGTGTAGATTTAGTATGAATGATGATAAAATCCAAAGAAAATGGCTCATCTAATCTGTTTAATTAGCAGGATTGATATAATGCAATTTGCAAATACTGAGCTTGTTCATTAGCACACATTACCCACTTTGTTTCCTCTAGTTCCACCTCTATAGGCTAAACTACAGAGAAGTTTTATTTGCCTTGATGGTTTCCATCTAGCTTTTCTTTTTAATGCTTCAGCAGTTGCATTAAGAAACTACATGCCCTACAAATAAATCTTTTGGAGATGCTGAAAAATGTCTCAGGCCTGAACCCTTGGTAGCAGTTAGATCTAACTGGCAGACCTTAGTGTGAATCAGGTGCTTAATACCTTAGATGGTCTGGGTCTCATCCTTTTCTGTGATACATTTTTCCATTTCTGTGTCAAAAATTAATAATCACCAAAAGGTAATACTGGTGGCAGAACAGGCAGAAAAGTAATATAGTCAGGAGGCAATCATCTGTTCTAGCCTTAATGCTATCTACTCTTAGAAGTTTTCATGGATATTTAATATAGTCAGTGGTGTGTGTTTGCTTTTCAACTAGTTTTATGAAGGCATGGATGAAAATATCGTGAAGACAAATACACTAGTTTCACTTCTGTGTTTGTACTAGTCTTGTTTGGCTTATTATCTTTCTTACATGGATTGTCACAACATTTTAATATTTATAAGAGAAATTTCTGTTTCTCCTCCAGACAGTATCTCCCAGAAGAACTAATTCCTGCACACCCAAACCTGGAACATGCATCTGTAAAGTGCATATATATTTTTATCATGTGTACAAAAAACTGGAAGTGCTCACCTTAGCAAATTCTGTGAAATTAAATATATTCCCTCTGAAGGCTCAAGAAGCATCTCATAATTCTATGAAACTGTAATGATGAAAAGCTTCTCATATCTGGAGTTTACTAAAGAAACCTATTTCTAGGTGTTCCACTACAAAGTTTCAAAAGCCATAACAAATATTCCTTACAATATTTTAAATTCTACCCTTCTCTTCCATGATTTCAAGACTCCATGTATCTGACAACCAAGTTAAAATGGCTAAAAAAGAAGTTAAGAACTTGTATATAATTTTTGGTTATACATAACTGTAATAAAATGTAGTTCATGTGGATACCTTTAATATCATTATGAAAAGCTTGTATTGTCTCTGTGGCCTTTCCTCTGAACACAGTTTGGAGTGTCTCAAGCCTCCCTTTGGGTCCAAATAAATCATCATCATCATCAATCACTTAAATTAATGACAATGATCAAAGAAGCTTTGATCTACTTTTGCTTGGATGTCTCCTTTTCTGAATGACAATTATTATGTAGGAAAATTTCAGTCTAAAGTTATCATATGTAGATGTCTTGTTGGTTTGGGGTTGTGAGTCCCTGTGATTTCAGTTCTGGGGATCTGTTGTCCAGAATTTTCTGAAACCCAAGCCCCTAATATTAATAATACTTCAGGGGAATTTTTCACTGCAGAATCTCAGAAAAGAGTATTTTAGGTCAGAAGGGACCTCTAGAGATCACCTGATCCAAGCGCCTGCCTAAAATGCAGACAACTGGTATCAGATTGCTCAGGCCTTGCCCAAGGATGCAGATCCTACATTCTCTTTGGGCATCTGTGTTTTGACAACTCTAATGGACAATTATTTTTTAATCTCAGGTCTAACTGCAGCTTTCTGTATTCCAGTGTAGTCCACTTTGTCTTGTCCCATCAATGTGTGTATGTGTGTGTGTATGATGTATTTGTGTGTATATGACATATCTGTGTGTGTATGCATGTGCACTTAAATACACTGGAATACAAACATATTCTCACATATGTGTGTGATAACTGGTTTTGCCTTTTCATGATGAGAGCGTCCTGCTGAGGTGTGAGAATTCTGTTGATAGTGCTTCTGGTAGGAGGCTGGTAGACTACACATTGCTTCAAATGATCTAGCACAGCTTTAAATACCTTACTTCTTTACCTTTTTACAATTGTTTGTAAGAACTGAGGATTTTGCTGTCTTTCCTGAAAGTACAGTTTGGTTTTGGCTAAATTTCACTCTGTAGCATGCTTCAAGGAAAAAATGTTCTTGCTTTGATGAAAGAGGAAAGCAGAGGTTGTTTGGCTATTGGTCCACGATTCCCTGTCCAGCTCTGATGTATATGTTAGATCAGCCTGGGCTGTTTGATCAACAACATCCTACTACACCAAACTAGCCAGAGCTCTCTGCTCTCTGAACATTGTTTCTTTTTACTCCTTATAAACAGGAACTGGGTTTTGTGGGATTGTGCAAAACCTGTAGCAAATTTCAGAGAGATAATGTGAAAGCTTTTTCTGCTACTGCACATTGTATGTGTCATAACATCTCTTTGCCCTGTCAGACTTGTACTACTTTAAAGTTGTGGTTGGTTTGAAACTTCTGCAGAGGACTTACCTAAGTATAAATAACATGAAGAAAAATCTCTCTGAGGGTGCATTTTCAGTATGGTAGGAGAGGTCATCATTCTGATCCTATTAAAACCTAACAGGATTGTTTATAAAACCTTTCCCGTATCTATCACTTGCTTTAAAACTGCCTTGAGGGCTGCCCTTAAAAATTGGGAGACTTAATCCTATTCTCAGACAAAAGAAGCAGGATCCTAGCCATGGTTTGTAAGTAGAACTGAGTGTAGCTCATGGAGGTGAGATGTCTGCAAACATGGGGAAATATTTGGCTGTGTTGTCAAAATTAATCTAAATGTGGAAATCCTTAATATTTCTATCACTTGAACTGACATGGCTAATTTTGAACCTGATAAAGAGAACCAGTCAGCGGGATGCCACCAGGACTAAACTTAGAGAATGATTTTGTTTATGGATTACTAAATATATATATATATATATATTATTTACCCTGGCTATGTATTTAAGAGTAGAACATAGCCATCAAGATAGGTTGTCACAGTTGAGTGCCCTTGATGGCATTAATTCCAGAGCTTACTGAGCATTGCACTCATATTACTGTATTTCTATTTCTGCTCATTTTTTGTTTGGTTGCTTGGGTTATTTGCATTCTTTTGCACATGTTTACATACAATAGCTTAAAATAAAATTTCAATCATTTGATGTTTAGACAGCTTTGAAACACAGTAAAATGAGACTCATTTGCCCTCTTCTGTTGCATATTACATCAGTATCTTGTATTTCATTTTTTGAAGTAATTCTTTTGGACAGAAGATTTTAAGATGTTTTATTTGTTTGTTTGTTTTTATCTGGGTGGCAAACACATTATGATTTTTAACTCTACTCAACTTATTTCATACTGAACTTGTAAAAAATCTGATCCCCTCAATTCACCAGACTATTTGATTCTAGGTTCACCTGGTTTAAAATCACAAAAGGATATTGCGTGATGAGTTAAAAAGAGACATAAAAATTATGTTAAGGCTGGAAAATTACATTAGGACTCTTAAAGAGCTTTAGCTATTTGGCTTAGATGCCTGAGAAGTTACTTGATTACACATGTAGACATTTTAAAAGGAAAAATTACCTGTGGCTTAGTTCTTTAATCCATTAGGGAGAGACATACAACATCAAAACATAGAAAAAAGAAAATGCCAAGTAGAAATAAAGTGTGTGTGTTTTTTAATAGCACAGTATTAATCATAGCAAAAGGAAATATTTATCACAGGAAAAAAAAAATAGATTCCCCATATCTCCTGTCTTGAAATCAAAGCTAGATGACTTTTCAGAAGTTGTGTTTTAGTCAACTGCAATGCAGAGGTTCAGTACAGGAGTACCTGAAATGGCGCGGTCTCTGCTCTGCAAACAACAGCTGTTCATTCTGCTGCAAAATCACCTGAATTTAATCTCAGCAAAAATACATGACAATACAGATTACACATAAGTACTTACATCTGTGTTATTTTTCCATGCTCCTTTTCATTATAGCTACCGGGAAGAAAAGTACTTCTATAGTGAAAACTACTGTTCCTAAAGAAATCTGTCTTTGGTCATAGGAATGACACTCCAAAACAACTTCTCTCCGCTGACTATAAAGAGAAACTTGACTGACTGGTTGAATCTAAAGTTAGATAATACAAATCCCATTTCAACCTTTAGTGGTAATAATTGTGATTGTGGTTAGCAGCTCTAGAAACGCTAGAAATGCCATTCAGGGGATTTCCTATCTCATCTATACAAAACACGATAACATACGCTGTTAAAACCAATTCTGCACCTTCAAGAAGCTGATTCTGATCAAAGCGTATGATTCTATACTCTTCACTTTGCTGGGGATCCTTCAGGCTATGAAGTGTAAAGACTATCAAGATACGGTGCACATTAACAATCCCAATAAACAATTAGGCTTGCATAAATCAAATATATCTTCAAACTTTTTCCATTTAATTTGTTATTAGAGAAAGTTGTAACCTAGCATTAGAGAAGGTTGTAACCATGTCTTTGTTGCTATATGCTACAGCTACTCTCCAAATTGCACAACAATTTGGAAAAGTGCACAGTGTTCTGATGTTACTTCAATGTTGGATAGTTGCTGGAACCACATTCGTTCTGTAACTGTTCTTTGTGGGCACCATGTGAAGTGTCGTGATTCTTGACTCCCTACTGTTAGAAAGCATTAGCAGCCGCAAAGTACCTTCAGAGACAATCCTTGAAGTGAATATATATTTCTCTTCCTTTGATAAACTAAAGGATTGGGCCAGCTCCTCAGCTTGTATAGTTCTAGCATGTTTTCCCAACATGTCACTCAAGGCTATGTGATATGAGGAAAGATATTACAATCCTTATGCTGACTTTTAATGGTTTATACACAACTACTCTCATGAGTTGTCTCAAAGACTTCAACAGATGTATGTGTTTGAGTAAATGGCATAAGGACTGAATAATCTGGATGAAAATCTGGTTTACACATATATTTGAAAATTATTTGGTAATGACATCATATTCTCTGAAATGTTTATTTTCAACCTTTATTCTCTGTTTAAGAACTTCAATTCTAAAGGTTTGCACAGTATTTTTCATCCCACTCTCAGATTAACCTTCTTGAATCATTACCTAATTATTTCTTCCATCTTTTATCTTAAGATCTTATCTCTACCAAATGTTCTGTGATGGGAGCTGCTTAGGAATGACAACAAATTCTTCCTCTAACCCCCTCTAAAGCCGAGTTCAGGCTACTCAGCACTGCTCAGAACTGAGACCATACATACATTTAAACTGTTACTCCTTTGGTTCAGTGACAAACACCTTCTTCAACGCATTTTAAAAATAAGGTGATGAAAACAACAAAATCTGTTGCTCACAAATTTAGATCACTTGGAGGGCTCACAAATACCCAAAATCCTGTTCGAAGCCTGAAGGCACTTTTTCCTTTCTAATATACATAACCCTTAAGAAATACTGACATCTGCTGTCAATATTGGACTGGAATTAGCCTGGTATGAGCTTTTGGCTAAGTCACTACATTTTCCACCTTAGATGACCCCTAGAGTTTCTCTGTGCTTCAGAATATCTATTATATTGTTCCTTCCTGAAATAAAGCATTCAAGCTGTTAGTAGAAACGAGTGGGATTTGGGGAATAATTTTGGAACACTTTGGAACAATTTATTTTGTTGTCACTGGCCTAAGACTAACTGAGAGGTGGTAAAAATCAGATGTGATTTTGTTGTGATTGTTAGTTGGATTGTTAGATTGTTCATAGGGCTCATAAAGAGATTTTGACATTTGGATTTTGCAATCTCTTTCTAATCTAAAGTAAGTGTCTACCCCACCACATCTATAACAGAGAGTTATCTCTAAGAAACTAGAACAGAATGAACATGCAGATTTCTCCAGGGTTTATAAATTAAAATAAATGAATAAGTGAAAAATAAACTAAAGAAATAAATGCAAGCAATACAGTAAACATTGAGGATCTTATCAGGACTCTGCTTTGAAAACATCCATTACTGCTCATCAAAAATGTGTATTTTAAACACATATAAGTAACAAACACTTTGAATCTTCTTGTGTAGTGTAACTGCTCTGATTTGCTAACTAAGCTTTGTGTGAGATTCATCTCTGGGCAGCTTGGTTAAACACCAAGCCAAAAGTCATCTAGGATTTTCTGATAGTTAGTGGGGTTAGACTGCCTTAGAAAGCATCTTTAGATGTCTATGATAGAGCTGAAAGTCTCTCACTGGATCTGCCCAGGGTTTTCTCATTTGCTTTACACTCTCAATGTCTAAAACTAAGTGAAGTAAGTTTTGAATGAAAACTGTCATGGTGGCTTGGCAATCTGAACAAGCAACACTATCCAGAGCTTTAAACTGGCTTGCTCCTTGGGCTTGATGGCTAAGTGTCTCATGAAGAGAAATGCTTCAAGTTGGTCACTGCTTTGCTTATCGTTTAGATAGTATACAATGCTTGCACTAAAAAATATTCCTGAAAAGGTTTATGTTACTTAAAGATAAATATTTCCAAGTTGTCTGCTCTTCATATACTCCTGTCAAATATAACTGCAGACTTGACACATCTTGCAACTTATTTCACCTTAGAAAGACAATCACGTAAGAGAAGATTCATATGCATTGGCAGTGAGAAGGTCAATAATTCTTATTAAACTGTAAATATTCCAGGTAATTTTGGTAAATCGTAGAAGGACAGCACAGATGTCAAATACTTATGCACTAGTTGTGAGGGTTCTTAAGGATCATGGAATTGTAAAGATTATCTGATTGGCTTTCAACTTTTTCTACT
Organism: Actenoides hombroni; assembly: GCA_024336885.1. NCBI lineage: Eukaryota > Metazoa > Chordata > Aves > Coraciiformes > Alcedinidae > Actenoides > Actenoides hombroni. Next base: position 91,936,117 of record WUAM01000287.1, on the reverse strand, counting down.
GTTTTAAAAATACCATGTCTTATAACTACCATGGATTTCACTTAAAGGAGTTCTAGGTGCAGCCTAGCTAAAAAAAAAAAAAGGCAAGAATAATGCAAGATATTAAAGCACAGAACAAAAATATACAGACACAGAGTTATATTCATCCCTCAGTCCATTCTTTCAATAGTAACTACAATAAATCTTCCTTTAAAAATGTATTTGAATTGTAGTTTTATGCATGCAACTAGTAGATATGATATTATTTATGTTATACTATTTTTCTTCACAGAAGAAGGACTGACTATACTGAAATATATATATCAATAAATTAGAAATGACTGAAGTATTTTGTGACATGTATAGTGGAGTCAAAATCATGTCACACAATCATTTTTAGAAAAAAAGTGACATATTTTAAAAAGCCAGCTTGTGATCTGCCTTTATTATTCCTGAAATAAGGATGCCACATGCTACAAAATACTGTGTCTTAAATGAGATCTTGATTGGTGCTGGCAGAACATCAAAATGACAAAAAGCTTAGCACGTGAGTGTGCTGGAAACCTCTACTACTCCCATGCTGACAGCATGATATTGGAAAAACTCCTCTTTCCAGCTTTCTGTGTCTTCTTCCTCTATTGCATGCTTTCATGTACAAAGTTCAGTTCTGGTCCTTAAACTTCCACCTGAAGACAAAGATTTCTGTGTGGTCTTCGAGCCTAGAAAGCAAATTATATCCTGGATTGTATTAAAAGAATTGTGGTCAGCTGTTAGGGCAGGTGATTACTAGTCCACCCTGGTGAGACCCCACCTGGAGTATTGCAGCCAGCTCTGGGGTCCTCAGCACAAGAAGGACATGGAACCATTGGAGCTGGTCCAGAGGAGGGCCATGAAAATGATCAGAGGGCTGAAGCACCTCTCTTATGAAGAAAGGCTGAGAGACATGGGGTTGTTCAGCCTGTAGAAGAAAAGGCTCCAGAAAGACCTTGCGGCAACCTTACAGTACTTAAAGGGGGCTTATAAGGAAGATGGAGAGAGACTTTTTACCAAGGCCTGTATGGAAGCATAAAGGGCAACTGTTTTAAACAAGAGGAGGCTACTGTTAAATGGAACATAATGAGGACATTTTTTACATTAAGGGTGGTGAGACACTGGAACAAACTGCCTAGAGAGGTGGATGTCCTATGCTGGAAGTGTTCAAAGTGAGGTTGGATGGGGCTTACAGCAATCTTTCTAGTGAAAGATGTCTGTGTCCTTGGCAGGGGAGTTGGGCTAGATGGTTTTTAAAGGTCCCTTCCAACCTTTTCCATCATTCTATGAATATGTAAATGGGAAGATGGATGAAAATTAGACTGGGGAGATAATTTTGTCCCCATGAAAGGAGCCATGATGTTAACTAAAGTGATGGGCAGAACTCTACACAGCCATTAGCACAGTAGGAAAATCCCACTGCTGTGGAGTCTTTGACATTAGCTCACTGGTGAAAGATGAGACTTTTCCATAACATGTTTGTTTCTCTGGCTCAGAAAAGTGTTTTCCAATAGATTTTTCTCCATTTCTTTATGAAGTCTCTATCTTATGTGCAAGAATAATGCAAGATATGAAGGTACAGAACAAAAACATGCAGCCACTGTGGCAGCAAGGATAATCCTGCAACATATAAATCCATCTTCTTCAATTATACATCTCAATTAAACCACCACATGCACTAAGATAAAAAAAATGGACAGCAATGTTGAACCATCCAGATTTCTAGTCTGGGAAGAAAAAGGATAGAAAGAGGTGAAGAAAAGAATCATACATTTGTGGAAGTACAGTAAAAGAGTTGCATATGGCTGAAAAGAGTGAACTGGCAGGAAAGGTGGGAAGAGGTAAAGAATTATACTAAGAGCACTGCAGGGAAAAAAAATAGTGGAAGAACAGAAAGAAGCAGATTGATGTTTACATAGAAATATTGAGGGTAAAAGAGGAAAACACAAATTGTAAATGAGTAGTTGTCACAGGCAGACAATTCCCATGTCTTCTGTGGTTACACCTCTACTAGTAAATTAGTGTCTTGAAAGTTTTCTGGGTACTAGCAATAGTAGTATATACTATAACATTACTTGAATGATCCTCGGAATGCTTTCATGAATTTCCAAGTTCAGTAGCTTATCATGCAGCAAGCACTGTTCCCAGTAGGCTCTCTTCATGTGTACACCCTCTTTTGGAGAGAAAAATATTTCATCAGGTGTGTATGAAATGCTTTGCTCCAGACTGTGGTCCTGAGCACGTCTTTCACCAGTATAGATATAACCATTCCATCTTAATCTGAAGAGCACAAGTGGCTAAAACCCATTGTATTTCTTCCAAAACCCTGAAACATTTTTATCAGCCACAGGTAGGCACATAAGAAATGTTTCAACAGAGAAGTTCCCTGAGAAACAACCAAATGGCTACTGCATGCACACAGCAATCTGCTTTGCCAGTGTAAAAGAGTTGCAGCTTTCCACAAGTCAGAGGGAAATGATGCGACTGCTCTGGTGTAAAGGCTATACTGTTGTTTAGGCAGTTGGACTTGATGATGATTACAGGTCTCTTCCAGCTGAACTCTCTCCTCTCCTCTCCTCTCCTCTCCTCTCCTCTCCTCTCCTCTCCTCTCCTCTCCTCTCCTCT
>WUAM01000287.1:91890807-91912662 GCA_024336885.1 Actenoides hombroni | reverse complement strand
ACTTGTAGAGTAGGGTTAATGGTTGGACATGATGATCCCAAGGGTCTTTTCCAACATAAATGATTCTGTGATTCTGTGTGATTTTGTAATAATCTCAATCAGACTTTGCTCACAACATCTACTGATTTGTTAATAATTCAGTATTTAAAACGATAAACCCATTCGTCTCTTAGTGATTCAAAAAATCGGGGAGGGGAAGTGTTACAATTTGCAAAATTGTTTCTTTTGTTCCATGATTTTTTTTGTGTCAGATGGTCAGCTGACAAAAAAGGAGTTTTCAAGACACATTCCACATAATTCAAGACATGATCTTTTGTGTTCTGTGATTCCTATCTATCATACAGCCGTGTAAAAGACTTGCTGACCCACTTTCTCTCTGTAAACAGAGACCACAGCTGTTTGAATCACAGGGTTGTCTTCTATTTTCATAATGAAACTGGAAAAATGAAGAAAAGAAGGTATTTGTTTTTATGTTAGATGTTTTCTGTGATTTATGTTTCCATGCACTACTAAATATTTTAGGCTCCTGCCTCTTTAAAAAATATAGTAAAACATAAAATGAAATAAAAGCATGGTCAATCTTCAGATTGAAAATGCTATTACAAAAGAAAAGTTGCAGAAAATTGCACAAAGGACAAGATATTCTAAGTTTTTAAAAAAATTATTGAGATGATTTTATGAATATTTGAATTTAAAATTTTTCCAAAACAAGGAAAAAAAAAAAAGTTAAGTCTTCTCCCAAAAGTGTCAATGTTCCTCACTGACATTAACGGGTCTGAGTACGTAATTAGATCTAATATCCTCAGGCCATGTCCAGATAGCCATATGCATACATCCACAGTCACACACAACAGAGACTGCACATGAATGTCATTTGACTTTGAGAGCATCACACTGGAAGTCATAAAGAAAAGGTTGCTTTGTGTCTGCTCCTGGGTGCATAGGTATGCATTAAAAGACCATTTTGTTTGATTAGGCCCAAGTATATAATAAAATCTTGGAATATTATCTGCAGGTTTTTCTTCCTTTTTTTTTTTTCCTTTTTTATCTATTTTTTTTTCCTCTTTTGGTTTTTTTCCTTAATAGCTGTTCCAACTTTTCTAAATCTATCATACTTACATGCCAGGATTTCTTCTTTCTAATTTTCATCATTGTTTTGATCAAGTATCTTGCAGTCTTTGTCAGATAAAAGAAGCAAGAGCATGTTAGAAAATAAGGTGGAATAAAAAACAGAAAGAGAGAGCATCAAGCCAAAAACTTGAGGATAAAAATCTTGGATATAATGCAAAAAATATGATTCATTAAATATTTGGAGCCTATTCTGGTAGCAGATGCGTGACTAGACAGGAAGGAACAGAAACACTGAGACACCAATGACGAGCAATGAAGGACTTAGAAAATCCATCCTTGCTCACTTTTCACTTTGGTGCGTGTTAGAAATATTTCACTGTAGGTGATGGAATGGTGTCACTGAAATCTGTGTAAGATCAGTGTGGTCTCTTCCATATTATCTTTAGGTCTTGTAAAACACACGTAAACCACAAGCCTAGAAAAAATAAAATACTCCATAAATCTTTTGCAAATAAATTTGTCAGAGAAATCCATTCATTTCTCTGCCATGGAAAATCTACAAATCTGACATAATTTCTGGAAGTTCAATTCCCATTAAAAGAATTCATATTCCAGTAGGAATTTAAATATTGATTTAAGAATGCAAATTTCACCTTTAAGGATAGAAATTCCTTTTCTAGAAAGGTGATTAATCACAACACTAGACTTTAACCAGTGATTTGAAATGGACTGGTAAAGGAGGTTTTATAGATGCTTTTTATTCAGAGCTAAATGGCTTCAATAATTTAAAAATAATTCCAACTCAAACTAATTGTGGGAGTCAGAATGTTTAAACTCTGGTATATTTATTGAGCTCTGATGTTTTTCTCAAAAAAATAAGAATATGTCTTTTGGAAAAAAATGTGTTCTATGATAAGGATTTCATAATTTTTAAGCAATTGAGAGTGTCATTCTTACAGACACCAGGCCTATGTTAGTTGGGGGCATAGCTGCAGAACTACTGGGTTTTTTCCTAAAGATGAATGGGAATGATATCTTTCCTAAAGGTGATAAATGAATAAAAGAAAAGTAAGCAAGGAAATTTCAAATTTTTATAGCCAAATATGTTCACTGCAACTGTGTGGGTTCTTTTATTTTTCTCTTCAGACTTCAACCTCACTGTATTCCAGCAGATTAGTGGTCAGTGGAATTGTTCTCTAGTGGCAGGATAGCACAGTATAATAGAGGTATCTTTGAAATCATTTCCGTATTCAACTTAGAGCTGATCTCACTTGGAAAAAAAAAGGATATTTGCCTTTGATTTCAGCAGATGCTTTCTAGCTCCAAAAATGTTCTTGTAGATATACACCCAGAAATCTAATAAACCACACAAATGTATTACTATCCTCAACTATTTGATGTCTTCCTACTTCAGACCACATCTATAATTTATAAAGGAGTTCAGTTAATTACAGACTGTAGGCTCATGTTTCACATGTCAAATATTTCATAATTAAATTTAGAAGAAATCAATAGTGCTGATGACTGGGTAGACAAAGAAAAGGAACTGGGGTGCATGGCATGGCATGGCAGGGACTAGCACAGGTCCTGTGGTTATTTAGTTGTTACATGTTGAATTTTGCTCATAATTTTGTATGTCAGATCAGAAACTACATGTCAGAAAGGAACATAAGACTATTCATTTTCAGGATATGCATGATCACTGATGATATAAACATGTCAGAGAGACAGAATGTGTTGACAGTGGCATATCACTGGAATTCTTCTACTGTTCATTTAGTAATCATTAAACTACTTTCAACAGTTCTTTAAATAGAGACAAACTTAACTTATAGCTGTTAATAGGAAATCATGTTTCTTTGTGTGTACACAAGCATGTTTCTAAAGCATAAATAGAATTTGAAGAAAGGGATACTTTATTGTGGTTATTGTACAGTATGTTTATTTTGAGATAGTTCATTTTATCATAAAAACAATTACCAGTGGAATGTTATGTTTGTTAAATATAGAACAGCAAAAACTGCATTCACAATGCAAATATTTATAATACGATATAGTATGAACAAGTATGATTATAGCTATAATTTTCTCCTGGGGACGTTGCAATTAGACATGTGAGGAAAATTTTTTGCAAAGAGAAAGATCAGCCATTGGAATAATCTCCCCAGGAAAGTGGTGGAGTCCCCAGCATTGGACACTTCTATGATTTGGCTAGACAGGGTGTTGGGCCATCTTGTCTAGACTGTGCTTTTGTCAAGAAAGTTTGGACCAGGTGATCCTTGATATCCTTTCCAAACTGGTATTCTATGATTCTGTGATATAACGTGCTTCACTTCTACTTTATGTTAAACAAATTTCCTTCAAATTTGTGTCATGCTATTATGGTAGACATTTGGTCCTTGTGAACCCTTTAGACATTATTTATAAAGATTCATATGCAAATATTCATTATGAGGTAAGAATTTTTGTATTTCTCTCATCCTGAGTATGATGTGACATTACTGTTAATGTACGTGGCAATATACTAAGCAAAATGTAACGGAGGAAAAGTATGAGAAGCAGTATCTCAATGCAATGTGCAATGGCACAGTCATTTGTACATATTTGCATTATCCAAATTGTTTGCAAATGGTATGAAGGAGAGGTGACTTAATTTATCTTTTAATTTCTCAGGAAACTCACTGAATATCTGGTTTAGCTTTCTAAAGTTCTGCCTCTGCTTCCCGTTCTCCATCTACTTCAAATGTAGAATCAGAATAATTTTTTGGATTTTGGCCAAGAGACCTTGGTTCCTCAAACCAGATGTATCAAAACAGGTTCATCTCACATTCAGTTCTGGAAGAAACATAGTTTCACGTGGAATTTGATGTGATGTAGATTCCTAAACTGGCTGACCTGACCAAAATCCAATCCTTCAGTCAATATGAATTGCACTCTCTCTATTTACTTCAGTGAAACAAAGCAGGGGGTCTAGTCTGGTGATCTCTGTGCTGCCAAGTACTGCAAAGACTCTTTTCTTGTTAGTTGCTACCCTCTTGAAAACTTAGCAGGAGGGAGGGGATGATATATGGAAAGCAATAAAAGTCTTTATTCTTTTGCGATGTTTGAAGTCCTGTTAAACAGCTTTCTTTGCAAATTAAAGTCTGAATGGTGTATAAAAATGTCATTGGTCTTACTAGAGAGCATTTCCAGTGTTAGAAGATATAAAGTGAGCACAGATTCTACTTTTACTCTGATGTACTGACTTCCCTTGAATTTTTCTTCCTTGAAATTTGGTCACATCAGCAGAAGGAGCTGTAAAGGGTTAGACAGGACATATGAACAAAGCTGTGTCTTCTCACCAGACCTGCGAAAGCGTACTGCACTTCTTTTTCATTGTTCCAGTCTTCCTTTGGTTTGATGTGAAAGGGTGCTTTCAGAAAAGTTTAATTTGACAGCGATGCCATGAATGACAGAGAGCATGAGTTTCTTTCTTACTTGTTCCTCATGTTGGAACATCTTCCTTTTACTGTTCCTGGTTTCATAGCTGTGCTCACTGAAACAGTATTGCATTAAAAAGAAAAAAAAAAAAGTTTAAATATAATTCCTGTCAAAAGAAAGAGAAACCAAACCAAATAAAATCCATACAACAGCAGTTATTAAGGCAATAAAAAAAAATAAATCCATACCTTATCTCTTAAGATTAACACTTTAAATCCAGATTCCATATGCTTTGCTGATAGGGTTTAGAGACACAGGGGAATTATTTTATATAATTTCAGATTCTGTTTACTGCAAACTTTTGTATATATGACCTTCAGTTAAACACAGCCAGACCAATGAGTTTTGACCTTGTGATATTAAATCAGATTCCCTGTCCAGATATGGTCACAGACAATATGCCCTTTTGTACTGCTTTGCCCCTTAAGTAGTAAAGACCAGTTCTGCTTTTTCTTTTGACTCAGTGATCTGTGTTCTTATGTTAGAGACTTCCCTCTATATCACCTGAGATGCCAACAGGACATAAGTTTAAATATCAGCTGGCCGTGCATGTATAAAACCCTTGCTTTTAGTTGAGCCAGGTTTGTGGATGGTGACCAGTCACAAACATGATAGCAATGTCTCTGTGCTGCCAAGACCTGTTTTACATTAACACAGTATTTTCACTGTCTTCTAGTGAACAATTTTCTACCTCTGTGAGGAAGAGGAAAGAGAAGGTGTCTGTTATTATCTCCCAGGCACAGGAAACTTTCAGTTCCGTCATTCTACTAAAAAGACAATTTTAACTTTATCTCTTCCGAAACTCTTTGGTCTCTGATGTCCTGACTACTTACATGTGAAACTTAGACTGAACAAATGAGGCCATGGACTGAGGGGGTAGACTTTACAATAGCATACAAAATCCTTAGACCTGGGATAGGTAAAGTGGAACCAATGCTGGAATTCACTAGGACAAAAACAGCATGTGAGAGGAGAAGTTGCATGGGGTCCTTTGCAGGACCGTCTGTCTCTTTTTCTGTCAGTTAAGGCACATTTGTTTGTCAGAAGTTTCATTCTCAAACCCACTCCAAAGTTTATGCCTTTATCCTAAGATTTCCTCTTCAAAGGAGGACTGATGACTATTTTTGGTGAGTAAAGATCATAGTGGTTAGGGCATTTGCCTAGAAATAGGGGCCCTGAGACTTATGACCATGTCAGTCTGAACATACATTGTTTACATAGTTCTCATGACATGGACATGTAACTTGGCCATCATGGGACAGGGTGCTGCAGTAGTGGGGCTGCTCTGCAAGGTAAAGTAAGCCTAGAGCTGAGCGGTATGTAGGGCACAGGACCTCAGAAAAAGGGCCCGTCCTATGGTACCCAGGCAAGAGGATCAAAGTAGGTCTGGAGATGGCAACCAAGAATGGCAAATAACTCCAATAGCCAGACAAGTCTGTGGTGGTGTAGCAAGTCTGTGGTGGTGGAAACACAAGTCGGTAACAGCTCAGCATAGCACAAGGATAGGCACAGGCTGTAACATGGCCAAGGACTGTGAGCCAGGTCTAAGCTCAAGTTCCTGAGCCCATGGGAGGTCCTAGTGAGGTTTCTTCAAGCTCTTTCTCATATAGGTCTTTCCCAGTAACCAGACCCAAGGTTACAGTCACACTGTGCTAGAGCTGGTCTTAAGCACCCTCAGAAAAAGTTGTGAGAAGAGGCTGCAGAACCAGTTGGTGTACTCAAGTTTTTAGAAATGACTTGGTATGAGCAGTTACTACTCATTCTGTTCCTCCCCCCTGCAGCTAAAAGTTAAATTAAATAAAGAAATACATAAATAAGCATGGGACAAGGAGAAAAACAACCTGATACTGGAAGCTAGAAGCAGTCAGGAAACAATATCTGCAGGTGCAGCTCCATCTTCTCTTAGGACACCATACAGATTTTATATGGTCACTCAGTGGAGAAATCTAAAAGTTAATCAAGGCTCTGAGGTATCCACTGCCTTCCCTGCCTGAGCTGGGTTCCAGGGAAAAGTCCTGCTAAGAGCCCTAACCACTAAGGTTTGTTATGAAAAATATAAATATTGCCATCCCTACCCATGCTGCTTTGCACTCAGGAGAGGAAGAAGTGAGGTACCCTCCATCACTAACAGAGGAGACAGCTAGAGAGCCAGCTAAGAAATTGCTGGGTCTACAGACACAGATGGTAGCACATGTGAGCAGCACAGTAAGGACTTTCCTGAAGCACCCTCCACAACACAAACAACTAAATTTATGTATGGGACACTCAGTAGGATTTCAGCTCTTCTTGAGAAAATTTACTGCAGACTCAAGTACACCTAAATCTTGCAGTGTCCTTGGTTGTTCAACACTTGAGACAATTCTTTTCACTGAATGAGGGGCACATCCCTATCTACTCAGCAGGGATGGAGTTGGAGATGATTGTTACTTAAGTCTGATTCTTCTTTCAGACCTTTAAGTAGCTATTAAATAAAAAGTTTGTCTGGTGTGTTCATTACTTCGTTTTGGCCTGCCTTCACATTTCATCCCTTTTTTCCTATGTTAACCTGCAAAGTAATAATTGTGTTTATGATTTCCAGATATTTCTTTCTTCTGATGTCTAACATGACTGCTTCTATTTATTTCTGTGTGTAACAGCATTGAATCACTGTGTTTCAGGTCCCACTACTGACCTATATGACAGACCATACTTCCTTGAAAAACCTATCTGGGAATTAACAGACAGGGGAGTCAGATGAGATGCTTACAGACTTACTGGCATTCAAAAGACCAAACAGCTGCATGTGTAATTGTGTAGCTAGCATATCATTACCTAGAATAAAAATATCTTTCTTAAAGTTCATTTCTTCCAAAGAAATTTTAAATATTTTTACTAGCATACACTTAGACAAACATTCAGACTGAAGGTCAAATCAGTGCCAATAAATCACTTTTAGTTACTGAAAACACCATGGAGATGCACTTGAAATTTAAAACACCTAACTCCTAATACAGAGAAGATTTTTTACTAATGGAGGATTCTGGTTTTTTTTCAAGATGTTCAGAAAATTTATTACCTGAACAGCCTTCAACCTTTCTAATATCCAGTAAGTGCAAAAGCTTTTTATTCCCTAACTTCATAGAATCAGAATGATTTGTTGGAAAGGACCCCAAAGATCATCTAGATCCAACCCCCCTGACATGAGCAGGGACTTCTCCCATTAGACCACATTGCTCAAAGCCCCATCCAACCCAGTGTTCAAGACCAAGACTTCCAGGGATGAAACATCCACAGCAACCTGTTTCAGTGTCTCACCACCCTCAGAGTGAAGAACTTCTTCCTAATTTCTAATCTAAATCTATCCCCTTCCAGTTTGAAGCCATTACCCCTCCTCTTATCACTATAAGCCCTTGTAAAAAGTCCCTCACCAGTTTTCTTGTAAGCATCCTTCATATACTGGAAGGTTGCCATAAGGTCTTCCCAGAGCCTTCTCTTCTCCAGTTTGAATAACTCCACCTCTCTCAGCCTGTTCTCACAGGAAAGGTGTTCCAGCCCTCTGATCATCTTTGTGGCCCTTCTTTGGACCTGCTTCAACAGGTCCATGTCTCTCTTGTGTTGGGGACTCCAGAGCTGGACACAGTCCTCCAAGTGGCATCTCACGAGAGTAGAATAGAAGGGCAGGGCCACTTCCTTTGACCTACTGGCCACAAATTAAATTGCTTTATTTCAAAAGCCTGTTCTGAAGCTCAGCCCCACAGATGCTTGACAATGGCTTTCCAGGACGTCTGCTCTGCATCCATGTGGTGCCTGTGTTTGATGATGTCAGTCAAAGTAATTCTGATTCTGGAATGATCGATTACCTCCCTGAAAGAGTTTTGGTGTCTTCACACCCCACTGTGGCAACCATTGATTCACCAGTATTTCAAGACTGGAGGATGCTTTTTGTTTTGCTTCACTAAATGTTAACACTAAACCACTAAATTACTTTTATAAAGGCAAATATAAAAATCACATGCCATGAGCAAACTATTGAGTTAATAGCCTCTTGCAAGACTAATTTGGAAAGAGTACAGATTTTAGGGACTAATTCATGTGTCCATGGAATATTTTAATCAATATAAGAAGCCAATATGTATTTCTGTACATAAAAGATCTATCCCTAACGTAAACACTGTAATTCTAAAGGTTTTTATGTTCTTATATACAGGGGTATATTTTGTGTGAAGCAGGCCCTAAAAAGACCTTCTAGCATCAAGAAAATTAAAATAACAGACATATATATTGTCTTTATATTCCTTGAATGTTGTGCTTTAGCTTATAATATTCATTTCCAGTGCTGAAAATTAATTTGTCACAGCTTTTAATTAAATGTTAGTTGCTACTCATGATGTTCAAAAGTCCAGGCCACCCAAAATACTTATTCATGGCAATTAGCAATAAAAAGACATGTTAAAGAACATCATTATTTAAATTAAAGATAATATTAAATCTAATCCATCCTCACATAGAAAAGATATCATGTATAAATGAATTTAAGAAGATCAGGAAGCTCATATGCTGGTATTCTGATATTATCTATGTATATTCCATGTGTGTGCATGTGCATTGAAATACACTGTGAATGAGAACACGATTGCACGTTGCTTTCACTAGTTTTAAGAATCCCAGTTAAAAAATTAATACAAATTGCACGTTCATCAGTGAGAAATGGTTTAAGCTTTCAGCATGATTTTCATTATTTTCTATAATATTTATGGTATTACTATTAGCAATTCTGTGCTTCTCAAAAGGCACTTCACAGCAAGGACAGTTTCTGAAAATAATGTTCTAAATCTAGCAGTAGGAGAGGAATCAAGGATGTACACAAAATGGAAGCAGTCACAGGCAAAGACCAAAATAGTCTTTTTGAAACCTTAGAAAATAATGCTGCTAGTAGGAACTCTTTATAACTGGCTTCCTGGCACTCTTGCATATGCTGATATATTCAGAAAACAGAAAAGATCCCAGGTAACAGCCTACCACCTATTCACTTGAGGGCCTTCTTCATGAGATCAGGTGTCAGCTGCTCCATGGTCCACTCAGTCTGAGCTACAAATGCTCCTCCTTATGGCTATAAATTAAGTATTACAGCTGCAGTGATGCTGAAATGACTAGCCAAGTTAGTTCATGAAGCAGCTAGTAGTATCTGAAAAATCATAGTTCCCTTATGATCACAGCACTTGTTCTGCTGTCACACTTTACTATGCTTTCAGGTACTGTCAGTAATACTAATTGTTCACTTCCTGTAGAAAAATCAATCATATCAATTACATCACAAAGGTCTAAAGCTGCACAAAGGAGTGATTCACAGTATTTGTCTCATTTTTTTCTTTGTTCTATCCAGCCACCCTTCACAATAGATTAATTGGTAAACACGAGGCTTCTATACCACTATCTATAGAGATAGCAATTAGTATACATAGGGCTTCTATATTGCTATCTATATTGCTTTGATTTATAGCTTATTAGCCTATGATTTTGTTCAAGAGTACCATCAGGAAGCATAAGGTACTTTTAAATCTTGACTGGTTGCTGATAATCAATCTTCCTACTGTCTATGAAGAACTGTTCTTGGCATAAGGCTTCTAGGAAGTGAAGATGCAGAACTGTTTGATTTCTTACAGGAGATGCAGAACTGTGCAAGCCGATACCCTGAAATGACTCAAGAATGTTATCTTGGAGATGATTTTCAATAAAGCTTTAATAGGTGGAAAAAATCTGTAACAAGTCCTAGAATCTAGGGTCAGGTCACTGACTTTTAATGTATATTAAATCATTAATACAATCTCTGAATATAATCTCTGCATATGAGAAATAAACTGTTGGATAGAATAGCAGTTATCAACAATCTACTGCCAAGATATGAAGGTTTCTGTTGTCTGAGCACTTGAGATCTCTGATGTCTTGGAATAATTTCTGTGCTTTTGAACCTGAAATTTCATTGGCAGCTGGAAAGAATCTCTCAGTTTTGTTTGTTTTACAATGGTGGGCCCCAGGCAAAATGCTTTCACATTGACAAGACCCCACTTTACAAGATTTATTACACTAAATATGTTTGGCAACCTTTGTAAACAGATTAAAAAAAGGGTCTTGCCAGAGACAAGAGGAAGAAAATCCATCATTAAAAGGAAAAGGATACTGTATCACATGTCAGGGAAGAACAAACATGCATATATTACATGGAGAGATGCTAAAATTAAGTACTGTCAGTGTAGTTATCTATAACAGAGAAAGATGCCCTTAAAAGGAGTGAATTATTTCTTCCTAAAATGGACACTGAAAGTAGCCAGAGCAATATACTTCTACTTCCTACAGACAGTAAAGGCATTCTAGGCAAGATGGCCAGATATAGGTATTTAGATTTGCAGCTGTGCACATATACAGTCAAATTAAAAAGAACCCCATCCACAGGATCACATGAAGTTTGACATGTTACCTAAACCAATTAAGATAGATAGATACATTATATTGAACACAAAAGGTAAATTAAATTATTAAAAGTAGAAAAGCATGAGTGTTACAAGAGCTAGAGCAGATATACAGACTCAAGGCAGATGGCATAACCGTGATGTTTATTTTTCTATAAAAAACACAATTAAAATTCTAGTAATTTAAATAATGGAGACTGATATTTTCAAAGGATCTTCAAGGCACCTTGTAGATTCCTTGATTTTATGGCAATGTTACAGGAAGGCATGTCTAATCCTATCTTACCAATAATTAAAATTGGTACCTAAATCTTCTAGCATGGCATTTTTAAAGGAGCTTAAATCAGTACAGTAGCACAGAGCAGCAAAAGACATTTCCAGTCAACATTCTACCAAGTTTTATAAAAGGCATTTCCTGGAAAAATTACCTTGTCACAACGCCTGAACCAATGTCTACACCAATCCATTGTGCAGAGGTACTTGTAATTTTGGAGATTCAGTGAAAAACTTGAGTATCTCTAGGAATATTTCTTCACATAAATTAAATACATATTTTTAACCAACAAAAAACACATTCAGGCACAAATTCATCAGAGCATTTTACTCTTAGCATTGTTACCATGAATTTAAATGCCTGAACTACATCCTTATGGAAAATGTCAAAGGATTTAGGACTACAAACACTCTGTTGGCCTCTAGTCCTCATATGTTTCCTTACATTTGTAATTTAAAAAATACTTTAAATACATACATCACAATGGTTAACCTACTCAATTTGAAAGGGAAGCAAGAGTGCAAATCCTATTGATTCTATTTCAGGAAGGGTCAGCTTCCTGAAAGCCCTCACATCTCTGACATTGGTGCAATCCGGTGCTCTATAAAAGCAAAATATTTAGTCTTCCAAAATGGTGCTTAAGCTCAAGACACTGTTGCCAGAATTTCACAATATGTTGAATGAGTTTAATTCAAAAGCAGGATTTTTTTTTTTAATGTGATTTCCTACCAATGGGAGAAATCTCAGCAGGAGACAAGGAAGACAGTACGTCCAGGAATGTCGTTTCTTGAAAAGAGTGAGTTGCAGTAAGCTTAGACATACACAAGAGTTGCATTAGAAATCCTAAAACTTAAGACATCTGAATCCTTGTTTCTTTCTTTCTTTCTGCCCTTCACCCAACTTTCCACTGGCATGTGCTACAGTCAGTTTGCATCTTAGAGTTAATATTCAGGGGATCGGAAGAAGGAAATCAATTCTCAAGTCTACAGATCAAAGCCTGAATTTCATGACATGCAGTCATCTTATCAGAGATCGCTGACTCGGTTTTTAAAGCATGCAGACAATCCGTGGGCTTTCTGGCTCTCACTTATATGCATATTTCTAACTGAGTGAAGACAATCCTTAGGGATTTTTCATGAGTCATTCTCGATCTAAATATTATTGCTTGGTACTAGGCTGATTCATAAGCAGGGAATCAGGACTTCAGTTTCTTAAAGTTGATCTATGTGTCTTCTAGGCCTTGAGTTTAAAAAGGTTGATATAAGTCAGTGAATAAAAGTCTTACTAAATTATTAGAAACAGTTTTGCCTCACGGGTATAACTGCTGGTCAATCTAATCTAAAGATTACTGAAAAGATCTTTGAATCAACACTTGGCTGATCATGCTTTGTATGATTTTAAAACTAGTTTTATAAGAATAGATAGTATAGACATACATAACTGCTAAAAAAAAACAAAAAAAAAAAACAAAAAAGGAATTTTACTAAGGAACTAATACTGCATATCACGTTCCAGGACTTTTTTGACTTTTCTTCCCATCAGAATTCTGTAACATCAAGCAAAAAAATGTGCCTGCTCCCAGTATGATTACATGTAATGTTAAATGATCTTTTCAAAACCCCTTTCTTCTCAAGTTCCAGGAAAAACTTCACATGCAGGCATATATTTTTAGAATAACTATGCACAATAATATTATATAGAATTCAGTTAAATGAAATGTTCCTCCTAGTTTTATACTGGATATGCAGAGGTTCTGTGGATAGGAAAAGCAGATGCATGATTTGAAAGCTCACCTGGCATTTAGGGCTTCCCTTATCATTGCTTTTTTATTCTGCTGAATTTAGAAAAGGCTTGCTGACATTCCATCAAACAGCAGGACTCTCAAAATTCTTGTGCTGCATTTTATTCACAGAGTTATTAGTATGGAAACAGGTCTTGTTTCCTCCATGCTTTCTACCATAAACCTGTATTTGGGGATGTTAGCAGACTGTTTCTAAAAGACTCATAAAAAGTCACTAAGAAGCAAGCTCAGTGTCAGTATGTTTACATCTAATTTAGAAGGAAGAAAGTGTAGGGGCGTATATATTTAATGCAGCTAAAAGCCAATCAAAGTTCTAAGCCTACATGTTGCCAATATATACACAGAGCTGCATGTCACTGGGTTTAATGTTATTTAAATAGATGGTGACAAGAAGAAATCCCAGAGACAACTGTCAAAATGGAGACTGATAGAAGAAAATGTTCAGACCACCAAGGTCCTATCAATAGATCCAAGAAAGAACAGATGGAAGGGCTGTATATGTAAGTCATGTACATCTATGCAAGTAGAAATAGTTCATCCAGCAGAGCAAATTGCCCCATGCAGAACTAAGGGCTACAGCTGCTAGAGTTCTTCACGAACTGTGCTGCAGTTACTAGAGACATGACTTAAGCCTGCATACCACCTGTCTAATGTAAAAGACACCTCAAGATTTCCTGTATGAATACAGCTCTATCTTTTTCTTTGCTCAGTCTTATCTGTCCTAGGAAGACAAATAGGGTAAGCTTAGAAAGTTTTAATTTTTTTTACAACATAGCACGCAAAGATTTCCCCAAAGTTTAAGCATATCTTTAATGCAGCTATTAACAAGCAGAGTGTCTTGGCTTGAAAAAAAAATTTGCTGCTTTCTAAAAGCACTATCTCTGTTTTGCTACAGTTCTTTTGATCTATATATCTCATTTCCAGTTCAGTACACCAAAGCCAAAGATTTCAGAGTAGATATCAATGTCCCTGCACTCTGCAGGTTCTATTTACTAAATAAGGAACAAAGAGCAGAGGAAGCTTTGCCAAAGCCAGCTCTGTCTGAGTTATGATCCTATTGGAATTCATAAAACTTAAGGAAACTCCTTCAGCTCTGGAGAAAAATCCTGAGGTATTAATACGAAATAGTAGTTCTGATCTCATAAGAAAAACATGCTCACCATGGAAAATTACAGGTACTGAGTTCAGAATCAATAAGTCCATAAAGCAACTTTTGCACAAACTGCACAGTGGCTGCTTTGAAGTCCAGCCTAAAGCATTCACCCAGAAATGAAGGGAAGGTGTAACATTTATTATTTTACAAATTTTGAGAAACTTTAATTGAGTACAAGATGTGGATGCTAAAATGCACAGTGTTATCTTCATCAAATAACTGCCTTCTGTTATCTCTTTAGAGTGTTACTGTGGTGCTGACAATATATATATGTTATGAAAAATAACATTTTCTTATTGTTCAGCAACATGGTTGGAATTCCTAAGTAGGCATTTATAAGGTAGCTGCATATAGGACAATTTTGGATAAAAAAATATTAGGAGATTTGATCCCCAGTGCTGTTTAAACTGTGGCTGAATTGGGATTTTTAAGTGTTAAACCAAGCATTAGATTATCAACAAAGATACTCTTATTTTTTTATCCAGTAAAATTCACTAGAGTTCTCCCCTGAAAACTCTCCCAGGCAGTTCAGCAATTGCATCATGCTCAAGGGCTCACTATGTATCCTTCTAAATACCTCCAGGGATGGTGACTCCACCACTTCCCTGGGCAGCTTGTTCCAGTGCTTTGCAACCCTTTCAGCAAAGAAATTTTTCCTAAAATCCAATCTAAACCTCTGCTAGCACAACTTGAGGCCATCTCCTCTTGTCCTATCACTTATTACTTGTGAGAAGAGACTGACATCCACCTGACTACAACCTCCTTTCAGGTAGTTGTATTGATAAGGTCTCTCCCCTCAGCCTACTTTTCTTCAGTCTAAACAAACCCAGTTCTCTCAGCTGCTCCTCATAAGACTTGGTCTCTGGACCCTTCACCAGCTCCATTGCTCTTCTTTGGATTTCATTGCTCTTCTTTCTTACCTGCTAGAAATGGAGAGTACCACAAAAATTACTCTGTTCTGATGTGGGTGATTCTTTTATTCTTCCATTGAACCTACTACCCTGTGAGTAGCAGAAGAAAATATATGTTGGCCCAGACATAAGGAGTGAGTGGGACCTTCATTTTGTAGGAAGGTGCAGAGGACACTACTGAATCAGAGAGGGGAAACATGAGCTAAACAGACCATTTTTGTACATTTCATATTAATCAAAAACAGGATAAGATTTGTAGATCTTTCCCTAGCCTTAAGAAGGATTACTGCTTTCATGGACTTGTAAAACATACACTACTTCTCCTCATGAGATTAAAAGCTTTTCATATCTTGCAGTTCCACTCATGCTTTATAGAAGCACAGAGCACACAGCGACTTCTTGAGACATTCATGCTCATTTTGGAAAAGAGCAGCTATGCTGACCATTTGTTATTTTGTTTGAGGACTCTTTTGTCCCTTGGGGGCAAAGCAGATGGAAATGTGAACAATATCTGAAATACCTCATCAGAAAAGCACATCCAGATGCATACCTGCAACAAATACAGCAAATGTTTAGACCATCTAATTTAGCTGTTCTATTTGCTACTGCCTGCTCACTCACCCATCCATCTGGAAATGTGAAAGGACTTATTTTTCTTATTTATGTTCCTCTACTTCACGAGCTGAAATATGATTGACAGTTGTCAGGGGTTGTTTCTGTGTATTACATCCCCTTTCTGTTTCTCACTATTGCTCATAGCAATACATAACTGAAAAAGATAAAACACTGAGTCATTAGAAGCCAATCCTGTCAGTCATTTCTCACCCAAGCAGTAGTTCTTGGGTATGATGTACCATTCTTTACAAATACAGTATTTGGGGATACCTGCTTATGGAAGAGGTTGTTTTCAGATAGTGTTTTAACTACCTAGGCTGTTTTACAGAAGGCACAAGTTTTAGGCAATCATCCCATTTTAATATGTATGCATGCCTGTGTGCCTACACTTTCTACTTGTGTCCACCTCCAGCCAAATCTGACCTTTCTATGGGAAAGATCTCAACAGTTCCTTCACGTTTCATGAGCACAGACAGCTGCATAGCAAAACACTATGCATACCTTGTCAGAGAGAAAGGTGCAGCTGGAAGTCTTGCTTTGTCCTACACAGATCACACAGATCCCAAGCCCTGCAAACAGGTTAATTCTGAGTGGTGATGGTGTTAGACAATCACAAAAACAAACACTATACATAAATATGTAACAAACAAAGCTTCAATAATTCTACCACTCACGTAAAGGCTTGTTAATCTTCTTTTGTTCTAAAGTGTTCCAAACTAAAGAAATTAAATGCTACCTTTTTATCATTAATATAGTCCTTGGTTAACACGGGCATTAACAGTATTTAAACAAACAATAAGTTATATTCTATCCTATACCGGGGCAAGTACAACATCTTCAGTTTTGTAGCAACCTAAAGGAGGTAGTTTTCGTCCAAACTGAATCAAGTAGTATGGAGAGGTCGATTTCTTTCAGTGTTTAGGATTTCTTTGGGATATTAATAACTTGAATGACAATACAATCTATTTCCACATTAGAGGATATAAGCATTTTGCACAAAAAATATGCTGTTTGGCAGATCTGTTAACTATGAGTCAGACAGACTATTGTAACCCTACATCAACAATGGCTGCCAGGACTGTCTGCTTGGGAAGACAGTCTTTATGAGAAGTGTAATGCAAGTTTCTCAGCTGGTAAAAATCAACAGTTGCCCCTGAGCTCTAAGAAAGCTATACAAAATTCAAGCTGCAGTTCTGGTCAAATCACTTCCTTCTTTAATGCATATGCAAGAACTTCAGACCTTACCAGTCAAATCAGTGTTAGTACATACAATGTTGGAGCTCTGAAGTGGTCTAGTCCAGTGTATCACAACAGTGGATCCACATGCTGTGTGTTAATCCACAGCCTAGATAGAATGGATGTGCTTTATGTAGTAGCAATAGAGATGGAACAAAGAGAATTAAGGTATGCACAAGATAAAGCAATAAGGCTATATGGGAGTCCACTGCCAGGGGTCTTCCTCTGTCCTGTTGTTTCTGGATGTGGTACTGAAAGAACTAGGATTACTGTGGTGGCAGTGGGGCTGTAGGCAGCCTGTGAGAGCAAGAGAAAAAAATGAGTCAGATACTTCTTACATAGCAATATGGGATTTCATGTCAACACTAACATTCATGCAGTATTATAAAAGCACACAGTGCTCTCTGAAGTACTATGACCTATCACAAATGCAGAGAGCTTATAACCCAGCACAAAAATAGAACATCCCGTTAGGATATGCTGTGCAAAAGTTATTGCTTAGGCTAATACTGAAAAGAAATTAATTTAAAGGAAGAATGTGTGAAAGAGATGAGGGAGTCTTGCAGGTCAGAATTGTGATGTTTTAGGTTATTGTAACTGACTTCATAACATAGGCACAAAAACAAGACATACCAGCAAAAACACTGTTAAGGAAAGGAATTAGGCATAGAGCAGGAAGAGGAACAGAGATAAAGGACCAATTATAGTGCTTGTCAATTCAATTGTAGCACAGAGGCATGGGGATTTCTGTGGATCAGTGAATATATATAATAGGTAGGATAGGATATTTGTTCTTCCTTTACTGAGCAGAAAGACAGATGAGTGATAGCACCAGGGGGTTTTAATGAGAAGCCCTTCCATGAAAGCCACATCCAACTTCCTGGCAAGTGATGAGCCAGAGGTTGAGGATCTTGAAATATCTCTATTTTCATGTAACATAAGTCTCCCATGAACTGCAAAAAAAGGTGTTAGAAATTCAGTCTGTGTGACCATCATAATGAGTATGTCTCACACCTTGCTTTTGAAAGGTTGTTCTACAAGATTCAAATATAGTCTTACTTGACTGTTCTTTTGAGGTGTCATTCCAACAATGGAATTTTTTTGTCTCTATGTCAGTTTTAACTGCTTTGCTACACCCTGAATATTATTGTGCTGTGAAAATGAGTTACTAATGCACAGATCCTATACAACTCAGGATACCTGACTGCCATCAGATCAATCATGCGATTGTGTGTGTGGCCTTTTTTTTTTAGCATTATTCATTTCTCATGAACTTCTCTGTCAAGATATTTTGATAAGGCAAAAATATAATCAATGCTTTTCAGAATGTCTAGGTTTATGTGGATCACTTTACATTCTGAGCAAGTATCAGAAGAAAACTTATGGATTCATATTTCAAAAGGCATGAATTGGCCTGAATGCTAAAAAAACCCATTTATTTTGGTCATTGTTTCTCACAGAAGATGCTAGAACATAAGCTGTGAAAACTTTACCATCTAAATAATCAGGTTGTTTTTCTAAATTGTATGTAAGAGTTTGGACAGAGGGAATGAAAATGAGGTTTTTTTAAAAGCAGAATGAAGGAACAATGAAAATATAACATAATTCATTGGAAAGGAAAAAAAGTGTTTACTCACAAAGAGAGGCAGCTACCTGTGAAAGAGGGACAGCTGACAGAAATCTTTCAAAACTGTAGCTTCCTTAACTGAGTGTTTGCTACTAGAATGAGAATTAACAGTGTAGACATTATTATGCCAGAAATTTTAAAAGAACAGAGGAGAGGAGTATATCATGTGGACTGAGGCAACAGCCAGCCATTGTTCCAACAACACTGAACTCTAGCACTGTCTCACATTAGCATATTTGACCTGAGAGCTGCCAACTGTTAATGGACAAGATAAATGGCAAGATCCTACTTTAACAGGGTAACTCTAAAATGTAAGTAAACAATACAGGTTATACAAAAAAAAAAATATTACAAATCTGGCTCCCACAGTGCACATCATTAAAATTCCTCCCCACTCCAGTCCTCCCCCCAAACTGGAATAATTCTAACATGAGCAGTTTTGAGGCCATATATGGAGCTCTGAAGATTGATTCCCAGATCCTGTCTCTGAGCCACGAACAAGGATAGTTTATCTTAAAGAAACTGTAATGGATTGTACCTTGAGCCATCAGCAATGACAATTCATCAGGTTGTTTACAGAATGACTACCAAAGAAATCCAAAATTGGTGACCATTTACTGTAATATACCAGGTTGAAAATGGTGGTAAGTCAGTTCTTGCTTCAAAACTGGTTTATCCAACCCTGTTAGAAAAGCAGTAAGATGGGCGAACAAACTGCTGTACTATTTATCCTCACCTGTGAACACAGAAACAGTAGCTCATGTGCTCTTTCCATTTGAGAGACTAAATAAACGATTCAGATTCCGTAAGGTCTGTATACAACTGGTAAGAATACATCATTGCAACACCTATATTCAGCAACAATTATAACCTCTGTGAAGACATCCTGTCCAACCTTACAGTAGAAACAGAACTAAACAAATAAACCAAGAACAATCAGTTGTTTGGAATTAAGAGAAAAAGTTTTTTTTTAAATCAAGAGCCAAAGTAAATGTTAAACAATTCTTACTGAATCTCAGTGGTATTTCTGCCCCTGGTATGCCTCTCTGTAGCATTCTCCTCCTGCAGCCACCTACACAATTCTGTAATTCCCACTTTTTTACCTCTTTACATTCTGCCTCTGAGGGAGGCTCTGCAAGCCATTAGCCAGCAGCTCGACTCAAACTTGCAAATGTTAGACACGCTGAGAGGGCAATGGTAGGAGGAAGGAAGACAGAAGAAAAACAGCTGCATGAAAGATGTTTCATCACAATAATACCTGCCAGCCTTTCTCCTAAGGACTATGCTGTTTCATTCCTCCTCTTTCCAGCACATCAGCCTTTCATATGCCACTGGACACCAGATAAAGCTCTTGGACCTTAAAAAAGCAGGTTGGTTATCCCTGGATGTTTAATGTGCCCTGTGACACTCAGCTGGACCCTGACACTGAAGAGGGGAGGCAGGAAGGACTGCATTTTGTTTTTCTTACCACTTTGACAGTGCCCACACAACAAACATAATCCACTCAGTAGTGGCAATATCCCACTCTCAAACTGGTATTAGATGAGGTTCCTGCCTGTACAGACTGCAGTGACTCTCTTTCCTAGGACCCTGACCCTTAATTTCTGATTTTTCTGGAGGGACTGCAACTATGTATCACAGCTGAGATAACCTTGCTGACAGTCAGGCAACCTCACTGGCAATGAGCTGGCTGGGGACCAGACATTCTGGGTCAAGATCAGGCCCAGGGACAGCGATCAAGGTTAGATGCTGACTGGTGATAACCCATCAAGCCAGCAGTGTTGAAGCAGGCCTCAGGAAGCCAAACCAGCAGGTCTGGGTCAGCATCAAGGAGGCAGGAGGCCAGGTGCAGGCACAGCTGCTGCACAAGTGGTCCCTGCTCATGATGCCTCATCTTGACTTAAAAGCAGCTCCCTAAGGAGAGGAGAGCCATGCCACTGGTTCTACCGTGCCCCACAGTGGTTCATATCTGCAAGGACCTGACCTTGCATTCAGTCTGTCCAACTCCAGATCTCTGCCAGTGACACTCCTAGGAGGAGGATGCACTCTAGGCTCTGACACCAACTGCCAGGAGACATAAATTCCTTTTATTTTTTGCCTGTCTAACAAGGTAACACAGGGAGAAACATCTGTCTATAAATCACTCACAACAGCAGTGGGTGCCATTGCTGCTCTCTCTGGGGAGAGAAGGTGGGAGGTAGAGACAAAGATCGTCACAAAAATCTTAAAAGCTCTTGAGTTTTACTTCTGCTCTTGTCCTTAATTCTTCCGTATTCTGAGAGGTAATATGTATATGCATTTGCATAAAGATACATAGCCTCTTCTTTCACTGTTGATAGGACAGAATGTGTTGCAGGACATTCTCAGCTATGCATCATTCTGCTGACAAAGGATTAGGATGAACTTTTAAATTTGAAAAGTGAATTAAAAGTCATTTAAAGATGAGTTTTCAAATTAAAAAAAAAAATTAATTAAAAGCCTGGCACCTGTTAAAAGCCACCCATTAAAATAAACAAGAGTCTTGTCATTTGCCACACTAAGACTGGGATTTCATCATGTGCAATATAATTTTTCTCTTACTTACAGTGGCTGTGTAATAAATCATTTAATATAGATTAAAGGGGAAATTAAACTTTGTCCTACTTTCTGTGAAATAAAAAGTAGATGAGATCTCTTGAGAAGTGTTTGTGGACAAAGGATTTAGTAAAAGTTACAGGCAAAATCCAAGTGTTACTGATCACTGTAATCCAAAAAAACAATGAGAAAAGAAAAATGGATTTTATTTACATGCATCCAAAGTTAAAAGCAATTACTCCCCTGTCTCTACTGAACTCAAGCTAAGCATGAAAAAATATAATGTAAATTTCTGTCTTTTAAAATTTCTGAAATCTTTGAGAAATTTGAGAAAATATTCTGATCAGAAATGAGGAAAGTCAGACACTACCTGCTCAGAGTGCCCTTCATTTTGTTGTTAAAAAACAACAAACCAACCAACCAAAAATGTTCCAGTAGATCAGGATCAACCACTATTACAAGGAAAACCAGTCTATAAACAGTCACGTTAGTTCAAAAGTTTCAAATCATTATCCATTACTAGCATTGCTGCTTGGTATGTATCAATTGATTGCTGGTCACTTAACTCACTGTCAGGCTGTCAAATGAAGAAAAAAAGAAGGGAAGGGAAGGGAAGGGAAGGGAAGGGAAGGGAAGGGAAGGGAAGGGAAGGGAAGGGAAGGGAAGG
>WUAM01000287.1:91853450-91871231 GCA_024336885.1 Actenoides hombroni | reverse complement strand
CCCTCAAGCAGATCAACACTTCCACCTAGCTTGGTGTCATCTGCAAATTTACCAAGGGTGCACTCTATCCCCTCATCTAAATCATTGATGAAGATGTTAAACAAGAGTGGCCCCAGTACTGAGCCCTGGGGAACACCACTCATGACTGGCAGCCAATTGGATTTAACTCCACTGACCACAACCCTTTGGATTCGTCCAGCTAACCAGTTTTTCACCCAGGAAAGCATATGCCCATCCAAGCCAAGAGCAGACAATTTCTCTAATAGAACGCTGTGGGAAACAGTGTCAAATACCTTACTAAAATCAAGGTAGACAACATCCACAGCCTTGCCTTCATCCAACAAGTGGGTCACCCTGTCATAGAAGGAGATCAAGCTTGTTAAACAGTACCTGTCCTTCATAAACCCACGCTGACTGGGCTTGATCATCTGGTTTTCCTTCATGTGCTGCGTAATGGAACCCAGGATGATCTGCTCCATCATCTTTCCTGTTATCAAAGTCAAACTGACAGGCCTGTAGTTCCCTGGATCATCCTTCCATCCCTTCTTATACATAGGTGTTATGTTGACTGACCTCCAATCTGCTGGTACCTCCCCAGTCATCCAGGACTGCTGATAAATGATGGACAGTGGCCTGGTGAGCACCCCTGACAATTCTCTCAGCACTCTAGGATGTAACTCATCCGGTCCCATAGATTTATTTACATTGATATTGAGGAGCATGTCATGGACCATCTCCTCCTGAATTGCAGAGGGGACATTGTGTTCCTGGCCCCTGCCTCTTGGCTTGGGGGAGTGACTTTCCCTGGTGCAAGAGTTTCCATTACTAAAGACTGAGGCAAAGAAGGCATTAAGCACCTCAGCCTTCTCCTCGTCTTCTATTATCATATTTCCTTCTGAATCTAGTAGGGGATGGAGGCCCTCCCTGACCTTTTTTTTATTATTAATGTATTTATAGAAATTTTTCTTATTGCTCTTCACCACTAAAGACAGAATATATCTATCTGATAGATATATCTATCTCATCAAATGATCTCATTAATTATTTCATGTATATGAAAACTCATCAAGGTTGTACAAAGAGACAATTTGATGCTTCTTATTAAATTCCTACTTTCATTCTCCATGTCTAAACATTCATGAGACCCAAATTCAATTTGCTTGTTTAGGTGTGGGTTTTTTACATCAGCACAGGGCAGTCAAAATTACTATCTTCTGATGGCCTTAAATTTCTTTCAGAGAGAGAAGGCAGTCAGTAGAGACCTCATGAACTCATTTACTTTGAGGCCAGACAAAGGGATCATTTGAACCTACATCATTCAACATAAATATGTCTTTTAAACTCTTCCGTATTCTTCTATGTCTTATTTGCCTGTCATAATGCCTAACTCATCTCCAAGTCAAGATTTTCCACATATCTAATTTGCACATTCACTGGAGTAAATTATATCAATGACATCAGTGAACATTGAGGACAACTCAACACCTTCTCCTTTTTAAATTGTATTTTTAAGTCGTTATAATCTTCATTAGTTTTCTCTTTTCCAAAGTAAACAAGCTTATTTTTTTTCTAGTTTCCACTCTTCAGAACTTGAACCCATCAGCCAAAGTACAGTACCAAAGGTAGACACAGTATTCTTCATAAAGCCGCTCTGGAATATTTTGTTTAATTTTATTTTTTTTTTCTTCCATTTTTGCTTTTTACAGCAGCATTATATTTCTGACTCTTATTCAATTTGTGGTAATTATTATTCCCAGATCGTTTTCTGCAATAATGCTGCTGAGACAATGAGTCCCCATTTTGTATTTATGCATCCCATTAATCCTTTCTTACATAAAGCACTTCACTTTTGTCTGCACTACTTCATTCTTGTTGATATCAAAGCATCTCTCTAATTTAGCACAGACATTTTGAATTTTCATCCTGTCTTTCAGTACTTGTGAGGCAGGAAGCCATCCATAAATTTTACAAACCAATTCTAATGAGAGGTCAAAGCCATTAAGAAAACTATTCAGTAATATCACACCAAGACGGACCTCTCTGGTACTTACTGGAAACGCTGATAAACAGTCTTTGAGGATGGTGCAAAATGTTCCATTTTTCATGTGCTTTTCAGGCAATCACTCATTTCACTTTACTAGAGATTTCAGCAAACATCTATATAACAAAGAGAAAGGAAGTAGATACCATAAATGGTATAGGGAGACAAGAATGCAATATTTGCAACATGTGGCAGCTCATGGTTGGATTTAGTTTATTACAGTAATGTAATTTCTGTAATAAAAACAATTAAAAAAGTATGAAAGCAATTATATAAGGAATAGTTAAACATAAATATTTTACAGTTACTAATATACGACAGAAAAAAAAAAGCAGTGCTCTAGAAATAATGAAAAAGGTATTAAAATGACCCATATTGTATCTGTATAGGAATTATGTACAAATTCAATTTTTCATCATATTGTGAATATGTTCAGCTATTAGTTCTAGCCACTTCTTCTTGTCTGCTGTATGGGCTGTCAGAATACCAAGAAGTTAAAAAGCTAGTTTTTCCAATGTACATACACATCACTGGAGAGAATGGAAATGGCATTACAGCTAACATTGTTTCTTTCTGGCTAGCAATATTTTTTTGCCTCAGTGTGCAAAATCAGTAAAAAGAAAATGCAACATTGCAGGAATAATGGGCCACATTTGCCTAAATGCAAAATACACAGTTTAGCTTTCTTCTGAAAAATCCAGAGCTGCTTTATAACAAAAATCCATTAAATTACTGTAATGGACTTTATAGTTGGTTTGGGGAAATCATAATCATCATAATGAAGTCATAACCCAGGGCTTGGTTTGTTTAAATACACCTTTGTGCATTTTTGTTTGGAAATGAAACACCATTCCAGTAGCATTAGTGGTTTTGTTTTGTTTTTTCAGTTTCTCTGGAAGACTAGTGAGTGAAATATACATTATCAGTTCTGAAATATGATTTAAGAAAGTATCAGTTGCTCAGCTTTCTATTGACATCAGCTTGTCCTGACAGTGTCTGCAATCGTGTTTTGGGAAAGTATCTAATTAAACTCCTGAGCCAACATGCTTGAAACACTGTTCTAATTTGCCAGATTGCTATGTCTAAAATGTTACCTTCTCTAATTTTTATTGTAATTACAAGAATGTTTATTATAAATTTATCTCTACAATTACACTTGATAAACACATCAGCATTGTCAAATTTTATCCATGTCTTCCTCAGTTTATTCATATAAACTTGTATGCAACACATGTGCATATGCATACACACCTTTAAAAAATAGTCCACATAAAATTATATACACCTGCATGATATATATATGTTTTTATATTTGTTTTTATATAATGTACAATTAAATAATTAGCAGTATGTGTGTTTGTAAATAATGACATGGTTAGACTGAGAGCAAGGCAAGTACTACAGGCTTCCCTGTTCAGTTAGTGAGAAGAAAAAGCAGCAGTATTCAGAATTGTGGAGAAAGTAGAGAATTTGGAGACAGAAACTAAGCCTATGGCCAGCTTTGTGAATTCAAAGGAATTAACACAAACTGTCTGCAACCAACGGATGTTAAGATCCCAATGAACAGATAAAGCCCATTACACCTACTTTGAGGAGGGTTTGGGGAAAAATAAGATTAATGAAGCAAGGGATATTTTTGTCTGAAAGGAGAATTTGGTTTGTGTTTAGAATATGAAACAGCAAAAGAAAACATCTTAGTCCCATGCTATCAACAGAGATGAGATATCATTAATCTGCTATCTGTAAAACTAGCATAATAATGGTTAGTGCTATATATATTACTGCTATATATTAATATTTGGGCAGGTTTAAAAAATACCTGTAGCAGTCAACTATAGATTATCCTCTTCAACTGATTTTCTAATTTGAAAAACACAGACAAACCACTCTGACATAACTATAGCCTTAAGAACACTTAATATGGAAGTGAACTGAGTATTTACCACCATATAAAGATGCTGTTTTAGAAGAATTTGAGATCCATGTAGCAATAATAATAATAGTCTGCTTAGTTTTAATAAAACAAACTTTTAAAATTCATTTCTAGTTGTTGCAAAGTTCAGCTTCAACATTAAAGCATAATTATAGTATATGTCAGATGAATACCATTCTTTTAATTTAATTACCATAGAGATGGCCTCATTACAGTCTATGATAAAAAGTTCATTCATTTTTTAAGAGATATGTGTTTCCATTAAATGTGAATCAAGGAGACTTTAGAGTAAATAATTAAAAGGTAAGGTGCCCTTTTACAGAGACCTGCAAGGAAAATGCAAGAATAAAAGCCTGCCTAAGGTGAAATGACAGAATTTCTTCAAGGAGCAGATCCTAATTTTAACACTTGGACTATGCTGTCCTCCCTGTGTAGAGAAAGAACTTTGTTGCCTTCTGTCATTTCCCGAGTGCTGATCAGTACAGGCTCTTTGCTTAGTGTTCTCTTTGGGAAAGCGTGATGATTGAACAATCGTCTGACAGGATTTCTCTAAAGTGCCGGTTAGATTTGATGAAAAGATACAGGAGACAATTCCTGGTCAAAATGCTTATTGCATCTACTAACATAAATCACAGAAAAGGTCTTTATTACTGAAAAACAGTTTTTGTTATCTGGCATCTGAATTTAATGAGAGCTATGGGCTGGATATACTCTGCCTCAGGTAGGCATCCAGCCAATGCCTCAATATTAGGTACTTTAGTAAACAATATTTGTGAAGGCAATTGCTGGAGAGTCTCTGGTGCAGCCGGTGAATGTGTAATGGTTTAAGAGGTATTCAAACAAAGAGCCTCTTTACCTACATTTAAATAAATGCACAGGACCTCGTTCTGGAAGTCTTCAAGTACAATTCCCTCCTCACCTCTGTTGTCAGTATAAGGAGTGTGTGTACACAAAAAGAATTGTTTCATTAGGCACTTACAGTGTAGACATTTGTGCAAGAAGTGCTATGACAGAGACTTCATAGGAAGTGGCTACTGGAGTGCCATTACATGGATCTGGTAAGCAAAAGAGTTGAGGTGGGGATGAACAAGACAAAGTGGGCAGACTGGGCCACAAGCAGGCAATACAAGCTTTTGTTTCCCTGGGAGAAGTATATTGCAAAAACAAGACATTATAAACTTTCAGGTAATAGTGCTCAATATCTATCATCAGAGACAAAACTCAACTTGTCGCTTTAATGCCACGGAAAAAAGAAAATGCATCTAAAAACAGTTCTCACAAAAGTCTAGTAAAATAATAACAACAGCCACTTACCACATTGAGACCATTCTGTTATATTTGTCAGCATTCCAATGTCACTGGAAAATAGGAAAATCAAATCATGTAGGAGTTAACTTCTTAAGCAATATGTGACTTCCAGGCTTTGGAGTCTAAGATGTGGTCTTTTTCAGAAAATTAAGGCACCTAAAGTTGCAGATAAAAAGTTTTTAGGAGCACCTACCATTACAGACCTTTGTGAAAACTCTATTTATGTACCGGAGCATATAGCTTGTTTTTCAGCAAACATGAAATCTATTGGCTTAATAAGGTGAATTGGTGAAAGTAATTAGATGCCTATACACTGACTGTAAGATTACAGGATCTTAGGATAACTCAGGTTGGAAAGGAACTCAGGAAGTCTCTAATCCAAACTTCACCTGTGATCAGACCAAGTTGCCGAGTGTTTTATCTAGCTGTGTCTTGGACATCTCTGAAGTTGAAGACAGCACAACTTGTCTGGGCATCTTGTTCCACTGCCTGACCATCTTTATGAGGAAAACAACTCTCCTCAGCTTAATTTAGTGTCTTCTGCACATCAGTTTTTCAAATTGTTCCCACTGCCTCTTGTTTACCCTTGCTCCATTTCAGACCACCTGGCTTCAACATCTCAATAAAGCACTGGAGGACTGCTAAGCTCAGCTCCTTCACCATCTTGTAGGACAAATGTTCCAGACCCCAACCATCTTGATGGTGCCTTGTTGAACTTACTTTAGTTTGAGTCTTTCTTGTGTTGGGGTCCAAAAAAAAAAGGGTGGAATATTAAGGCGTATTATGTATATTAAGTTGTAACTTCAAATATTTATGTTTGAGAACAATTTTTTCTGCCACATATCCATCCAATACTTCCAAATGCTTTGTTCACAATACTAGGGCTGGCCTATGTAGTGAAAATGGGTCTATGCTTAAAATGCCACAATATCTATTTCTAATCAAACCAACATTGTACAACATAGTTTGCATGGAAAGATGCTGTGTTCTCCAGCTCTGGGTGAACTTCCGTTGCATTCAGAACAATATCTATGAGTTAAAAGCATTCAATACAGAAATGTCTGCAACAAAGCTGGGCAGTGAGTAAAATAACTAAACATAACCCAGAGAAAGAGTGACAAGCCAATCTCATTCACAACCCTGTTTCTTCTCAACCAGAGACAGAGTGGCAAAGAAAAGAAGACTGAGCACCTAGGAAGTCTTGCCTGTGGTTGTTTTGCATCATGTACATCACTGGTGATTTGGATGAACATTCAGTCGGAAGTAACTCAGATGAATATGTGCTTTAAAGGGGTCTAAAAGCCCTGTTGTATATTAAAAAAAAAAAAAAAAAAAAAAAAAAAAGATTAAATAAGAATGCAAGATTATTTGTCTTTAGAAGTGACATGCAGTATTCTGTGCTCAGAATGAAAAGTCCTCAGCACTTGGATTCTCAGCAAGCTGTTAACATATTTTCACTCTAATTAAGTGCACACCATACCTTCCTTTTTCTCAGGCCAGCATGGACTGAAAGGACTACGACACTTATTGCATATTATGAGCACATTTACACTCACATTGCCCACTGTAAAAAAAATAATTAAAAGGACAATATGAAAAAGAAACAAACAAGAGATAGGCTAAACAAAATTATTACTGCCCCAACCATAAATTGCTGTTCTGGAATAATCAGTCTCTGCCCGATTATTTGGGCTCCCTTGGCAGACAAGACCTTCACTTCTGTGCCCCAAGTTTTGTAAATAGCAAAACTGTAGGCTCCATTCCTCGCTGTGCCTGTTGAAATATGTTGTTGGAGTGAGAAAATGAATGAGGTTGTACAAAGACAATGGACAACCAATCTGATGCTAAAAAGAAGAAAAAAGTTTGGAACATCCTGGTTCCTCAACAATTTGAAAAAGGTATTTTATTAACATATATCTTAGTCTGTCTTAAATTTTTCAGAGATGGTATTTTATTCTTTCAGAAAAGCAAAGAGATTAGAAAAGTTATTGGTGAAATTATTGGTAAAACACGGACAAGATATTCATTAAGATAGGTCAAGAACATTATTAAGTGTATTTTCAGCATTTTTCATGCATTTCTGTAAGGAACCATGTAGGTTCAATTGCTACAAGGAGACAAGCAGGCACCTGTGTATGAATTAGAATTGCTACCAGTTGAGTAGGTGTTGGCCAACTGTTTTTCTAAGTGTAGAATTTAGGTACGGAAGAGTATAATTTAAAAAGATCTTACAGGCTTGAGAAAAGCATGGCAATACATAGCCACTTTAGAGATCCTAGGGACATACCTACTATCTCTGAATTTTAAGCAGCATAATCAAATTCGAAGCAAGCTTTAATGGATGATTTTGTTCACAGTGTTTTAATTTTTTTTATACTCAAGTTGTGTGAAGTCACTATTTTATTACTGTGCACTAGAACTTTAGGAGGACATAGAAGGGACGCAGGTGAAATACGATTTATCTCTCCTCTCACTTCCCTCTCAGAAAAATCCAAAACATTTTACATTCAGAATAGCCTATAGTGAGTTTTTCAAGGCTACAGGAGTCTGTCTACACAGAGACTTAAACAGAATCAAGACAGGAAAAGAAGCTGGGGAAAAATTGTCCTTATATTCTGCGAAGACAAAACTACTGTTCAACAGTGTAACTCCAGTGAACTGATCCTGCATTTGCCTGCAGGTGTCCAGAGCCCAATCAACCACACTTACACACTTTATATTTAAGTGATGTGCACAAGTGCTGCAATGTGTTAAGATTTCTAGAACTCACCAAAGATTAATCTCAATTACCTTTAGAAATAAATGCAATTCATGTTGATTGATTTCATATTTTTATTCAAATGGAACAATGTTTTCATGCATGCAAGAAATCAGAGCAAGGGTCGTGAATAGATCTGAATGTGGAACAGTTTAGAGTGCACAAAGTTAATAAAGCAACTGTATGAATCAGTTTGCTAGTAATGTCATAATATCACTAGACAGAAATGGTCTCAAATAGCTGCTAAGTACCCACAGGAGAAATAAAGGTTCTGTGTTTGAAGCTGTCACTGAATCGCTAAGAAAGTATGCATTAGAAGAGGCAATGGGAACTCTTCAGTGATGAAAAAAAGCAACATGAGAAGATGAAAAAATGTATGTCATTGGAACATCTGCCTTTCTCCAGCACTTGAACACAGATCTATTACACATGTATAATGTGTACATATGTCACCCTGTGCAAGAATGTATACACAGGCATAGGTGACACACTCAACCACAGTTTTGTAAAGGCTGTCAAAAGTATTAGATGAAGTGAGGGTAAAAAAAAAAAAATTTAGTGATTTAATTGATTTAAAGCACACTAACTGGAATATTCTGATACTATTTTCTGTACCAGAGGCAGTGACTTTGTACCAACTTGCTTTACAAAATGAGTTTACTTACAATTATATCTGTCTTTGCTAATCTTAGAGGACCATTCTCCATGTTATCTTTCTTATAAAATTAACCTTTTATACAGGATACTTGAATAAATATTATGCTGCTTATTCCAGTCACTTACCTTGCAAACGTTGCATTCAGGAACATATATAGTAGTCACTTCTGTAGTATTAAGTTAATCTATGAAAACAACCACATTTCTAAACACTGAATTTTGGGAAATTGTGTAAGCATACCCTTCTTTCTACCACAAAGAGACAAGGATTATGCACTAGCAGGCATCCAGCCCATGAAAGCTAAGAACTTCCTGGCAACAATAGAAGAAAACTTTTGTCCCCTTTAGTTTCACTGAGGTTGGAACTTTCCATTTGACCACAGGAAAGGCTTTCTCTTGCAAATTTATACTGCAAGGGTCTTCTGGTATCACAGATGTAGAACTGGCTATGGATAGAGAGCACATTGAAAAAGAATGACTGAAGCTAAACACTGTCATTTTTAATTTAAAATTTAAAAAGTATTGGTTTACCACATAATGATACTTGGAAAGAACAAAACCGTTCTTCTAATGTTGTGTTAAAACTCCAAGTTGCCTACAAAGTGCTCATCAATATGCTCTGACCACTCTGGCTTATTACTTACTGTACCCTAGCTTTAACACAGGTAGCTTAATGGTTTTGTTTACTGCACAGACTTTATGTTTTTATCATTGCTTATGTGAATGGTATATCATCAGGGCCAAGAACTGATCTTGTTATAATTTGAGTGAACAATGATGCCAAGGTCGTGACTAGAATACAGCATGAAGGCCATGTAACTTTTGTAGAGATTGACCCTCCCCATCTACCCCCGGGATCAAATAGTCATGGGTTATAGTGTCTGTGTCCTTTGCTAAAATATCTGATGCACAGAGTCTGTACTTAGCCAAGGTGAGCTGTGCTCTACATCTCTGCTGATGGATATTGACAGTGGAAGAACTTTCCTTTTCCCATCAATACCAGAATCATTTGACAAAAAAAGTGAACAGGAAAGAGAGAAAATGACTTAAGCCTCAGGTGGTTAAGAAAAGGATTTCTGGCTCTACTTCTGAGACTTTTTTGTTCAAGAGAAAAATTTGGTATGGTTACATCACCACACAGTATCTGAAACATCTAAAGAACATACTAAAAAAAAATGTGTTTGGCCCACAACATGCAGAACTTTGTTAAATATTTGATTGTTTTCAGTTTCTAGAAATCATAGAAAATAAAGCTGAAAGGGGAGCTTGGAAGCATTGCCTAAGCTAGCTCTTTATCACAATGCAGAGTTAACTGCATCTAAAACATCTTGAACATCTGTTCTAAGGTGATTAGATGATGGTGATCAAGTGCTTGTTTTGTTCTATTCTCACTAACTTAAACATGATCCTGGTGAGAAAAAGTCTTTTGTCAGTCTGAGAACATTTTGTTTCTTTTTGTTTGTTTGTTTTTTTGTGGGTTTTTTTGAGCATTTATGCTATATTATGATTCCAAGACACACCATAAAATCTAAAAAACAACAAAGAGACCACAAAGCCCTGTTAGATTTTGTCTTTCTTTCATTTTGTTTCAAAACCTTTTTAGTGCAATTACCAAAAGCCATTAGACAGGGCCATTTTAGTGAATGCACTAATGAAAGGAAAAATCAGTTCTGTGAGGAATGGGTGTTCCGTCACTGGAAAAGGGCTTCCTATCAACAACTTCCTGTCAATCATGGAGAGAGTTATTGTGTAATTAACATTGTAAATGAATCAGCAAGCAATCACTCAGTGATATCTCACCAAAACATACAATGTTCACTGAGGACACTTCTACACAGAAAAATCACTGAGCCGCATAGTTCAGTCATTTGTATCATGAAATGCATTAATTTATGTTGCTATAAATAGTCTTTGTTTCTACATGCATGGAATTTTAGCTGTAACAATATTAAACCCTGTTCTCTTCGATTTTATATGTTGTGCTAGATGGTACATGCACATTCCAGTATGATTTATATGTTTATATAAAATGATCAAACCATGTATTTTCCACATAACATATTAATAGGTATCACTAATATTCCCATGTGGAATTGTTCTTACCAGCTTTCACAGTTCAGAGTGAAAAGATTAAGAGTATTAAAACGAATAAATCATTTTAGTTAGCTATAGTGAGATTCTTTTAAAGCTTTTAAACCAAGAGAGAAAGCAACAGCTTTTGGTGACAATGGAAAGACTCTGCCAAACAAAGAATTTCTGAGCATTGTTCTCTGCAGGAACTTACACATATATTGCTTTACTTATATATATATTTATGTGCTTTATTTATATAGCTTTATTTCAGTGGCTGGAAGAAAGAAATAAAATTCAAGTTAGGATCAAATAAGTTTGGAAACAAAGCAATGGAAACAAAGCAAACTAAAACCACATCAGATCAAATACACTGTTGTGCATGGTCTGTGCTTTAATTTTTTAGACTTTTTAATAAAGACAAAGAATTTTATTCACAGAGCTGACATCACAAAACACTTTAAAACATCCCACATCGAGTACACATATAAAGTTGGAAACAGGTCTCCTGTCTCAGCAAAGAGGATATTCTACTGTCCTACCAGTGAAAGGAACTAAAAGCAGGGGGACTGTCCTTTGAATTTTTGGGAATTCTACCCTAATTCCTCAATATTTCTACTCTGATATGTCCATCCTGAGCTAATGTGTGTTTGTGATCAGAAAAAAAGAACGTGTGCTTGTTAGGTTAAAGAAAAATTTCTATATCATGCTTGGGGCTCACTTTTTTAATTCCAAAGGACAAAAAATACTTCAGAAAATATTTTTAGGGCAGTTTCTTTTGAAAGATAGTTTTACCAATTATTTTAAGTAATAATTAAAATATCAAAAAGCAAACACATCCCATTTCGGATGCTAGTATCTTGGATTTCTGCAATTCATACTCATAATTTGATGAATGTTCCTTCTCACTTTAGTTAAAACAAATAAGGTATGAAGAATACATTTTATCTATAGATTTTGTGCTTTTCATCCTTACAGTTCCTGAGGCCCTTGAGGTTTTCAGTGTTTCACTTCAGAAATTTTATTTAAAATAGTATTTTTGTGTTGGTGACCAGGGCTGTTATTATTTGCTTAAATACATAAATTCCCACTTATTACTCTATTTTTATTAAAAGAGAGAGAGTACTTCTGGTCAAAGTGGAATTTCCTAACACTGTCTGCTCTAGGCCACCCCCTTCACAGCCTGTACATAACCTGGAACCACCTAGACATTTTTTCACAAATGCATCACGTCAATAAGTGAAGATAACCCCAACTTTCTCCTGTGGAGGAGGTGGGACTCCCCAAAACATTGCTGAAGGAGGGCTCTGTCTCCTCTTCTGTGACAATGGCCCACCATCACAAAGGAGCTATCTGCTTAGAGAAGGCACTGCTTACTGAGTAACAAATTGCTTCATCAAGTAAGTCCACATGAGTAGCTTTATTTGGAGGGGAAGCTGACCTCTTTCAGCTTCCCTCCCCTTACATAGGAGTCATTCGTTGCCTGATTGTTCTTCTAGGAAGAGTCTGTCTATTGGTGAGTATCATTTTGATCTCCTTGCTCCCAGCCAGCAGAACAGCTGAGTCCTGTGGCTTGGAAATATGCCATTGCCCTGCATTTGTCTCCCTGAAATTTGTTTGTGTGGTTGCTTATCTATATTGCTTCCAGGCTTGTTTTTCCCATTGCACCCTATTAAGCTACACTGCATTCACTTCTGATAGTTTATAAATCAATATGCTATTCACCTCACTGAAAAGGTCAAAAGCAGGGTTTCTAAGACTATTGCAATTAAGTATTCTTTGATGGTGGCATAATATTTGGATCCATCATATGCAGAAAAACCATTACTGTAGCTTTCTCAATATTAATGTCTACTTAAAATAACTATTTATTTAGAGCATTTTAACTGCTTTATACAACTTTTTTGTTATCAACATCAAAAATAATTGTTAGGCATTGTGACATCGTTTTGCTTAGTAAAACATGATGCAAAGTAATGCAACAATCTCTCGAACCAGCAAAATATTGCCATCTTAGTAGAAAAGCCTTCTTTCACCATTTAAATTAGAAATAGACAACAACAAAAAAAACTCGTTATATAAGTCAGGGCTTTTGCAGATTAATGTATTGTCAGCAACGGACTGAATAAAAAGTAAAGTTCTTCATAAATCTTTTGATAATGGTCAAATTTCACCAACATGTCATTGGAAATGTTATGAAACCCTGCTATATGAAATAAAACCAAGTGTCTTAACCTCTTATACATTTAACCACTTTGCAATCAATACTGTTGATATAATAAGTTTTTGGTTTTTGCTTGCTTTTACATCTTTATTTTCAGGAAGCTCCTTAAGTCTAATATGATTTAACCCAGTCTTAGGGTTCAGTGAACATGCCATACTCACACAGCACTGTGCAGAAAATGCCTTTCTTTCTTTTCCTAAAGGATGTGACTGAGTTCCCCAGATCATGGTGAAAACTTTCATGACAAGGTATTTCTCTGTTTGTTTGTTTGTTTGGTTTGTTTTGTTTTGAAAGGCTCTGCATCCTTTGTAATTTTTCTAATTTCTTAAAGAACTATCAATAGCACAGCAATTTGAGTCAGACAGCTTTGCTGCTTCTTAAGGCACATCTCCTCTCTCAATCACAAAAAAGGTGGGAGACTAATTTTTAGCTTGCTCCTCTGGATTTACTTAGGACCACAATGACTAGTTTCACTTCGGTACATTTCAGAGGATGGTTTACTTGCTCTCAAGTTAAGAAGTTCAGATGAGCAATTTCCCTCAGGCTGTGCTTAGTTTTCAATCCCTCCATCTTACACAGCCACCCAAACCTACCTTCATAGACTTTGGAGATGACTGGCTGTCAGCTTTACTGAGGGAAACTAACCTACTCTGTTTGTCTTCAGTGGCAGGGAACAATCCCTGCTCCTCTTTTGAATATCACTGTGTAGAAACAGGCTCAGAGTTAAGGCTGTAGCCATCTTAGTTTGTTCTTCTAATGCTTCAATAGATGCCAGTGACTGGAGGGGCTATACAATCCTGACTTTCAAACATTTACTTAACAGGTGTTATAAACCCAAGGGCCTGCACTGCAGTCAGCCTATTTGCATGAATGAGTACTGTTCAGAGAGACCTGCAGGATTGCAGTGCAGATCTGAAGCAGCAATAGCTCACACACATTGCTGAACAGAAGGCCTTCAAAAAATCACCATGACAAAAGCAAATTTGGTGACAATGTAAGGGAGAAATAAATATATTGCAAATTTTAATGAAAACCATCCTGAAAGGATATTTGCAAGGAATAAAATTTGAATATAAATCCTTAGCTGAAACTTGCAGGTAAAAATGAGCAAAAATTGTCTGTGTTTTAAAGTAAATCTCTCTGAGTTCTATTTTTAATTGACCCAGTCATAGATGGTGCAAACCACACCCTACAATACTGTGACTGCAGGGTTTTTTTTCTGATAAAACATTAGTTTTTTTCCATGGAAATAAGTAAAAATATGTGATTAATGACTTCTTCTTTCCCATGAATTTAATATTTTCTGTGTTCTTTGTTCAGAAGAAAACAAATTTAAGGGCTTATATGTGTGGTTTTGGCAGACTCATAGCAGAGCAGATGCCAATAAATAACATTTCCTTCAATCAATTTCAATCACTGAAACAAAAAGACAGTCTGATGAAGTTCTGAATTATTGCTATGAATGAATGTCAGATTGTCCTCTCCATGCATATAACTAAGCTTATCAATTGTGCTTATAATATTTTCAATATATAGAGAAAAACATATTAAGTCTTTTGTGCTTTATCAATTTTATATTTGCTTTGGTCAATGGTCTTAATTTTGAAAAATCTTCATGTCTCAGAGTTTATTCCAAATCCTCAATATGCAGGACAAATCTTTTAACATCAGTACAGCTCTTACATTTCAAGACTGCAAATAGACACATTCCCTGTGGCTGGTAGATAGACACTCAGTGGGATACGAAAGTCTTCAATTTATACTACTCTGGAGAAAATGCAGAATATACAAACTGTGGCATGCTTATGAGGAGTAGGGCATAATTTCAGACTAATGAATAGTTTCATTCTATAGAGAAAGAAAAGTCTTTTAAAAAGTAGATTCTTCACTTAGCTTTCAGACTAGGGAGCTGAATTTTTTGTGAAGCAGGGACAAAAATAAAAATAGCTTCCAACAGCTGTGAGACAAAAGTAAAAACTAGTTCAAACATGAGCAACAAACAAAATTTGCCAAGGTAACAGCTTGATAGCTTTATATCTCTTCACTACATTATTGTTTATATATTTTATTATACAGTATGCATTTCTATTTCTACTCAGCTCAGTCCCTCCTGAGGAGAAAAGGTTTAATTACAGAAGAGGATGTGGATCTACTACTGATGAAATACAAGTGCTCCATGTAGATTAGGTGTCTGAGATGTACTGTTGACATTCTGTACTGAGAAAACTCTTTGCATTTGCAAGAGAGTAATTTGGCAGAAAATAATCCCCCCTTGCATTCCAGCTGGTCCTCAGATATCAGAGGGGTGTGGGTGGCTGAGCTTAGATTCTGAGTGATGTCCAGTTTGGCACTGTTGGTCCGGTTGAGTCCAGTACATCTGAACTCTCCTGGCTCTGGATTCACTGGCAGCACTGCACTCCCAGCCTAGTCGTGCCCCACGGCCTCACACAGCCAATCAGGAGCTGACGGTGCCCAATGGGGGACTCCTGTGACTGGCAGCGTGAATAGTGCGGTTTATTGACAGCAACAAAAGTACAGGTTTGCCCGTGATAAATTCACTGCCTGCAAAGCACGTGCCGATATACAAAACGCATCAGATTAGAGAGGAGCTCAGTAAAATTTCTAAGTTTCCCAGGGAAATACTTGGAAAGTCCGGATCTTACCCAAAGGTGTCCCTATGGGGGGAAGAGAGGTTCAGCTCGTCAGCTGATCCCAGGAGTCAGAGATGATCAGCAATAGTATCTGCCCTGACTTGTCCACAAGGATGTCTTCCCTGACATTCCCTCTTACTTAAACCATTTTTATATTATTTTTCACCTTCAACGTGGAGCTTGAGTGACTCTAGTCATAAATACCTTTATTATGATTGGCGTAAATTTCTCTTGCTTTGCTTTTAAAGGTATAGCTGAAGAAAATTCAATGCGCAGTGATGGGTGGTTGCACTTTGGAGGCAAGTAGCCTCTGGGACAGAGGTGTGTTTAGATATTATGATGATGTTACAATAACAAAAGTTTGCACAAAGGACAGCACTTTGTCAGAAAATGACAGACTGTTGGCCCAGGGTGGCAAACAGGCAGCTTATCAGTCCTGTGGTACAATCGAGTTCCCATCTCTGCCATGATTCACAGAGCTTGGCCATGGAGCCTTCACTCCACTCCACCCCAGGTCCTGTTTGCAGGCAGTGTTGCCCAGGTGGAATGGATTCCTTGCACACCAGTTGCACTCCACCCTGGAAGTTTCTTTAATGCTATACCTTTCCTTAATGTGTGAACAATGTTGTACCTTTAATATGATTTTAATTTCTAACTCACCTCCAGTCATTATTCCACAAGATGTTACTGCTAGCAAAAAATAATATGCCATAGTCAGTTTGTATGTTTTAACACTGAGGAACCATGACTTGCCACAATATTTTAGCCTTTTTTTCTTTCTATTTAATTTATATTTTTAGCCTTCTTTTTTTTTTATTATTGTTTTGTTTTAAAATTTTTGGAGTTATTTAAAATATGTAGTCACTAATGCAAAGATTATGGAGTTGAAGGTTTCCTGATACTAAGTAAAAAGAGAGCTTTACAAGTAGCTGAGTTACAGTCTCTGAAGTTAGGCTTCTGTTCTGAAAACCTTTATTCATGCAGAAATTACTAAATGGTTTTGTTTGGTTGGTGTGTTTGGGGTTTTTTTCTTTAAAATGCATAAGGGAGCCAGACAGATTAGAAGATCATAACAGTTTAATAAGCATTAAAAACAGCCTGTCTAACATTATCTCTTTTTATTCCATGAACTATGAGTGCTAGAACAAAAATGACTCACTGAGATTTCCCTTATTAAAAGTCAACATTTTCAGAAGGATTCATCTACTGCAACCAGTTACTGTGCATGTAAGATGCAATGGAGTTATGAACACTACAAAAAAAAAAGAGAATGCTTCTCACCTAGCTATGGGCCAGCTGGCATTGAAATGAGTATCATTAAGTAATTTAGGTACTTAAGGTGCTGCAGTTTCTCTTCTTTGGGATAATGCTCACCCTACATGTGTTTATCATCCCTCCAGATGTAGGATTCAGCTCTGAACTATTTCCCCCTTCTCTGGTTTCTTTGTGAAGGAAGACTAGATATGATACTTAAGAAGGAATCAGAAATCACTTGGAAGGAATGACAGTTTGGACAGCTAGGAGGCAAGAGCTTCAGACTCTCACAGCCTTCATGAACAAATTAGTCTTACTGCTGTCTTAAATTCTGAGCTGAAGAGAGTTACACAGTGGTAAAGATTAATTCCTAACTAAACAAGGACAGAGAAACCAAAGTATTGATCCTGGAAACTAACATTTTTTTAAAAGAGATGTTTTCAGGTTTTTGGAGAAAACCAGTAGGAATGTGGTGTCAGTCAACAATTTAAATCTGTATGATGTGTACTGAGTCACTAGGATTACTACAGTGAAGACAGATTACAAAAAAAAGAGTTTGCCCATGTTAATTAAACCAAGCATTTCTGTTGACTTCAATGGGCTGGCAACTAGCTCCAATATGCATAACCTGAAACTAGTAAGACATCACACTTTTTCCTCAATCTGAACAATTTCATCCATTATTTGTTAGTTGTCCACCATTTCTGCATGCGTTGAAATAAGCTTATTACAGAGGTAGAATATTTAGAATATTTTTCTATATGTCACTTTGTAAATATTGGGAATTGGCCACCCTTTAGCTTAGTTGTAACATATAGAAAGGAAATCATTCTCCTTCCTTCTGGAAGTCAGTGTCTCTTGTGATTTCCTCAAAAATCACACTCT
>WUAM01000287.1:91833479-91844447 GCA_024336885.1 Actenoides hombroni | reverse complement strand
ATATTAGGCCTTCTTTTTTTTTTTTTCTTTCTAATTTAAGTCTGAAATCTGAGTACTCTGATTTTTCAGAATACACTGGCAAGCACATGAGTTATTCCTTTTGGAGAATCTGTAGTAAACTAACTGGTCCTACTCTTCACTTTCCTGGTGAAAAAACATTTGTCTAAATTTCATGGAGTTACAGCACCTGGTAACCATATGTGCTACTTCAAAGACAACCTTGAATAGGGGATGTGTCAGTGGAATTGATTCCAACTTTTTCCTCTTGCAACTGCTGCACATCCAGGTAAACATTTCACCTTTCCATTCTTGCATAGGTGTTATTTCACTTTATTTCCATAATTTCCACAACAATCTTCTAAAAGACAGAAACCAGTAACTCAAAATGGAAGTTTTCTACCAAGATTTGAGCAAAATCCTTCCCTTTCTCCGCTCTTCAGTTGCCTTCAGCCCAACCAGTCTTGCCTCAAGGTAGCAAGAAATCTCCGTGCTGCACAGTGCGTTCTTGCAACATGGGAGCAGCAAAGTCTTGTTCACCTTGCTGTTAGTTTCTGCATAGGCAAGTCTGCTTCTCCTAATGTCTGTGCTAAAGGAACAGCAGAGTCTATGGGCATTCATTGTGTCTCCTATTTTGGGCACTCACAGAACTCATACACATCCAGTGCAATTTATAATGGACCTAATGCAGTTCTAGATGCAGTGTAAGGGTCTTTTAAAGGGGAACTTACAAACTTTTATAATGACTTCACCTAAAAGTTCTTTTAACATTTCAGGCTTATTACAATGCACATCAAAAGAATCAAAT
Source organism: Actenoides hombroni (assembly GCA_024336885.1). Taxonomy (NCBI): domain Eukaryota; kingdom Metazoa; phylum Chordata; class Aves; order Coraciiformes; family Alcedinidae; genus Actenoides; species Actenoides hombroni. The sequence continues at coordinate 91,843,642 of WUAM01000287.1, read as the reverse complement.
TAAATGTCTCCTCAAACAGAAAGATAGGATTCACAGTGATATTTACAAAATTGATTGCATATTTGTCTTTATCAGAAATAATCCTGCATTTAGATTCAGGTTTAGAAGTGGGAATTGTTTGTTCGTTTGTTTGTTTGTTTGTTTGTTTGCAGATAAACACAACTTTAAAAAAATTGATAAATAGGTGCAAGAGCATTAACAAAATTTGTTATTGTGCAAGAAATTAATTAAACATCAAAAAGCACTTCACATTGGATGAAGTGTACAAAAAGCAGTCATGAGCTCCCTTGTGATCCTCTGTGGGTCAGAATCCCAGTGAGTGCAACCCGATCTAGCTGCTTAAAATCAAAATGCACTAGGTGTGGATGGGACTTTGGGCCATTCTGCACTGGTCTGTAAACTATAACACAAAGGAAAATTTTAAATGGTTTACATCAGACAGTCCCACAACCTTGTTTCAAGTATCCCTTCTTTAGGTATATTCGGAAAAACATATCTTAACATATGGAGAAAAATGCCTGGACATTTTGACTAAAATTTTTATACCAGTAAATCTGGCATTATCTCTTGAATAGAATAGCTGGCTGAAGTCTGCTTGGAACAGAAGATGAGACAAGAGAACAAAGAAAACATAGCCCGGCTTTGTCAACCCTAAACTGGGGGGGAGGCTTTTGTCCCTGTCCAAAGACCTATTTTGCCAAAACACATTCTTTAGCAGAACCCCATTTAATTCTTACCATTATCTTATTAGAGACCCTCATTTATTCAGCTGCTGCAATTTCCTAAAAGCTCTGCCAAAAGATTATATATTCGGAAAGTTATTTTCTGTCGAATAAAAAAACAAAAAACAAACAAACAGAAAAAAAGCCTCCCACAAAACAAACCCAAAACCTTTTAATTTTTTTTTCACCCACATTTCTATTACTTATATGAATAACAGGAGGTCCTATTACTTAAGATTTATATAGGAGTTCCCATGTCATATTTGTGACTTACATGCTTTAGTATTGTGCTGAATCTTGACCCTAATAAGCTGGGTGAACATTCAGAGGCAGACATAAACAGAAAAAACTTGATATGTAAAGAAGTGTTTAAAGTTGAGATCAGCTTATATTTTGAAATAAATACATTACTTCATTCACTGACCCCTACAAAAAATTAAAAGTACATGTTAGCATTTTACGATACAGAGCACTTAATTTTGTAGCTCTAGTTGGTGATCATAGAATCATCAAATCATCTAGGTTGGACAAGACCTTTAAGATCATTGAGTCCAACCATTAACCTCACTCTACCATGTCCATCACTAAGCCAGATCCCCAAGCACCACATCTATATAGCTTTTAAACACATCCAGGGATGGTGACTCAACCACCTCCCTGTGCAGACTGTTCCAGTGCCTGACAACCCTGTCAGTGAAAAAAATTTTCCTAATGTGATTCTGTGAATAGCCAGTGTAAACCTCCCATGGTACAGCTTGAGGACATTCCCTCTTGTTCTGTCATTAGTTACTTGTGAGAAGAGACCAGTGCCTACCTCTTTACAATCTCCTTTCAGGTAGTTGTAGAGAGCAATAAGGTCTCCCCTCAGCCTCCTTTTCTTCAGATACCCCGAGCTTCCTCAGCTGTTCCTCACAGGACTTGTTCTCCAGGCCCTTCACCAGCTTCATTGCTCTTCTCTGGACCCACTCCAGCACCTCCATGTCTTTCTTGTATTGAAGGGCCCAAAACTGAACACAGTACTTGAGGAGCGGCCTCACCAATACTGAGTACAAAGGGACAAACATTTCCCTGGTCCTGCTGGCCACACTATTTCTGACATAGGCCAGGATGCCCTTGGCCTTCTTGGCCACTTGGGTACACTGCTGTCTCATGTTCAGTCACCTGCTGATCAGTATCCCCAGGTCCCTTTCTGCTGGGCACCTTTCCAGCCACTTGTCCCCATGCCTGTAGCTTTGCATGAGGATAGCGTTACACGATCTTACTTATCATATTATATTACTGCTAAACAGCATATAAAGGCTAAAAAGGCATCTAGAAAATTAGCTTTATAAATACATCTAAACTAGTTTTTACAAAGCTATGAATGTCACTTATCTGTGAATCTAAACTGAAATACCAATATGAAATTATTAGAAATTATCAAAACCTGAGATTTTATAATACAAAAAATATATGAAGCATAAGAATATGCATCAGAAACTCAGAAATGTTATATGCTAAAATACAATATCTTGTCTGTCTCCTGTAATAGTATTAATTACTTGACTTGGAATTTTTATTGTGTTAGTCTTTGCAGGCTCTTATAATAATTCTCAATCTAATAAAAGTGATTTTTACTAAGTTTTAACTGAACCAAGACTTGTCACACAATTTACTTGATTAATTGAAAGAATTGGAACTATGAAAGATGTTCCTTTTTCTTACATTCTCTTCAATTTCTGTTCCTTGGGACATCATATGTAAAATACAACCTTCCAGAACATGTTTTGACTCTGAAGTAGCCAAAGCAATGACAATTTTACTTCCTCATAACTTGTTGTAGAATATAATTATACTTCTGCCTTTCTTGAAATCCAGTCCTTTTGCAAGGCATAATATTAGTAGTGTTCTGACTTAAACTGCCAATTTTTTTTTTGTTAAAGGGTATTTTGAAGGGGTTCTCAGACTCATATATCTTCCCATAATTTAAGTTTTAGCTACTCTAGGTATTATACCTTTATGTGATACATTTCTGGTAAGGTTTGTTCTACAAGACTTCCTGAAATATTTGGAGGTAAACAGAACTGCCCAAAAATCCATTTGCAATGAACTAATGTTGAGCTTGGTGCCCTTGTCACTATTTTGATCTACAATAATCAAGTAGTAATGTCCTGAACAGTTCCCAGTCCTCATGCACAGGTCTTGTATAAGTGATCTGTGCACAAGTGAATGACATTCATTCCGTAAGAAACTAAGCAGGAATTCTCCATCACATGGTCTCCACACTCAAAAAGGTCATAAGAATCTGAATCAGTGACTGCTTCTTTAGATATCTTCAGATTGAATGCAGCCAGGTGATGTTTGGTTCAAGGAATCAAACTACATCTGTTTAGTTGTAAACGCTTTGAGCCACCTGCAATGTAGAGGAAGGTTTGGTGATACTTTTCAAGGACTTTAAATACTATAAAAATCTCAAGTCCTATCTCTGCAGCAAGAGTGTCTGGATTATTTTGGAGGAAAAGGCAGACTAAATGCTTCTAGACAGCTCCAGGTATGAGTGTAGGCCATAAATCATACTGAAAACATAAAGAAGGTACATGTTCAAGTGCACTTTGAATGTATTCCATTTGGTGAGTAATTTTTAAATCCTCATAGAGAGTGGTTTTCAAAATGTGACATGTAGTCCTCTGATAATTACAGCTTGAAGCTTTGGCAGCACTCCCTCCAGATTAGGTTTTTGGCTGTCATTTCTAGTTCAGGAAATGATTTCATGCCACATGCTGGTTCTGCTGTAAAACCCCAGTTGAACAATACTGTTTCTATTAAGTGAAGGTTGATGATCTTCAGAAAACAGAGATAACCACATGCTAAACTGCACTCTGGTCCTCCCAGGACAGATGGAGGAGCAAATCCCTTGGGGTAGCTCTCATACTGCACTGTACTACATGCTTTGACATGTATGCAGGGGATACTGCATGGCTAAGGAACTGTGCATACTCTCATCCCATGTCCAGCAACATCTCAGGGCCCACAGCTGTGAGTGGAACTGAACACAAGGTACAGACAACCTGTTCTGAACCTCCAGACAGTGCTGCTACATCCCAGGAGACATCAAGTCATGTGTTCCACAACAGCCCTTTCATGTCTGCCGGTTTAGGCTGCACCACTGGGACCAAATGCACTCTTTACCATCAAGATGAAGCATAAACAGGATATTGACTGTGAACTATATTCACTACATCATATATATAATCTTAATATTGCATCTCCTTTTAAGTACAGGTGGATGAGACCAATACAGAATTCCCCAAACAAACAGCACTCTGCTAGTGTGAGCACTGCAGTGTTTATGCTTTATCAGATCACTCCTGATGTGTTCTTTGCCTGTTTTCCTTCTGCCTAAAGAGTTCCTATCAGCAGAACCCAACACCTTTAGTTCTCACATCAATCCCAGAAAACTTTATGATTGCTTGCTATAGTTCCAACGCATTTATCCAGAGCACATCAAAACTTAAAGGAAATTCAGAAAAAAAAAAAGTTTGATCTATTTGAATGAGTGGAACAAGAGAAATATTTTTGGGGAGTTGGGGGGCAATGGAGTGAGGATCAGGGAACAAGAGGTGGTATAATGTGTTGTTCTGTTTTTCTTATAACAGTTGTAAGGTAAAATAGTCACACTAACTCTTAGCCTGTTATGTTGAAATACCTTTTGGTAAGTTCTTTTTATGCATTTTCCTAATAATAATAAGGTAAGGTCTGATAATATGGGTAACAACAACAAACAAATACAGGAACAAAGTCAGATGAAACAATGAGTGACCAACCTATGCAACAAGAGACTTTGTGAAAGTCCTGTGGAAAGAACAAGATAAATTTGTACATGCCTGGACTGCATTCAGCAGTAAGACAAGTACATAAGGTCACACAGGTAAGTAAGACAATTAATTGAAATTGTCCCCATCCAATTTTCCATCCTTTTCTTTCTCTAGCTGGCATTGTTAGTGATTCAGTCCAAGAAAGCAATGGTTAGGAAAAGCAAACCCAGCAAAATCAGTGGCAAACAATTTTCTTTTCCTTTGTGTGTTTTCTCAAGGTAAAACTAATCATGCCTCTTCTTTTCTTCACAATCTTTAAGACCTAATTTACCAGGATTCATTCTCTATCTTAGGAGATCTGCCTGAAAATAATACTGCTGGTATAATACCAAAGTTTTAATTCTATCCGTTATTTTGGTGATTACATATACAGAATTACTTCAAAAGGACAAACTGCTTTAAAACAAACTAAACTATTCTGGATCATAAAATATAAAGATCAAAAATCTAACCCACTATCCAATACATGATTTTTGTTGCGGCTCTATTTGTCATTATACAAGTTTTGAGTTTTATTAATTTATGTGATACTGAAAATTCATTAAGATATAAATGATCTAGCAAGAATGACATTCTGTCTTATCAATACCTTATGAGAAACCTACCATAAATGCTGTACTGAGGTTATGAAAGTCCTTATTCAATATACAAGCCTCACAGAGGGTTAGCTAAATCTCATGGTAGTGCTTGCAATCTCTGGTCAAAAGTATAATAATAATAAAAACCTGCTTTCAGACAAACAAAATTTTTTGATACTAGAAAGAGACATTTCATTTTCATGATTAAATTAAGTTATACGAGTCAAATATTCACTTGCCATTACCAAGTATATGATAATCAAAGTCTCCATTCGTTCTAAAGCAGGGGCTGAATTTTGGAAAATGTAATATCAAAATCAGACATACTGCAGAGCAAAGGTCTTCAGATATGGATGTATTTCTTACCCTCTTTCTGAGAAATTATTTCCAGACTTAGTAGGGCTGGATGTTTTCTTTCCCTTCACTTCTGTGTACTTTACTCAGACATTTATTTTTTTTTAATGAGTTCCCAAAATGTTAATATGTTTTAGTGTGTGTCAGCTGAGAGATAATGACATTTATACTTTTTCCAGCTTTTACAGGGTCAGGAATTTGGAAAATAGTTAGCCAGTGCATCAAATTGAGGTACCCAGACCACTGTCAGGCCACAACAAGCTTCGTCTACCAGGTTTTTTTTCTCAGTTGTAGATTGTTAGCATTTGTATATTTAGATTACCATTCATATTTGTGAACAATATAAAAGAAATTTAGCTGTTTGAGTGGGCTTAAAATCTCAGGTTTTTGGAGTTAGAAATACAAGTACTTTTGGGACACCTTATAAATCACAATTTTTTGTAAAATTTCTACAGTACTGTACATTTTTTATGGTTTTGTCTAGTTTAGTTCCACAATTTGCAACTTTAAAAAATTATGACATAAAGCAAATCCAAGTCTAACAAAAGCTGGCCATTAAATTTGTTTTTCCCTTCAGGTTTTAAATCCGTCATCTGATTGATTGTTCTGCATGTATTCCCCCTCATCTTTCTGAAACAAATAAGAAACTCGGAACCAAAAACTCCTGCGAAAATGAAACAAACTTCCTACCTTCTGTATGAGACAGGAATCCCAGCCCAGGGAAGGACTTCTCAAAGTGGGAAAAAAAGCACAGGGACAAACACAACTGAGATTTCCTTCCTCCTTTCTTCAGTGGTATTCCTGGTTTCCCTTCCCTATAGCCCCTCAAAAGTTTCTCCTCACTTCACTTAACTAGTATACCTGTCAATCATATCATCTTTGTGACCTGACATCTCCTTCTTCACTCAGACATCTGAAAGAGATGAATGAGGCAGATCAAGAGTGACAATTGTGCATTTTTAGAGAAACAGCTCAAAGATCTAAGGTTAAAAAAAGAATTGAACTTGAAAGTGTGGGAGGAAGATGAATACAGAGCAAATTAAAGCCTGCACAAAAAAGATAACATCAAAAAGCATCTTTCTCCTCAAAGTAACATTTGATGCAATGATGCTCATTTTCAAAACAGTACGCAAACATTAATTATTCCTCACAATACACCAGCAAGATAAACAAGAATCAGTTAATGCTAGCCAATAAAGTAATAAGGAAGAGAAAGACTTTTACAAGTTTATTAGGACATAAGATCATAGTGAGAAATGTGCTGGTAATAAGGCTGTTTATGAACAAATAAAGGTAACAGTGAAACTCGGTGCTAAAAGAGCACCAAGATGATGAATTCTAGTCACTAGAAATTGGGTGCCTAATTGGAGCCAGTCAGCCAAGCTTCTCTTAAAAGTCCTTGGAACAAAATAGGGAATAGGTTCACCCCACTTGGATTTCTACCTTCGAGCTACTCTGGAGGTGTCCACAACTTTTCCTGGCTATGAGAAGGACCCAGCTGAGACTAGGAATTTAATCCTGATTTCTGCATTATTAAATGAGGAGATACAACTCCACTCCTTTGTATTTTTCTGCTGTCTTTCTCCTCTTATGCTGCAAGCTCTCTGGAAAGGGCTGTTTTATTATGTGTTTATTCACTATATGTAGTACAGCATGGCTTTTTACCTATGCCTAGGGCTCCCAAGAGGTACTGCAGTACAGATACACTTCTGAAAAATCAATTTTCTTCAGAGAATGGTAATAACATATCAGTTTTTCTGAATACCTGTGAAATGACAAATAGGTTAGTGAAAAGAAGGGAAGAAAGGTGAACATGGCAATAATACAGCTATGTGGTAGCATGATGGAGTGTAAGTGTAACCTGTATAGTGTGGGGATTACATGTCGTCCTTTTGCTACAACTATCAAACAATTTTGCCTTTTAAAGGGTATAAAAAGTCCTTTTTATAATAACTAAAGACACTACTACTATTACAAAAACAAACCCAAACCGAATAAACTAAACTTAGTGAAATCCTGAAAACTGCCCAAATTGTAGTATTAATCCAGAGTAATTTTTGTTACTGTGATTTCTAATAATTAATATTGCTGTAAGATGACTTTGCTGAATGAGAGCATTGTGCATTGAGCAGAGTATTAAAGTCACAGGGTTATTAAACTATATCTCTGAAATTTTCCAGGGAAAATTCAGACTCAGTCTCACACTTTTTCCCCAGTTTACTTGAGTTCACTTAGACTATGGAACACCTTTGTGCAGTAGTCAGAATACTTTGTTTAGTTCTTTCGGATTAAGCTAGTTAAAATGTATCATAATAATAGTATCGTGTATGACTGTGCAACAGCGAGATTTTTCATTCCTGTAGATTTTGTACAGAATTGCTGGATATAATTGCAATGAAGCCCAATTTACAATACAAAAAAAAAACCCTAGTTAATTCATCACATTTCTGCCTTTCAGAAAAGAGCAAGCCAAGGCACAGATAGATTCTGAATAGGTAATAACCCAAAATGAACATTTAATTCTAGAGTTTTGTCTTGGCATTTTCAGATTTTTTTTTCTGCTTTGTAACTTATTTATTGAAAACCTCTTCTGAACTCCCATCATTGATGTATCTGAATCATCAGTTTATAAGTTGAGTCATTCCATTAATTTGGGCTTCATAATATTCAGACAAATCTACGTACAGTAAAAATAATTTGTAGGCAAATTACCAGGAAAGAAATGAACAAGAAACTAGTAGACAAATCCTATTCCTAATAACTGTAATTATGCACCCTGTTGTTATCTGAATTTTATGTATTTTGATCCCAGTACAGTTGTTATTAGTGAAAGAATTGCTGTTACACCATTAGGAGACTGATCATTTTCTAACTGACTTCTTTGCTTTGGAACAATTTTTGTTAAATCCCACCTTTTTCAGGAGAGTTTTCCCACAATGTATTGAGACTAAGAATAATGATGGAAATGCAATACAGAGTGGGAAAACTTGCCTCTCAGAGATACGACACTGCAATTCAGCTCATCTGGACCATGAGAGAAGCTGCAGCTTTTTGCTCCAAGTTGAGACCTTATCAGAAGTGACTTTGAACTTTTGTATGATCTGGAACCTGTTAGGGTACTATCTTTGCACAGTCCCTCCCTGTGCCAGCTCATCACATACCAGTCAAACTCTGGGTGGATGTGATTTTAAGTGTGCATGCTGGAGGTTACAGAGCTGCATCCTAACAGCACAGAATCATAGAATCATAGAACGGTAAGGGTTGGAAGGGACCTTTGCAGATCATCGGTTCAAATTCCCTGCTGAAGCAGGAAGGCAGTACAGGAACATGTCCAGGCAGGTTTTGTAAAGCCTCTAGAGAAGAAAACTCCACCATGTGTCACTTTGTGTGAAACAGCTTTCCTACACACAACAGCACAGCACAATACAGAAACCCCTGAAAGCCCCAAACACTCGGGCAAGTCTGTGTGATCCAGTGAAGCATTAATTGAAGGTTGTATGGTAACCCACTATGGGTTTCGCTGGGCAGGTGGTGTGATGGCCACAGCTAGGATAGACAGCTGAACCAGCCAACGGGTTATTCAATTCCATACTGACCTATGGGGCAGGAGGCAGGCTGGGCAAGGTGAGGTCTCTGGCACAGGCCCTGCAGTAGGTACAGCTTTAGGTGGTTGGGTTCATTTTATATCACTTGCTTTATATATTGTTCCTTTACTATTATTGTTATTATTGTTGTTTCTTCTCCTCTTGTGTTCTATTAAATTCTCCCTATATCAATCCATGGGGTTTTTCTTTCTTCTCCCTATTCTCCTTCACATCCCACCAGGAGAAGGGGTGGGGGTGTGAGTGAGCAACCACATGGTGCTCATCTCCTGTCTGGCTCTAAATCTCAGTAGCCTCACTACAATAAACTGCTCCAGGGAGCAACTCTGGCTGAAAGCAGGTTAGGTTTTTCATTTGTTTTTCTACAGGCTTTATTTTGGTCTGGATCAGTTCTCTGGGATGACTTACTGCATGGTCAATTTCAGCAAGGCAAGAACTCAAGAGTATAGGCACAGCTGAGATGTAGCTACTGATTACAGTCACATGGGCTCTGCTTAGGCTGTCATGGAAGTTTGCTGCAACTAGAGCAGCTGGCTCAAAATTCCTGAGCTATGGTACTCACTCATTGGTGTCTTCCTATAGAGCTGAATCACAAAACAGACACATGAAGAACTGACCTTCTTATGATGTTGTTATATAGATAATTGACACAAGGTAGAAAAATAAAGGCTGCATGTTCACGTACTAAAGGAGAGGGCAAGGGGAGTGCAATGATTGTAACTGGTGAAACCTATACACTAGACTGAGAATTTTCCAGCAGAGTTTCTCCAGTCTCCTGTCCTACAAATCTGCAATAGTTATACATTCAAAACCATGCCTTCCACTCACTTTTGCAAATGAAAGGTTCTACACCTATGCACATTGCAAAGGAATGGACTTCTTAAGGGATAGAAATGCAGGCATGCATTTTTGGCAGTCAGTTGAAGATGTCAAGGATCTTCACAATTGCAGCGTTTATCTCAAAAAAAAAAAAAAAAAAAAAAAAAAAAAAAAAAAAAAAAGGGGCAAATGTGGTAAAAAATAGGAAGAAATTTTCTCTTTATATGTGAAGAA
>WUAM01000287.1:91787263-91808377 GCA_024336885.1 Actenoides hombroni | reverse complement strand
ATCCCCGCTTGCTCGGAGCAACCGAGGGGACAAAGAACATCTGCCCCCGGCTCTGGGTGTTGCGTGTCTCGGCTTAGCTTTCTTCCTTTCTGTTGACCTATTTCACTTAGGATTTCTTTTCCAAGATGACAACTCAAAACACTGGAAGATATTGTTTATTGTTAAACCTTTTTTTCCCCATTATTGCAGTCTTCTAATTGCTAAAGAAGTAACATTGTGTCAGAATAAGGTTATCATCAATTCCCAAAGTGAAAAGTGAAAAATGATTGGTAGTGGAGATCCAATGTTACTGCTGGACTACTATTTCACCTTCATGCAGACCGGAGAAGACTAAGAGGTGATGCCCTCAACAGAGAAAAGAAGTCTGGCTTTAAAAAGTACCTTCCCTGAATTAAGTAATACTCCACCTCATCTTCCACAGTTTTTGGTTTGGCAATTTAACCAGACAATTAAATCAATCCCTTCAAGTGGCAGACCTTAATCACACAGCTTCTGGGTTGCCTGTTATAACTTTCTTCTCCCTTTCCATCTTATTTCTCCTACATTGTGCCTTTTAAGATCTTTTAAATACTTCAGGGCAGAAACTGATGCTGCTGTGAGACACAAGGTCTACTTACCTGACCTACTTAGTACAGTCATTGTTAGCAAGTGAGTGTTGCTTCCCTGAAAGATCCAGCATATAACAGCACTGAAAACTATAGAAGTGGATTTATTTCCTTTCTTATAATAGATTCACATGTTCCTAACATACCTGGTATATTACAGATGGTATGTGTGTCATGTTTAATGCATTTTAAAAGGCTTTTTTTTTTTTTTTCTGATATTCAAGCCTTGGGGTGCAATTAAATAAAACCAATACATACAAGACTAGTGTAGGAAGGCAATGCCTAAGCACTTTGTAACCCTGGCATGTGCTATATATGGATCCTTCTTTTCAAAATTCTTAGACTTTGTCATAAATATAAGTGGTTTTGACAGGAGGTAAATGCTTAAGCCTGTCCTCTTTTTGACCTGAATGTCTCTTGTAGGGCTCAATATTCTTGCTGTACATAACTAAAGATAATTACGAATGAACAGAAGAAAAGATGAGTTCTAGAAACTGTTCTATATACAATTCAACAGGGAAAAAATCTTTTGCAAAAATGTCCTTTGCTTCTACTTTTCTTCCATTTGAGCTTGGGAGATTCTGATGTCATAAACTCAGTAAGTATCTTATAATTGTCAGACATTTTAGTTATACTGAGATGTTTTAAAGATCATTTGGTTCTGAAAAAAAAAATAAATCTGTCAATGTTCTTTTTTACTGACAAGGTACCAAATGTATATGTCCTAAAAGATGCAAAAAGACAGAACATTTTTTTTAGGATTGAGATAATAATGAAAATACCTGGTAAAAATCAGATAAGGTTTGGACAAACAAATATTTTATTTGGAGCTTTTCTTAACTGTTATCTAGACTGATAGTATCAACACCTGAAAAACTTACATCTCTCATATATTCATTGACTACTGGGGCTATGCCACCAGAGTAAGAAATCTTACAATGTTACATTTACATAAAATCTTACATTTAAGTTACAATCCAAGATTTGGATTCATGCTGAAAAACTCAAACTCCAGTGGTACCTAGAAGTAGCACTTCCCTTGGGTATCATGCCTCTGGTCCTCTTCTCTGTCAGTTAACATTGCCATTTTCTGTGCAGTGCCTGACATTGGCCCCTGGATGTATGGCTATGACCTTCCTGCCTCCCGGCTTACCTGCATACTGTAGGTAGAACAGGAATAAGCAAGAACACAGATGGCCAAAGTTTTTTTCCAGATTGCTATAGAAAGCATATGAAGCCTTATTTAACCCTTCAGAGGGCAGGGTGACAAAGACACTAAGAGACTACAGGGACTGAGTGTTGTTTCCCAGTGTCCTCTCCCAGGAGAAGGCATGATTTGAAGGGCATTTGCACTAGCAACTAGGCTTAAAGATCTCAAAAATCCATGTCAGCTTTTCTTCCTGGGTGAAAGACAGAGGAAGAACAGTATCAAACAAAGCATGAGTAAAATTTAGAGTTAAATACACAATGCTGATATAATCTAAGTGCTAAATCAACAGACTTAAGTGAGAAACAAAATGGTTTCAGCTCAACAGATTTCTTTGCATTTAAAACTAAAAGTCCATGACTAGTTCAATAAGCCCCAAATAAATACTTCTCCAATTGACTTGATTCACTTTAATGGAGGAAAGAAAGGCTACAAGGTCCACAATTAGTCCTGCCCTGTTTTGCATGCCTTTGTTGCAGAAAATAGCTGGCTCTGGATGAGTCAATTGCATGAGCTAACTTTTGATATCTTATTAGAATAGGAAACCAATGAGTTTTTCTGAAGTTTTCTAAAAAGTCAGTTTTGGTTTTGAAAACATGGAATGCACTATATACATCCACTAGTTTTAATCCAAAATCTTAAAGAAAAGGAATCCTCTATGTGTTCAGCGAAAGAGCAAGAAGTTACACTTCTGATGTGTTGTTCCTTCAAGGTAAGACAGAGACCTTGTTTTGTGTTATTCTTAGGCTGTGCCCAGTAGCTACTAGAAGATCATACAAGTTATTAAGACCATATGGAAAAACCCAGAGTGATTATGTGGAAGATGACTATGGTATTGCTAAGCAAATGTGTAACTTAGCATTATAATCTTCGATGCAACAAAGCTGATCCCAGACCCCCTTCCTCTGAGTTTATCTGCTCTCCATTTGTTGTACAGTTCTGTGTTCCACATTGTGTTCATTGGCTTTGAATTTTCTGACAGAATTTTTCTATTCACCACATACACCTATTTTTCTTCATGGGAAATTCTTCTGTTTGCAGAGTAAAAATGAGAGTGATTTTTTCTTTCTTGCTTCTTTTTCTGTTCAATAAATCATTAATTTTTAGATGAGATCAAAAGCTTCCTCAGCCTCTGAAATAAATTGATGGGCACTGTTGAAACATCCATGAAATTGCATATTTTTTTACATGAATATAAAAAGAGCTCATTGTGTTTAAATATGAAGAAAACCAGATCTGCCACTTACTTCAAGGTAACGTGTCTTGTTTTTAAAAGCTGAAGAACACAAAATGCTTCTCTGTAGATGTAATATTATGAACAGCAAAACTGGCAGTAGACTGTCCGAGACTTCTGACACAAAGTAAAACTGTTCAGGTCAGAAATTAATTCAGAAATTATTGAATAACTGCATGACTGAACTTTTAAAGGGAGAAACGAAGGTTACTGCATGCATCTTGTGTTTTTGTTATAAGTGAACTTATTTGACTCTCCTGTTGATTGCCGTAACTGTATAGCACACATCAACTGAAATGGCCTTGTCTTTTAGGGACATTTTGTCTCTTTTTAAATGGTCATGAAAGAAAATGAATAGGTGACACAACCACACTTTAGCTGGGTGTGATTCACCTCATGTAATTTTAGATATTGCTAATGTACATGTTTACATCTTTGCTCCTAACAGGAGGCTCTGTTCCTAACCAACAGAAAGAGCAGAGAGCTTTTAAGATACTGTTCATTTGCATTGCCTGTATGTGCCCTTCAGCTATCTGCTGTGCAAGAAGACAGCTCTCTTAACTTCAGAGGATGGGCCACCATGCAGACAGCCCCACCAAAATCTGTAAGAGTAGCGTTAAGGGCAACTAGTAAACCTTCCAGCTAGTCTCTCACAGTAGTGAGTTCAATATTAATTTTCATCACCTGTTTCACAGGCACAGATAACCACGTTTGTTAGTATTCAGCTACCTGTTAACACTTCACATAAAACTCTCCAGAGTTGCTCTTAAGTAGTGTATTTGTTAAAGTGAAAAATGCTATCTTTTATTACACTGAGTTATATCAGCAGATACGCAGCCTAGCTTTCAAACAAGCAAGACTTGTCTTCAGGCTTCATGCACAAGAAGCAAATTCCAAGCAAAACATAAGTGAAAAACAATTGCTCTAACTCAGTTATGTTAAATTTGTATTCATATGTTTGCACTTGAGTAAGCATTTGACAGCTTGTGAGATGGTAGGTGAGTACAGAGGAGGCTGAGAAACACACATTACCTTTAAACATGTTAGCAGGAGAGCTGAGAAAATTCACAGTCAAAACAGCCTTCAGGGTCCCAAAACATGGATGTATGATGTAAAGTAGCCTTTGGTTACCACACTGGAGCTTGTTTTACATGTCCAACCCAGGTAGATTCAGTTGCCAAGCTCAGCTCAGAGAAGGGATGACAAGTTTTAAACTCTCACTGAGGGGGTTTTTGAACCTGGGATCATGTTTTGCACAGTGACAATAGCAAGAGCAATAAGGCTTCAGCCTTGGCTTCTGACCATCATCATGTGACCAAACACGAGACCTGCCTCCCAGCAAAGGCTGAATGTATGTACATACACAGACAGTAAAACAGATAGGATTTACACCTTTAACAACAGCAGTGTGTTTAAAGAAATTAGATCAACTGGAATTGTGATCCATTTTATCTGGGACAGTTTGACATTTCAATTAGACATGGATAATTTACCTCCCCAAATAATTAAGTACTTTCATGTATCTAACTTGACAGTATTTGAAGCATACTGTTACATCAGTGAAATGTGGTAGTTATTTATTCTGAACTGGCTTAACATAAATAGGTAATGACTAGTGACCTACTTAAATATATGGGTGAAAACTAATAAAGAAAGAATATTCAGCTTAAAAAAGACAAAATACATGCAAAACCATGCTCCTGCTCTGATTAATGACTGCTAATTTAAAGTATAATGTACTAATAGCCTTTTCTGATAAGCTCATCTGGAGGCATTATGAACAAGGAGGGTCAGCTGCCTCAACTCTCCATCATTTCTTTATCAGTCCAACCTTTTGATCCTGTTACAAGAGGCCTCTGTAAGTTTTCTGTTAATGACTTAATCCTCAATGTATTCTTATAGAGAGCAAGGAGGTCTCCCCTCAGCTTCCTTTTCTCCAGGCTAAACAACCCCAATTCCCTCAAGCTGCTCCTCATAAGACTTGTGCTCTGAACCCTTCAACAGCTTTGTTTTCTGTCTTTGGACACACTACAGCTCCTCAATGTCCTTGCAGTGAAAAAAAACTGTATTCAAGGTGCTGAGTAGAGGGGGACGATCCCTTCCCTTTTACTGATACATGCCAGGATGCTGTTGACTTTTTTGGCCACCTGGGCACACTGCTCACTCTTATTCAGCTGGCTGTCAACCAACACTCCCAGGTCCTTTTCCACTGGGCAGCTTTCCAGCCACTTTTCCCCAAGCCTGTATCTTTGCATGGGGTTGTTGTGCCCCAAACCTGGGCCTGCTTTGGGGTTCTCCATCATGAATGCAGATCTGATGACTTTTGATGGTAATAAGACAATGTTTCAAAGGTGTATCATCTAATGATAAAGTTTCGCACAGAGCTTCACTATAAGTGTTCAGGATAAGCACTCATAGAGGTGCTAGCATACATATTACTGTTTCATGCATATTAGTATTTCAATGCTCAAATTTCTATGGCAAGGAATTCAGTTTTTTCTTTTGACAACAATAGTAGCTGACTCTGGAAATACATATATTTACATAGTAGTCCTTTGTTTATTTGCAAAAGCTTGATTTTACAAAGTTCACAGATTAGAAATTTAGCCCTTGAAAATTACACATGCCAGGGAGATGAGAGATACAATGGATCACAGTCTTCCTACTTCAACAGGTATATTACTATGTGTGTTTTCAAGTATTCAAGGGGGTCCAGATAATTCTTAGAACTTAATTACTCAGGAATGCAATAATAAATACATAACTTTACAAAAGAAAGCATTAGAAGACAAACCACCTTCTGGGTAAGTATTATGAGACAGTGGCAGAAAGCCATAATATTCCTCATTGATACTGGAATGGAAAAGCTTTTAAGAAATGTAATTACCGCAGTACTGATCACATCTTTCTTTTCATGATGAAATTTCTAAAACATGGTCTTCAAGGCAATTTGTCTTTATAGAAAGACAGTCAGTGTCATTTGAAATGGATTGCAGAGAAAACTAATATCTTGGTTTTAATACATTAAATCAAAGAAAAATGCTACTACATCGGCATGTTCAGCATTAATGAATATTTGCCATAACTGAAGTTATTGGTAAGCTCAAATACACATATCTTACTTGCATGTCTAGGGTAATTGTCACTGAGAAATAAACCATACTAAAGCTTTTATTATTGATTTATTTTCAAAGCTTTCAGCTGAAGTACAGGAATGGTGAGGAACAAAATGCGAACTTGGAAATGATCAAGAGTATTTAGCCTAGAAATTCTTTGATGCAGTACTTAAGAGACTGAGTGGGAATACGTATTATTAGGTGGCTGCTTCTCCTTTGAAAAAAAATAGAGATCATACAATGCAAGATTCAACTTACTTGTGAGACAAGGCCCCAAATATACCACAAATCCAAATATATTGCCAGTTCCAAATTTGTCATATGTCTATCTAGAACTGGTAATAAATTACTTTCCTTCCACAATATGAATCTTATAACTGATTGTCCATGATGTATTTTAAGATATGCACTAAAGTAAAACACTGGAAATTACTTCAAGTTTTTTTTATACTTGCTTAATTTTCATACTATATTTTTTATACTTTTTTTTTTCTTTTTACTTTTTATACTATACTTCATTTTCAGTGAAGTCACCTTTCATATTCCTTTCTTACCAGGAACCAAGGCAATGAATCTGCCTCAGGCTGTCCAGTGAGGGTACTATAGAGTCATTTCAAAAGCTTACACTGTCAGAGACAGCATCTCATTAATGGAGTAAGAACATTTTTATGGCTTGTCTGACTTGAAGATTAAGGCTTGCAGACAAAGTCCAAGGATGCCTGTGCAGTCAGTAGCATCCCTGTGCCCAGTAAGTGGAGGAATGTTCCTTCTTCTTTCAAATGACTTTATCTTAGAGGTGAGGTTTCAACTGAGTTAACCTTTAACTGTCATAGGGGAAAGAACACTGCAAAAGTCTCCATAGAGGGATTATAGTTCCTATATGACCCATGATACAGAAGCTGGGTATCTTGGAGGAAGCAATGTCAGGCAGTCAAGACTACATATATATCTTTGTGGAAAGCCACCTAGCACCCAAACTTGCACAACTTTGTAATAAAAGAATATCTTGTCTTAGTGTGTGAGACTGGCTCATTGCAAGCCAGGTAAAGGTCCCCGTTTTAGGACAACAATAATGTGTGTGTATATATGCATATATATAAGGCAAAGCAAAGAATGAGTAAAAGAACGAGGCAAAGATTTGGGAAAATAAGATTTCAATGAAACTAAGGTCAAGATGATACCTGTCTCACTATATTGCATAGACTGTAGAAGAAGGATTCATCTCATCTGTCTATTGACATCTGGACTGTAGGACTTCCCTCACAGCTCAGCTACTCAGTAAGATATCTTTTAAATGTAGAGATATACAGACTTCTCTGGGGAATTTTTCTCATCCTAAGGGTAGATCCTTAACTGGATCTGATGAATCATGTCCTGAAAAATGCCTATTTTTCTGTCCCCTGACAATAAAGATACTTGGTTCAGCCATAGCATCCACATTTAGGCAAGACATAACCTACTGAAGCTGTTCAGCCTCAGAGCACAGATATGCGTGAGAGCTCTGTAGTCTAAGCCAGCAAGCTGCAACACCTCCATGAAGCATCTGCTACTGGGCTTTTGCAGTACAGTATTGAGAGATTTCACTTTGGCCTAGAAATAAATTATGATCCAATATAACTGCCAGGTAAGTCAATGGTCTACAGTTACCAAACAGTTTATTGATTTCCCTTTCTTTAAACATTAAAGTCATACCTGTAGGCTATTAACATAAAGGATGAGATCATCCTGTAGACCTACACATCTGAGGAAACATCAAGGATCCCTCTTATAGACAAGAGAGAGAAATAAGTTTTTTAATGGCATAGCTCAATTTTTTCTAATATCACCTTCTGAAATAGGCCAGATTTGGCCTAGAAAGTTGCTGTTATTTTCCTTTCACAATAATTGGAGTTTAAGGTGGTAGCTCAGATGTTGGCTGTAGTCTGTAGACATGATTGGATGCTGTATCAAGTTTGAGTGAAAAACCTCACTGAAGTCCAAGGTTTTAACAAGCAGCAGAGTAGAGAGCTCAGTATTTGAGGATTTCTATGGACCCAAATGAAGACAAGATAAAGAGACAATTTGAAAAAAACCACCCTGTAGTCTGAACCCTTTTTCCTGAGAATACCTTTATTCTAATATATATATTTTCCTCTAGATAAAATGTAAAGATGTAACAGGTTACTTCCACTGACCACTGTGACTTTGTACAAAGCTAAGAAAAATTATTATATATCCACTGAATGACAACTGTTATTAAGAATAAAGAATTTTCCTTTTTTCCCTGGAGATAGAAAACTGGAACGCATTTTCAGTCACTTAAATTTTTGTCACCTAAATTTTATTCCACATACTGTATTTCTATTTTAATTACAAATAGTCAATTAAACTGCAATCCTATATTTCTTTTTCAGCATATAAATGGCTAATATTATTTCATATATTTTGATGGCACCATCAGAATGTTGTAAGATTTTGAGGGAATTATATTAATTAAACTTCTACACTTCCATGTTTAGTAGTATAATTCTTGTTGAAATTACTTTGGAATAATCATTAAGAGGATGGAAATCCTTCATGTAAATTGAAAAGCGGTGTTGATACAGTTATAAAACCTATCATGAACAGCAACTCAAGAGGCTTAAGAATTGGTTGGCCTCATTACTTAATTGCTGATAATAACAATTTTTCAGAAAACTAGTGAGCTGTTCTGCACACTAGGCCAGCCCTTTTGGGGCAGCAATTGTTTGCAATTATTTTAGCAATTTTAACAGAAAAATAACTCTTCCCTCAACTCAGGGAAGGTACATAGTTATTGCAACAAAAACATTCCTAGAAGGCACCTGCAGTCTCTGTCATACTGTGGAGAAAAAACATTAAAAACATCCAGGTCCTGTTTTGCAGGATCACACAGCTCTGCTGCCCAGCTTCAGTGTGTTGTGCACAGAGAATGGGCGGAAATAAGAAATTAAAACCACAACCCCTGACAGTTCTTAATTCACTTTTTAAAATTGCAAATATCTTGAGACAGCTAGTGAACAAGCTCAAAAAGAAAAATTGCTCAAAAGAAAAAATTAAATATAATCTATTGTGAGCTGACAAAATCCAGTAACTCTTCACCTTCAGATGTGCAAGTGGGCACATTGAGGGTCTGGAGCAGCAGTTGTTTCCAGAGAAAAAAAAATGAACTGATGCTCAAATTCTGTACCACAACTTAAGGGAGCAATTTTAATGAAAAGTGACAAGCACTAGCCATCTCAGGCATAAAATTATAAATCCTTCTGCTACCAATGCTGCTAACTGTCCTTCAGCTGTCAATATGATTTGCTTGGGTAAGGAGTCAAGTGTCTCCAAATCACAAACGCTAGTAGATCAGTAGCTGCCATATGCACAATACTCTTCACTGTCACTGCCTGTGAACAAAGGACTCTGTGTATGATGCCTGAACTCATTACAGTTCTTAATTGCTTGTTTACTCCTCTATCATCTTCTGTCTTCTCTTCTAGATTGCCTGAAATGTTCGTTTCTTAAAATGGCAGCATATGGGAACTTCCAATGTTATTTTTTGCTGTATTGCAATGTAGGGAAAATGTCAATAGCAAACTTGGAAAGTCCTTTCCTTTAGGGCCTCAAGTACAGGGACACCTCTGTGGCTTTCTGAGAATATTAATTGATGAAGGGTTAATTTCAGCAGTGATCAATTCCAGAAATGATCAATCTCAGATTAAGGAGTGAATTTAACATTTCAGTATTAACATTCTCATGGGTTAAGAATGCTGTTTCAGACACAACACTAATTATTTGTGTTATTTACGATAATGACTCTAAATTTAGAATTTGCTTGCAAAAGGCATATTGCTTATTTTCTTTCTTCTTATCCCTTGTATGTATTTTGCTAAGCCACATTTGGCATAGATATGATTATAGATGTCCCCTGCTCACTTAAAATGATGTTGCTCTTCCACAACCCATGAAAAAATAATAAAAATATAACAAGCCTGAGTAATAAAACTTAAAAGGCAACATATTTTTCAGATAACTTTTCCTAGCAGATGGCAAACAATTATATGTCTTTGATATGGACTTGAGAACACTGCTGTGTTCTCCTAGATTGTATTTCATGTTTGTATGAGGAGGCAGGGATCTGCTGCAGGGTGACTGCAAAAATAGATTTCTTGTATAGGGTGTTTGTGGTCTAGTTAAAATGTCATTTTCTGTCTTGGTATGACTCGTCTGTCCCTTCTGTTTATTATTCAGCATATTGATCACTATATGGATTGCTTTGTTCCTCAAATTTCAAAATGAAAAAAAAAATGCCTCTAAAGTTGTTTCACATTGTATTTATGAAAACTTTGTGTATCTGGACACAAAATGTGCATATCTGTGGGAAGAATTAGATCATTCTCCACAGCATGAACACATCTTTTTCTCCAACTGCCATGGATAAAATGAGTTATCTGTCACCCTCAGTCCAGGGAGAGACTGTGAGGGGCAAGTTCTAAAGGCAGGTGCTCTCTCTCTGCAGATCTGGATGGTCAAATATATCAGCAGGCTGACAAATATGACTTCTGCCATATACCTTAGCGAAAAAAAATAAAATGAGGGGCAAAAATAGTGCGCTGTACCAGACTTCAGGCTACTTTAGAGAACAGATCCCTGATATGCCTTCCTTGGTAGCAAACATGGCTTAAGAAGTTCTCAGCAATCTTATCTGGCTTCAGCTGCATGCCAGACAACAATGCAGGGGCAAAACAAGCCTTTTTGGCTCAGTTTTGTTTTGTTTGGGTTTTTTTTTCGTTTTTTTTTTTTTTTATTATTTGTTTTTTGTGTGTTTTGTTTTGTTTTGTTTGTTGTTGGTTTTGCTTTTGTTTTTGTTTTTCTCTTTGTTTTTGTTTAATGGGAAGATGGAATAATGGACATAATAGGAAAAAAGAAAAGAGGCTGTTTACTACTTGCCAATGAATCTACTAATGCAAGATGACCCAGTGCGCTTTGAAGATGAACTCAAATTGGTGAGGTGTGTTTGCCTTTAGTATTTGTAACCTGTTCTGTATTCTTGGACAAGTTCACATATGTGAAATCTACAATAATGAACTTTTCAACCATATGCAAACAGGACTAAAAATAATGGAAAATCTCACTTATGTTTATCGCATAAGATGCATAGATTGCAATTATTTTTTTCAATAAATTATGTTAATAAAATGTTCAATAAATAGCATTGTAATCAATTGTTAAAAAAATGCATATAGTTTTCAGCTAATATGCAATCTTTGACAGTGACTTTTCCTCTAGTTTTCTTGATCTGCAAGTCCACTGCAATATTCCAAAGTTTCCAATCTTAAAAAACAAACTTGGAGATAGCTCATTTCTGATCAGTGACCAGTTTTTAAGATGCCAAAAGTCTCTTCTGCTGAAAATATATTATAAGCACAGTGTTTCTCATATTTCTTGTACACTAAGCTTCTAAATAAGATGGAAAAAAAAATTATAGTAGCAACTTTTTTGTTAGTTTAGACAATTTTAGTTCTTTGATTTACGGCAGTACTAGGAAATGTAGAGAATGTGGAGATTGGCAACACTGGAAGAAACCAATCATTAGCTGAACAGTCTTAGATCTGCAAAATCATGACTATTTGTGCTTGGATGGCAACTTAGGTCAGAACTAGTTCTTGTTTTGAGTAAGAAGTTCTCTTGAACAGAAACTGCTCAGTACCTCTCAAATTGAATAACTGTCTGAAGAGTTTTTAATAATAACTAAATGCCTGCTTTAAAAATTATTTATCAACATTAAAAATATATGTATTGATACTTATCTTTTCGTTCATAAAGTGTAATCATGAATAAATAATAATGAATAATGAGTAAATAATTTTTCCTAAAGTAACTGGACAATGCCACAGAATCTCATTCTGTGAATCAGGTTTTAATCTCATTTTGTGATACAAGTAACTGTAGGATGCTCAGGTTAGATGTTATTTTGATGAGTTATTCTGTAAATTATACAAGAGTAGTCAACTCTATTATTTAGCTAGATTCAGCACTTGCTATGAGGTATTTAAATAGCCAGTCACAGTATATTCTCTCATATGAACATACTCCTTCATTGAGTATGGACATGCATTTGACATATACAAAATGTGTATTAACTAATTACATTAATTAAAATACAGACAGACTGATTCTTACATGCCACCTTGTGGAAAATCAATGAAATTTTCTTATCCAGCAGCTGATACTAGAAATTTTGAACTCACAAAGAAGTGAGTTCAAAACTCACAAAAACAGCTATTAGAAAGGAGGATAAAATATTGCTGCAACAAGCTATAGCTGCTGATAATAGATTTACATAACATCTGCTATCCACAACAGAAAATTAAATGGAAAAAATAGTGCATAATTCTGTCTGAGGCTTCCTCCCAGTATATTTTCACTACGGATTTCTTTAAATGTCTCTTTGATCAGAGATTTTAGAACTTTGTATTTGAAAAACTATTTAAAATATTGCTTGGCAAAATATTGATGGTATTGTTTATCACACAGTTAATCACAAGCACCCTTGATATCATCCCAGACAAGTGTTAAGAAGATAGTAGCTAAGGTAATAGAATGAGCACCTTGAAGGTCCTTTAAAAGAAACTAAGGCAAATATGTAGAGCATCATAGCAGTGCCTCAGGCTGAAATTTGAAAATAAAGTGCTACCATGTCAACTAGAATGACCATCAAGTTCTTGTATTACACCATAGGTGCCTTCAATAAAATTAATGGAATATTTCTGTGATAAATGAGAAGAATTTACTGGTTCAAATAGTGTTTAATCCTGTCTGTTTTTCCAGCTACCTTCCAAACTAAAACTGCACTATTTCTCCCAACACATAAGTATTTTTTTTCCTAATTACATATATTTTAAAGATTTTGTGTATACTTTATGTACAAAGTACACAAATTATGGTAAATTACAGGTGATTTTTTATTTCTTCACAAAAAATAATGTAACTATGGAGTGAAACACATCTGATATGCATGTAATTTCAAGCACTTCTTAGTATGCTCAGAGAAAAGATTTGAATGCCCCTATGATCCCTTCAGTTTCTGGGGATGGGGCAGTTATGTGCCTTTTTAACTTGTATTTTTCATAACAGTACATTGCCAAAAATATTCCAGTCTCCCAAGGGCTCTAATGAAAGGTTATGTGTAGGTTAATGGATTATATTGAAAATGCAGTGTGTTCAAATGTGAAAGAAGGGGGTGTGGTTTTTCTCTTTTAATTTTTTCACATCTTTTATTCTCTCCAAACCACATGGCTCACTAATGCATTTAGAGCTCTCTCCTGTTGAAAACAGCTGTAGCTCTAGCTGTGAAACAGCCCAACCTACTCAACACAACAGTTGCCCTTCTCCCACCTCCTACACATACCACCCTTTCCTTCCCAGAGAGCCTGTATCACCCATCTGGCTGCACACAGAAGCCTGAAAGAGTTTGGGGCCCTTTTTTTCTGGCTTTCCTGACTAGAAAGATAAATAATAATCTACAGCCTCCCCATAAGTATGGAAGCGTAGAAGAACAAACCTCTTCAGTTTGCTCAAGTTTCTTAGCACAGATGTAGGAAAAAGCCAAACCTCCTACAAGTCAGGAGGATTTCTGAGGAAACTGAGGTGATGAGCAGTATTTAAATGCCTGCAAAATACAGAGAAAGGCACAGAAATCTTTCATTTGAGGACTAATACACCAGTCCAAATGCCTTAAGCCTCCCCAGGTCAGTTGCCAGACATATTGTAGAGGGAAATAATTTCTTCCAAATCAGGTACATGATACACTTTAGCATTTCTGTGCAAGTAGTTCTAAGCAGGTTCAGCCCAAATGTTCCTGAAAGGTCTTTATTGAGGAGGTAGCTGAAGATGTAAACTGTAGAGAGTATATATTCTTTAAATATTTTTTTTTTCCCAAAGTCATATGGAACCTCCAACCTAATAATTTGAAGTATAATTTACTTACTTATTTCTCATTGTCTACAGCTTTGTGTCTAGAATTTACAGTGTTTACTTGTGAAAAAAGAAATTAAATTCTCACACCCACTCTAAACTTCTCCATGGAAGCTCTTTAAACAGATTGACAAACACCGTATTTGTCTTCCAAAACTTGGTTAAAACTGATCATCACTAAAATGGTTCTCAGTGACCAGTTGCCTTCTTTGGTAAACTATATTTCTCAGAGAACCATCTAATGAAGAAACAATCTGACCATGTCCTGAACATACTCCTTTCTAAATGGAAGCTTTTTTCAGAGGGCTGCTATGTACTGGGGACCTGTGATCAGATCTGAAAAAAAAGGCAAAACTAGTTCAACAGAAAATCATCTAAAATATAATGCTATCCAGACACTGACCTCCTTCCTGAGATCTGCCAGATTATTGCCCAAAAGTATTCACCCCTTGCAAAATCACAGAATTAAAAGATCCATACTATACAGCATAAAAACGATACATTTCATGAGGAAAGGCCAGTTTGTATACAATGGCATGTTAGAATGGTTTTAATAAATCCCCTGACAACACTGGAATTTGGGAGGTGGGAATTTTCAAAACACTGGAAGCAGCATCTTTATGAGGTTCATGAAAGCAAATCCTGGACAGATATGAAATGGTAGATAAAGTCTTATTCAGCTGCCCTCTCTTCTTCTCCCCACAGACTCTTGCAAAGACATAAGATATTGAGCTGTTACAGACAGGTCTGATGAAATCCCAGCTATTATTTGAACATTAGGACCACTTTCCCCCCACTAATTGTATGATTGACCATTCATCTGATCTTTTTTCCACATAAAATACTTCAATGTAATGATCTTCAAGAAGACAAAACCAAACAAACCCAGGTTCTGTACATAAAATTATTACATTCATATGCAATCTTAATTGTACTATAAACAGCAGTTTTATATCAATCATTCTGGTTATCGTTATTCTTACTCTTAAATCTATCTACCTTACAAATTTTCCCTTTCACTGGGATAGTATCTGTCACTTAAACAATATTCCCCACAGAAGATATTCAGACGGTCTAAGTGTCTTCCCAGGTCCTAGCAACAATCAAGACTAACAGGCAAGGCAGAAAATATACTGTCTCTTGAAATATGACTTTGGATGTGTTCCCTCAGTTGTTAATAGGTTTGCCCATCCTACCTTTAGCAGCATGTTTCAGAAGATGACATTTTAACAAAACTTTTTTTTTTTTTAATTGATTCAGCCCTTCACAAATTTTCCCACTATGATCTGGCTTTTTGAAACAAGTGGTTTAAATCTTCTGCCATAAAAAAAAAGACCTTTAAGTACTCAAAACTCACTGCTCCTTTGATCCAGTCTAATGCTTCTTTCTTAAAAATCTTGGTTGCTAAGATATGTCTGTCTGAAACACACACACTCAAGCTGCTCTCCCTTGGTCTAGATTTTTTACTGCAGTAGTTTCCAGGAAGCAACAGAAAATGAAAAACCCATTTTGCTGCACAGGCAATTATATTTTCTTCCTTATTCACTCTAATCCCCAAGTCTTTCATTAGTTTCTGCCACTCAGCTGTAGTTCCAGTCTGCATAAAAGAGCTATGGTATTTCATTACTAAGCACAACATTATGAATTTATCGCAATGAAACTTCCATTTTACTAAGATATGTTAGATTTTCTTGATTTTTAGTGACATATATTGCGATCTTCATATAGAAAATGCTCCTGTTCTATTACTAGCATAGTTGGTCCCTTGAGCTGATAACACCAGTGGCAAAACCAGGTGCTGTGGGTCTCTCTGTTGTCATTTCTTCATGATGACTTGTTCATTTGCAATAAAACAAAACTATTCCCCTCATTCTTGGAAGTTTATGCCCTGTGCAACCTTTTTCAAAGAGTTCAGTTCATTAGATCAAAGGCTTTCTCTGAAATAAACTGCTCTTGGTTCTTTTGAACAGAGAGATTTTATTTTTTTCAGTTTTACTTTATGTGGGATAAATCTAATGGATTAGGTCAGAGAGAACTAGACTGCATTAATTCTTGACGGGGACAATGATACAAACAGGATGAAACCTTGGAGATGTTTAACAATAGAGACAAGAATCTTGAATTTTGAGCTAGAAAAAAGCACAATAGCTGTGTATAAATTTTAGGTATGTTATTTTGTCTAGACCATAAAAAAACCCAAAAAAAACCCCCAAACAAACAAAACCCAAACAAAAACAAATCACCCAACAGCAAAAAAATAAGGCAGACAAACCAGTAAAGAAAAGCTTATGGATTTAGCTTAACCTTGGATAAGTCACTCTATGGAATAACAGATCAACTGAAGTTGGAAAGGACCATGAAGGTCCACTCAGAGCAAGGTCAACTAGTTCAGAAAGCATGGGGCCTTGCGTCATTGAGTTTTGAGAACCTCAAATGATGATTTCTCAGCCTCTCTGGATAATCTGTGACAGCATTCAATCAGCCTCATGATGAATTCTTTTTTTTCTAGTATCTGGCCAGAATTTCCCTTGTTGCAACTTTTGGCTATTGCCTCATGCCCTGTAGCCATGCTCTTCTGAGAAGTCTGGGTCCACCTCCCCTACACCCTACCATAGGAAGCAACAAGGTCTTCCTTTCATCTTCTCGCCTCATGGTTGAAGAAACCCTGTTCTCTTGGCCTCTCCTTACACATTGAGTACTCCAGCCCTCAACCATCTTGGCAGATCTCCACTGGACTTGAACAGTGGTCACTATTTTTCTTGCTCCAGGGAGCGCAAAACCAAATTATTGTCATTTTACACATGTTGAACAGAGGGGAATGAACACTCCCCTCAATCTGTTGGCTAAACTATTACTCATACATCCCCAACACTTCCCCTTTTCCCTTTCTAGAAAATTGGTCTAATGATTCTTCATTTCCTAATTTAAATAAATAAATAAATAGATAAATTTCCTAAGTAACAGTTGTCTCATGGTTTTAAGAATGGGATATACTTTTATACTGAAATACTTGGACATGCTAAGTACCTATGTGTGTCCACAGAAAAAAAATTAAATACATGATGGCAATATTTAAATCCTTGTGATGAGCTATACATTTCAAAATGTAAAACTCAGAAAAGAAAGAGAAGAAATGAAATGGAAGAAAACATATCTCATAGCTGATAAGTTCAAGATGGATTTGAACTATCTTAATTTATATCTTAACTTGTTGATGTAAAAGGAGATACTGAAGAAGTGAAACTTAGAGGATACTAATGGAAGAGGAGTTTTGAGGGATGGAACACCAAATCAAAGAATTTTCATTGTAATATTTTTGTAATAGCACACAATATGAAAAGAGAGGTCCAGTACCAGAATAATCAAGTGAATAAGAAAAATATGCAAAGAACAGTATTCATGCTTACTCCTATTAGAAATTTGACTTTTAATGTAAAATAATTTGTGAAATTGAAATACCTGTGTTTGTAACACAAATTGCAGTTTCACTGAATTATGGAGACACTATGATGATGTACACTCTCCACAATGTAACAAAATTATAAACTGTATAATTGGTTATTCAGGATGTATGGAGACTGATTTGATAGTATTTGCAAACTCAGGGAAATAATTATACAACAGCAGCATGAAGCCTTGAAACCAGCATTACGTGATCTAGTAAAAAGTTTGACTTTCTACATTCATAGTTACAAAAAGATGCTATGTATTGCCTTGTATATATGGCATGCATTATGTATTCTGTAGCATGACTAGATTAAAAATATAGCATCTTAAATGTAACTTCAGGTATGGGATCACCAAAATGAATTAAGTCTTTTTAATTTCATTATGGTAGTAGATTACCTTTGTTCTGAGCTCCTAACCCTGTTAATTGCTACTCACATGATAAAAAAAACCTAAACAAAATATGTCTAGTTTGAATGACCTCTGAATTTTCTTCAATTTTATTTGAACAAATATTTCAACAGGAATGCAGGATTTAAATGCAGTTAAATTAACTACAATGCATTTGTATTCAGTCACAACAATCTATATAAACAAACAAATGTCTTGCTGCAGGTTTGGAAGAAGTTAGTCTGGTAATGCAAGTAACTTGAAAAAAATAAGTCACTACAAAAAAATTAGACTTTTCATTTAACCTAACTATTTCAGTATTGTCGGTGGGAATGAAGAAAAGGAGCAATCAGTCCCTGCAATTTGCAAATGTGGAGATTTTTTTTAAAAGGCTCTGCAGAGAATGTTGTACCACTCAGAGTTTTACTTGGAACTATCTATGCTTAAATCATCTAGGTTAAAATAAGGCAATGGGACAAAATCTGGGAAGGTTTTTTCTTACTTTTAATACATTACAAGAGAGCCTGGAGGCCCTCATCAGAACTAATTAGCTGGACAAATCCAACTTTAATAAGTTCAAGGAGGATCATGCTTAACTATTCAAATGTAATCCACAGAGCTGCTGAACCAGCAGTACCTGGAGGCTGTAGAGTTCTGTGCCTTAGCCGTCTCTGAACATGCCTGGTGAGACCTGCATACAGGTTGTCTCTCTGGTCTTCACATCGCAGAATCTCACTCAAGAGCTGGACAGCTGGTAGCTGGTCACATGTTTTCTATGTTAAACTGGACCAAGAAGTTGAATTCAAAGGTGTTTCAAATTTGTCTGCCATTAAAAAAGAACTATTTTTTTTAAGGCCATGCAAAACTACAACTTTCAGGATTGCCAGTCTCAGACTTTTGAAACAAGTCTGTCTCAGCTCAGACTAATTTTCTGATTCACAATGAGCAGCTATAGTGTTGGTGTCAATTTTATTACTTAGGTGACTTTGATTAGAATGACTGCAGATATAAAATAATGAGTTTTAGTAAAACTAAGCCCTTCCTGTGGATTTGTTATACTCCACTGCCTTATCCCAGTTTCTCTCCTCCACCTTCACTCTGTATAAGTATTCCCCAGATCAGGGATATATCACAAAAAGGATTATTGAATTTTGTTTTACTAAAATGTCATGTCTGGCTCTCTTGTATTGACATTTTCTTGATCAGTAAGTTGTCAATGCAAAAAAGTCTGTGTGCACAGAAAGAATATGAGCTGTTCCAGGATTTCTCATAAGTCACGCAGTGGAACGTGAAGGAAGCAGCCCATGATTGTGGGGAGCCTTAGTGAGATCAAATGGGACAGACACGGCAGAGATGCCACGCATTTGTATATGAAGCAAGAAAACAAGGTTGAGAGAAATGTACTTATCATCTAAGGGCTTCTATGGATACTCAAAATGTTTTTCTCTCTTACAGTTAAAAATGCAGTGAAAGAGGAGTCAGGTCTGGTCATATCACTATAACAACTAAGCTTTAATCCTTTCTCGCTTCTTACCTGGGTTATATCCAAATTTCCAAAAATTTTGGACATGGGCAAACCCGACTGCCTATTATCTACAGACTGTACAAGAGAGATATCTGACAATTCAGGGAAATATGTAGAGGGAAGGCTGTTACGATCCATGGTCCAAACATGTTGGATTTCTTTGCTGCTAGTATGATCAGGCAAAAGTCACAGAGAAAATACTTTTTCCATCTGTGTTCAGCCTACCTTTTCTGGTGCAACAAAATGGAATTTGCACCTCTGATGCTTCCAGTTGCATCATCATTAGAACATCTAGTTCCTCTGTGAAGACCACTCTGTCACTCCTGACAGAATCAACTGAGGCTGCTGATTTTCAGACAGAAATTAGAGTATTTCATATGTACGCCTTTCAATCTCTCATTGTAAATCAGAATTTTAGGTTTGATCTCTAGAGTTAAGTTCTTAGCTACTTTAGATGTCAACAGTAAAATAAACCATGTGTGTTTGGCTTCAACAACCTGATGTCCATTCCTTTGCAGTTACAGAAATATTGCACCACATTCTCGCCAAGGTCAGTGAGTCCTTGGGAAAACAGCCAGTGAAATGGGGCCTTAGGAGAGGGAAAGACTTTTTCAACTCTATCCAGAATAAAAAGGTAGCAGCAGAGTTCCTTTGTTACATGTTAACCACTGTAGCTTACAACAAAAAGACTAATTAAACTTTTAAAATACTCAGTATTGCAAGGTTTTGCTTATTTGCTCAATGAATAATTGCACTGTATCATTTTCCACTCCTGTACGAAGTTCTGGGTGAGCCTTTCCCATTTCCATAGCAGATATAGGGCATTATGTATGGTAAGTCTGGTTTGTTCTAATTTTATTTAGATAAGATACTGTTTTCCATTAGAAATTTTAAGGAAAGGAAAATACACAGCGTTCAAGCAGAATTATACCCAAAACTTGTTATGGTAACTTATTTAAAGGGTCTGAGTGTTTAAACATGTATTGGTTAAATGATCCTTAGCACTAGAAAGTGAGGAAAGATTGGTTTTGGAAATGGGCTAGGGAAATTAATTAGGCCCAAACACAAATCTGCATTTTCTGTCCTCACTCTTACTTGTTTTCCATTTCTAATACAGTAGGATGTGTTTCTTTACACAGTGTTTTCTTCTTCAGCTTCATACCAATGTTCTACTCCTTTGACCACTGGCAAAGTTGCTAAATCAAAACCTGTGAATAAACTTCATATCAAAAGGTACATACCAATTTTAATTACTTTTGCACATGCTGGGAATATCTTCAGGGTGATTAATATAATTTAGTTTCATATAAAATCAAGTTAGTGAGAAATAATATATTTCTCAGGCTTTCTACCCAGAGAATGTAGGTCCTTACTAATTAAAAGAAAGCTTTTGCTTCAGAGTAGGACTACTAAACTGAATAAAAACTACAGTAGTTATATATATATATATGTTTATACATATATATATTAACTCATCAGGACCTCATGGCCCCACACCACAGCCCCCCCCCCCCCCCCCCCCCCCAGGGTCTGCGGGCACGCACATGGGGCTGCAGGCCCGCTGGGGCCCGCCTGCGCTGTACAATGAGCACGGGTAACCGGGGGACAGTGGGGGGGCTAGACATGCG
>WUAM01000287.1:91769138-91783389 GCA_024336885.1 Actenoides hombroni | reverse complement strand
TGCACATCACCATGCTGTGAGGCATCTCCTTTGTTCCTGTGGGTGCTCAGCCCCACGGGTCAGGGAGGTCCCTGGGGGGTGCTGCAGGACAGAGCGTGCTGATATAGAAGCAGCTTGGGTGCCTATCACGCCATGGGAAGGCAGGAGGGCGTCCATGGGCTCTGGAGAGGTAGGGATGGGATGGTGATGGGGATAGGATGAGGACAGGGACAAAGATAGGTTGGGGACAGGCTTGGGAATGGGGACATGATGGGGATGGGAATAGAAATAATAGGAATGGAAATAGGAACAGACAAGTTGGGACTGTTCAGCCTGAAAAAGAAAAGGATCAGGAGGACCTTAACAACATCTATAAACATTTGACGGGGACAGTAAAGAGGATGAAGCCAGGCCCTCCTCAGTAGTGCTCAGTGGCAGGAAAAGGGGCAATGGGCATAAAGTGAAATACAGGAAATTCCATTTAAATCTAAGAAAAAGCTTTTTTACTGCGAAGGTATTCCAACACTGACATAGGTTGCCCATAGAGGCTGTAGAGTCTTCCTCCTTCGAGATATTCAAAACCTATCTGGACAAGGTCTTGGGCACCCAGCTCTAGGTGACACTGCTTTGAGGAGGAGCAGTAAAGTAGATCATCTCCAAAGGTGCCTTCCAGCCTGAACTATGTCACAATTCTGTAAACAATAATGTAGGCAATAACATAAAAACCTTCAACATGCCAGAAAATTGCAAGATTACCTCTTTCCTATAACATTCATGTTCTGAAAACCATACAAGCAGCTTTAACAGAATAATTGACTCGAGAAGTCAATTTGGTTTCATAAAAAATCCACTTCCATACTGCCAACAAGGACTTGATAAAACATACCTCCATGGGCTTTGAAAGGGAGTTAATAAGAATCTCTTTGAAGTGAAAAAGACTATTTAAGTCTGACAAAAAAATCAATAGCAAGCAGGACCATGTTGTATGTGGCAACAAGTCACTGAACAAACACAATCATAGGCAATTCTACTTCAGAAGAACATGAGTTTCTACACTTTCCTTCCTGTCTAGGAAGTCAGTAGGAGCTTTATCTGAAAAAAACATGTTCCACTTCATGCATTACTTCCGCACAGGTCATGCAAGATAAAACCAGCAAAATGGAGCAAATGCACTCTTACATGATATTGTTGGGGTATTTTTGGCTAATCTGAATCTGTAGAATATAGATAGTATGGACCTCACTTACTACCTAGAAATACTCCTGTCCTGGTTTGAGTGAGAACAGAACTAACTTTGTTAGTGATTTTACTTTTCAGCTCAGTCTCTTCTAACCAACTGCACTTTCTGAAGTCAGCAGCATATTTTTGCAGGCAGTGTCTGCTTCTAGCAGTGATAACACCCCATGTTTAGAGTTACTACCAAGGATTGGTGTGCAGACCAAGGCCACTGCTGGATATTGTGTACCACACTGAGAGTTGCAGAAAGTGAAAGGCTGTATTTGTGGGGAGAAGCAGACAGGACAGGTAACCCCAAACTGACCAACGAGGTATTCCAGCCCATATACATCATATTTGGTACAAAGCTGAGGGATCAAAAGGGTCAAGCTCTTGGCTTCTTCCTCTTCCTCTCTTCTTCAATGGCCAGCATCTGAGGAGGACACTGTCCCTTCTACCTTCAATTTCCTGAATCCAGTACCAGAAACCAGCTCCTGAACATGGTTCCCATCTGCCACTGGGCTCAGTCTGGGACTTGCCCAGTGCCTGCTTCACAGCATCAGTGGTGATGGTAACATAACTGTCATGGGAGGGTTGGGTTCAATACTGGTTTTTTATATATTTGTATCTATTTGTACATATATTCCATTTTATTATGATTATTATTATTTTCATTTTCATTAAAGCTGTTTAATTTCTTTTTCTAATTGATAAGTCTCTCTCCCTTATTCCCCTCCCTTTAGGGAGGGCTGGAGGGGGGTTAAGAGAGAGCATCTGCTATAGATCTAGAAGGCTGCTCTGACCCTAAACCTTCACAACTCCTCAAAACACTAGGCTTAATTATTTCCTCTCTGACATTCTCCCTTTCAAGATGAATACTTTTAATTAAAAACAAAATATAATTAAAAAAACCCACCTAAATTTCCCAATTCCTCCAAATCATCTGAAACAATAATAACAAAGATTACAAGTGGAAATGGGATTTTATTTTAGTCTATTTTTCTGAACCTGTTTCAGAGCTGATGCTCACAAGCATGATCACAAGGAGCATGTGTAGCCAGGAGCAGGCTGATGCCTTTTTCAGTTTAGCTTGCAAAAACATCCTTTGCAGTTTGGCAAAGGCAAGTCAAAATGCTGCAGAAAGTAGCAGCAGAAGACAGGCCCAGAAGGGCCTGTTTCCTGAAGACTGAGAACATGAAAAATGAGGATCAGGACTGGCGACACACAAAAGAAGCAGCGGTGCGTGGTACCGTGGGCTGTTTTGCAATGTATGACATGTTCTTGATGACAAGCATCCTTTTTGCCTTCCAAAACCTGCTCTGCTGCTGTGCTCCTTGGCCAGTGATGCATGAAAGCCTCCCATGCCTGACCAGAGCTTGTCTTGCAGTCACAGGGAGAGGTGGAAAGTGTCAGTTCCAGATGGGGCAGCAAGGCTGGAGCCCTTCCAAGCAGAAGCTGCTGTGCACAAGCCAGAACCGCCTGGGGAAATGGAGCCAAGGGAAGAGCAGAGCTCTCTCCCACTACAAGCTTGTACTGGGCAAGAGAGTCCAAGAGAGCCAGGGCATGAGAGGTGCCCTGAAGGTAAAAGAATGAAGCCAAAAGGGCCCAGAGAAGCCCTAACAAGAGGCTGTTATGATGCTACAGAGGAAAAGATGCCCCACAAGGCCAATCAAGGTCCTCACCCTGGCAGTCTGGAAAGGTTCCTCCCCCTGGATGTGGGGCACAAGAGCCACCTTCATGAAGCACAAGCAGCAGGCACTTGGCTAAAGCAGCCCAAAGAAGGCCTGGCAAGGGGCCATGCTCAGTGCTGCAGAGGCTGGCAAAAAACCCCATAGACACTTGATAGCTCATCGTGGGGAAAAAAGCCTCCTCCTCCCAGCTGCAGGGCATGAGATGCTGTCTTTGTGGTGCAGGAGCAGCAGGCTGTGACCCACCCTGACAAATGGTCATGCTCAATGCTGCAGAGGAAGGCAAAAAAACCCCAGGGCCCAGCATCAATCTGCCCCAGGGGAATATTCCTTCCTGACCCCAGCACTGTCCATCAGCTATTCCCTGAGCATGGCAGCAAGACCTGCCCCCTGCTGTCACAGGCTTGTCATGACTCCCAAGAGATGCCCAAGCCCTATTCTCCCTCAACCTGGAGCCATGTCCAAGGCTTCCCAGAGTGGCCAAATGCCCACAGACTGATCAATGCTGGGGCAAGAATCCTTCCCCCATGCTTGGCAGGACACCAGTGGGTGTCTCAAAGCACTGGGGCCCCTAGCAACATCTCTGCATCCGATTTCTTACAGCTGCTGCTCCTAGCTCCACCAGGCATGAGGATAGCAAGCTCTGCACAGGGCTCCTCAAGAAAGCATTCACTTGATCTTACCACTGCTACCCAGATGAAAAAGCCTGATAAGGGTTGGTTGTTCTTCTCATCTCCAGTAGCTTTGTCTCATCTCTAATCTTCCTCTAGTAATTCCCCGAGCTCCTCAAGGACTTCCTCTGCGATGTGTCTGGGCTGGCCCTGGGCCAGCTTTGGCATTGGACAGGAAAGATTGCTCCCCCTTTTGGCCCACAGCACTGTGACTGCAGCATTTCTAGGTGGTGGCCCTGTGAAATCAGGGTGATGGCACCCCATGTGCAGCTCTGCTCACCGCACCACCTCCCAGCATCCTTCAGAGGAAAGCCTTTGGGTGCTGGCCCCAAGGGAGTCCCTGTGCCCAAGAGGCTCAGGGGGATGTTCCTCCCTTTGGTGACCATATACTGGATGCAGCTATGGCTGGACCCTTCCAATTTCATTGTCCAGAAATGAAAAGTCACTGTTTCCACATTCATGGTCCTACAACTCAGGGAACCAGACAGCCAAAGGTCTATTGGTATTATTAATGACTGAGCCATAAATACATTGAATGCCTCCCCTTTTTCTTCATGCCTATTTGTCAGTTGACCATCTTCAACAATTATCTTGGCTGGGATAGGAGGCACCCATAATGCTATCTGCTCTGTCCTCCATCCCCTTAATCCTCACCCAGAGGCTCTCAACCACATCATCCCTAATTGGAAGGGCTGTGCAGTCAAACGTCTCTTTTTCTAATCCTCTGTCAGTCTGTGGTGCCCTTAGGGCTGTCAGCAGGAACTCTTACTGGCTGAAAACTGTGACTGTTGTCACTTTTCTGTGCAGCTCACTTCCTTTGAATTAGTGTATTGAACTAGGGCAAGAAGCAATGAGTACAAATTGAAACACCAGAGGCTCCTCTTGAATATCAGGAAATACTTTTTTACTGTGAAAGTGACTGAGAACTGATGCATGTTGCCCAGGGAGATGATGAAGTCTCTAGTCTTGGAGATAAAGCAGAAGCCATCTGTACATGGTCCTGGTCCACCTCCTCTAGGTGTCACTGCTTGAGCAGGATAGTTGGACTACATGACCTTCAGAAGCATCTTCCCATCTCAGCCATTCTATGATTTTGGGATGTCTTCTTTCCAATTAATTTATTCAGTCTTCCTTTTGCCTTCTTTCCATTTCATTTATTTTATTCTGTTCTATGCTACCATTTACTATTCTGTTTTATGTTCTCTGTAAATCACTCTGCCCTTCTAACAGCCATAATCCTGATTGCTGAAGGGAATAAGTGCAACGGAGCTTTCAAAAAAAGATAAATACCTGCTGAAGTTAGAGGTATAATAGCCCATAATAGCCCACTGTCTCTTCCTATATTCTAATGAGAGAACCATATAAAATTGAGTTGAGTTCAAATGGATGTCTAAAGTTATGTGAGAGGAACAGTGTAACAGGGGCTCTGGATTAAAAAGCTCTAGAACACCATAGGGCATGAGGGTCACCTCACCAAACCCTGTAATTTGTATAAAATAGATGTCAATATGAGCACTAGTCAGCCTAGCCTCTCTCTGTTGTCAAAGAAGAAATAGGCACTTAGAAGGAATAGCTCATTTTTTCTGATACCTACTTTGGAATGATAAAAACTGCACTAGAAGTACCTGCTTTGCTTTGAATGCAAAAGGAACTGAAGGAAACTACCTTAGGTATAGACATTTACAGGGTTGGTACCAACATTTGGTCAGCTGAACCTTACCCTTTCTCTTGGTAGTGTTGGATCAGTAGCTATAATTTATTGCAATCAGAAGACTTAAAGGTATTCAAATATTTTCTTAAGTCTTGTTAAAAAATAGCATTTAGGAAGTGGCATAAAGAAATCCTAATGAGATAATATGTTATGTAAAAAATACCCCAACAAACCTGCAATGGAAAGCAAACAAAAAGTTACACATTACTCAGAAACTCATTTGACATAACATAGCTCAAGTCTTCATCTGCTATTTAATGGTCATTTTCTGTTCTCTACTCGTATCTTGATTATTTCTAACAGAGTGACATTTTAAAGCTCAAAAATCCCTTGTGCCAATATAATTTTGCACATAGTAGAATTAGTTTTGCTTTATGGGTAATGGTCTAGAAACAAGAAGTTGCTCACCACGTCCAACACAAAAGCATCTTAAATGTTCAGACAAATCTTCAGCATTGTGCTACAGCAAGCATCAAATAAGGAGGCATATTTCCCAGCTCAGAACATTCCATTTAAACCTCTGATCCATTAAGAAGCCCACAGGAAGGCAACATGCAGAGAAATTCTTGGCTTTGCACCTAAAGAAATTAGAAGGCAAAGCCTGATACACAGAGTCAGGATTTCAAGGCTGGTGTCCTGAACCACAGCAGGTTAGAAAGGCCTGTTCCAGATGAAGAAAATTAATGGTCATGTTTATCTTTTTGCTAAACAAAGCTTTAACAATTTAAATGTCCAGACTTTGAAAACAAAACATAGGTTTTTACTTCTCTTTCATTTCATAGAGATGCACTACTTTCTGCCAGCTCAGTAAATCTCTCTTCTAATCCCTTCAAACACTAAACTAGTGATCTGTGTAACCTCACCTCTATGACAGTGAGAACTATCCTCTTGCAGTAACACTTGCAGACTATATAAACTCTTTTCCAGGCTTGCCATCAAAGAGAACAAAAAGGAGAGGAGGAAAAATATGAGAGGTATCTTCATAACAAATGACTGAATAAAGAAAATATAAACAAGATGACCTTGTTTTAGAGAACTGTGAGTGATATCACAGTTGACATCTTGTACTAAACATGTCAGAATCACAACTTCCTGGCCCTGAAATTAATTTCTTCTTTAGCTTCCTTCTCTTTGCCAGTCTCTACAATCAAAAATGGAAACACAATTTGGCTTAATTTCTTACTTCACTTCAGCACAAATCTGTGCAGTGTTTTTAGTTAAATGTTAACTGTGAAGTCACTAGAGTAACCTGATTTATTTGAAGTTTAAAAAAAGTATTCCTCATTAAAAAAAAAATCTAACAAGCTAGGTACTTTATGAATAATTACATTGCAGCAGAAGCTGAATAAGGACTCTTGTTGCTTGTTTTTGTTTTGTTTTGTTTTTTATCATGGCTGCACATGGCATTTTGGTCTCTCACTGAATTTTCATGGATTTAGTTACAAATTCATTCTGCACATAAAGTACAACCTGCTTAAGACGTGAAACAGCACATAAGAAAGCTACCCTGGTTAGTATTGCAAAAGCACCTCAGCTGGATTTCTATTTATGCTCTACAGAAGAACAGGATACTATAATAAAAACATCTTTAGCCTGGATTTATACCTCTGTACACTTTTATATTTCACTACAGGAGCCAGCAATACGTCCGTGTATATTGTCCAATTCACTGAATCATGGTGTAAACAAGGTGATTTTATCTCCAGTAGCAAGCTAACCCACTGTAGTACATAATGGTAGTAAAAATAAACAATAGAACTTCACAGACTGATGATGGATTCAGGGAAATCAACACAGGGAAGCTTACAGGATAAAAGAATCTGCATAATTAGGTGAAAATACATATCAGATCATCTGAGAGCAGCATGCTCATATCATAGGATTCACTGCTTCCAGCAGGCAGGTAATAAAGGTACATGTTTTTTCTAAGTATGGTGACTAGGTGACAAAATACAATCTTTTTACAGTTTACCAAAACATAGTTAATAAAACATACTGTAAACTGCTAAGATAATTGTGTTTGCTGCCTATACAAGCAAGAAGGATTTTGATGCAGTTAGGAATTACAGGAAAAGGTTAAATCCGTAGATGTGGACACACTTTCTTTATATGCATAGAGTCCCCCAAAAATGTCTTCCTTTCCTCATCAGAGTGATGGGAGCCCTCCTGATTTGAAGAACTAGTTAATTAGACACTCTCAAATGAAAAGATGACATTTTGTTTCTTAGTGCCTAATTAAAACAGAATTAAGATGGATATGAATATTATGGAAACTACTTTAAATATATTTCCTGCATATAAAACCAAAATACCACATAAGTGTTACTATCACTGACAAAGATGTCATAATTCTCATCATGGTAAAAGATATATAAATCAAAAATACTTTTAAGATGAATGGGACAACTGGGAAATTATTCAAAGTTAGAGTGATTTCAAATAAATTACAGAAAACAGGACACAGTACAAATATATAATGGTGCTATCCACCTATTACATAAATCAAATTCCATGACAACAAAAAAAGTCATATAAAAGAACAAACCCCATTTTTTGGTTCTTCCAGACACTTCTGCCTGCTAGATGCTTATTATCCTTTTGATTTAAAGATTTCCTAATAATTATTGTTTCAAAACAATTGAAAAAAAAAATAACAAACAACAAAGCAGCATACATGGAACAAGAAACACTATCTACATCTGACAAATACATCCATGCTTCAGAAGGCTAATCCTTGATTAGGTATATAGTTACCTGTACTATCTAACACACTCATAAAATGAAACTTCTGAAGTCTAGAGATCTAGCATTATGATTCCTGTATGACTACTACGACATTTGTATGCAATCTTCTCATTTTGACAGATTATTTTTGTCATATGTACAAGAAAACTGTAATAGGTTTTCAATTACTATTATGTTAAAGGAAGATTATTAATGTGTGTTAACTTGTCCCATTATTAACTTTGCTTTTTAAACATATTAAAAATGCTTTATAAAAATCCTACCTATGCCTATATGTATGAGAGTATGTAATAGAGAACTGCTTTTGTCTCACATGGGCTGCAGGCCCATGAAGGTGGAAACTCCCTGTTTAAAGGACACGAAAGTTTTCTCACTGGTAGGTACCAACAGGCTAGTTTAAACAGGCTAAATTTCTGTTGTATGTTATACCAAAAAAAAATCAAAAAACAAACAAAAAAGAGAAAACAGAATCTGTACTTATTGAGGAATAAAAAGTCCAGGCAACCCAACTACATCCAATGTGCTTAGAGAGAGCATTCGATCTAGCCTAACGCTGCAGCTCATAGCTTTGGAGTCCAGAAACTTTGGCAAAGAAAGGTGCACAAAGGGGAAATTTGCAGGTTCTGCGACAACAACAATCTAGAGATTATACAGTGCTATTGCTTTGTTTCTGAAGGGCTGAATTTCCTACAGAAAGATCCCACCAGAGCACACTTTGAGAAAGGCAGATTATTCCTGCCAGCATAGCAGGACTCTGCAGCCAAGGAGATGCCTCTACCCACTGGGTTACCACAGTTAACCTTGACCTGGATGAAGGGGAGAGCCAAGAGATACACCACCATGATAAGCCAAAGGAGACTGACTATATGAAAGCCCAGCCCTCTGACCATAGGAAATTGTATCAAATGGAGAGGAAGCTTTATCTCATGTTTCCCTACTGACAAAAGAGGAAGATCTTGCCTCCTCTGCTCGTCAGCAGACCTTTCCCTGATCTGACTCAATGCCCTGAGCTAGCAGGGAAACATTCCTGTATTCTACTGATATGAATTGACTCACAGGTGGATCCACTACACAACAAAGCCAAAGCAAGGAGCGGCAAGCAGGCAAGAGGCCAGGAATAAAGAGCAAGGAAGAAGGAGATAAAAACCCACAACCTCTCTTTTTTTCATGAGGGTTAGCATTGCTTGATCCATCTGATGAAACCACAGCCTCACTAAGAGCAGAAGGAATCAGGCTGTTATGCATGTGCTCCTTATGGAAGTGGCTCGTTGGAGAAATACTGTTTCTTTTGCGTCCTTCTCTCCCTCCTGTAACATGTTGCTTGGCAATGCTCATTTCTTGAATTAACTATGAGCATAGAAGAAAAGTTTGCAGAGTGCCAAGATTTAATTTTCTGGTTATCTACTAAAAGGCTCAACTCAGTGCTTTTTCAGTAATGATTCTTGGCAGTTAAATGTTCCTTATTCAGCCCAATAATGACAAGGCTAATGCAGATGGGAGATGTTTTACTGCATTTCCTAAAATTTCTGATTTTTTTCAGATTTCAGGAACTGGGAAAAGGAGAGGAGACTCAGGGATTAAAATGAAGACAAATTTAATGAAACAGCAAAACTAATACAAGTTCCAGTAGAAAGTAAACAAAGTTATACTCAGACCAGCAAATGTACAGTAATCACAATACACAGGAAGGCAGTCCTCAGGAGCAAGTGAGAAGCACATCAAGAATAGGCAAGCAAGACCCCCTCTGTCCTCAGCAAAGTTCCCCCTTTATACTAAGCATGACATTTATAGGATGGGATGCATCTATAGCCAGATTGGGTCAGCTGCCCTAGCTGACTCCAAACTGTCAATGGCCTGTAGACCGTGATTCTGTCCCAGCATAAATCGGGACAATGGGCCCTTGTTCTGTAGTGCAAAACTTGGTGTTCTTTAAGTGGCACAGGTACTCATGAACGTTAGAAATACAAATGAAGGTTAAAAGATTTTAAGACACACTTTGAGCTTCACGAGCAAAGGATAAATCTTTCAAAACCACAAACACTACAGCTTAACTTTTATGGCCAGTCTCTGAACTGTGACCATGTTTACTTGTTGCTGGATGAGCGGGACACTGTGATTCCCAGTTCTGTATTGTGGGGCTGCTCTAATTAAATGCTCACCAATATATTGTATTTAACAGAGATTCCAATAAGGGAAAATAGGAAGCAAAGAGGGAAGAAAAACCAGGCTAAATAACATTGCTTTAAATACAGTTCTCTGACATACTGTACTCTACATTGTCCTTTACTCCTTTGAAGGCAGGTAGAAAGCACTATCAAGGAGGTTGTCCTGGTTTGAGTTAGAATAACTAATTCCTTTGCTCAGTCTCTTTGAAGTAACTGTACTTTTTATATATTTAATTTTATTATTATTTTTAATTAAAGCTGTTTCAGTTTTCTTTTCTAATCTGTAAGTCTCTCTCCCTTATTCCCTTTCTCTTTCCCTTTGAGAAGAGAGTGGGGTTAACAGAACATCTGTTAAAGGTTTAGTGGATGGCCCTGACCCTAAAATTTGACAGAAGATATTTTCCCCATGTTGCATATATGTAAAATTATTGTGGTAATTAATGATGGCAACTCAGAAAATGTTTATTAGGAAATTGGATTGAGGACACAAGTGTCTAGTAAGGAAATGC
Organism: Actenoides hombroni; assembly: GCA_024336885.1. NCBI lineage: Eukaryota > Metazoa > Chordata > Aves > Coraciiformes > Alcedinidae > Actenoides > Actenoides hombroni. The sequence goes on along the minus strand of WUAM01000287.1, from coordinate 91,772,706 downwards.
CTCCATGTAGGATGTAACTAGTTGAGAAACAAACACCTACTTCCACCCTCCACTGTGATTTTATATGGTTCATCTTTTCTCTTGAAACTGCTGCACCTTCTAGAGCAATTTTGCCCTCTGCTATGAAAAGTGATCATCTTGCTTGGGCAGTTAAATACTGACCAATAGATCTTGGTAAGATTTTTTTTTTGTACTTTTTAAATTCCACTTCCATTCTTACTGCTCTGTTTATTTCTCTCTCAACAAACTAGGTCCACCCAGGTGGCTACCTATGCAGTATAGGCATATGGGATGAATAACTCCTATTCATTGTAGTACTTTTCTCTCTTGCAATGCTATTTGCAACTAGAAGGATTTCCCTGAAGTGTTGTCAGAGATATTTTAATTCACCTCAGTCACAGCTTAGCATCTGAGCAGGCTCCTGGCAGGACCTCTGGACCCATGGAGAAAGAAACCCACACTGGAGCAGGATTGCTTGCAGGACTTGTGACTTGCAAAGGATGCACACTGGAGTCGTCTCTTCCTGACATTCTACACCCCGTGAAAGGGACCCAAGCTGGAGCTTGAACAACAGCCCATAGAAAGGACCTACACTGGAGAATTTCGTGGAATACCTGTCCCCTGTGGGAGGAACCCCTATGCTGCAGTAGGGGAAGAGTGCGAGGTGTTCTCAACCTGAGGAGGAAGAAGTGGCATAGACAATGTGTGATGAACTCACTGCAACCCCCATTCCTCACCCCCCTCTACATTGTATTTTCTCTCCCTTGTCCAGCTGAGAAGGGAGAGTGATAGAGTGGCTCTGGCATCCAGTCAGGGTCAATGCACTATACGCTGACATTACCATCAAATATCATCCGACTCTTGATGCCTGCTCAGGATATAGTTCCGCAGTATCTTAAACTGACCTAAGGTGCAGTGCAGGATCACTACCAAGCAGATGTCATTCTTTGTTGCTGGTTCAGGAAGCTAACCAGATGATTTGGTTTTTTTCCCCAAATCAACCCCAGAACGAGTCGTCAGAACGAGTCGTCTACCTGGTCACAAGTGTTGGTTCAAGACCATGTACCCAGGCCTGAATTTAGACTGTTCTCAGCATTGTAGCACACATATGCTCAAATGAGTTTTAACCAAGTAAATTTGGGTAGGAAAAGCAGTCCAGCTTCAACAGCATGAAGATTTGCATGTGCTTATTCCGTCAGAGGGGAAGTCCTTGGAGTCAAAGACAAGAAATTTCTAACAGGATCAGTCTTTTATTTCACATGTGTAGTAATGACCTGGGCACAGAAGAAAGCAAGGCATTAATGGAAGCTGTAGATTACAGGGAGTTGTATAAATCAAAGACATAATATCATGCAAAAATAACCAATTTTGAACAGGGCAAGAATAAATATGGGATGACATTTAGCTACACAAAATGCAGTTACACGCTCAGAGATGGCTGTTATTAAGGTGTGATCTCTTAGAAGCCATGAGATCGCTAATGGGTTACTAAATAAACATGAGCCACCACTATGATGCAGTTGTGAATAGCAGGCTAGCAAAATGCTAGTGAAATTCTTCTTGCTCTTTCTTGACTTCTTTTTTTTTTCAGTTTTGTCTGTGTTCAAATAAGAGCAACACAAGGCTGAAAAGCTGAATTTCATGGCTGGGCACTGAGACAGCCATTAAGCAAGAAACTAGTTACTTCAATGTGTCAATTGACTTTTGTACAGCATTTCTTCCACCTTAACACTAATGAGACTCCAGTTAAAGTGAACACAGCAAAGTGCTTTGCCATTACCACTCTGGCAAGCACCGTGTGATAACAAACACCTCAGACCACAATGAAAGCCATCCTTCCTGCAGACAGTAGAGACTTGAGAAAATACGACAGCAGTCTGACAAAATATTTTCCACAGTGGTAACGCTGATGTACTCATGGTCATCATCTGTATGAATGAATAACGAGCATTAAAGACAAAATTTATTCTGCATTTCCATGCAACCTTATTTAGCCTTTAAAATAAATTAGCTCGTTGTAAGTCACAGGTGAAAATTTGGAAAACAGTTCTTTTTCTGCCATAAAATTATCCCTCACTCACCAAACAGAACTCCAACTCTTAACTCCTTCATTGCAAAGAAGATGTGAATGATTTTAAGTATTAAGGAGGTGGGAATGGGTATGTATTTGTATCTGTCTTCTCCTGCATAACTTCAACAAGTACCTGCTGAACATTTCAGTTTGAGAGTGACACAGGGAATCAAAATCTCAGGTAATTAAACCCTGCAATGAATCATCCCCATTCTGCCACATTACACACATATGATTGCATATATATACACATATAAATAAAAATACATACACGCACACTTTATACAAGAACACATTTAAACACAGTAGTCCCTTGTACAGAAGCAGGGGGACTCATCTTGGCTTGGGATAATCCTCACTATCAATACAGGCTGGGAGATGATGTGGTAGAGGGCAGCCCTGCAGAAAAGGACTTGGGGATTCTGGTGGATGAGAAGCTGGACATGAGCAGACAGTGCGCACTTGCAGCCAAGAAGCCCAATAGCATCCTGGGCTGCATCAAAAGAAGCGTGGCCAGCAGACTGAGAGAGGTGATTCTGCCCCTCTACTCTGCTCTGGTGAGACCTCACCTGGAGTACTGCATCCAGCTCTGAAGCCCTCAACACAGAAAGGACAAGAATGTGATGGAGTGGGTCCAGAGGAGGGACACAAAAATGATCAGAGGGCTGGAACACCTCTCCTATGAGGACAGGCTGAGGGAGTTGGGGTTGTGCAGCCTGAAGAAGAGAAGGGTCTGGGGACACCTTCTAGTAGCCTTTCAGTACCTAAAGGGGCCCTACAAGAAAGCTGGGGAGAAACTGTTTACAAGGGCTTGAAGCAATAGGATGAGAGACAATGGTTTTAGAGCACGGTAGATTTAGACTGCACATTAGGAAGAATTTTGTTACTGAGGTTGGTGGAACACTGGAACAGGTTGTCCAGTGAGGTGGTGGAGACGTTCAAGGCCAGGCTTGATGGGCCTCTGAGCAACCTGATCTAGTTGAGGATGTCCCTGTTCACTGCAAAGGGGGTCGGACTAGATGACCTTTAAAGGCCTCTTCCAACCCAAGCCATTCTATGGTTCTATTCTATGAAAAAATGCTTCATTCAACAGCCCCACTCCTCCAATCCCACCGGCCTGGCGCGAGGGGCGCAGGCTACGCACTGCCCAAGTACTCGGTCCCGTCCGGCCCGGCCCAACCCACCCGGGGCACACCGCCGGCCACGCCCTCGGTCCAGTTCGGTCCCTTTCGGTCCGACCCTGCTCCCTCCACCTCCCCTTCGGGGCCATTGCCTACAGAAACACTGTGGTCCCAATACCTGGGTCCTCCCTGTGCCTCGGAACAGCCATAGCGACCGCCTCATTAGAAATCCTCACTGCCATTCACCGATGCACCTCATCCACCCCTCAGCCTTTCCCTTGCCAGCCCCAGTGGGGCATGGAGACAGAACACCCACTCTCTTTCCCCCGTAGCAGTCGGCGGGGTACGTTTACTTTTTCTTTCGCGGTCAGGCGCG
>WUAM01000287.1:91742795-91769038 GCA_024336885.1 Actenoides hombroni | reverse complement strand
TCTTTCGCGGTCAGGCGCGCCACGGGCAGCTCAGGAGACGGAAGGGGCAGCGAAGGCCCTCTCGGGCGGCGGGCGGCGGCTGACGTGTCGGTGGGAGCGGCGGCGGGAGCATCATGTGAGTGAGCGGCCTCGCGCTCGCGCCCCCTCACCTCCCCCTTCCTTCCCCCCCAGCCCTAACCCGATGCTCTCCCCTCGCTCTCCCCAGGTCGAAAGTCACCTTTAAAGTGACGCTCACCTCAGACCCGCGGCTGCCCTATAAAGTGTGAGTGGTGTGACGGGCCGGGGAGCGGGATCGGGCAGGTTCTGCGGCGTTGCTTCGTGACTTGAGGAGGCCGCGAGGACCGGCGGCAGCGCAAGCGGGGGCGCTTCTGAGATGTGTGGCTTTTAACGGTCACCCTGACAGGAGGGAGAAGGCATTTTACTCTTCCGCGTGAAACGAGAGGCGGTTTTCTGATCTTAATTCACCTGTCGGGGCTTTTCGACCTTTTTTTTTCTACGGCTGTGTGTGTCTTTTTAGGTTTTGATCTAGGCCTTTAGTAGTGTATGCACTCGTTTGGCAAGAGTATTGCCCTTGGTAAAAGCAAATGGTAGTTTAATAGCAAATAAAGTAGCTTTCCACTTTGTCTTAGAAGCTGTATGTTCATTTACCTTGTATTTCAGGTTAAGTGTGCCTGAAAGTACACCCTTCACAGCTGTCTTGAAGTTTGCTGCTGAAGAAGTAAGTAGAAAGTGATCATCATCAGGTTTTAACTTTCTGAACATTCCTGAACGCAAAATTTTTTTCATTGTGAAATAAAATGGTTAATTCAGCACAAAGAATGTTCTCGTTGGATATGCATGGACATAGGCTTTATTGATATCAGTGTGGGCCTGCCAAAACTTTCAGCATCCTAAACTTTGCCGTTCTTGCACAATTTACATATCAACAGCAGGTATTCACACATTTCCTATTCTGCTTTGTAATTACATTAAACCATTTTATATCAGTAATGTAAAAATGTGGCAGTGAACATAATTAAAAATATACTGGTGTTGAATATTTAATTTTTTTTAATTGCTCATGTAGGATATCCAGAAAGTTCTTTAGAATTAGTCAGGAAATTCTTAAACTTTTCTCACATTCAGTTCCAGTAATCTCTGGTTTTGGAGATCATACAATATTTGAATATAGAAGGTATTGAGATTAGGCATATGGGCTAGATTCAAAAAACAGACGAGTGAATAAGATCTGGATTATGTGGTCTTTGGTTTCTGGGTGTTTGCTCTTTAACATGGAATCCAAAACCAATGGGTGCCTGAATTGCCTGTGTAATGTATTTGAGGAGTTACGTCCTGTTTGTTTCAGAGTAAGTGTACAAAGATTAAGAGAGGCTTGTTTGGGTACAAACAGTAAAATAAAGTGCTCAAAAGCACGATGGCTTTTTTTCATCTAATCAGCAAACAGATACAACTGAGAGTGTTCATGCAATTCACCTTCTGTCTTTTTAGGAAAACTTGTGAAATTTGGGGTTGTTGAAAATTTATTTTGTTTAAAGCATGGGAATTGTAATAAAATAAATCATTAGGAAGGATAATGGACTCTGTGTCTCGAGTCTCCTTATGTTGTTAATGTTACACCACTGTGTGACAGAAGTTCATAGTGGAAACACAGCTTGTGGTAGAAGGGTGTGTGGATTATTTGTTTCTTGTAACTTTCTTGAACAGAACAATATACAGAATAATAAATGCTGTTAAAGACACTTACTGATTTAATTGTTTTTTTCCTAATTTATTCACACACACACACACACACACACACAGTTATTTTCAGTCTGAACTAATGCAGCTGTGCCCACACAGCTCAGACTGAAAAGTCTAATAGACTAGTATGAGGGACTGGGAAAGATTGGACTGGGACTGAGTATTTGTAGACACCAAGAGTGAAGGGCCACTTCGGTGGGAGAGTTACCATCAAACCTGTTAGCTTTACCTACTTGTGGAACCACAAAGTTAGTTGGTGATAGGGTCCTCTGTGAAATGGATTTAGAGAAGAATTTATCACTTAAAGATTCACATTTAGTAAACCATTATTTTAGTTTATGTGTTTTGAGCGTTGATGGGAGTTCTGATGTTTGACCTCAGACTGCTCTGGATCAGCATTAAAGCTTTTTACATTTCTATGTGACCAGGCAGAACTAAATGCTTTGTAAACAGAGAGCAAAAAAGACTGTTGGACCCTTCTCCAGGAATAAAGCTCCTTTGATCTTTTGGGAACTGTCATTGAAAAGAATGAGAGATAATATTTGTCTTTTATATAAATGTTTTTGTTTCTTGAACTACATATCTTAACTTTAGTTTGGGCTATGTGTTGTGATTCAGATACCAGTTCCGCAGTATCTTGTATGAAACATGTAAGGAGAAGATCAAAATGTAGCCGTGAATTTTGGACCAAAGTTTTCAGTTGGTCTCCAGGGGAGGTGCATTATCCTCAAAGTGATTAAAGCTCTTGGGACAGAGAAGGATATAAGTTTCAGCCTTAGCAATTTTCTACGGAGTGATTTTTTCATAACCAGAATTCCCCTAGAATAGCAGTACTGTAGCCATGATGTAGGATAGTCATCTTGTATCAAGTTTCAGCAACAGTGCTTTGTCAAAGATTACAATTTTCTGGATTACTTTCATTGCACAAAACAAAGAATATTCTTTCTTCTTTTTTTGTTGTCTCTTGGAAATAACTGAAATATAAATCAGATTTTCTGTGTCATCTCTACCACATCATGTAACATAAGAAAGTTTATTGTACACAATTCATGATGAGCAGAGACGGAAGTGAAAGAAAACTGGATCTTTAAAGGAGGAGGTCTCAGGAAGTCTCAAACATTTATAGCAGTCGCAGCACTTTGCAATATATATGTTTGGCAGTGATAATTTGGATAATACAAATTTAACTCTATCCTTAGTTTTTATTTTCTCTGTATTACAACCTATATATAAAATAAGTAAATTGAAATGTGGAGTGTTGGAAACACTGCTGTGTTCAGTTTTTATCTACTTAACAGTTCTTTCCACAATTGTCACAGTAATTTATTGTGACAGCATTCATCTTCTTGTTTACAACGTGTGGTATCTATTGTTTGTTTTTTTCTTTGATCTATTAGAGCTACTTGGTAGGCATCTCAGGTGTACATTTACACAATACTTAGTAAAAACCCACTCTTACATTTGTGGAGTTATTACTAAAATAGTAATCCATTTCCATTAAATACTTAAATTTTATTCTTTGTTAAACATGTGTAATTTTGAAACTATTCTCTTATTTTAGTGTTACTCTTGTTTGATTAGTACTAAAATACTATGGTTTAATGCACTTCATTAATGGTTTAATGCTATTCATTGTGCAAAAAGCAGATGAGCTTATTACTGTAAAGGACTTTTGTCATCATTGTAAAAAGTGAGAAAGGGCTATAATTGTTAGTATACAATTGTTGTCTTTTCTTTGTAGCTTGTAGATATTGACAAATGTAGTTCCTATATTTGGAGAAAATAAGTTGTGTGGCACCCCCAGTTATCAATTGATAAGGTTTTTAAAGCAAATGATCTCTGTTTTTTTAAAGTGCCTGAGTTTGGGGCTGGATGTTACCCGATTTGCTTTCAAAGCAAGCCCGGGATTATCTTCTGAATACAGAACTTCTTTGCTAATTAAGTATCCATTTGACTGCATCACAGAAAGCTTGTATATTTTCAGCATGGGAAACATATGTGTAACAACCACAGCATTTTAGCATAAGCATTTTTTGATTTAAGTAGTGAACCATATTGCACCAAATTATGTGTCATTATTTCCAATGGGAGTTTCCTTTTTTGTATTATGTCTGTATTTTCACATGCTGAGTATACAGCTGACTATTGCTGTGTAGTCCAGTATTTTGGGCTAAGATAACAGAAGTGTTTTATTCTCAAGTGCACCTAGTATATCAATATCAGATTTTCCTACTGGAAATCAAAATGGCACAAAATGAGTAGAGACATCAACCCTCCTGTGAATGATCCATCCCTTTCATGCTTTGTTGTGTATCAGAAGAGATGGGGAAGAAATGAGAAGAGGCATTTAACATTCTAGAAATCACATTTTGGGTTTTTTTAAGATGATATAGGATGAAAATTCCATGGTATCACTTGGTCACAATGGAAACCTGCTTGTTGAAAAATAACTGAAATATTAAGTTAAGCATATATTGGCCATTTTTTAGGAGATTTTTTGTGATTTATTCCTTTTTTATTTGGAATTGTTAGCATTCATGGTTACCTACCCTTTTTCTTATGCAATATAAAGAGGAGGATGAAATCCTTTGAGAGGAGTTTTCAATGATACTTGCTAATTGTAAAGACACCAGTCTTTTCCCTTGTGGGCTGTTCATTGTACTTACTTAAGGAAGTCTACGGAGCAACCTTTGGGCTCCAGACCAACCAAGGAAGCATTGATTGACTTCCACCCACCCTACCCTTTCCATCTTGTGTGATCCAACCATGTTGCATAGTGCAGGATTTTTCTCTGGCCCTGCCTTGCTCCCTCTAGTTCTGAGAAATAATTATTTTCGGCTTTCCTATCTCAGTTCAGATCTCCTGAAATAGTTTGAAGCCTGTATGCAACGCAATCTCACCCAAGTAAGGCTTTTTGTATTGTAAAACTGCCTGTGTATGATACACGTGGAGATGGGTACCATGGATACACATGGTGGTGATTGATGGAACAAAGCCTGCTTAGACTGGCATCAGAAATCTGAGAAAGGAGCCAGATCTGATTGAGTGCTCTTACTGCTTCCTTTTGTCAGCAACTCCTGGAGTGAACTCTTCTCTTGGAGCAGTGCAGCTGGAGAGCTCCCAGTAGAGTCAGAGAGAAAGCAAGGAAATTGGTCAATTAACCAAGATCATCTTATGCTAATTCTTGTTTAATTCCTGTTAAGACATAACAGGTATACTTCTTAGAAGGTCATTTCCATACATGTGTTAGGTATTTATTTAGCATAATAAGAGCTAATATTTTTTTAACTTTGGGGATGCTGAACATTCACAGTTTATCCAATGAGTGATAGTAATTGGATGTAATGAGTTGTTTAGTACTGCAAATTTCACATTCTGTATTGAAGTGTCTAATCTTAAACCTTTAGTTTGCTGTACCTATAAATCTGAGGGGAATCTTTCCTCATTTTTTTTTTGTACCTGAACCAGCTAAAATGATAATTGCTTTGAATATTCCCCGTATGTTTTCTAATTTAACTATGTCTCTTACGTTATTTTGTCCTACTCTTGTTTCCTTTAGTTCAAAGTTCCTGCAGCAACAAGTGCCATTATAACAAATGGTAAGAATATAGTTTATATATATTTTAAAATAGTTTTTACATTGTAGTTTCAGTGAAGGTTTATTGATAAAAGCAAAAGTGCCTTTTCTTTCACAACCTCTATGGACTGCAAACTGAACTTAATAATGCTGCAGCATTATTTAAATTGCTTATTAGTGCTTTAATGCCTTCATCTCATGCATGTTATTAATTTGGTTTTGTCCAAATATATGGCTGAAGGTTTCTTGTTAACTCCTGTGATATGACTGATTTTAGTTATAGGAAATAGCTGCATGAAAATCTGATGTAATAATTATATTTTTTGGTATATTTTAGTTTTTGAGGTGTAAGGTTACTGTAGTCAATTGTAATGTCTCTAATGTTTCATCTCTCCCCCTCCCTTTTCCCCCCCCTCCCTTTTTTTTTTCTCCTTCTAGATGGTATAGGAATAAACCCTGCACAAACAGCAGGTAAGTTACTTTTATAAAGCCCACTATTAAAAATCTCATTATTTTTCTTTTAAAGTAACCCATAGTACTCAGGGTTGATATGTATTTTAAACTTTCATTTCTTAAATGAGAGAAGTACTAACTAGTATCTGGAAACTACAGTCAGTGTAGTGTGTAAAAGGTTAAATCTACATAACTGTTGTTCAGCATTTGGTTATTTAGGTCTGTGAAAAAAATGAGGCACTTCTCATCTTCAGAGCTTAGCTATTTAGTGTGCAATGTTGTATTACATGCTACTGAAATAACAAGTAGTAGCTATAATTTTTTCCCCACTGTACCTAATTCAGTAGTATTTGCTATTTTAACAGCACATCTCATGAGATACGTTCAAAAAATAATGCTCAGTTTTAGAGGAGGAACTCTTAGGTGCTTCGGAAAGCATGTTTTCAAGAAGAGGGGATCTCCTTGCTGGTAGCCCTCTTGTTCTCACCAAGGGATTCCCTGTGAGAATCTCAACTGTGGAAGATTGCTATGAGACACCATGGAGCATAGTATCTTATTAGGGAAGAAATGTTCATAATTTTCTAATAAAATGTAATAGAAATGGCTTTGGTGCTTGTGGAACCCAGTTATCCAGTGAAAATGATGAATCTAATTTTACTTCTGCTTGCAAACGTGATGAACAGTTGATGGAGACTTGCTGCTTCTCTGGTTTTTGAATGAAATCTCTGCCAGGTCTCATTCATTTGTGCCCTCTGTCTGCAAGTTGTTATTGAATATACAACACTGTTTTTTTTTGTTGGGTTTTTTTTTTTTTTCACAAGTAAGAAGAGAATAAGAAAGCAAGGCATTATCAGCATACTGAACTATGTAAGATAAATAGTATAAAGTAAATCCTTGCAGAGTACATAGTAATAAGTGTTGGTTAGAAAAGCAGTTGCTTGACATTAGTTTGGGAAATGTCTTGGAGCTGTAAGAAGAACCTTTTAAGTGTAGTGACCTGTTCCTGAGGTCGGTGATTGCATGAATAACGTGTAAAAATGAAGATCAGGTAGACATTTGGCTTTCTGCACTACTGGAGGTTTCTGTCCTTCTTGAGCTTGCTTTAGGACATGTGAATTATGGTTTGACAGGTGTACTGCCTCAGGCAGGCTCCTCAGCTGATGCTGTCCTCGTCATGATCCCGTGACCAAGTGTATTAAAAACAGATAATAAAACTAATAATTTAGTTTAGCTATTAAATCATTATCCACATGTAAAGCCACATTTTTCACATGACCGCTCAAGAATACTGAAGCAAAACAAGTAAAGTTAGTTGCTTAAGTTAAGGTATACTTATGCTGTTTATCTTCCTCACAAGCATACTTTCATTTTGTATTATGTAGCTCAAATTCGTTGTAGCTTTAATCCTGCAAAGTAAATGTATTTAGGACGGCTTAACTCCTGAATGAAAGCATCCATGCGGTAGTTCATCATGCCTGAAGCTATGCATATTGAATTCACATTTCCAGTTATTTACTTTAGCTCTCTGTATAAATGTTAAGGATATAATATTAAGTCCTTATAAATGTTGAGGAATTATTCAGTTGTAATGTAAGACATCATCTCATTGTCAAGGATTAAGTAAATCAGAAGCATCTAGATGCAAACTGTTTTCATCACAGTCTTAATCTTGTCTCCAAATATTAGGATTGCACATGGATTTTTTTCAATATAGAAAGTACCATTGCCCTGACTATGTTGTGTTATGTTGCCCTTAAACTAAAATAAAAACAACAACCCAACCCAAGAAATTACACACACACACACTCCCCACAAAAAAAAACCCCAACCAACCCAGGACACAGACTAAAACCCCTCCCCACTTTACAAGTAAGCATGTAATTTAGATACAACCTTATATTAGTCCTTAGTAACTGTATTTCAGAAACTCTGTAGGGCAAACCATACTTCTTTTTCCCCCCCTTTCTTCCCCCCCCCCCCCCCCGTATCATAGTTCCTGTAGATTGAACAGTTACTTTAGTTTTCAAAAACATCCCAAAATATGGAATAAAATCTTAGTAATCCTCGGGGATTTCAGAGGTTTCGTATTGTTCCACCATTTCCTCACCTTTCTGAATTAGAGTATTCCTCAGGTATGACTCATTCTCCCTACATGGTTTCATGGAGCAGGGGAAATGAAAGCTAGAAAAGCTGGGCTTAGCACTTAATTCCTGAATTGATTTCAATTTTAAATCCTTGATAGTTCAGGGAGCAGTATGTGATAACTTTAATAAAACCACTGTGATATTAATGATGGAAACAGACTGAGGGGTGGGATGAACTAATGTCTGCATGAGATGTAGCTGTGACCTCTTTTAAAATTTTAGTTTTATGATGGCCATTGCAATACAGATACTTTTCATCTAGATTAGTAAGCTTATTTCTCTGGTTTGCTGGAGTGACAGATTTGTGTTCAGTGGGTTTTACAGATCTCTTCAGTATCTGGCCCTGGCAGGTCTCCAAAAACAGAACATTTTCTGATACCACATTCTTCTGAACGGATTTTCTAACACTCGTGTTGAGTAAGTAGAATAGTTTTGATCCAGATCTACATGGTGAAAGAGTAAGGCCACACCTTGAGTACTGTGTTCAGTTTTGGGTGCCACAGAATAAGAAAGACATTGAGGTGCAGAGGCGGGTCCAGAGAAGGGTAATGAAACTGGTGAAGGCCCTGGAGAATAAGTGTTATGAGGAGCGGCTGAGGGGGCCTGGCTTGTTTAGCCTGGAGAAAAGAGGCTGGGGGGAGACCTTATCATGCTGCACAACTACCTGAAAGGAGGTTGCAGGTGAGTGGGTGGATGTTGGTCTCTTCTCACAAGTCAGCTGATAGGACAAGAAGAAATGGCATCAAGTTGCACTAGGGGAGGATTAGGTTTGACATTAGGAAAAACTTACGTACCAAAAGGGTTATCAAAACTGGAACAGGCTGCCCAGGGAAGTGGTTAAATCACCGTCACTGGGTGTGTTTAAAAGCCATCAGTGCTTAAGGATATGGTGTAGTAGTGGCCCTGGTAGAGTTAGTTAATGGTTGGATGTGATGATCTTAGGTCTTTTCCAACCATAGTGATTCTATGAAGTCAAGTTCGCAAAAGAATAGCTCTGTTCCAATGATCTAATTTGAACAAATGATAAATATTTTAATCATTTTTATGAGAGTACTCTACATCCCTGAAATGAGGTGCTTGGGAGAAAAATACAGTTTTGTCTGTTTTTACAAGTCAACACAAAGATAAGAATAGGTCGATATTATTAAAACCTGATAATGCAGAATTCTATATTGTCTGTTTTGTTCAGTAGCAGTATGAAGTAAAAAATAACTTCCATATAGTAATTACATTACTAAAAGTGATTTATTATTTGGTTTCATTTTCAAGTGTTACATTTAATAGAAGAAAATAGCAACCTGAATGACAGTCCTGGATACATGCAGAAAATATTTTAGGTGTCTAAGTATTAGAAACTTGTAATTTTCATACTGTGTCCTCTTGAAAAGACTATCATCGTTAAGACTCTTCAGTATTAAATTTGAAAGTGTTTTTATGCCAAAACGAGACTTACTTATGCTTGGATATGTGGGGAGCCTTCCTAAAACAAAAGTACAGTTGAAGTTCTGAAGTTAGAAGCAGACAAGTACTGAACTAAGGAGAGAATTAAAAATTAGTATATGCATGAATGACCTCAAGATAAAAAAAATAAATAGTTATGGAGAAGTAAAATTTCATGTCTGGACTTGAAATTGTTATCATGTATAAGTGAAATCAGACATTCAAATATGGAGCTGCAAAGTTTGAAAGGTCACAGCTTGCAATCTTATTAGATGACTTTGAGTCTGGTATTTTTATTTTAAAATAAGAGCTTTTTGGAGTAAGAGAGATAAGATGAAATTGAATGGAAACATAAAAAAATATATCCAATATATTAGAGTAATTGCTACAAAGATGTTAAACGCTGATCCTAACATTATTATGCTTGAAATGTGTATGCTTGTTTAGGCAATACTTGATTTGGTTGGTTGGTAACACATTCTGTTTTGTTTGTTTCTTTAGGAAATGTATTTCTAAAGCACGGTTCAGATCTACGGATTATTCCCAGAGATCGAGTTGGCAGTTCTTAACATTTCCTGAAGCCTTTGAAATAAGTGACATTGTCATCCAGCAAACGTCTATTTATTTTGGAACTCCAAAATGCAACTAATGGATTGGCCTTTTTTAAATCTAGTAAAAATTACTTGCCAGGATTTGATTTAATTTTTTTTATTTTCCGAGACAGAGAAAAGCTTTCATTTTCATGTTAAAATATGTTAACTCATATACTGATTCTTCGCTGAATAGTAGAAGAATGAATTTTTTGCATGTTCTATTCCTGAAATAAAGATGGACTTCTCTGTAGGTGTTACTGACACCACAAGGGTAAACACACAGCCACCATTAATAGAGACTTAAAATACCAGATACTGTTGAGCCTACTTTGTGGAAGGGGGAATTGTGTTACAATTTTGTCACAAAGAAATTGTTCCTATGTAGCGCTAAAACCTGCTTTTTTCTTTTTCCTTTTTTTTTTTTTTTAAATTCCTAAACTTACTTCCATTTTAGAAGAGCAGTTTTCATATGGTTCAAATATTAAGCTCAAATAGAAGGGAAATTTCATAGATTTATTACTCAAGTAAATAACTGCCAAATGTTCCAAACTAATTGTAAGATTTAATTGCTGCAGATATTTTAGAAGAAGAGAGAAAACAGAGGTTTCTAGATGTTAAAACTTAATTTGATGTATTGTGAAGTGAAGTTAAATTAAATGCAGTTTCAGGGAATTTATGAGACCTAATCTCCTCACATGTGCCATCAGCTGAGAAGGATTCCAGCATAAGTTGGGAATGTGTAGGTACTGGTCAAATATGTCATTCCATTTTCAGTAAACTAATACTGGTTCTTTCTAAAAGCCTCATTTTGTTACTGTGTGTTACATGGGAAACAGCAGAGAATTCACTGAATATTTGTGTTTGGATTATATGCTGCTTGTTTATAAATTGCCTGGGGTAGACTGTCAGTTCTGTATTATAATTAGAGAAATTGCTGCTTCTCTTGAGCTGGTAATCTACTTTGTGGTTTAATATATATGGCAAAAATCTTAACCCTGTTGCTTTTTTTTCTGTCCCACTGAGATTTACAGAAAGATCAATGGGCAATGTAGTGCTTGGTTAAATTGAGTATTGTCACAATTACAACTGTCCTGTGCAATAATCGTGCTTTAAAATGATGCTCAGATAACATGTCAGATAGTTCAGAAATACAAAATGGCCTTCTGGGTGGGTGGGTGTAAGTTGAACACATAGAGAAAAAATATTCTGAAAGTGATATTTGACTATAAACATTTTCAAGATGAATTGTAAAATTCTGAATTTTCCTTTATTTTAATAAACAATTACATGAAAAGGTGCAGATTTTGTTCCTCTCATATTCTTAATTAGATTTTGACAATAAATAAAAGCTCGGCCCTCTAATCTTCTGATCAGCATACTTTGAGATTCGTTTCAAGCCAAAAGATTATTACTATGCAGAATTCTACAGAGCACTGCCCTTAAAGGGCAGAGTGCATAGTTTCTATTAATCTCATGCCACAATATCATTGGGATGAGCCAAATTAATGACATGTAATTTTTTTGTCTGCAAATCTCTTGACTGAATACCTGAAAAACTACCTGATACTGGAATATTACAAACTGGAATTTATTTTATTTTTTTTTTCCTCACTTCTGTCTAAAGGTACAATATAGTTTTCAAAAGGCCATTGTGTTTACATGCATTTCTGTCATGTTTTGAGGCTACCCAGCTGGTAACAAAGCACCATGCAGCTGCTTGATCATTTCTACCCATCTCTGGTGGGACAGGGAAGAGAAGGTACAACTGAAGGATCAGGACAAAGGACAGGGAGGGCTCACGCACCGGTTATGGTCATGGACAAAAGACAGGCTCTACTTAAGGAAACAAAATCAATCTAATTTAAACAAAACCATCACCAATTGAATCAGAGTATGACAATAATAAATACAACCCAATCTTAAATACAACCCCCACCCCCTGCCCCTGCTTCTCAGGCCCAGCTCTTCTACCTCACCTCACCCAGCAGCTTAGAGGAATGGGCGGCATAGTCATACCCAGACTGTTATATGTTGTTTCTGCTTCTCCTTCCTCCTCAGGGGGAAAGTTCCTCACAGTCTTCCCCTACAGCAATGTGACCTCCCTCCCACACCAGACAGTCCTCCCCAGACTTCTCCAGCTGGCATGAGCCCCTGGCGCAGGCTGTAATCCTCCCAGGGATAGACTGCTCCAGTGCAGGCTTCCCTCAGATGCTTTCATGGCATTCTTCAGCATCAATCCCCTGCTCCACTGTGCAGTCTTCCATTGGCTGCAGATGGGATTCTGCTCAACTGTTGATCACTGAGGGCTGCAAGGGCTCAGCCTGCCATCTCAGCATGAGCCCAAAGGGAATGGCTGCTCTGGCATGCCTCCCGCTCTCCTTACTGACCTGGGTGTCTGCATGGTTGTCTCTACCACATCCCACTCCCCTCCAATACAAAGACCTCCCAATATAAAAATCACTTGTCCAACAGGTTTACCCCTATTAAATATGTTATCATAGAGGTGCTGATTGGCTTGGCCCTGGCCAGAGATGGGTCCTACTTGGAGCCGAGAGAGCTTCTTGAAGCACCTTACAGATGCCACACCAGGAGTCTTCTGCCCCACTCCAAAACCCCACCAGACACAAACCCAGCACAATTTTGAAACTAAGATGCTCTGACGTTTATGTAAGGGAGGGTTATGTAAAAATAATCTCAGATGGTGGCTAACATTTCTTACACTGTTGGGTAATAACACAGCATAAAGTGTTTGTTTGACAAACAACTTTGCATTGCAAAGTAGTCTATGAAATGTGCAAAAGATTGATTCAGTTAGAGCAATAACTGGTCTTTGTAGTACTTTCTGTATTCACAGAATGTTAAGGGTTGGAAGGGACCTTGAAACATGATCTAGTCCAACCCCCCTGCCAGAGTAGGACCACCTAGAGCAGGTCACATAGGAATGTGTCCAGAAGGGTTTTAAATGTCTCCAGAGAAGGGGACTCCACAACACTTCTGTTCATTACACCTTTGTCTCAATATGATATCTAAAATCTGAATGTAACTCTTCTGTTTGGTAAAGAGGCTTGATTTCAGTGGAAAAATGTCCTTAGTGGGTGTTTGCAAGTTAATTTGACATTTGCAAGTTCATTTTGTTATGTCTAAGTGATGTTTGATGTGGTCATATAGGGAAAAATTAATTTTAGAGCCAGACTTCTAGGGCTTGAGAGTAGTCATAAGACTGTGAAAAGTTCTGTACTCTCAGACTTGTACTGGTTTGTCTAACCATTCTTTAAGACATGCTTTGGAAATCAGTTCTACTTGGAGTTTGTGTTGTCTTCAGCTCTGGTTATGACTTGACTGATGTTAAATCAAAGACTTCTGTTGTTTGTGATTAACGTCACACCTTTGCTGAAGTCAATTTAAAGAGGCTTTTTTTTCCATACTTTACATTTGTAAAAGGATAAATGTTTTGTGTTACAAAGGAATTCTGTGAAGAGAAACTTTGGCAGAATCATAAATATGAAAAGTCCCACCAAAACTTTTAAAGAGCTGTAATCATTCTTTTAGTTTATACAGTATTACACAATTCCTGTTTTTCTCAAATCTATTATTTGATAGAATTAAAAGATACCATGGAAATTTTTCAGAGAGGGAAGCACAATGATCTGATGAAGTATAGAAAAACTGGAAGATAGGGAATTGGCCCGGATAGTAGTCCTGTCAGTAATATGTCCGTCTTCCTTGTGTTCCCAAGTCACAAAATCCAATTTTATTCTGTGCTTGAGATTAAAAGAACATTTTCCTCTTTTGTTGCTACTAAAGAATAACTGTAAAAATTGTTGACAGCAGGTCTCAAAAGTTGAATTTTTTTCTTCTTTGTGTTTGAGTTGATGGTAAAAACCCAGCTCCCGCTGCTGCTCGAGTGGTACAATGAGCAGTTGGAGCAAGAGAAGGAGCTGTGCAAGTACGACTGCACAATGTTAGTGGATTCCGAAGGTGCTGGGGACACAGCAGTCCTTTGTGTGGCAGCAAGCAGGTGGCCGTCAAATGGGACACTTTAATGTGGCAGTGGAAAAAACCATCTTGCAGTCACCCTAGCAGCGCTGTGGAGATGGTTTCAGTCATTCTGGCAGGAGTGTTAAGCTCCAGCTGGGGAGAATTCAGTCCATGTGCAATACATAGTGTACAGATTTAAATACGGTATACCAAACTATACATCTCAGTAGTGAATTTCAGCCATGGTCCCCATTGATGGAAGGTAAATACCAGGGAGTATTCATGGAGGCTAGCATGATCTTTTTGAGGCTTATCTCCACAGGCTATTTCTGAAGTTAATGGAAGTGAGAGTCCTCCAGAGAGAGATTCAGAGTAGTTAAATGAATCTTCAGTTCTGAATTGTCCTCTGGAGGAGCCTTTCTCTACTGATTATAGAAAAGTCATTAAAGCTTTAGCCTGCAGGGATCAATGTTAACCTTTGTGACTACCTTCCTCAACAGGCACTTCCCCCCCCAGTCAATATTACATGTTAGAGTTGTACAACCAACTTGCTGTTGTTTGATCTTGATGTTTAGCATATGATACAAAGCTCCCAGGGACTTGTTCAAAACCAAAATTACAAGAACTTGTTTGCATGGAAACAAACCTGCTTTTTTTATGTGGTATATATTAGTTGAATTTATTTATTTATTTTATTTTTTCTTTTTTTTACAGCAGGTTGAGCAACCTTGCAGGGAGTGTGGGGAAGTTTTGTTTTTCTTTACAGAAAGCTTTTTCAGGTTAAAATTAGTTCGACACCAGGTGCCCACCAAAGCTGCTCCATCACTCCCCTCCTCAGCTGAACAGGGGAGAGAAAATTTAATGAAAGGCTCATAGGTCAATATAAGGACAGAGAGAGATCACTCACCAGTTACCACCATGGGCAAAACCAGACTTGACTTGAGGAATTAATTTAATTTATTGCCAATCAAATCAGAGTAGGGTAATGAGAAATAAACCCAAATCTTAAGAACACCTTCCCCCTCCCACCTTCCCTTCTTCCTAGGCTCAGCTATACTCCTGATTTGCTCTACCTCTTCCCCACAAGTGGTACAAGGGGGATAGGGAATGGGAGTTGGATCCGTTCATCAGATGTTGTCTCTGCCACTCCTTCTGCCTCACACTCCTCCCCCTCCTTCTTCACTGATCTTTGTGTCTGCAGACTTGTTTCACATATTCTTACTCCTTTCTCCAGCTGAAGTTACCGTTTTTGTTGGGTTTTTTCCCTTCTTGTTAAATATATTATCGCAGATGTGCTACCACTGTTGGTGATGGGCTTGTCCTTTGCCAGCAGCAGGTCCATCTTGAAGCCAGCTGGCATTGGCTCCATTGGACATGGGGGAAGCTTCTAGCAGCTTCTTCCAGAAGCCACCTTGGTAGCACCCCCTGCAACTTCCCACTTCCAAAACCTTGCCACAAACCCAATACATGTCAACAAAGATGAGAATGTGTGTACTGAAGAAGGAAAAAAAAAAGACCTTACTAGTTTGTTCTTTTCAAAGTATAGAATTGGTTTCCTCTATCTCCCTGAAGTGTTTAAATGTTCCTGGAAAGCAGGTTTTTAAAGGGTTTGGAATGCAAATAGCCACTAATACAAAAACCAGGTGCAGGTGTTCCTGTTTATTGCTACAAATCAAATCATAGTGCTCTGAGTGGGAACTGTGAATGATGAGAAACACCAGATGTTGAGTATAAGAACTGTACCAACCTTAGAGACTTCTGATAACTTTAATGAAGAAAATCAGCCTTTGATTGTGGAACAATAGATTGTATTTGTCCTGTAATCAGGTTCTATTTATAGACCTTGAAAGCAATCTTAGTGTAGTTGGAAGATAGATCAATATCTACAGTCCATTTCACTGCTTATGAGACTTGACAAGAAATAACCCTGGGACAATCTGGGTATTAAAGGTTCAGGATTTGTCCCTATAGAATTTTGCCTCAAAGATGAAGGGCTGGTTGAAATGTACAACATTGTTATCTTTAGAAAACTTGGCTGTGATAAAGTTTCATTGCCCTCGGATGAAACATTTAAAAAAAGAAAAAATAAAAAAGTGGAGGATATGCTTTGTTTTGCCTGTTGTGGTAGATGGTCATTTTGCAATTCCAGGTTCACACTGTATGCCTTATAGCAAAAGCCACAAGATTTTAGTACATGTGGCCTATCCTGTTCGTTATTATAAACATCTTAGAAATTCATCTAGAGAGCTGTGAGCTATTTATAAGGCAGTGAATGTGAGGGAAATACATATCTGAAGCATATCATCATCCATGTCTAGTGAAGATTCTTGCTGTGGATGATCAGAAATAGCTTGGTATTAGTACTGATTCATGCTCCCAGTGCTTTGTAAGAGTCAGGCATTACTTTGAACTCCTTTTCATGTCTGTTTTTTCTGAAGTAGTTACTAATACTTCATATGGTGTGCTAGCTTTGCCAAAGTGCAGTTAGTTTTTACTATGGGCCAAACTTTCTCTTATGACTTTCATAAAGTACAGCAATAGACGTATTTCTGCATCAAGCTGGGTTTATGCAAACCTTAAATACCTGTAAGTAACTGAGCTGTTCAGCTCTCTAATTCCTTCCCTGAGGAAGGAAGACCTTGATATTTTTACTGGTTGACCAGAATAAGTAAGCTGCAGTGGAGTAAGCTGTAGCTGATAAATGCCAGTAATAATGTCAGCCTTCTTTAAATATGGAGAAACTATAGAGAAGAATAATTCCATACGTATATGGGTCTTAGTGATTCTGGGTAACAAAGTTGTCCCGCCTTTTGTTCAAGGTAGAGCTAAAGTCAAGTCTGATCTTGAGGGCCCTGTCATGCATCTCACTCTTATTTTAGAATGAAGTCTCACAAGTTATTTTGGAAATACTGTTTGCATGGGGGGATTTCTCACTCTGGTAAAAGTGGTATGATCAGGCTCTTAGGATTTTTATTGACACCACGTTGACCAACTTACTTTCCTGAAATAGCTATTAGAATTACCTACTGGTATTTTCAGCCAGTGCATCAGTTCTTCTTCGGTGCTGCTCTAAAAGATACAGGTATTTTTCATGGGTATTATTTTTATATAGAACTCCAGGTCTAGTTATTGCATATAGAGTTATTGGTTTTATGGTAAATAGGAGTGCAGTACTTGTTTCCTGCTCACTTACCAAAAAGAGATCAAAGGTGTAGTCATTAAATGGTTGTCATATCTTTTAATAATGTAGACTTAATTTTTAAAATAATTTTTAAAGGCTGTTTCAAAATATCATTGACTCTTAGCCAGTTACTACAAGCCGATGAAAAAAGCAACAAAGATATTCACTGTCTTGGGGAATGAGAATTATGCAAACTTACAGTACTAAATGTGCAAACCAAACAAATAACCATCAGCAGGTTGCTGTGCAAGAGTGACTTAAACAGTTCTTGTGGCAACTCAAATGTGTGCACTGCTAATCAGTGAATGGAATTTTAAATTGTGTAGAGCTAGGCAAAAACACCCTTACCTTAGCGCTGTCAGAAGAAACATTCATAAAGTGCTTGGACACTGGAACTGATTGCTAAGAGAGGCTGTGGAGTCTCCATCTTTGGTGATACTCAAAAGATTATTGGACAAGGCCCTGAGAACTGATGTAACTGAGGCTGGTTCAGTATGAATGGGTCTTGAACCAGGTAAACCCCAGAGATCCTTTCCAACTCAAGCTAGTCCCTGGCCATTTCTTTCCTTAATCTTTCTCTCCCAACTTTTTCTTGGTATAGAAAGAACTACATCTTGCTTTACCTTATGTATCTGCCCAAACAGTAGAGACATGGCAGAGCCACACCTCTTCCTATGTGACCACTTTTGGCCCTCTGCACATCTGCGCTTTATCAGAATACCTGGAAAGGGTTACAGTCTTTGACCTCCTGATGGAGTAGCAGTAGAAGTTTGACCAGAGGTGAACGGTCAAAATTGTTGTATCCTCTACTGTTGTGTAGAAGTTGTGATGCTGTGACAGTTGCATGAGAAGTCTGGAGTCTGATAGATGAAATATAAATGCCTGTGTATACGTTATGATGTTAATATCAGCCATTTTGTGAGTTACATTTTTTATGTTTAAATTGAAACCAAAATGATGTAGCTAATTAGCTAATGTTTATTGCAGTACCTTTCTAAACCACATTTTCCTCACATGGACGGGGGAGGTCATGTAAATACTGTAATAAAATGCTGTCAGAGGATCCATGTTGCTTGAAAAATTAGCAACTTTCAATTCATTTTTACATTGTCATTTCCAGTTAGCAGTAGTGATTTCGCAGTAGAGACCCATTAACTTGTGACAGGGTTCTGTTCTATTACTATGGGCTCTTGAGTAGGATACAAATAATACTGATTAATAGTAACAGCAGCTAGGCATCTTTACCTCCAGCGTGAGTAGTGAGAGATCATACAAGCACTCAATGTCAATAAGCACTACCCGTGCAGAGCAGGTTATTAGTACAGGAACAAGGGCACAGCACGTCTTTCCAGCTGTATAGTAGTCAATGTTATCCACTATGGGTGACAATGAAATCAAAACGGTCCTATTATTTATGTTGGATTCATTTAATTCCCACTTCTCGACTAATACTGCTCCCAATGAATACAACTGTAGCACAAAGTAAGAGTAGCCAGACTGAGTTCAGGTGATGATTATTCTTATTTCATGTCTCTGTTTCAGAGAACTCCAACTCTCCAAGACAGAACTGTTCCAGAGAGGGATTGCAGGACAGTCAGTGCATGTGGCCTTAGGTCCAGGAATTTGTTGTTTAAAAGCTGGTCTGAAGTTTACCCATTTCATTTTAGTTTGTTACCTTGGGGCCATAAAAACTTAGGACTGAGATCTGTCAATTTTCAACCTTTCGAGTCAGGAACTGCTGAAGATTTATGCACCTTATCTAAACATCTGTAAATGACAAAGAAAAGCAATTTTAACCATGTGCTTTTGTGAATTTGCCTCTGACTTCTAAATTCCTTCTGTCCTACTGAAATGCCAGAGGAATTTATAATGCCAGAAAAGTTAGCAGCCACAGAAAATATTTATGGGGTATTAAAAATCCAATAATCTCTAGAGGATCTTAAAAATGAGAGCACTTGAGTGTTACAAGGACTGATGAGGCTTGACATCCCATTTCTTTGTTGCAGTTCTCTCCAAATTTCATTGGTGACCACCAATGGCTATTCCCTTGCCCTGATTCCAAACATTTCCAAATATGAACTAAAGACATGATTGGTCTTCAGGCATCTTTAAAAAGTATACTTTTTATTGCTTTCTGACTATTCAGCATTGTCATCTCTCTGATATCAGTGATGCTTCCATAGGAGACATCATGTCTTTTGTAATCATAGTAGAGACTTTTATGTGTAAATGATTGAAATAATGCAGTTTACACTGGGAAGCCCTCACAGCTAAAGAAACATAGTAAATAGATTAAGTGTCTCAGGCCCTACTCTAAAAGTTACAATATTTTTTTTAGCTCTGAAATAAAATGAGAGGAAAACCTGTAACTTTACCACTTTACACGAAAAGCAACAGCTATCAAAATACAGTATGCACTCCTTTTTTCCATATTGTGCCTTAAATGGAAATTTTATGTTCAATTTGAACAGTGAAATCACCTGGAAAACAGCTTTGTTAAATTGAGACTGTGACATGCTTGCATTGATTCATGACCTCAAATTAGAATGGCAAGAAAATGCTGTAACAGCTTCCAGTGTTCATTACAAAATCAAGACATTTGTAAAAATGGTTTAATTCAGGTTTTATCTAGTTAGTGGAAATTAATTTAATGAAAATCTTGACAGCTTTTGTCTGAAGAGTTGACATTTGATGATACTAAATGCAAACTAAATTCCTACTTATTAGTGCTAATACTAGTTTTAGTAATGCTTCTTTGATATCAATGAAGGATATCACTGTATACTAAATGTTCTGCATTGTACTGCAATTCATATTCCAGTGTAAAAGCTAAATGGAGACAAATAATTATTTCCATTATCCAGTGATGGTGGACTGAAACATCAGTTATGTCCAAAAAAAAGAACAAGAAACTGTGTTATGGTATCAATAATATGTATTATCATCTACCTAAGTTCATGTGAAGTGAAAAGAGTCTGGCCCCATCCTTTTGACACTGACCCTTTAGATATTTAAAAACATTAATAAGATCCCCTCTCAGCCTTCTCTTCTGCAGCCTAAACAGCCCCAAATCTCTCAGCCTTTCCTTGTAAGAGAGATGCTTCAATCCCCTGTGCATGTTTGTAGCCCTCCATTGGACTCTCTTCAGTAGTTCCTTGTCTCTCTTGAGCTGGGGAGCCCAGAACTGGGCACAGTACTCCAGATCAGGCCTTATTAGGGCAGAGCAAAGGGGGAGGACAACCTTCCTCAACCTGCTGGACACACTTTTCTTTATGCACCCCAGGATACTAATGGCCTTCTGGCTACAAAAGCACACTGTTGGCTCATGGATAACTTGTTATCCATCAGGACTCCCAGGTCCTCCTCCACTGAGCTGCTTTCGAGTAGGTCAGCCCCTAACCTGTACTGGTGCATGGTGTTATTCCTCCCCAGATGCAGGACTCTACACTTGCCCTTATTGAACTTCATAATGTTCCTCTCTGGCCAACTCCAGCCTGTCCAGGTCTCTCTGAATGGCAGCACAACCTTCTGGTGTATCAGTCACTCCTCCCAGTTTCATATCATCAGCAAACTTGCTGAGGGTACACTCTATCACCTCATCTGGGTGGTTGATGAATATATTGAATGAGATTGGACCCAGTACTGACACCTGGGGAACACTGCTAGCTACAGGCCTCCAATGAGACTCTGCAACAAAGAATTGTACCTTTTTAAATAGAGTAATTCTTCAACTATTTCTGATGTTGACAAGCTTAGCTGAACTATACACATTCTACGCAGATCGGATTTCCAAAGGAATCTGCAACTGTTCTGGAAAATTGTTAGGGTTTTAAAGTTGAAAAAAGCTGAATAAAATTGATCTAACTTTTGGCACTGCAATATTTAAAGAATAAGTCAAGAATAAGTCTAACTGTACGAGAAAGTGTTTCTGCAAACATATTCTTTTTTTAAAGTGCTGGTAAAAAGATGCTACAGTCTTTGGGGATTTTCTAGTCTAGTGTTTTACTATGCTTATTTTAGAATTTTTTTCCCAAACTCCATTTTAATTTGTGAAAATTAATCTTTTCTCAATGTGTATTTAGAACAACTGATGGAACCAATGACTCCAGGTGCCTATTTCTAGAATAGGAGAAGCCTAGTCAATAAATGTAGGCTAAGTGGGCTACTAGCACAGGTAAGATGGCTTCTAGTCAGGGAGGCTTTTACAGAAAACTAACATCCTTAATGCATCAAATGAACTGCACAGATGTAGGAGATGATGCTTCCTGTCTCTGAAGATCACTGGTTTTATTAGCTTTCTAGCTATCCACAGTATTGCTGGTCATATACTTAGCTTAAAAAGCTATTTGAAACTAAGCTGAAAAAAACCAAACCAGTAGATTCTGCTTTAATTAAACTCCTGTCAGAGGTATTCATGTAATAAATTAATTTGGAATCTTATAAATAGCTCTGTCAATTCAATTAATTTCTTGCATCACACATTTAAAGATGTTAATCTTTCTTCACTAAGGTGCTTTTTTCACTTTGGTTAATGCTACCATTTTCATATTTCATGCCTTTTCTTTTTTTTTTTCTTCCCAGAATTCTCTTCCCACCTACCTTTTTATAATTTCCTTCTTCTTTTGTTTTAATGCAGTTCAGATTGTCTATCATTAGCTTGAGCCTTGTTCCATCCCAGCTCTTTGAATTCCGTTTTTATCTTTTTGTCTTATCTTCTTAATCCCCAGTCCAGCTGATGCTGTGAATGTATTTTTTTTCTTCTCAACTTGGTCTCAGGGCTAATTTGGTGTGTGAAGAGGTGCTGGCATGTTAATATGTATGGCTAGAAAATACACCAAATAGAGGTTCACTGAAAAAAAAAAAAAAATCTGGCACGCAGAACACAGGCTCCAGTATTCTGGAAACATAATATATCAGTCTGGACAACTCAATCATAAAATTATCTTTGTCCATTTCCTTTAATGCTTACTGCTTTCTCATATCCTCTGCTTTGCTTCATTAGAGCCAAGTTTGGGTTACTCAGAAGATTCAGAGCTGAAAGGCAGTTGTAGTTTGAGGTAGAAGAGCTTCCCTGTGAGCATCTGGCAGTTTAACACAAGTGAGCTTTACATCCATTGCAGGATGGTTTACTCCTTGCTGTCTTTAGAATCCTGTTGTTTCAGGTCATTGACTATCCACTGCTCATCTTACACCAGAGATTATGGAAATGTGCATTCTTCTAACCACAGGTCCTTTTCACATCTGTAATGAGGTGTATTTTTCTGAAAAATGCTTACATATTCAGCTATGACTGTTTACTGCTTGTAGAAGTCCAAGGACTGACTCTTTTATTGAGCTGGGTGAGCTTTGAGGTATTTATATGGTATAGACCAAGAGTGGTGCAGATATTTGACAGGTGAACAAAGGAATAATCTCTTTTGGCCAGAGCACTAACACCCAGGAGGTTCAAGAATTCTTGAATCTGCTTTTCAGCTACTTTGAGCCTTATTGTACCTCTGTAGTTTTCTTTTTGATCTTTGTTTTTAACTTTTTGGGCTGATTATCTTCCTTTTTTTTTTTTTCTTTTTTTTTGGTTTCTGGAGTAGTTCTTAAGACATACTTTGATCCCATTACCCAACAAATCCACCATACACTATTATTGCCTTGCTGACTACCACAGCTGATAATCAGTATGATCAGGTCTCATGCAGAGTGATGAGAAATACAATAAACAGACCATGAGAAACTGTTTCAGGCATTGAAAAATAAGCCTACTTGCTGTAAGAGACTATAAAAATTGTGTTAGTTGAGGAATTAATCTGCATAAAAAAATAGTCCTTACTCAATAAAGTAACAGGACTTTTTGTTAATGGAGGCTATGTAAAAAGCTCTTCTCAAGAACTGAAGGGCTTCTTTTGGGAGACGTACGGAACTGCCCTCTTCCACAGAGGTAGGGAGACTCACATGAATGTTTTTGACTGTAACTGGGGAATGGACTGGATAAAATGAGCTGCTCTAGGAAAAAGGAGCAAGTGAAAATACAAAGGGGTTCATCTTCCAAGTGTCTGCATGTCTTGAAATAGGATACTTGTATCTCTGAACATTTGTGCAAGAGCTCGTGACATTTTTGCTACTGTGCTTCCACTCCCATACATTACCTTTTCTTCTGCTAATTAGCATCTACATCTACTAATTACTAAGCAAAGTTTCACTGACCTTGAATAAGGGGAGCAGAACCTGGTAGATTGGTACCATCCCACCTCAAGTACAGTGCAAATCTGCCTTCCCTTCAAAACTGTGGAAGCTAATCAGGGTTGTATTGTTGTTGGAGAGTACAGCCCTTGCATTTCATCCCGTGTGCACCTTGCAGGGGTGCACAAATTGCTGGATTCTTCTGATATTGGGTCTTGCCACTTTGCAGCACGCTCGTGTTATTGTTAAACAAAACACTTTGCAAAGCTGTATAGTTTGTTGAATAGCAGCAATCCTGTTATTAGTGGATTGTGGAAAGCAACCTGTGCCAGTATTAACTTTTAGCTTTCTGGCTGACTATCTCAAACTGAGGGAGACTGATTTGTTGCAGGAAACTCCATAGTAATTAAACTGTCTGCCACAAAGAAAATGAGAACTTAACATTTTGATCCAAATTAGAGGGAAGTGAATTAATACAGAAGTCTTTTTAGTGATGGCTGCTTTCCATCTGCTGCACATAGAATACCTGCTCTTGTCTCATGCATAAAGCAACATGTGTAAGGTGGGAAAAAGATAGACAAGGCAAACATTAGAGCTGGTTGTTTTCCATCTGTTCTTTTCATCTCTAATATTCCCAACTGGGGTCACTTCTGCACATCACAAAGGAAGGACTGTAAACTATAAAACTTCCCACCACCCCCAAGAGAATATCTGCATCCCCAGAAAATGGAGTAAATGAGATATAAGGGCTCTCTGACTCCAACGATAGGATCACACTGGAAGATTTCCTCTGTTCTTTATTGGCATGTTTCCCTTCAAGGACTGAACTGAGCTACATTTAGAGAATTTTGTTCTAGAAATCAAAGAATCACAGCATCACAGAATGGCAGCGATTGGAAGGGACCTCTGGAAATCATCTAGCCCAAACTCTCTGCCAAAGCAGGTTCACCTAGAGCAGGTAGAGCAGGAACGCATCCAGGCAGTTTTAAAAGCCTCCAGTGAAGGAGGCTCCACAGCCTCTCTTGGCAGCTTGTTACAGGGCTCCATCATGTAAATGAGAGCTAGATTATTTTGGCAAAATGTCTATTCACAGCAATGGAAGCCTTAGGAACTTGTTTTATCAGTAGATACAATTCAAAAAGTCAGTAATAATATCGAGTAGGAGAACCTGTAATAATGGAAGCATAGATGTAATTTATATACAGGTGAGAAACCAACCAGAACAGTATATATGTGAAGCTGATATAGATTGCCTTTCTGGCGCAATACTTACAACAGTACATATTCAGTACAGTAATATTCAGTTTCTAATTCCTCAGTGAGCACTTCCTGTTGGCTCATACATTTTTAAGGTAAGATTTGGGAGTAGTCTTTGTTCTCGTTTATTGGGTTGGTTTTTTTTTTTATGAGAAAAAGCACAAAGTTGATGAAATGCAAAGACCTTTTTCTTAAAATCTCATTTGGGGGTGGAATCACCCCATGGAGTAAAATGCTTCAAATGACAAAAACTGATGTATCTGCAGTGATGTATATGAGAGATATGGTGTGGTTTTTTAAGCTGTAAAGTAGTTGAGGAAGACTTTATGTTATTTCTCTGGAAATATTGGGATTTACTTATAGAGGTGTATGACTCCAGAAGGGGATAAAAGTGCATTTCTACATTCCTAAGCAAAAGCAAGACAGAAGAATTTAATTAATCAAACTTTATTGATTTATTAAGCCCGCTCACTGAGTACAGCTCTTCATGTAGCAGAGGGCAGGTGAGAGTTTAAACGAATGCCTCATGCTATAGCTCTCTGTGAAGGAAAATGCCTTAAATGGCTACAATCTGAGTATACCTCTGCTGCTTCATTTGTCTCTTAAAAACATAAATTTTACATTCTGGCATTATGTAAAATAACAGTTCCAAGCAAGACAAACACAGCAAGAATTACAAAATGTGCATATGTAGGGAGTAAGCAAAACTTTCTGATACAGTATTATTAGTTATAGCTGCCTTGGACATTGGATTTCTATCTAGAAATCTGAAATAATTTAATTCTGTTTATATAAATTAATTCTTGAAGTTGTTAAAAGCACAGGGCTCTGTATGGACTCTTGCTGGCAGAAGCACTGAATATGGAAAAGCGTTTTCTTAAAACTGTAGAGGGAACTCTCTGCCAGCATCCACAGGCAACAGGATGGCATCATTGTTTGGCCAAAATCTCATCTTGTATGTCTGCGATGTTGTAATGTCCATGAGATAAGTGATAGCAAACTTATTCTGTCACATCTGTTAGGTTACATGACACATTCATGCAGGCAATGAGACTTCTTTCCCTTCTGAGGAATTGCCCTAAACAGATCAGTCTGACCCAGATATATAGTGGAATACAGACAAAAATAGAGAGAGAGAACTGAAAAAGCAAGTCCTTTGCAATAGGATTTCATCCAGGATGGCAAAGGTTTATGATGAGTAACAGGAGTGAGGAATAGGAGTGGTTTGTCTCCATTGCCCATAGAGTGGGCCTGAATGACTAGCTCAGGTACATGTATGTCCACTTTGAGGAAAGTGAATCATATCCTTTTTGATTATTTTGTTGTTGTTGTTATTGTTCCACTACATCAATTTCTTTCAAACAAAAGTGTATTTACAAGTTTAACATCATGCATTGAATGCATGAGCCAAGCCAAGCAAAGCTGGTGAAGTGGTTCAAGAGGGGAGAAGAGCCTCAGCCTTATGCCAAATCTGACGTATATGGGCTGGAATAACTCGTTGGTCATTTTAGCATCACTTGTCCTGTCCACTCCTCCCTGCAGGTGCAGCCTCTCACTTTTTTGCATCCCCAAATGTGGTACACAAGATCCAGCAGTGGCCTTGGTCTGCACACCAATCCTTGTTAGTAACTCTAAACACGGGGTGTTATCACTGCTAGAAGCAGACACTGTCTGTGAGAACAGGCTGCTAACTTCAGAAAGTGCAGTTA
>WUAM01000287.1:91707112-91742695 GCA_024336885.1 Actenoides hombroni | reverse complement strand
ACTGCTAGAAGCAGACACTGTCTGTGAGAACAGGCTGCTAACTTCAGAAAGTGCAGTTAGAAGAACTGAGCTGAAAAGTAAAATCGCTGAACAGAATTAGTTCTGTTCTCACTCAAACCAGGACACATCTAGATCTGGCAATCTAGAACTATTACAAGGCACTGCTGAGACCTTGTTTGCAAATGCTCCCTAGAACTGCAGGTTTTGCAATTGTAGAAGATGAATTTCAATGGGAAGAATATAGAGACAGCTGTTAAAATCATAAGGGACACGGTTAGCTTGTTTTATGAAAGTGAATGTTAAAAGCTGGTCTTGTTCATTCTTGCAAAATGATGGGTAAGAGTGGATATAATTTCTTTTTATAAATACATGAAAGTGACAAAGACTAGGGAGGAAATGAGCTATTTAAGCTGAAATTCAGTATTGGCACAAATGGATAAAAAATTGCTGTGAATAAATGCATGTTAGAATTCTGAAGATGGCTTCTAATCTCCAGAGGCATGAGAAGTTTGGGACAACCATGTATGACAGGCACCTAGGTAGCTGGAGCTCTGAGATATATCTGCCTAGACCTTCTTGTACTGGGAGTTTCCAAGTCAGACAGAAAAGCTTTTAAACTCAAATGGCTATAATAGCTTATTTTTATAAACCAGAATAGTTTATTCCTGAAATATTTAAGAACACAAAGACACTAAATGAAATTATGAAAAATAAAAAGGCTTTGTACGAAATTGTCTTGCTTGTCGCTGTATCCTAGTGGGGCAGGTCTTTGATTCCAGCCATCTCAACGGTATTGTGAGTTGCAGAAACCTCTGCTCCATCCTTCTGGTCTGAGGAAGGCTTTTTACTACCTTCAGAGGCTGGCCTGTCATCTTCCTGTTTCTCATTGCAGTGTCCTGGTTCTTGCTTCTGCCATCCTGGAGCATCTCCCTCTATATAAGTAGTAGATCTCGGAAGGTGCAAGCTTCACCTCTTCCGGGTTACAGTTTTTCGGTCAGCATTTCAAGGAACATAATATTTGGCTGATAAGACATAACTTGAATAAATACCATTCACTACACCTCTGAAAGAAGTGATGACAAAGCACTCAAAGGAGATGTGGAGGTCAAAACTGAAAAATCATTTCCTTAAAGAAGCAAAAATTTGTTAGAAGAGATAGAAAAAAAAATGGGTATTTTAAAGCATAGTATGGAGGCACTTTCTTCATAAAGTGATTTGAGATCAGTAGTTCAAGCAGCTGTAAATGGGAACTGAAGAAGTCTTTGGATATTGGAGAAAAAGAGTGAATGATGATCAACACGGTCTACTTTAAAAAAATCAGGTTACATCCAGCCATAAGTAAAACAAAAGTAATACATAAGTGGACAGAGTAAAATTCAAGCAATAAAAGAAGCACTCAACATTGAAGGGTCAGACCTGGGATCAGCATTTACTTATATAGAGAAGTCTTGTATACACTTGCCAAATTACCAGCTTCGTTCTTCTGTAAATGTTGGATTGGGTTTACAGGATTTTGAGGTTTCACCTAACCTGGTATTAAATATCCCAAAGAGAGAACTTTAGTGATTTATTTTGGGAGATTTCCATAGACTGATAGACTTAATTTGAAGGAAATGTTAATTAGACATTTTTTCTACAGTCACTTCTAGTGATTCAGAATTACTCGTTTCCTGTGGTGGTTTACATAATTTGGGATTCCCTATTTTACACTTCTTGTTCAATAGAAACATCATGAATATGATAAAAGCAGAAGTCTGATGCCAACTGCCCAATGAGTGATATTTCTGAAGTGTGATGAAAGTATCATCCAAGCAACCCAAGCACAGAACAGGAGCTACTGTGTACTTTTTTCAAAGCTTGGCTTAAAAGAGTATTTTCATATTAAGGCTAAAATAAGACAAAGGAGCAACATATTCCTGCATTTGTGCCAAACCATTTCTATTTCCTCTGACCGCTCTGGGGCTTGGAGGTACTAAGGTGAATACATGCTTACTGAGGTCTCCATGTACTTCTCAGGATATCAGAAATGAGACAGAAAGGCTCCTGCATATTTCCATATACCATAATGCCCATAATAAATATGGTCTTGGTTACTGTCATGGCACCGCTATATTTCTAGATGAGACAGCAAGAACAATAACTTCTATAAGAGTCATTCCAGTTGTTATTTTGTATTCAATGATATTTTTAAAATATTTTTTTTGGTGACACTAATCTATAAGGTTCCAGTCTCAGACACAGAACAACTAGGTCCCTCCTAATCAGAGAATGATTTTATTTTGTAATATAAGCATTGCTACCAAATTAATTTATTTTTCTGTAATTTTGCCTCATTCCCCAAAGCATTTCCACACCTACATCCTACCACCTACTTTTTGTTCTGTGCCAACACAGCAAGAATGGAATTTAAAAGCTAATTTTCTTTATTTATATTATGCAATAAAACATCAGTGACTAGAAAAAAAAAAAAATGACATCTTCATAGCTATTAGTCAAAAAACCCACAGAATTCAGTAAGGCTTTTCTTTTCATACATTTATTTTAATATATCAAATGTAGTTATGTTACAAGATATGACTTCTTGTAGTTAATAGAATATTTCTGTCAATACTTGATCCTGCTTCATCTTATACTTTTTTTTTTGTTTTATTGTTAAGCAGAGGACTATGGGTTTTTCAGAGGAGTGAAGCTCATAATCTTTCAACTGTTCAAAGATCCTGACTTTGACAACATAATCTCCATTTTATCCAGTGATGGTGTGAATAGCTAGTATCTGGCTGCTAAAGACAGCAGGTGCTTTGACTTATTCATCTCTCTACTGAGTCAAATCACAAGTCGTTACATTACACATCTACACACTGGTAGTTTAAACTAGCCCTCAGAGTACCATGTGTCTAACTCACTTAGACACCAATGAAAAAGTACTAATGTGAAAGCCTGGAATTTGGCTTTAGAGTTAGTGGCTACAATGGTAAGCCATGTCATTGTAGGGTGCTGTACCTCAGCTTCCTCTTACAAATCATGCAGATTTGACTTTGCTCTCTATCAAATATTTGTGCCTGTAGTAGCCTGGAGAGCATGTCAGCTGACTAACTATAGGCCACTTCAAGATCAGATTAGTCACTGTCTGAGCTCTGTTGACTATAGAAGTTATATATCTAGAGTATGGAAGACCTTTTGCAGCTAGAAGCTTGATGAAATATAACACTTCAAATGATGCCAGATACCTGTGCTTACACAATGAATTTCTGCTCTAAATCTCGTGATTATAGTAGACACTCACACATGGACACACTATCCTTAAGCTGTGGGTTTCTACCTTTAGTTATACAAATGCAAAAGAAGAAGGTATTAAGAAAGGTGGTACATGAAAAGCTTCATGACCAATGTATCTCGAGTCAGAGCTCAGGGCTATACCAACAGAAATCTTGTTTTAAGAAAATTCTGGCAACATTCTGTACCTTCAAACCCAAAAGACCACCAATCACAGGTTTTTTTAGAAAATAAAGAAAGGGGTCACTGCTTTCAAGATTGTATTTGTGTCATAGTACTGTCCAGGTATACGCCGTTTGCAAGATTATGTAACTGTAGGAGTCATCAGCATAATAAAATACTATTATCTCTTATTATCAAGCACATCAAATTATTGTTCCTCCTCTAAAAGAACATTTCAGAAGTTCATTAGTGAAATGCTCAATAAATTTACCCATTTCCAATGCACATGTGTAGGAAAAATAAGAGAAAGTTTTACACTCATTAAATATACAGCTGACTTTTAATGGTGTTTTTTCTCATCTTGGTCAGTCTTCTTAACTGAGTAAATTCTCTCCTGTGTTTTTCAGTTAATTGGAATAATAATCTTTTGTCAGACATAAATTATTTTATTTACAGTGTCTTATCACTATGGATGGGATTCTTCCTCTCTAGCTATCTACACCATAGGGCATCTGAAATAGTTTCCTTAGGTTATCTTTGTCAGTGAAGAAAAAATCAAGACTCGTGGCAGTGCATTTTTATTTTCTTTATTTATAGAGGTACTTTCTAGTAATTAGGTCAGATATAGTTTTGCATGGTAAACATCTAAGATCTTTGTTGCCAAAAAGACATATTTCTACCAGGACAAGAATGAGATCCCTTTAGAGAAACCTCAGCACGCTGGAAGAAAATGTTGTGTGTCGAGACTTCAGTCAACATATACATGATTTCCTGATGTTGTTTCGGGACCAGAGTGCTCTCCTGTCAAGTCAAAAGGTCATTTCTTTTAGCTAAACCAAGATACGTGGCAGGTGCTCTTGAATTACTATGGAGATGAAACTAGCTCACTGGGTAGTTCTGCATCACTGGCTGGTAAAGGAGATGTGGGAGCATGTCAGGGAAGAGCCTTAGCTTTACTGCGTGTATTGACATGGGGGTAAAATTGATTTTCTTTTGCCTCCACAGTTTTCCACAGTGATGGCTAACCTGAATTAGCTGTTTCAAAAGCAGTGTGCATTTCTGTCTACCAATGACACAGATTAAATGCAAGATGACAGCAGTTATGTACTCAGGCAAGTTGTATGCATTAATAATACGTTTACCATTACCAGATAGCACATGCACTCTCTCAGGCCTGCATGAGTGGTCTGACTTCACTAATAGCTGTTTTGTTGTGACAAAAAACCTCTTGATTTTTAAATTATTCAATATTTTCTTGCTAAACTGTCTTTTACAGTTAATGTGCTTCTGATATTCACATCCATTAATTTCTGACAGCACAGAGTAAATCCATGGGAGAGAAACCTAATTCTCTTCTTACTTTCATATGTCAACATGGAATAGCTCTGTATTCAAATCCAGTTCAGCTATAACAGTGTAAAATGGGAACAACAAAAGGAGGCCAGACATGTCCAGCTCAGTATCCATTTGCTTTCTATTTCCCTCTTATGTGTGCTTTGTCACAAAGGATTCCAGTTTCCTATCTTGAGATGAAACTAGTAAATGCAACATGATTAATTCTTAATCGAATAAATAAATAAATACATAAACAAACACAGCAATTTACCCACTTTATTTTATTTAACAGATTATATTATTTTTGTTACTTTCAGTGTTAAACATATAATGGGAAAAGAGTTTCCCTCTTTAAGAAAAAAGAAAATTTGTAGCCAGCCTCTTCTGTTGTATGTAGATTTCTCTCTGTGTAAATAACATAACTTCACACACCGTGTGCATAAAGTGAAAATATTACCAGAAAACTTTGATATATGTAATTCATAAAGATTACTTTTTTTTCCTGACTATGAGTTTGACTCAACATGATGACACATTTCAAACAAAATCTTTTAGCAACGTTGAGGGACAGTGCTGAAGGATGCCCATTAACAATGAGTTTCTCCATCCACCACAAGCTTCACAGCAATGACAGATATTCAGGGAATTTTTATGGTAAGGACACGTTTTTTGTTATGCTATGAAAATTGCAGTTCACATGTGATCAAGAAAAACTGATTTTAGTAGTTAAATCTCTAAAGGATCCATCCGCTACCTTAATTTCTCCCAGCATTAACCTTCCTAATGCTACTCTTGAAATGTGGTATTATCCTTGGATTTTCAGTAACGTGCATGAGAAGTTCTGGGCAAGTCGTTTCACCTAAATTTCTCATGGAAAACTAAAAACTGCTTGTTTCCCATTTTCTATCTAACGTGAGGCACTAAGGTCTGATTTTCAGGTAGATTAAGTCAATGGTAATTGCAATTGAAGTCATATCATATATATAATTGTTGTACAAGCTCATGAGCTCTGAAAAAGACCTTCTAATTATTTCCAAGCTGCCGTTCGAAATTTGTGAAAACATAGCATCTCATTTCCTTCATACCTTAGTTTTAGAGCCATAAAATTGAGATTAACGCCACCTGTTACTGCTTTGAAGTTTTTGGAATGTATTGTATTAGGGCATGGAGCTATCTACACAACAATAAGAAGAAATAAGAAAAATTACTCATTATTTTGAATATAATAACTATTCATTATTGTCCAAGAAATGAAGGCTGGTGACCTTTCCATAATATACAGTCGTATACTCACAGACAAAGTTGTTAAAAAGAAAATTCTGGCAGTCTTCATTCTGTCACTTGCCTGCTTTTGAATACTCAGCTTTGTGATTCTAATCTTGTTCTTTTGATGTGGGGGTTGGGGTTTTTTTTGTTCTGCAGTTTCAGCTGCTAAGACAATAGACTCTACTTAGTATGAAGCCTCTGTTTTCATATGATGACATGCAGGAATTTTATGTCATCTTAGGACACAGTTTTATTAAGAGACAAAGGGAGAAAAAGAGGTCCTTTCTCTAGCACCCATGCAGACTGGACTATCTCCTCTTTGTTGTTTGAATGAGTGGGCAATTCTTTTGGAAAATATAGTTCTGTCTTCACAGGACAGGTGCTTTCTGATAAATGGAAGTTTAAGAACACTGCTGGTTGGATTGCTTTTTTTTCTTTGATTGTTTTGGTTTTTTACTCTCAGTACAAGTACCTGTGCAAACTTGAGAGCATGGAACCTATCACTCATTCTCTGTTTTTTAATAATGTGTTGTAATGTATAATATGATGAGAAACACGAAATCCAGTGTTTTTCTCTCCTATGTAAATGCTCAAACTATTAGGGTGCAACTCAAGCTACCTTTGATTTATTTTGAAGTTCAAAATGATAGTTCTGAATTTATTAACTAGATTATTATTTCAACTCAGGCCTCCCACTGCTTGGCTCAGGGCTGTGATATAAATGATGAGTTTTACATCTTCCATCAGATTTAAAAGAAAAGAAAGAATCTACTGCCATTTTCACTGTCACTCCATGTAAAGAGTCTTTTGAAATCATCTGGTGGGTAATACATTACAAAAACATGGAGGATTTGGTTTGAAAGTGAATTAAGACTGAGATGCTCTCATGGGGCAGCTCTGAACAGACTTGCAGGCTCATAGAAACATGGACGCAGGGCACAGATGCCTCTATCATTCAGCTGAGACACGTATTTAAGATATATATGAGGTATTATCTGAGAAAAAATACTTAAATTCACCCCAAACTTTACTCTCTCCATCTGCTTTGGGTTTATTGTCCTCTGTTCTCTGCCATGAATTTGCAGTGTTGGAGGTGGGTAAAATTTCCCAGACTTGCCAGCTGTAGGTCAAGTTGGGGTGAACAAAAATCATCAGATCTTCAGCAACCTCTGCTGACTATTAACTTCGCTAACCTAGGCAAGCTGGAGAGTGCGCTGTGAGTCTAGAAGCCAGGGGTGCTCATCACAGCCTGTAAAGAAAGAATGCCAACTTTGTAGTAACTGAATTCTTGTTGGCTGGTCTCATCTCTTCTAAGACACTATAGTTTACAGAGGAAGTACAGCTGGCTTTTCTCAGTTCAACAGTGTAATAGTTTATGCTGCCTACTTTAAAAATTATTTCTCTTCACTATTTCAGAGTGGTCTTTAGCAAAGAGCACACATTGCCAAGTTAGGTATATCCTTAAAATGAATTGAGTCTGTTAGAACTGCTTGCAGCTCTGAAGAAACATGTTATTTTGCATGTGATAGTAATGTTTTTGACCTATCCATCCTGCATGTCATGTAAAATACTACACTTACTGACTTGCAGGCTAGATTTAGAAGAGTCCAATGTAACTAATTAGAATCAATATGTATACCCACATAAACTATTAACTGAGTTTTGTTCAGGATTGTGAGTGCTTTCAATCACAAACATTCAGGGTATGCTGGTATCCTAGATACAACAGGGGCTTAATGATGTCAATTGCAGTTCATATTGAATCTTTCCATGTAAAACCCACACAAATAGCAAATAAAAACCTTATATTCGCCAGGTACATTTCTGAAAGAAAATAGTGATGTCATGGCACTCTGATAAAAACATTCCAGGAAAAGCAGCCAAAGGCATAATTTTTTTCAAATTAATGGAATTCAACTTTGGTCTTTGTGAGGGGTTTTAGATCTTACTCTGAAATAAGTCATTGTACTAAAATTTCAGGTCATTGAGAAACCATTGCTTTTATATCTGTTAGCTTCAGTCCCACACATGAACCCCATCAGTCTTAGTTGCTTGTTAGGTATAATTAATTTTGAAAGCGCACCATGCTGAATAAATCGTATGACGCATTACACACTTTACAGTTATTAATATCCATCTTCCATTCACTCTTTCCAGCTAACTTGGGAAGGCAGGTTTTAAGATGGTGGACTCATGGGGAGGGATTCAAAATGGCAATGCCCAGGCCACCATCACAACTACAAACACTTGGGAAATAAATCAGGCCAACCAGAGTAGTGTAATATGTCCCTCAGCTGTCTCCCTAAATGAAAATCAAAAGACCAACCACCTAAAGTGTATACCTACACAGCAGTCTGGGAAACAAACAGGAGAAACTGAAGCTCCACATCCAGTCTGAAAGTTATAATATCATAGGAATAACCAAAACATGGTGGGTCAGCTCACACGACTGGGGGATCATGATAGAATGCTGTAGGCTTGAATTGAATACATAGAATTCAGCTATGGTAATTGTGGAACCCCTATTGAATGCCTCTGGGTCAAAACCAGAGGGGTTGTCTCCAAGGGAGACCTTGCAGTAGGCGTCCCTTACTGACCCCCAAACGAAGACAATGAGAACAATCAAGTGATACTTGAGTCAATTAAGCAGTCTTTGGGTCAACAGAACCTGGTTCTTATGGGAGACCTTAACTACCTAGACTTTTGCTGGAAGAACAACACAGCACTTCACCTGTCATCTATCAAATTCCGGGAATGCTTAGAGGACAAATGTTGGATGTGCCAACCAGGAATGAGGTGCTGCTGGACTTGCTACTCACTAACCAAGAAAACATGCTCTGTAATATCCCGGTTAGTGACAGCCTTGGCTGCAGCAATCACAGTATTGTGGGGTTTGGAATACTGCTGAGCATGTTGAAGGTTAGTTCCAAGACAGAGGTTTTAGACTTTAGAAGAACAAACATCAGCTCTCTCATGGTTCAGCCTGAAGGGTTCCCATAGGAAGCTTCCATGGAGGGTAAAGGAGCTAGTTATACACAAAATCAGTTCTATGGGTCTATGATTCTATTTTATTTTATTTTATTTTATTTTATTTTCATTTATTTTTTGTAGAGCAACATGTTAATCCACTCTTAGGAAAGAAGAAAAAGTCAGGAAAAACATCAGTGACTGCAAAGTAAAATTACCTTGTTAAAATAAAAGTGAGTCACAAGTTTCTGGCAGTAATCAGAGACATTTGACAGTGGAGCCTGAGAGGAACTGGTCCAGGCACTTGGGAACAGGCTAGAGAACAGAGAAAGAGTAAAAAGAAGAGTC
Organism: Actenoides hombroni; assembly: GCA_024336885.1. Lineage (NCBI taxonomy): Eukaryota > Metazoa > Chordata > Aves > Coraciiformes > Alcedinidae > Actenoides > Actenoides hombroni. The sequence goes on along the minus strand of WUAM01000287.1, from coordinate 91,733,344 downwards.
TGGAAGCAAGCTATTACTGAATATGTGCTGAGAGAGGTTGCCCCAAAGGAGTCAGTATCCTGCATTTACTAAAGGATGAACTTGATAAATAATCCATGTTTAATTTTAAACAATTTTAGGTATATTTAACCTCAGCTCAGCCTTACAAGCCTTTGACAAATTTGTCTCATGTCAGTGACCCTCATGACATCAAACCCAGATCCTCACAATAATTGAAAGGTGCTTGGATTTAACATTCCAATCCACATTCAGATAAAATTTGTTTTCATCTGATAAAAATAGCTTTGGGGCATTTCTCTCAGACGAAAACCACATGAAAATCTGCACATTCATATAATTCTGGGTCAAGGAACAAACTATTTGCAATGACCCACACTGGTTTGTCAAGTCTGCAAGCTATGAAAAACATGAGAGGGCTCTGTAAAGATGCAAATGCTCTGCCTTTACATGACTAGACAATGCAGCAAGTGGTGTTAGCAGAGGTAACAGAAATAAAACCCCCACATACCTGAAAGATAATGGACCAATCTGCTTGTCCCCGGCAAGCATATTGATAAAAATACTTCTACCCATTCTTTACAGAGCTCACCATTCCATATACACTGACAAAACTATCCCTTCTTCTAAAAAGAGTTTCAAAAAGGTTTTGACTCATAGAAATGATCTAGTTTACAGTTTACTTACAAAACTGAAATGTAAACAAACCCCAAGCCTGCAGATTTATCTTTACACACCAGTGCATTTCACTGAAATTACGATTAAATGTTGTGTGTATAGTTAAACACATTTATAAAGTCTTTGTTATGTCAAAACATTTATTTTTTCAGAATGCTCTCTTGCTTTTTAAGGAAGTAAGATGCTTAAACAGAGGTTTTAAATGAGTTTAAAAGGGACATATGTGAAAATGAGCTTTACTTTGAAATTTTGTTTGAAGATTCCTGTGTATATATCCATACAGCTTGAAATAAAAGGAAATGGTCTTCTAAATTTCTTTGAACAGAAACTGCAGAGATTTGCAGATCTTGTATGAGATGTCTATTCCCTGCTGCAGGTAGGGTAAAAGATGTTCCTTTCACTGTTTCTAGGTAAAAGGATTAAAGCAGTATTTATGTTTAGCTCAGGACAAGAATTACCAAAGAGTATAGAAGACAGCTGTAAAAGAAACCTTCAAAGCTCTCATAGTCATATTCAGCTTACAAAATATCCTAGAGAGAAAGACTGAATGAGGAAGAGAGGCAATTTGGAGAGAAGATGCTAGGCCATGAATGAAGAAAACTGCTGTAACTTATAGGTTACATAAATATAGGTAGCCTGACATTCTGTCAGACTTCATAACCTTCATTAAAATGCCATATCCTCACACAAAAAGGTCTCTAGCTGGTGTAAAAATCAATTGCAATGTTTGATTTGAAGCCTCCAGCCAGCGTTCACAGAAGCAGCGGAAGCAGCTCCGCTGCAGCATTGCTACTAGCCTGGCTGTTCACACCTAAGCTGTCAGGAAAGGAGCTGGTTTTCCCCCCTCCCCTTCTCCCACTTGTCTTAATACAGAGCTTGGTACATAGCCAAACAGTGAGACAGTGTCTGCCAGTCATGTTCCCCTCCTCAAGCCATTCTCATGTTCCCACCAGTCTTATCTCCCTGTTGCTTGCAGTGGAGAGGATTCTTGCAAATAGCACTGTTTCTCAGTGGTGAATCACTGCTCTGCCAGAACATTACAGGCTCTTCACTTCATTTTCTCTTCCTGTGAGTTTGTTTTCTTACAGTGTGTGATATGTATTTATCCATATTTAACCTCTCTGCTTCTTCACAGGACATCTGCTGGCAGAGAGAAGGGGGAAGAGAATTGTTAATTCCAAAATCTTTCCTGCACTTTGAAAGGCGCTGATTCACAGTAAAAAGGTCTGGATGGCAGACAAGTGTGAAGCTTAATTGCTTAATATCTAATTGTTGTAGATAGACCTATAGAGGACTCTACCACCAGCTAAACAGTATCAAGAAGAAGTAATATTGAGCATCAAAGACTACCCTGGGATATTTAACAACTGAGGTTTAATAGGGTGTCAAGGTGGCTTAGAAGCCACATTGTCCCCCTTCCACAGCTACACTTTGCTACAAGTCTACATGTGGCTCATATTCCAAGGCTTCTGCTCTGACACGTTCTGCTATCTAATTTTTGTTTCCAGTTGTCCCCATCTTTTAAAGCTCAAAGCTATTTGGTTTCGCTTGTAGGGGAAGAGGTGAGTGGCTGAAAAATACCAGGCAAGAACAATGAACTGAAATTGCTTTCCTTTATGATAATATTTAAATCGATCCTAAAGGATATACTGCAGAACAGGGACAACTTTTCTCACATAGATGTCAGAATCACTTAATACATTTTCAGGATGATGATGCACTTAACTTTGTTCATGTCCCTGTTGAATGCAAGTGATCAATAAAAACTGACCTCAGTGTGTCTAAAATGCACTGTGAATTAATAAAACTCTTTAAGTTACTGCTACTAGAGCTACAGCTACTAGTTTGAGCAATGTGTTTGGGGATGATTCTGTTCTCAGGACAAGAAATTTAAATTATCTGAGAAAGGTTTATGTACCCAGATAATGATGCAACATAAAAGGAAAAGAAAGAAGAATGGGCATTACCTTCAAAAGACATTCTGGAGGCAGGAATAAGTAATAAAGAGGAAAAACCTGTTTTGAGGGGATTTCTGTTGTCAGTAAAATGATGCGCAGATAATAACATTTAAAAATTTGACAGCTGTATCGAGGTAGTATCTCTGCTTGCATAGAAATTGTCCCAAGGAAAAAAAAGTACATCTACATTTCTTATTAAACTGAATCAAATTCTTGTGTTTAGAAGGAAATATGCAGTTTCTTCAGCTGCTGCTGGAGTGAGTCAGTCACAATGTCTCCAGAGACTCCTTCTGCCGCATAATCCCACTGCAGCCTTACTCAGGAACAGTGATCTTTGCATAAGAGCTGCAGCAGTTATTCTTTTATTTTTTTAATGAAAATTTTGAGGAAATGTGCACACATACTGGGCAAGTGCTAACCTCTCACTCACCTACATCAAGTAACTAATAAGCTATTTGCCACTGTTAACAACTCATGGCATGCATTTATACAGAGATAACTAAATCAAGTACAGGTCTTCAGTCTAAAATCTGTTGGTGTACAATTATGTGCTAATGGAATATAACCTGTTTGAAAAAAAAAAACTAATGAGGTGAGACCCATTTTAAACCTTGAAAACACAGACTTTCCATTATAATTGTATATTTAGATAACATAAATTACAAAGGCCTGGAATTCTAAAATGTGTAAGAAAGTGTGTATCTTCAAAGGAGGACAGATATAGAGGAGAAAAAAAAAAAAAAAAGGCTTCTGTAAAGCAGCTAGTCCTGTGGGCAGGGGGACTGAAGCTTTATTTCCTGAGTTTTTGTGGCCTGTGGTTGTAATAGCCAATGCTCAATTAAACAGAAATTCCAAGATAGCCTACTCCTGTCACTGTGTGACTTACAGGGTCTCTTTCCTGAGGTGTATGACATCTAATAATATAGCTGATCTGACACTTACAGATTTCCTTCAGCAAGCCAAAGTCTTTGTCTTCTATTCCTCTGTTTATCTTACAAAAGATTTGTGTCCCAAAGCACCCTCGATAGTGCTCAAATTAGCCAACAGACTCAGGAATTATTGGTTACATAGCATGACTGCATGTATACTGTTTCCTTGGGAAAAAGCCAAAGCAATGTTATACTTTCAATGACTTCTGGAAAACCAGTGTAATATGGCCTTTATAGTTCCTATATGATTCATCCTTTTTTAAACCAGCACAAAACCATATCCACTTTTCTTACATTTAAGAGGACTTTTTCTCAGGAGTAGGTTTGGATACGCGACATAAGATAGAATTCTGGACTGATCTGTTGTTGTATGTCTGTTGTTCCTAAGATTAAGCTGAATGAATGTATATGAAATATGTGGATAGATTTTAATATTTAGTAATAATTTTCTCTGACATGGAGTGGGATGGCATATTTTTCCTGACATTGCATAGAAAAATTTAAGAAGTTACACAAATTTGAGCTTAAAGGTGGTTTATTCCTTTACACTATGAAGATGCTTATTCAAGCACACATAGTGACATAATTCCCAGATTTTCTTAGCTGACTAAGAGGTTTGATAGATGTCTCATCGAAGCTGAATGAAATGATAAGTAATCTATCAGGTGTAATATAGTACTATAACTGTTTTGCACATCTCTAAATAGCCAAACTGAAAAATGTTTGTGATCGATCTTCAATATATGACTGTTCTGTATTCAGCTATGGCCTATGCTGGACAACTAGTTGGTCTGCCCTGTCATGTCATCTACCCACCAAGCAACTACGTAAGTGTTACGTGTTACCAGCCATAATTCTTCTGACACTTCACACAGTCTTCTACTAGCTCTCCTGCTCCCATCCCTCAAAGTATGATACATTCATCTGGTTCCATGGTTTACCCCTTGACTTTGAAGGTGTTCATCTGTTTTCTTTCTTTCTTCACAAGTGTCTAGGTCTCAGACTCATACTTCATCAGACTCAAGACTCAGGCTTCATCATTCAGGCAATGGATTCTGAGGTATGGCAGGCTCCATGCAGAACAGAAAGCAATCAACATTGCTGTGATTCAGAAACTTCAAGAACATTTGTTGTTTTATTGATCTCAGTGAAAACACACACAAAGATGCCAAGTGCAAGTGCTGAATCCGAGCGATAGATAGTATGTCAATTAAATGAAAACAAATGTTTTATAGCAAAGTATTTAATTCCCATATTCCTCTAGGGACACACAGGTCTTTGACAGTGATTCTTTCTTCTCATTAACCGCTTTCCTATTTAAAGAGTTCCCACTATTCTATCAGCTGGAGCTAGCATTATCTTTGCAGTCCACAAGTCAGTGAAAGAAACAGGGAAACCTAAATCAAAGAAGTAATCATAACCTGCACTCTTTCTTAATAGCTGTTTCTAATGTGTTGTATATAATTGTAACCCTAATGATGCTGGTATTAAATTCTGAGCTGCTTCAAGCTTTTCTTCCTTTTATTCTGGAGGGAAGAATTGTATGGGGGGAGAGAGAATTTTGAAACATTTTTTCTGATGTTTGAAAAAAAAACCCAACACATTACTCTAAATATTTGATTTTATTTTTTTTTTTAATAGAAAATATGTGTTTTCAAATTTTGGCATGTGAAAAATCTTTGTAATATAGAACAGAAATTTCATTAATCCACTCCTGTCATGAAGAAACTGTAACAATTGCATCAACTAAAGATCCAGAAAGACCATGCATGTTCTCAGCTTTTCTCAGAACTTGTATTTCTTTCAAAAAACCCATACACAGTTTTTCTGTCAATATCATGCATGATGGTTTTCACATCACCTTTAACTCTGATATGTCTGCTTATCACTTAGCATCTTTGGTTCCCTAAGGAGTGTTAGAGTGGGCTAGGGTCTCATGACCCAGTCCTGTAGTTCCCATGTACCTTGTAATGCACAAATGGCAAAGTAACAGATGATGGAGGTGAAAATGAGGATCGCGCTGAAAATTAATGATGGACATGATAATGATAAAGACAAGTCAATTAGAGAGATGACTGTTGAGAAACGAATAAAAGGTGTAAGGGGTGAATTGGAAGGGGGATCAGACAGTGACATGAAGGAGGCATGGGAACTGGTTGAGTTGGCTGTTGAGTAGGTGTCTGGATGGTGGAGTTAATGCCTTTGTATTTCAGCTTTAATTTAATATTTGAAAGATTGAAATCAAAGCCAAATATCGATCCAAAGCCCAATGTCCATATCCACTGTGTTTATCAATACGTGAAAGGCTTTAGGTAATATAGCAATAGACTTCTGAGATATGCTTAATAGAAAATTATAGACAAGCTGGATCAATTCTGTTCTCGCTTTTGCACAAGACTAATCAAATATACAGAGAAATGTTATCTCTTTGCATCAATTGCACAGCATCATAGAATCACAGAATGGTAGAGATTGGAAGGGACCTATGGAGATCAAGACCAACCTCCCCGCCAAAGCAGGATCACCTAGGGTATGCCACACAGGAACACATCCACGTGGGTTTTTAAAGTCTCTAGAGAAGGAGACTCCACGACATCTCTGGGCAACCCGTTCCAATGCTCCATCACCCTCACAGTAAAGAAGTTTTTCCTCATAACATACATTTAAGCATCAGGACAAATTACTCTAAGAAATAAATGTTATGGAGATATGAAAAAAGGCTGGATTGCACTTTAGCTTAATTTAAAATTACCATGTTATTGGATATATATGGTGTAATCAAAAATTAAGTATCCTAAGCCGGTGATATATTAATTTTTTTTTCAGTTGATATCGTCTCTCTCACAAATTCAAAAAACAACAAAAACAAAAATCATTAAAAGAGAGACATTTATCTTGAAATGTAAAATTTCAGTGTTAAGGACTAATTTATGTCTGCAATATAGGAAACATATTTGGGAATCCAGTTCAAATGCTCTTAGAGTGCCATCTGCTGAAAAGCAACTAATTCTACAAAGCATTTGGCAATTCATTCTTACTAGGAGATCTGTAAATTCTTGGTCCATCCTGGATACTTTTCAGTCTTTTATGTCCTGCAACAGCACAAGACAAAATCTGTAGCCCTGAAACAGGAGGAGCTATAAACACTGCATTTGCCCATATCGTTCAGTGTGTGGTGTCACTGAAAGGTAAGCACGTACCTAACTGTCTCAGATAAGATGCCAGGATGCTTAAGATTCAAATTGGTTTATGTATATGCACAGCTCAAGGGCTGGATATCAGAATCAAGATTTTTACCCTCTGCCAGGTTGCCTCTAATAAAGCAACCTCAATTTAATAAATGCTATTATGTTTTAGAAAAAAGTGAGCTGGAATGTGTTGACTACTAAATTTTTTAATCGACTTAAATTCCCATATCTAGAAATGCTTCTCAGCTGTGTGAATAATTCTTTTAAAGTGAACAAGACAGACTGCATGGACTAAGATAAGCTTTTGTAGTAGCCTGGACTTGAGGCATGTGGTAACAACCCTCTTGTCTGAACTCAATGATTTTTTTCTCCTTTTAATCAACAATTGATCTGAGTTTCAAATTGGTTCTGAATTACAGCTGAATGCTTTTGTGCTTCTTTCTGTGTTAAGGAGACTCATCCTTCATTATTTTTTGTATTTGTTTATAAATTTCTCTGGCTTCTCAGTCCACAGTGAATCAAATTTTCAAAAGGTCTCACCTAAGAACAGGTCAATAATTTTGAGGCTGTGTACATGCATCCACATTATAAATGCAGTGGGTTTTTTTTTGGTGTACATATAGATGTATGGCATTGTATCAGTGAAAATAAGATTATTTCTTCCGTCTCCTAGCCCCAAGTGATGTTTGAAAATGCAGTGTATTTAGAATTATTCTCCTACTTGAAAAATTTGCAATGGTCATTTCAAGAAGTAACAAAAGCTATTCCAGTAATTAATCACAAGCTGCACACTGTCACAGTGACCATTTCATGAATAACCAAGAGGCTGAAATTCATTTACATAGGTTCTTCCATGAATAATTTAGACTTGTAAAAGCAAAGTCAATCAGTAACTCACTGAAAGAGGAAAAGACTGAATTTCAATTAACTCTGCCAACCAGCATGACTAATTCTACCCACAGTTCAACAGATGTAGGACATGCACAAGTTTTTCTCTTAAGTACTGAGCACTGTCTCAGGATCTGTCAGGTGACAATGTTCAAAAGAGTTTGTATAGATATTTTTTTGCTAACAAGTGATATTAGATGTGAATTGCCCAAGCTAAGCAAAACTTACAAGAGACATGGATTTAAGGTTATGTCCTCCTATTTTGTTTTTTCATGGTTTAAATTCATATGTAACCGGATTCAGAGACCTGAGCTAACTCCCTAAATGCCTCCTATGATTACTGTAGTAAGATATGCTTACTCCAGAGGGTAAGTCAAAACAACTGAACTTCAGCTCCATTTCTGACCTGTGTTCTGGCAAGTCTCTTTCCCTCTTCTCTCTTCCCTGTTTCTTCACTTCAAAAGAAATGTAGGTAGATTAGCTTCTGGAGGCTAACATTAGGCTCTCTGTATGCACCTTCAAGCTCCTTCTTTCTCTGTGCCTTTCTGTGTTTAAAGTTCTGGTAAACAGCATAATGATAGAACGGCACTTAGTAAGGTACAAAGAAGGTCTGGGGTAAAGGCTTCTTATTTGTTGCATTACAGACTCTTTCACTAGCTGCGAACTCCATAATGAAAAAAAAAAAAATCACAAAAAAACCCCAAACCCTGAGGGCAAGACATTCAAAATATGTGCATAAGTATCTGGATATGCTTGAAAAATTTGACAGATGCATGTGACTGTAGGCACCTAGTTAATTGGAAATTGGAATTCAGTTTTCATAAAATTGTGTTCTGAATCAAGAAGAAATGCTGTGCGTTTTGCTGAACACAACACTGCCTTTGATACATAGAATTACATCAGCAAAGGGACTTGGGGTCACTTTAATCTGTTCACTGGAGATGGTGGGTATACCCAAGGTTCTAGTTGTTAGTTTATTTCAAGCAGGCCACTCTGTTTATTAACCATACCCTAAAAGAAGACTGACTGACTTCTAAGAAAGAAGTTAATTGACAACTGCTGCTTATTCTGGGAACTTTCTAAGGACTGTGAATTGACTACATGATTGCAGTTAACCTGGTCCCATTACTTTTCTCTGCTTACAAAAATGAATTATTTCCAACAGGCTTAATTTTGAAAAATGCCCTAACTTCTGTATTGTTGTTACAATAATAGTAAGAAGAGTAAGCTTGGCTGCCTATTTTGGCTTTGGGAAACAACAGAATTATAAATGCAACTGATGGAGAAAAAGAAGCATTAATCCAGAGAACTCTGAAATCTCCTAGAACACTGCAGTATTTAAAGAGAAAAAAATAACGAATGCAAATTCCCGAGTGTAACCATTGAATAGCATCGTGTCAGAGCCTTACTATTTCTTTTCGTTTAGACTCAGTAACTTTCATAACATTTTAGGACAATTTCTAAAGTCCACGAAAATTCTTTGGACCAGCTGCTCTTCTACTCTATTACTGTATAACAATCAAAGGGATCAGTATTTGGCTGTGGGCTACAAAACAATTGGAAATTTTGGGTTTAGGTGCCTGCTGTGAGGTACTACTGAATATTTTGATTTTCACCCTGCAATCATCTTAGAAGAAAAGATGGTCAGGTAGTTAAATTACCGGTTTGAAATGTGAGACACCCTAGTACAAAGTTGTCTGCTTCATTTACTTAAGTCACATAATACAAACATGCTACTTAAATATTGTAAAGTCTTTTGACTCCAAAGCATGTAGGCTGATGAGGTATTAATTTGAATTTCTTACAAATAAATGCTCATATATACTGCAAAGAAAGACTTGAGATCTTTGGAATAAGAAGTTCTTTAGTGAATATGTTTCTACATGTAGTGAAAGTCAGCATGGATGATAGAATGCTTTGGGTTGGAAGGGACCTTTAAAAGTCAACTAGTGCAACCCCCCTGAAGTGTCCAGGGTCATCTTTAACTAGATCAAATTGCCCAGAGCCCCATCTAGTCTAACCTTGAACATTTCCAGTCATGGGGCATCTACCACCTCTCTGGACAACCTGTGATAGTGTTTCACACTGTCATCATAAAAAATTTCTTCCTTATATCTAGTCTAGATCTACCCTCTTTTAGCTTAATACCATTACCACTTCTCCCATTGCTACAGGTCCTATTAAAAAGTGTGTCCCCATCTTTTTTATGAGCTCCATTAGGTATTGAAAGGCTGCAATAAGTTTTCCCCAGAGCCTCTCCAGGCTGGACAACCCCAACTCTCCCACTGCTTCCTCACAGGTGGGGTGTTCCAGCCCTCTAATAATTTTTGTGGCCCTCTTCTGGACCTACTCCAACAGGTCCATGTCTTTCTTAGTCTGGGGACTCCAGAGCTGGACACAGTACTTCAGGTGGGGTCTCACCAGAGCAGAGTAGAGGGGCAGAATCACATCCCTTAACGTGATGACCATGATGCTTTTGATGCAGCCCAGGATACAGTTGGCCTTCTGGGCTGTGAGTACATGTTGTTGGCTCATGTCCAGGTTTTTATCCACCAGTACCCCTTCTCTACAGGACTCACAAATCCCTCAGCCTGTATTGATACTGGGGTTTGCCTTGACCCAGGTGCAGGACCTTGCACTTGGCCTCATTGAACCTCATGACGTTCATGTGGGCCCACTTTAGGCACCATTGGGATCTTTGGGCATCATTGGTGTCCAGTGTGCTTTAAGAGATAATCAATATTCAACCGTACTTCTATAGGCTGACATAGCCCAATCTACAAGCAGCAAAAAAGTCTTTCACTTTAAGTTGTGTTAGAATTTACTGTTCTATAAACAGAACATTAGAGAGATATTCTTTTAAGAAGAGCCATGGAGATAATCTCCCTGCAGTTTACAAGCCTTGTCACCTTTGCTTCTATAGGGTATAGGTTTCCTGAATAAGCAAGTGATTTCTCCATTATTTTTGGAAGCATATGCACTGCTGCTGTGCACTGCACCGAATCCCAGGCATTGTTTATGTGCACTCTGTCAGCTATCTTCAAGCTGTTCTTACACACTTCAGTCATCTCCTGCCCTAAATTTCATATTTACCACCCTATTGGCTTCAAGGAGATGAAAACTCAGGGCTGAAACCTCCCCTGTTACTTTTCAAAGAGTGACATTTTTCATTTTTCTCCACCTTGGAATTTCAGGCACTTGCATTGCATCCAGAAGTTTCAGAAAAAACAGCTCAGTTCATCAAAATATCTCCTCACTGTTCTGGACTAGAGGTTACTAGAAGTCAGGGAAACAGTGTTTAAAAAAAAGACCCCTTGATAGTTCTTCAAATGATGATCCTTATAATACTTAAGAAATTAAAACTCCATTATTGTACTAAATACCATAACCACTGAGATTTCCTAGGGTTCTCTAGAAGAATCAGGAGTTAGAAGAAAGTGGGAGACATTGTTGCATATTGGGGTTCTGCACGACACTACCTGCTGTGTCACATGGGCCATGCAGCAGGCCAAAGAGAGAGAAAAAAAGCACAGATAAAATGCACTTGTAGTTTCTACTTAGAAGGTATGGTGTATCCTCCTTTGCATAAGACAATAATATGTTCAGAAAAAAAAAGTGCAAAAACAAGAGCACTGGGTACATATTTAAGAACTGTACATCTGTAATCTCTACAACCATCCTCGTGAAGCACAGTCACTCCATCCCTTTCCTCGCTTTTACCTGTCTTTCCAGAGAGGCTTTACTGATATTTGCCTAAGGCAAGGTTTAGCAGAAGCTGCAATAATCTTTTTGAAACTTAACAAAATAGGAAGAAAAGGTAAGTTCTCAGGTATGCAGACCCTTCCTTGACTATGTGCCCAAAAGCCTGTGCTAACTAATCCTTTTCTAACTGGATGGTTTTGTTCAAATATATATTTCTCCAGCTTGATAGGAACAAACTGTGGATTATCAACAGAAGCAGGTGAAATAGAGATTTTTACAACCTGGTTTGGGGCTTATTTACATCTTTATTGTTAATACAAATCAGATTTACTAAAACTCTTAGTTAGTAGGTATTTATACCAAACTGTTAAATAAGAGATATCTGAGGACTTCATGCCTTCACTATGGCAGTGTTGTTGGAGATGTTATTGGCCTGGAATTCATCTGGTCTTTGGGAAGTGTCCATGGCTCCTTATCACACAAAGTATGAATATACTACAGACCTGTGTTTGGAAAGACTAAGAGGAACACTAAGTCTATAACTGGGTGTTTTACTTGAAGTCTATGACTTTTTATAAATCTGAACTCCCAATTTTTATTTTCTACTTTTTAATGCAACAATTAATTCAGCTAAGATTTCCAAGAAAAGCCAAAGGACTTCAGCCTTCCCATCAATGACCAGCCTGCTGTGTCCTCCCACATGTCTTGAGGTCACAATCTCAGACTGTATCTCTTCCTGGTCATCCTCATTTATCTTATACAATATACAACTAGAGGAAGTCTAAACGACATACTACTTCCTGCTCCAATGCAAAAAGAGAGTAATTAACTAAGAAAGCATGTAGAATTTATTTTTAAAATTAGGTCTTAATCTTAAAATTGAGCTCTCTGCTAAGTCAGAAATGCTACTTCTCATTATCATCATAGCCTTAATTAGAAAGCAAATTTAAAAGCATACTAGTGAATATTCAGCCCCACTTACTGACGTGTCCCAAGTCCTCTTGTACTGGCTTCAGCACAATTTAATGTCATTTCACTGCTAACCAGTTACTTAAATATTCTGCAGAAGCAAGACTTCAACTTCAGTTGCAGAATCTGTATTTAGTGAAAACAAAGCCAGATTTCTTCCTAAATTATATGATATGTATGCTCAATTTAGATATGCATTTTTAGCAGTACAAAAGGAAGGGGGTTAGGGGCTGGAGGGGAATGTATTTGTTAAAATAGCACAGATGTGGTCTGTCTAATTCCAATTCCTAAACAAGCAATATGTCTTTGGCATGTTTGCATAAGGAATTTCAAGGTAAAAGATGTTTCTCAAAAGCGTTGTTTTCCAGCCCTCAGGGGCATATTAAGACAGTCCTGCATTTTGCACTATGCTTTACTCTCTGTATTAACCTAAAGAGATTTATATCAACAGAAAGGAAAAGGTGAGATCTGGTCTTTACTAGCTGATGAGATTGAATTGGAATGATAGGTCTATAAAGAAAGCTTTAGCAATTTGATGCCCAGCATCTAAATTAATGAAATTAAATAGAAGGGAAAAAAAAACCCAACAACATTAGTTTATATGGTTTTAAAGCTTTTGAAAATGGTGATTTTTCCATTTTGTTTTTCAGAATTCAATTTCAGTGTATTGTCCAGCTCCTCATACATTTTCATAATAGCAATACTTAGTGCTGCTGTAACAGCTTATATTTTCCTGGCTGCATGCAAACAATTACTGATGTGCATCCATATTGACACAAATTAGGCCCACATGTAGCTTTATCACGCACATACAATTTCTCCGTCATTTAATCGCAGTTGTAAATGACAACTTTGGAATTCTCTGCCTCTCTAGATCTGCATTTCTCATTGAATTTAAATGGATCTCGAATCTATAAATAACTTCATCAACCCTGAATATTGCATTCAATTACTTTGAGTTTGCTGCTGTTCACATGGCATTCATGCTGGTCTTTCATGCTGTTTGCATTAGCAAACTTCTTCTTTCTAAAACAACCTCCTCTATTCATGATTAACAACTCAATCTGAGGTCGAATTTTTTAAGCTTTTTCTCTGACTTTTTAAAGAGGTACAACTGGTGATCTGTGGCTACAGATCAACTACTGTTCTTTCAAATAAGACTTCATTTCGAGTCACAATGGTTAGAATGGGGCTTGATCAAAAACATTCTGTTTTGCAGAATGCAAACTGAAATGTAGTGCAGAATTACAGTGAGAACAATAGCATCTTATAACAAGCAGACAATGCATGTAGGTGCCCAGTAAGAGAGGGTCAGGCTTTGAAATGTTCTTTTCATATAGCTGCCACTCCCCACTGATAGCAAAGCTGGATTTAGTGTTTATGCCTACCATGCTGTCACAGAGTGGCTCTGACCAGGGATGAACTTTCTCTTTTCTCTTTGGCTGTAGTAGCAGCCTCAGGGTTGGCTCTGGGGAAACATTGCAAAGAAACCTCCAATGCTGATAGTGACAAAGTACGCACGGAAAGGTACATCTCACCACCATGGGCTATGTGTTACACCCTTCTGCTGGCCAAGGAGCATCTGTCTAGCCCCTCTGGGCTAACAAAATGTTCTGGACGCTCATCAGCCATGATTATGGAGGCACAGTGTTGCCTGGCAGCTCCTCACTGCTAACTGCTGCAGGAGCAGATGGGATTTAGTGTTGCAATAAGTTTACAGTGCTCACAGGGCAGTATAAATGTACCGAGCCTAGTCTCCCTTTTAGCCTGGGTTTCACGTTACTAAGGACAGCCTGAACACCCCTCTTGGGAAAAGATTAAGTGCTTCTTAATATGAATATTAGATTCACAATTCAGATCTTAATAGGTAATGGAGGAAGAGAAGATCAAAAGCAGACAAATTCAGAGGCTAGTGTTAGTTCAAATTAGCATAGGCCATTCTATTACGGAACATAGACATGCTGTAAAGGACTACAATCTGTCCAGATCTACTATCTGATAAAGGCCTGCAACATTCATTTAGAGGTGATCAGCTCTACGGAGTTAGAGCCCCTGCGCAACACAGGAGTTGATAATAAGTGGCTTGCCCAGATACTCAATACATTGTGACAGCTACCTGCAAAGAAAATGGGTATTTTACTTCAAAAGCAGGAAATTATTTTAAAAATCATATTGAAATTATGAAGAATGGGATGTTTGCACTCACTGGAAGGTATTATAGAACACAAAGGTGCAGCTAGACTGAAACACGAATATTTTAAATGGCTCTTCAAGGTTTCTTTGCTTTCTTCTTTTACTCACCCGTGCCTCATTTGTGCACAGATTCCCTTCTTGTAAGAGGTGTACATGTCCATGGTGGTCCATGGTGGTAAAGGCAAACAAAGCCACTTCTAATTCAGAATAGGAAAAATAATAGAAAACACTGTTGTAACTGAGGGAGAAGTCAAGAGAGACCTTTGAGGTCAGTTCACTGTTCAATAACTAGTTTTCTTGTGTGAGGATTTCACAGTTACTTCTAAAAGGCATACCTTGACGTACTGGTGGGGGGACCTATATGCAGACCCATATACTATCCATGTTCCACTTCAGATCTCTTACAAAAGCATCAGCAGGGCCCAGACCTGCCAATGGCTCTTCTTCATTTCAGTGAAATCCACCTCTGCAAATATTGGGCAAACATGGCCCAGCTTAAAAAATTTTCTTTTGCTCTAAACCAAAACCAAAACCAAAACCAAATAAATGTGTTATTAGGAGAATGCTTCTCAAGGCACCGTTCCCATAAAGATTTATAAACAACTGTCCAATTTAAGCCAAGTGTGCTATGTGTCTGCTAAAAATATTTAAAAGATACCTTTGATGTTACGGTAATTAAACATTCATGAGATGGAAAATAAGAAACACACAAAAATATCCAGAGTTGCCCAAGATGACTTATAAATATAATAATGGAAGAGTTACATTTAATAAGTAAAACAGAATAGTGTACTGACAGTGAGTCAAGAACATAAAATCCACAGAAAATAATCTGCTGTGCTAAAGAGTAACAAAAGCTTAAGTCTGAGGGGCAGATAATAATGATGAATAATACTGAATGAGAAAATAAAATATTGGTGAGCAAAAGACTTAAAATGCTCAAGGCTGCAGGAACAGTGTAACTATACACAGCAGTTACTCAATTTTCTTATAAATCTTTACAATGACAGCAGCATTTCATTTCTTCTAAGGGCAGCAGAGCATTGAACAGGAAGAGTGATCAGCCAACTCTTTAGCTAGAGTAAAGGGGAGCTGAGGTTCTGTATCACTTGTGCACACTTCCCCTGCAGGAATTGCAACATCCATATAATTAATCTGTGCATGAGTTTGTCCCCATTACAGCCTTTAAGGAATAGTAGGAAGGAGTCCTAAACTACTCTGAAAAATCGCGTCTTTCCCACAATATCAGATCTGTTTTTAAAAGTGTAGATATCTATTTATAGACGCTTTTATGAAGTACTATTTCTTTCCTGCTAAATGCCAAATTTTTACTACAAAGAAAAAAATAACTACTTCCTATTCCCAAATGCAGTGTAATTGTTTCCTTCCTCTTAGCATGCACTATTAAAAAATGGAGATTTTTTTTTTTTAACAATAATTTGTTTTGTGTGATCCATGGATCAGCAGGACAAACTTCTGATGACTGAGATACTGCTAAATGCTGAGCAAAAGGAAACTTGATAAGGTCTCATAGAGTTACCTGTTTATGCTAGATAGTTGTAAATATTCTTCTTCTTCTTATACTGATGGAATAGTTCTGACTTCCACAATCAAAATCTTTAAAATGACCGGGGCAAGAAGCGTTTATAAATTGTAATTATTTTCAGCTGCTTTATTTTCTTCTTGTAGCTCTCCCTTTAACAAGTGTGTGTAAGAACTTCGGAGAATTATCATCAGGGAGACAAACAAGTGATTGTCATATTGTTTCACCTTCCCTCCTTGAGCTTTATGGGTGTTGCTACAGACACACTATTTAAATTGTTATTATTCAAGGGAAAGATCTACCTAGTTTAAATGTAAACTGTTGTTAACATTCTGGATATTAACAGTCAGAGACCATTTACATCATGTGAGATTTTTTTTCCCTATTTAAAGTCTTCGGTTCCTTAATTTCAGCAGTCCTTTTCGGAAGAAATGAATAAGGACCAGGATCCATCCAGCTTTCAAGTTGGAAGCACTGAAAAAGCTTCCAGACTCTAAATAACATCTTATTTTTGCTTTTTGTGTGTGTGTGTGTGTGTGTGTCATTAATGGCATCACTGTGCTTTGGTTTAGCAGCACTGAATACCTGTCCAGATACCCTTTTAAATATTACACAGAAGAAAGTTTGTGGAAAAACCTGTTGAAAATGTGGAGGCTTTAGTTTTGTGGAGATTGATGCCTCTGATTGCCTGGAGTTATATATGTCGTTCTGCATTTCACTGTCAATTGAAACAAATCCAAAACTTCAGTGGAGTTCATTCCTCTCATCTTTCTCCTGCCATAATCTCAAACAGCTTTGGCACTTGTTTTTGCTTCAGTGAGAAACAGAAAGATACTTTCGATGTGCTGCTGGTTAAAGTACTGTTTTCCAGCCTGTGGGCCACACTCTGCTAAGGTTTCACACCAGTGATGAATGGGAGATAAAGAGCAAAGCTCAGCTTATCAGCTTTACTGGTCTCCTTAGTTCTACTCCAAAGCAAAGCATGGGCTCCTGTCAGAAGGCAGCACTGGTGGCTCACCATGTAGTCCACGGAGATGAAAAAGTGGCAGAGGTCAGAGGAAGGTGAGGGGGCAGCACCAAGAGGAAGCATAGCTTAGGATGTGGGAACATCAGCCCAAGAAGGTATTGCCATGGCTTGAGTAAGGCATGGCATCAGGCTTACAGAAGAGCGCAGGGAGCTCAGCATGGGAAAAAGAAGGAGACTCTGGCAGGGGCTAGATGAAAGTAGGAGGAGGCAGAAGCACTGAGACCTCCCTAACTGTGGTTGGCAACCACTAAGGTCAGTTATTCATATGGAAGATGGAAGTTAAATGGTTAAACATTTTCAAACTCCACGCTCAGACAGGAGGATTTTACCTTGGGTCTCTAACTTCCCATCACAGTGTTTCACTCAACCAATCTAGTGCAGAATAGTTATGTTTCACTGCGATGGATATATCCCTGGGAAGAATTTTATTTTCAATGATTTTGCATTTCAAGTTTCCTAGCCAGCTCCAGTATATGGCTGCAGAAATTGTTTCAGTAAATAAGTACCATCTGCCCAGGTTTTCCTAGGGCTGGTTCCAGTTTTGCATGAAATTTTAAAAGCTTATTTAACTAGCCTGGTCCAAATATGGATCTTGCAAGATTTATTCTGTGCTGCTTGGCTTGAATTTGATGGTCATGTTACTTTACTAGTTCAGTAGAGCTATACAAAATAAAAAGAAGGTATGAACAATAGAAAAAAAGATGATGTTACAAACAATATTCTATGGGTTTGAAACAATATGAAAATCTGCATCTTACAACTCCTGTAAAAAGGAGTACAAAGTTAGCTTCCCCAAAAGATTGCTGTCTGAAAAACAGGATTTCCCAGGTCTCGTCAGATTGAACATGCAGTGAAAAAATCCAGACATGGTGAAAAGGTTGATATAAATATGGTGTGTCAGGATAGATAATAGATGCACTATTACAAAGAAACTCTCCAGTTAACTGTATTTTGTCAGACATTGGAAAGAGCACACTTAAATTATCCAGTGTATTCCATGTACAAGCTATGCACCAGCTCAAGTTGCATCTACATAACTATGTTTTTTCTGCACCAACTGAATGAGGAAGTTTGAGATAGATATTTTAGAAAATGCTTTTAGAAAACTCTTAGAAAAAAATTCAAAAAGAAACAGAATAAAACTTGGAATGTTCAGATTTCACTCAAAACTCGCAAAAATAAAATTCATTAGTCATTGCAATTCACAATCTAATATTGAATTAAAATGTAGGTCCTGACACAAATACTGGTTTATAAGACAAAAGAGCTAATAAAATACTTTGGTATTCAGGGCAGTTCCATGGGAACACACAGATTCTGAATGTATTCTCTAAGGATCTGGACTAGAAAAAATCGCCCCTCAGTCAGTTTTCTCAGTTTCTAGGACTAATTAAAAACATGTATATAGCTATAAAAGCTGTGAGGCCACAAGCCCAGGCCAGAACTGCTTTGTATTAGGTAGACTACTCCTTCTTGTGTTACCTTGTGTTATCTACCATCTACCATGTATCTACCATCTATGCTCTTTATACATGTTCCTGTAGTGTTCACAATATTAAACAAAACAGAAAAGAAGAGCAACTGGACTAGAAGATAAAAATAGCAAAATGAGTGAAATGGATTAACAAAGATCATGGCAGAGATTTCAGTCTTGTATACAGCAACATATAAAAATAACAGACTGACTTTGGAGTATATCAAGGAATCAGAGCTGAGAGTCAAGAAAGAAACTCTGAGAGCAATGACAAGTAGAACCCTTGGAAAGTAATGGTAGCAAGGTGAAACACAGGAATTTCCACCTCAACATGAGAAAAAAACTTCTTTACTGTGAGAGTGACAGAGCACTGCAACAGGCTGTCCAGAGAGATTGTGGAGTCTCCTTCTCTAGAGACTTTCAAGACTTGCCTGGATCTGTTCCTGTGTAGCCTGCCCTAGGTGTTTCTGTGCTGGCAGAGGGGTTGGGCTTGATCTCCAGAGGACTCTTCCAACCTTTACCATTCTATAATTCTATGATTCTATGATTCTAAGGCTGAGTTTGTAATCAGTGCTTGAAAGAGGAGAAAGCAGGAATCAAGGGAGATTTTTGCTCTGCTTTTCAAAATAACAAGTATGATGAAGACCAAGACTGAGCTGGGGTAAGAAAATTAATCCATTCATAAAGCTGGGAGAAAGATGAGGACCACAACAGAGGTCACTATATCTAAACACCCTGAACGATATCTGACCACCCCTCTTACCCTTGGCAAAATGATAAGTAGTAAATGGTCATTATTAATTTTGACAAGTCTTGCATTTGCTGTGATGCCAGCAAAGCTCTGACATTAGGAACTTTATAGGCTCATTCTTCAGAGAGAGATGACATCACTTTGGCTCAAGGCTTCTATATTGACCCATATTCTATTCATGCTGAGACATTTCAGGACCACACCTATATATGGTATTTACTTACACATCAGGCTGTGAGCTCATTTGAGTAACTCACTTTTTCTGACAATATGATTATTGCCAGTGATTTACACAAAACTAGCAGGTAATGAGAATAGGTTCTACAATACACATAATGGTACTAATATCTCCTTGTCTTGAGCTTTGTACTTTAAGGGCTGATTCTGGAAAACAAAAGATTATTTTCTCATTTTGCGGTTTATTTAAAACTTTTTCCTTCTGTCTTCCCTTGGATTTTATAGGTATAGGTACCTATTACGATAGGTGTGAAGTGAAATGTAAAAAGCTTCAGAGCTCTCACTGGGAAGGAAACAAAAAAGCATGAACTTTCATGGAGTATTTTTTTCAATCTTTTTAAATTAAGAAACTCTACAGATGCAGAAAATTACAAAAGGAAGAAAAAACTGTTCCTGTGGAAAAACATTTTTATTAAAGCGCAGTACTTCTGATTAAATACAGATGTCAATCAACTACAGTAAAAAAAATGGCCTTGACAGAGGGTTGTTCAAAGCAATTTTGAGGACAAAGTGGGTCTCAAAATTGCTCATGAAGTATTTGGAGATTCACACAACAGCCTTCAATTAATGAGTTTATTCTCACTGTCATTTTTTTTTCCCCCTGATTTAGAAGCAGGTTACATTCTTATTCTTGTTGCATTGTTCAGCTGGCTTCAGCTCAACTTGACATTTTGCTGCCCTTATCATCTTTTTTCTGAAACTTCTGATTGACTGTAATTTTTTTCTTCTTCCTCTCTCTTGCGTGCATCATTCTTCCCCGTTTCCAGTACAGGGCATTTATTATTGCTGTTTTACTTTTGAACAATCCCTCTTGAATAACTATGAGATGCTTTCTGATCCTCATATTTTCATTTGCTGAGAGATGACTGTCTCTTCAGTCAATTGCTACTGTCAGACAGATCCTTAGCAGACACAAACCTGCAGAACTCCACTGCTTCACTGAAATCACTCTGCTTTATATTAGCAGAGGATCTGGCTTAAAATCTAAAGATACTTCTTGTGTTATACTTCAAGAGCAGCATGACTACTTTCTTTCTTCCATTTAAAATCTGTCTTTTAAGAAAAGGACCCATTTCCCCCTGTAGTAATATAGGATCTTTTAATAAGCTATATATATAGTTTTAAAATGAAAAATAGATTTTACAAAATCTTTTAGGTTCCACTCAGGTTGTCATATTTGTATTTGGGAATATCTGTAGAGACTTTTGGTAGGAGATAAAAATGAAAACTTGTACTCTAACTGAAATGGTCCTTGTGGCTTCTGAAATCAATAGATTGAAAGATCTGTCAGATCACAGGAGTATAGTTCACGAGACAGCCAAGTTTCTGCTGCTCTGTACCTTCATACTGTTGAAATTACCATAGAAATATAAAACATAGCCTAGAAAGAGCAGCAAAAGCTCACTACAAGTGAACTGAAATGTGCTTTTGTAGCTTGCAGAAAGGATGACATTTGAGAGTATTCCTGTAATAGAGGACAGGGTTTCAACAAACGCACTAGCACCCCCTAACTCATCTTTGGGGTGGAAAAACAATTTCCAAACTGCATTCACTGTTGTTTCAAACACGAAAGCTTGACTAGTGAACATAATAACCCTCTCCAAAGCACATAGAGATCTGTGTAGCTTTTCGCTATGGTATTAAGGACTAAGGTTCCCATTTGTCATCTTTCAGAGGACATAAGCATTTATAGGGGTAAAAATCTTTGAAAACCTGTCCAATATTTAAGAGAGGACAGAAAATGTTAGGAGATCCTCTCTGAACCTGAAAAGTAGAGTGATTTCAAACATGCCAGAAAAAGGAGGAGGAAGAATTGCAGGGTTTTTTTGCTGATAAATAGGAGAATAGTACACTGTGACTGAAGTTTTCCTGCCCTCTAGAGAGATGTTCACATGGCCTCCCAGTCACGGAAGGCACCTGTGCCTCACACATGGCCTTCCCCAAGATGATGTGAAGCTTTGTGATCTCACGTTCATGTGCCCTGAGAGCAGACCAGGGTTAGATTCCATTTTGGGCCTTGACCCAGTAAGACTCCCATTGATCAAATTAGATGCAGGTAAGCCCATACTCACTACCATTGGAAGTGATATTCAGCACTCCAATGTACCCTTCTGTAAACCATTGCTTTTGTTTCTGGAGGAGTGGACAATGAATTGCCCATTTTCCTAGCAAGTCTGGTAACAGTCCTATGGAAACCACAGAAGATTGCATCACTCCTCTTTATGACATCAAGTTTTAAAAATTCATATTTATAAAGATCTTTTGATGAGGGAATACTATATCAATCTTAATAAATAAATACTTTTTCTGCATATCTAATTTTTTTCCTTCTGCCCTGCAGACCATAAAGAACCATTAGAAAAATACAGATTCCCCCACCTTTTCCACAAGGCTGAGATAAGATAACCCCTCCTGTCTATTTTCAGTGCCTTCATATGGCAGCCATGTAAAACTGTGTTTGCCTGTCTTCCTCCAACAGCACAGTGTAGCTGAAAGGGTAACGTCAAAACCTGGGTGATTTCATAATTCAGATTGCATCCAAGGTCCTTAGTTTTAGCTTTGCCTGTACTCCTAACAGGGCTGCTTTTTTGCCCTCCAGAAGAGTAGCACAGAACAATTATGACCATAAGAATAAACTTCATCTTACCAAAAGTTGGCTAGTTTTTATATTTACACTAATAACAACATAGAGAATAAGATATTATCAAATTAAATCTGAATTCAGCCAACAGCATACTACAATATGTCAACAGTAATGACATACAGCAGTAGTTCCATCTATCCTTGGACTGGAATACTTTGAATCATAATTAAAATATGTCTTTAAAATATTTATTCCATTATCACATCACCAAAACATGTTTTTTTAAATTGACAATTCCTCCATTAAGTGTTTTATGTAGGCTGAGGGATAAATGGAAACAAAAAGGACAGACACTTTATTACATTTATTTTAACGTGCAGGATCACCTTATGACACTTCATTTGTCCATCACAGATAAATCTTTTAATCTCCTGGACATCCTTAGCACCATATCCAGCAACTGGACTATGGTGACATCTGTCATTAGCATTCTGAACTAGAGCACAGTAGAAAAACCATTGAATATGGGACTTGACAAAGAAAGCTGATGAGTACCTAGATATTTCCATAATAGAATCAGAGGCATAGTCATTTATTTAAAAACACAAAACAAACCCTTACCTGTCTGAGTAAGAATATATATGCATATTTACATTCTCGCAACTAAGATCCTAGATACAAATTTTATTTCTCTCACAAGTTAGGTGAACTGCTAGCAATCGGATATTTTCAGTTGTTCTTAACTAAATTCGGGATAATTTACTGGGAGAGATTTCCTAATATTAGGTTGAGATTGTCTCCATCTTAACATTCTCAGTTATTTTTTTATTTACATTTTAGTAGTAGTACTCTTTTAATAATAGGTTGATACCTTGCAATGATGGTCAAGTAATTTGTTCCCTTAAACCAGTGCTCTTGGAAAGCATGTTATGCACATTTCTTATGCCATAGTATAGAAAATCCATAAGATACTCGAGTAAACTGTATCATTTCAGATAACAGTAAAAGACTGGATGAATTCTGCAGAATTAATAGAATTCATTCTGAATGTCCTGTGAACAAAGAAGGAGTTTCAGTTACATCTGTTTGGCATTATCTGTGATTTCCATAAAGGTTTTAAATCCCCTTTATTACTTAATTCAAACATCTATAGGCTTTTGCCCAAACTGAAATACATCATGACTAGTCTGTAGACATATATTTTGGCATATATTATGCATGACATAATTTTACACCAATAAAACTTTTTTCATGCTGAAGTGCATTAATATCTGTTACCCATAATCGGTTTTGGCCTATCTGGGTGGTATTTGCTGGTAATGAGCTCTTTCCAGATTTTGCAGCTGCATTTCTCAACTGCCAGATTGGAGACTGGCTGGGTAGTATCTGATCAGTGTTTTGTCAGCTAAAGGACCATGGCCAGATAAATAGAAAAAGTCAAGGTCTTACCTGCCACTATCTCATGTTATACAGTAACTGTCAGGTCTGATGCATGTTTTTTCATCTTGCAAGCAAAAGTATTACACTCTCAGTCCTGTATAGGCAAAGTTGTCTGTACTTCCTTCCTGCAGAGTGTCATAATTGGGATAAATCAAACATAGTAATACATACATATGCTCTTCGTGGACCCCTGGTTTCCACAAACAACAGAAATATTCAGTGTGCTCTCTCTCTTCTGTTCTGTTCTTATACATGTTGACACCAAGCTGAGTGGTGCTGTCGACAGGCTGGAGGGATGGGATGTCATCCAGAGGGACCTGGATAAGCTAGAGAGGTGGGCCCAGGTGAATCTCATGAGGTTCAACAAGACTAAGTGCAGGGTCCTGCACCTGGGTCAGAACAACCCTCACTATCAATACAGGCTGGGAGACGAGGTGCTGGAAAGGTGCTCTGTGGAAAAGGACTTGGGGGTGTTGGTGGATGAGAAGCTGGACATGAGCCAATGGTGTGCACTTGCAGCCAAGAAGGCCAATTGCATCCTGGGCTGCATCAAGAGAACCGTGGCCGATCAGCAGATCAAGGGAGGTGATTCTGCCTCTCTACTCTGCTCTGGTGAGACCGCACCTGGAGTACTGTGTCCAGCTCTGGAGCTCTCAACACAGGAAAGACATGGACCTGATGGAATGGGTCCAGAGGAGGGTCACAAAGATGATCAAAGGTCTGGAACGCCTCTCCTACGAGGACAGGATGAGGGAGCTGGGGTTGGTCAACCTGGAGAAGAGATGGCTCCAGGGAGACCTACTAGCGACCTTTCAGTACCTACAGGGGGCCTACAGGAAGGCTGGAGAGGGGCTGTTATACGAGGGCCTGTAGTGAAAGGATGAGGGGTAATGGGTTTATATTAGAGAAGAGTAGATTTAGATTGGATATCAGGAAGAAGTTCTTTAAATTGAGGGTGGTAGAACAGGGGAATAGGCTTCCCAGGGAGGTGGTTGAGGTCCCATCCGTGGAGATATTCAAGGTGAGGTTGGACAAGTCTCTGAGCAGTCTGGTCTAGTTGAGGGTGTCCCTGCTCAGTGCAGGTGGGCTGGACTAGATGACCTTCAGAGGTCCCTTCCAGCCCTAGCCATTCTATGATTCTATGTCCTGTTTTGTTTAGGTGGGTGGACCACAACAGATAAAATTACCCAAACCCTAACTGTGAGGAAAACCAGGAAAATTTACTGGGGAGAAGATGAGAGCACATGTGCTCTGGGATAACACTGGGAAAAGCTTCCTATTCTCAGAAACTTCCCTAGTATGCCAGAAAAAATAGTTTGAGATGAGTGTCTAGCCATTTTCTGTCACCCACACCTTGGGGTTTACCTTTCTCTCGCTGTTACACAGTCCTGAGGCTGTGACATCCAAGCACAAGCACTATGCCTTCACCAAGTGGCTTCCTGACATCAGGACTGCTGACGAAAGGCAAAATAGTCTGGAATTCTGTAAAAGACAGTTTGGGCTTCATCACTCATGGTGTTACTCCAGTACTATCCACAAACCTATTGCTTTTGTTGCAGTTTTCCCTCCAAGTGGAGAAGCACAGCAACCTATATGAAATATGAGTCTGTTTGCATTTCATAAAGCCAGTTACATTTTAGTTGAAGCCTGTTTTAAGATAAGAATCTTACATATGGCCCATATAGGCTGAATCACCTAAGAATACATACACAGTCTGCTAGACTAGATTCATGAAGTTTTTGAAAGGAAAGGTGTTTTAGTGTCTGTATGTATGTGGAAGGGCATTGAAATTAAACAGTCCGATTTCAGTCAGGAGAGTCAGTTTTCATAAACACAAAGATATTTAGTTTTTATAGATACTTTTCTATATCATGTTAAAAGGTTTCAGAAGTAGGTTTTCTTTCTAACAGCTCTGCAGATGAGTATTTTAAATCCTAGGAATATGGGGTGAATTCTTGACCTCAGTAGGTGGTTTGTCCTTGACTTCAAAGGATACAGAACATCATTCACAGACACTGCAGGAGCAAAGAATCTCTTAAGTAAAAAAATGGGCTTTATAGCCTCCATATTATCTTAAGAGTAGGTTTTCTAATATCATTATTTATCAAATTAATTTTAAAACTATGAGGTGATACCCTTCAGGATCTGACGGGGGGGGGTTGTTGTATTTTTTAACCTGTATTTTCTGAATTTTTCTTTTTGCTCTTGGTTGCAGCACTGTGCAAGGAAGATGCTTCCTTTCCGTTTCATGACTGCACTTCAAATGTTTATCCTGTAGTTACTGTTTATCCTAGGTACCTGTATTTGACACTTTTTCCTCTGTTTCACTGCCTGAAATCCTGGTACCTTGTCAATGCTAAGAATGAAAACAATTACTCAGAACATCAGCTGACAATAATTAACCTTGATTTCAGATCAAATATGCTTTTTTATGCTGGTGAATCATAAGGCCTCAGTTTTCACCAATGATCAAAATCATATCCTAATAGAAATTAGGGACAAAACTCTTGCAAAAAATAAAATTACATTATGGGAGGGAAAATGTTTCAGAATGAAACCTTACACAGAAATTCAAAGGGGTTTGTGACAAAAATATTTGGAAATGTATATCATTTGTGGTTACATCACAAGTAAAATCATGTCTGATCTGCTGGAACTCCAGATCCTTTTATTT
>WUAM01000287.1:91666303-91701033 GCA_024336885.1 Actenoides hombroni | reverse complement strand
TCCCCTTTCTCTTTCCCTTTCCCTTTCCCTTTCCCTTTCCCTTTCCCTTTCCCTTTCCCTTCCCCTTCCCCTTCCCCTTTCCCTTTCCCTTTCCTTTTTTTTTTCTTTTTTTCCCATGACAATGGGGACAATTTAGAACTGGCTGGGGAAATGTCTGGCTTCAGGATTCCTTCCACAGAAGATAGAAGAGCCTGGAACAAATTGCCCACCAACAGCTGAGCAATAGTGAGCAGAACTTTTTGGCAACAAGCCTTTGCAAAAGGAAATTGAAATTAAAACGTTTTTTGGGTTATCTCATTTTAAGTAGAATTTGCCTGTACAACTTGTGCAGATGAGAACTTCTGCAGTGCTCGGAGAATTGGATCTAATAATTTTTAGTACAATTAGATAAAAGATGATACTGTACATTTTATGATTTCCAAAGTCTTACTGATTACTGATTAGTAAGACTGAGTTTCCTAATCGATAATTACTAGACTGTCCATGTCTTTCAGGGACTAATTGTTGCACTTTGACATATTTTACATGATCTTACAGACACAAAGATACTTACTGCATGTTTGCAAAGCTTTCTGCTAACCTCATTTCTCTTAGTTCAGTTCAGTTTTATTTGACCTTCAGTGGAAAAATAAGACCCTCTTGTATTTTTCTGTATCCTGTGTCTTTGAAGAACCCATCCCTTTTAGCTACAATGTCTTGTACTCATTTTCAGCTTCATGCCACATTTTCCTTTAAATGTGCCTAAAAGTTAATTCTAAACATTTTGTTTTGGCAGTAATAACTTTGGAACGTTTTACTGAGAACTGAATTTTCTCACCATTTGAGCTAAGAATATCAGAAATACTGCCAGTATTGAATGGAATATTGAAGAGCTGATTTTAGACAAAGAAGTGCTATTTGGAGTGTCTTAATTTTGGAAACAATTGTTCCAGATATCCAAATGTGAGCTGTCATTTGTGAGACCAATGAAAGCAAACGGCCTCTCCTTCCCTCGCATCATTGTCATTTCTGGTGAGAAACTGGAGAGTTTCACACTTGATTGTTGATCTGAAAGGCATAGTCTGCTCTTTTGTTTTCACAGTATGGCCAAATGAATGTGTCTGACAGGATCTGCTCCTGAAGATAGCAGCTACTTCATAAATCAGACAGGTTTGCAGCCTGCATTGCAAATTGATCCATGAGACACAAACTGGTGCAGTGGAAAACTGTTCCAGCTATTATTTGGTGACAGTGACAACAATGCTAATATGCCAGCTCACTCCCTGTCTGGTTATACAACTAAAGATGCTTCCATGTTGAAAAAGATTATGACTAACTGAATGTTACTGTTACATGGTTTTTTCATGTTTGTTGTGTCTACAGAAGCTTTAATATAGAAGTCATAGAGAAGGAAAAAGACAACTGGTGAAATCAAACATCAGACTGTATGAACATTGCCTTTGCTGAGCTCCTGTTGGTAGGGAAGACACAGAGTAATGCAACTTCAAGATGTGAATCCCAGGAATTTGTGCTTCACATGGTTAACTTCTTTTTATTTCATCCCTTAATGTGTGCTTAGGTACAGGAGACCATTAATTTTTTAGCAAATCAGCTCCCATATGGTTTTTAACCCTTAGTTCAAAATATTAACAAATTTCCATGTCACAGAGAATGAGACTTGAATGAAACATAAGTGAAAAGCCCACGTCCTCACAAGTCACAGGCCTTTTGCAATGTCTTTTTGGTTACTGAACTGTTTTTTTTTCCCCAAGGTGAACAATAGGCAGTTTCTAAGTGTCCTGCTTTTCAAAGACATCTAAAACTAGGCAAACACCAAGACATATCAAATAACTGTTCATTTTAAGAATGCAAGCTGAATTGGAATCTGTCCTGATAAATAATTGAAGACTCACAAGCTGAGGAATTTATCACACCCACTACATTCTTATAATCATACTAATATAGGAACCATGGGGGATTCTTCAATAAAGTTTGATTAAATATTTCAGTGTTCACAGACCTTAAATTGTTTTTGCAAAGATATTTATGCTAATACAGCACCAGGAAATCTTCTCTGATTTATAGCAAGGAATGGCTAAAGATATTTGATTATAGTTGATTCAGAATGGCAACATTTATAGTAGGAATTTCTTTTTAATGATGATGGATTACAAAATTAACCACATCAAGAAGTAAGATCTTGCAAAATCTCTAGTTCTTGCACTATAATACATTTCTAAAATCCTAAAAATCATTTTCAGTTGTTATAAATTGCTCAATTTTACCAAATTGAAACGCAGTAAAGTGGGCTAAAGCCTAGAGAAGGACAGAAAGACTGTGCCTGTGGAAAAGAAGAGAAAGGCAAAGAAGACTAATCCTCAGCGTTGAGCCTTACACTGTATGTACACAAGAGAGTTCCCAGAATGCTGCAAGAATTTTGCAGAGAGAAAGCCCTCACCTGCAGGAAGGTAGCACAGAGTCATCTTATTGCAAAAAAGCATTGTCAGGAGCTTGGTACGCAAAATGCTTTTATAGGAACACTTAGATTAAGGTCTTTGTGAATTTTTCAGGTGAAACAGAATGGGTCTGTCTATATTTTAGGCAGAACTGAGCAGCTTCCAGCTCGGGAGATTTTTGAATTGCCTTTTCAGATCTAGGTATTCAATTCCTCATGAATGTAATTTTGTTAAACACAGCCGCTGTAGTTCTATGAAGTAGGTAGTGTTCATCTAGGTAACTAGGTATCATTACAATATTAATGACAGCAATGACATGACTGCTAATTTTAATCAGCAATGAACTTTATCCATTGACAACCTTCAGAGCAACAGTAATACTCTTATTTTAGAGTGTGGGCTTTGAGGCACAGAATAAATTACTTCCCTGAAGGAGTAACTGTACAACAGCCCTTTGCAAAATCAGCTCTCTGAGCTGTTTCATGCACTTCAGATTCATCTAAGCCCCTTGCATTTGCTATGGGCCAAGGCACCAACTTTGAAAATGTGAATTGACTTGCCATCCAAAGGCATCCTGTTTGTTGATCTGAGTTATAATTTCACACTAGACAACTGAGGTGGCAAAGAAAGTCCAAATTCTGGACCTTAATATTACAGCATCCATCTTCTCTGCTGTGTAACACTGGTATTAAAATACTGTTTCTGCATTTTCCTGTATAAAATATTCAGGCCTTGTGGACCTAGGTGTGTGATGCATCACATAAAACATGACATATTCCTGCCTATATTGAGCAGATCTTTATTATTTTTATTCAGCAAACAGATTTCAATATCAGCATTTTGAAGTTCTTCTACAAACACAACAGGATTTTCTAGTGGTGTGAAATGGCTACAACTTTGTCAGAAGATCCGTTACAAGGAGGCTATACTTCTGCACCCAACTCTTGTGCTATCTCCAATGCTGGATATTGGCTGTGGTCTTTGGGAATCCATCCCACATTTACACAAATACAGCTTTTATTGGTAAAAAATGATCAATGCTACAATACCTTCTGTGTACCAGGACATCACAGCATTCATCCAGCAGAACTTTTTGCAAGCATCCCTCAGCAGGAGAATCCATTTTAGATCTGCCATTCCCCAATATTCCTACAGTCCCTCCAGCCTCATGCCAGATCTCTTCCCTACACATACAATGCCACACACAAGCTGGCTGTGGGGTTAATCACCAGGGCATAGCTCAATACTTTCACTAACACAGAATAAGCTTGTTGGATCCTTGTGCTTTTGCTGTTAAATCCTGGCTTTCTGTATGAATGTTCCACTCATCCAGAATTCCTTCTCTTCCTCCATTTAATTATATAAGATGATGCTTGTTTCTTCTGGAAATATTGTATGTCAAGCTTGACATTATATGTATTATTATGTATTATTATGTATTATTATGCATAATGTATTATTTTATATATATACATTCTATTTTAAAAATGTCACAGAATACAGCTTTTACAGATAATTATTTTAAAGAGGAAGAACTGCAAATACAAAACCCATCTTTTTTCTATACACAGCTTCAGCTCTCACAGTACATGAGCACACTCTGTTGGATTGTTCTGATAATGACTGTGCACATGAAGTGGCTATATTGTTTAAAAGACTTGAAACTTCTGCTGACAAGGAAAATAAAGCAGTCTTCTTCAGACCAGTTCAGGCTAATCTTCAAATTAAATATATTCTGAGAGATAAGGTTCTGAATTCAAATTCTTAAAATATGAAATTCAGAAATGATATGTGGATTACTATTTGCAGCAAAGACATAAAAGAAGTACATTTTCAACGGTAGCCAAAAGTGATATTGTCATGAATGTCAAAAAAAAAAGAGGAGCATGAATGAGTAGTTTCACTTCAAATTCACTGTTAGTTTCTATATAATGACAAATTTTTTCACAGTAGATGCTCTAAAAAAGAAAATGTGCTAAAAGAAAAAAGGGAATCCTTTTTCTAGAGAGCTGAGACCTCTGGCAATATGAATGGTACAGAGGCAGACCACTGATCTAATTAATCGCAGTACTTTCCATAACTTCTCCTGATAGAGGAAAATGGGAACAGATAATATTCTGACACAAACGGCCAGATTATGAAATCTGAGTTTTTCCTGGTGAATTTACAAGTGGCCCCAGTAAGGTCATGCCCAACTTTCAGTTTTCACATGCTTCCTTTGAATGCATTTCAAGACTGCTTCTGTTGGAACATTCAGACTTCAAAGAACAGCCCCTCTCACTTAGCATCTAAACCATTGCAAATGTAAATGTTATGCTGAATAATGACAGGATTAATGTTCATCATGCATTTACACACTTACAGGGCCTTAGTGGAATGGTAGGCAACCAGCAACACTTAGAATTGTACTCAATTAGACATTGCTATTGCAATACCTGTAGTTTTCAATGTGCTTCATACACTGTAATTGCAGTGCCTTTGATGATCACTGTGTTTACTAGAATCAAGTGTAATCCACTGAAAGGCTAAAGCCTCAGTAATTTTAATACAATTAGAAACCAGTACTGAGTAGACACTTTTTTTTTCCACTTAAATAAATTAGGATTATTTAATTAACTGAAGGTCAAATCCAATGTATCTCATATGATATACTATTGTCAGCTAGGACTGTAACTAATATATGACCCAGCACAGCCTTGCTGCAATAGAACTGTGTTCATTTGCATCTCTGCTGAGATATAAATATTTTCTGTATTAGTGGTTAGCTCAAATATTTTTGTGGATCTGGAGCCTGTGTGGGACAGACAGGACCTGAGTGTCATCCAGCTACTCCCTTGTCTTATTACAGCAGGTAAGAATAAATGTTTACTGGCAGTCCATCTCAAAGTTTATTTATTCTGTCAAAGACAACGTGAACTGAGAGCTTTGACCCATAATGAGGGATGGTGTGAGACCCAGCATCTCATGTGAGTGTATACTTGTGCTCTAGTCAGGAAACTAGGGAGGAACCAGGCACAATTCAGGCATCCACGCTTCTTTGTTTTCCAAGAAAGGCAAAAATCTCAACTCAGACTCCTGAGGGAAAGCACAGAAAATTATCTCAGAAGGGCATTTTCATCACTTAATGCCACAGATAGAGATATCAATATGCTTCTCAGCAGAGATGGCACATCGCAGAGTGACAGCTCCCTCTTCTCCCCGAGGTTCAGACATGATTGCTTTTTCAGAAGTCAGCTTAAAAAGATTGAAAACAGTAAGAAGACATATATAAAAGAGATGCAGAGGAACACAGCGCAAGATATGACGAGTGATTAAATATGATATACTTTTTGGCTGGAAGAAAGTGAATAGGAACCAGTGGTCAGTCATTTTTATTTTTAGTCTAGAGATGTTCCTGTTCTAGCAGATATTCAGTGGGATCAATTTATTATGGTCACCACTGCACTTTTAAGAGCAAAGCCAGTAATTATAGGACTTACATGTTTTAAACCAGCACTGAATTTCATTTAAAACTATCTTATCCTCTGTCACATAGGAAGTCTCCACTCTTTTACAATCTTTCCTGACACAGACAGACCAGAGCTGTACCTGTGATCTTTACCTTGATAGAGACTAAGAATTCCATTTCTACAAACAGGAATTTTTGCAAGGTGGGAAATTAGTCTTGAGTTCAGGTCTCCGTGCTTTGTCTGAGATTAAGACTCTTGTTACACAGAGGGTCTGGTAAAATTTTGCTATAGGCTTCCTCCATTTAAAACGTTTGCAGAGTCTGCCTCCCTGTGATGTTGTGAGTCAGAATCAAAAAGGTGGCATATGCTGTAGCCTCTGTCTCCCTGCTGTGGACATGTTTGTTTTCCTTAATCTAAAAAAATACTAAGTTTGCCTGAATAGAAACAGTTCTAGGCAAAAACACACAAAACCTCTTTCAGATAATATTAAAAACATACTTCTTTCATAAGCTTGTACAACCACATGCATATTTAGGTAAGGATTTGTGATCTCCAACAGTTCTGTTTTTATTTTTAAAATCTCACATTTCTATTCTGTTCGAAAAGAAATTCATTTTCATAGATTTTTACTTGAAATATATTAGTGTTGTTCAAAGTCATAACATACTGCTTGAAAAACTTTATTATCTCTTTCTTTGGAAAAATTAGCGTTTTCATTCATTCTTAATGTTGATTATGTATGCACATTCATAGTGCTCATCATTTTATTTTAAATAAAAAAGGGAAAGAAGGATTCATGTGCTTCTTTTCAAAGAGAAATTACTGCCTGTGTTAAGTTAGGTAACTTAGGAGAGATGTACAACAGTTCAAACTGTAAAAGGCATGGATTAACCTCAGTTCACTCAGTAAATGTTTTCAGGACTTGCTTCAGTAGAAATTGGATGAACTCCTAAGTGGACAATGCAGAAATCTGAACTGTCGCTGTTTTGTGTTTGTTCTAATTTTAAACAGCAAATAATCAGTCACATGTTGGTCTTTATAAGACACAAATACATGAAAGCAATGTTTGAGACATCTCTCTTTCCTAATTATGCGCTTGTCTGCAATAGCCTTGCAATATGTCATTTGACTTCCTTTCTGCAATGATGATGAATGTTATCAGTGAGCTCATCAGACTTCAGTCATTTCAGTTTTGACTGACAGTGGCAAAATTAAAGTTCTTGTTAAATTCAGACATTTTACAATTATAAGTACTTCATTATGAGTGCATTTTATCTTACTAATCATTACAAAGCAATTATAATTATTCCTATTGCTTACTTCATACCACAGGCTGATCTTTAATTCATATATGTTATGTAATGAGGAAGAAATTTGACTGATCTATCTTTCCAACCATAGCTGGGAGAATTCTCGCTGCTGATAAAACTAGTGACAAGTGCAATTTTCATGGGGTTGCAAAAAAAAAAACCCAACATTTTGCATATTCACCTAAGAGGATAGATTGAAGCCAAAATTCAGTAACTTTTATTCTTTTCTCAGGGACAGGAAATATTAATCTGCCAGAAAAAACAGAAAAGGATCTTTGCCTATGCTGGACCTTGATAAATTATCAGAAGGAATCAGGAACTTTTTAAAAAACCAAAGGAGTATATATCTACTCATTTTAAAGTCAATTGAGATTTTTAGGCCAAGAAGGGAATCCCTCCAACATATGATCACTCAACACATGTGGTGAGATTATCAGAAAAGCATGGTGGTTTATTAAATATAAAAACTCAGTGCTCAAGTTTGCAAAAAAAAAAAAAAGGTGTTTTTTTCTTAACAACCTGCTCCTCTAGTTTCATACCCAGGTACGGCAAGTTATGTCAGTCTGTTATCAATATACAGATACCTTGGCATTGTCTTTACTGGTGAAATGTCTTGAAACTTGTCATGCGTAATTAAAAGTATAGCCAAAGTGCAGTTCATTAAAGAATCTAATGATACTTCAACTGTGGGCAATCTTCACCAGGATACCTCCTTTCTCTCATAAGAACATAACAAAGTCTTTGAATTCGACTCACTTCAGAGCTAACAGAGAAGCCTAGAATGGGAAAGTGCATATTTGCATGGAATGATGAACACAGACCCTTACTCTTTTTGATGTCATGAAAACTGACCATCTGCAAATCATTTCCACTAAAAGAGCAACTTCTATAGCAAATAAATGAAATACATTTGCTCAAGCTTAGGATCACATCTGTAAACTAGAAGGTCTCCAGTCCAGAGCTGCCTCAACTCACTAGCAGCAGAAGGCAGAGAGATGTATATATGTGTCTGTTTTCATCCAGCCATGCATGCTCACCTCTGTATATAATCATAGAATCATTTCAGTTGGAAAATACCTTTAAGATCATCTAGCCCAACCATTAATCTAACACTGCCAAGCCCACCCCTAAACCATATCCCTAAGCACTTCAATTACATGTATTTTAAATACCTTCAGGAATAGTGACTCCACCACCTCCCTGGGCAGTCTGTTCCAAAGCTTAACAACCCTTTCAGTGAAGATTTTTCTTAATGTCCCATCTAATCCTCCACTGGTGCAATCTGGGGCCATTTCTTCTTGTCCTATTGCTTGTTTCTTGTCAGAACAGACCATCCCTGACTTTGCTACAACCTCCTTTCATGTAGTTGTATAGAGTGAGAAGCTCTTCCCTCAGCCTCCTTTTCTCCAGGTTAACCCCAGTCACTCCTCATAAGATCTGTTCTCTAGACTCTTCACCATCATTGTTGCCCTTCTTTAGACACACTTCAGATCGCCAGTGTCTTTCTTGTAGTGAGGGGCCCCAAACTGAACACAGTATTCAAGGCGCAGTCTCACCAGTGCCATGTACAGGGACATAATCACTTCACTGGTCCTGCTGGCCACACTATTTCTGATACAACCAGGATGTAGGACTAAATGATACAAGAGATTCCATCTGTTCCATTTTACAGATATTTCACACAAGCATGCAAGCCATTTAGTGGGACTGAGGAGAGCTCTGTCAGCACCTTGAGTGCACCAACATCTGCATCCTCTTCCCTTCTTCAGCTTTGGCTGTGGGTGCTCAAGACAAGCTCTGGCACAGTGTGGCTATAACCTTGGGTCTGTTTGCTGAGAAAGAACTCTGTGAGAAAGAGCCATGAGAAACCTCACTGGGGCCTTCCCTGAGCTCAGGAGCTTCATTAGGTCTCAGTCCTGGCCCACGGTTCTTGTCTGAGCTGCATTGCAGAGGTAACTTTGCCTGGACAAGTGCCATGCTGTCCTGCTGACTTGTCTTCCTGGCTTGGCCTTGGAACAGTCTCATCACCATTAATTTGTCTGGTGATCAGAACCATTGGATGTTCTTGGTTGCAATCTGCTGACCTACTCTGCTCTACTTGCTTGAGCATCATGGAAAAGAGTCCTTGTCCAGGGGTCTTTGTGCAGCCTGTTTTGCTGCCCCTTGGCTCCAGGCTCACCTTCCCTTGCAGAGCAGGCTCTCAACTGCAGCTCTCAAAAAAGCTCTACAGGCAATTCAGGACTTCTTCTTCACTACTGAGGAATAAAATTCTTTGAAAGCTCTCATTGTTCACCCACAATTGTTACTCAGTAGTACTTTTGAAGTGTTAAGTTCCAAATTAATAACAACATAGACATTCTTTATTAATTTGAATATTCCATATCAATTTTCAAGCCTATTACTGTCAACAGCTTAAACCAGAAGAAAGGCAATTAGAATTCAGTTTTCATTTGGGCTTAAACCAGAAGAAAGGCAATTAGAATTCAGTTTTCATTTGGACTTGTTTAAACACAATTCAACATCTATGATGTTATCATAGCTCAAATGTTTCAGTTACAACACAGAATCTATGTGGAAATGTGCAAATGCTAATCAGTTCTAACAAGAAAAGGTGATAATTAAATCTGATTTCTGCTTTCTTTTTATATTCTTCCCAAAACATAAAAGGATCAAAGGCACAGAGTCATCTCAGTAGGCTTTAATGAAGTGTGATAGTATGTGCTACTTAATTTGCAAATTCAGTTTCCAGAGCTGTTCTTGTCATGTGCAATCTTTATTTGTTTTGAACACTGCCTGTGCCTTTTGATCATTGTTCTGTGATGCCTTTTTGCTGTCATTAACAAAAAAAAAATAAATCCCCCAAACTGAAATTTCAGTGGATTTTTTTAAAAAGATGGATGTACATTTTCTATATTGTGTGTTTCAAAGTAATACAAGTAAATTTACATTCTAGCAAATTGCAGACTTGGACCTTTTGGAAAAAGCTTACAGAAGCACAATTTTTCCTTGTCAGAACCCTTAGATGATATTGCAATAAATGCAAAAGGAATAGAGGTGATACACAGCTATGCTAGTTTAGGGTAGCACTTTAATTTCTGAAGCAATGATCTGGAATTAATCAACCCGGATAGCAAGAGGTTGTTGGGATATAGAACTATCTAGATATTGAACATCAAATGGGGAGTCTCATTCTCTTCTATCGCCTGAATATTTCTTCCATCTGTGGACTATAATATAAATTGCTGAAGCATACCATAAACTCAGATTGTCTACAAAATGTTTAGCAGTAAAAACTTTTGAGAACTCATAAAAATGCAAAACGTTATGCTATATCAAAACCCCCATCAGTCTAGATAATACAACCCTTATGAAATAAACTGACAACAAGAAAGAAAATATTAAATGCATAAGTATGAAGTAATACAGTGAATTCTAGGTGTTGAACTGCTAGACCATCTAAACTCACCTCACAGGAACAGCAATGCAAATTATCCTATTGAAAAAATATGCCAAAATTAAACAACGGTCTGAAAACTCGTTCAGTTCTTAACCAGTTGCATGCCTGAAAACACTTTTTCTCTCTCATCAGTGTTTTCCCTCAGCATTAGAACAATTACCACTCAAGAAATCTTTGATATTTGAAGTTTGACTAGAATGCTGATCTAGCTCTTCCTAATGCCTGTGATGTGAATGTTTATTAAGTAAACTGGAGGTCCAGAGAGAACAGTTTGGTATAGTTTGCCATAATGAGTTGCAAATAGTCTAAAATACAACCTAGCAGCATCTCCCTCGCAACCTGCTGACATATCCTAGAAATCATGGCCCAATTTCCTCAATATAGTAATCTTGTGCACAGAGGATTATGTTTCTGAGATAAACTCAGTGTCCACCTTACATTTACAAATAAACGATGTAAATCAATAAAATTGTTCAGTGATATTTATATGGGCCTGAAATACCTGATGATGCTGACTACCAGCTCAAGTATTTGGGAGCTATAGGATGGCACTTGTACTACCTACACAACATATTCAACTACAATAGCTGTTAGGATCCTGCTTCCTTATATAGCCATCGAATAAAGGTAGATGCTTCCAGAAGCATGTGGGAACATCTAAATTCAGACGCTCAAAGCTAAATGCTACAATTATTTACCTGAACCCTGCAGAGCCAAGTACAGAAGACCATTTGTTTGGAGTTTAACATCTGATTTGATGATGAAAAATATCTGTTTTTATAAACATGACCAGCAGAGGGAAGTATCTTTCTATGCTTTGAACTCGTGCCCTCTGACCAAGCAAGAATAGCCTGAGCTCATGCCCCTGATAATAGGTACTGCACCGATGAAGTCAAATTATTTCAATAAAAGAAGTTGAAAGAGATTCGGTAGCATTTGCCTATTCTCTGCAACGGAGAACTGTGGAGACAGGACACTGCTTATGTTGGTTTAGGTTCACATGTGCCATTTCTAAAATGTCACAAATTACCAAAATGAAAATACTTTCTAGAGGAGAAAAAGAAGATTATAAAGTCAAATAATAAATCTGATGGCTGCATTGTGTTTTGAGCAGCTCACCCAGATTGCTGTGGACGATGAAAAAGTGTGTGAGGTTATGAGAAAAAAACAAAATGCATCTGGCTTGTGCACCAGTGCATTTCTTTTGACAGGAGAGATGCTGGAAGTGACAAAGAAGGCAAATTTGTTCCTCAGACTGAGGTGTACGTTTATGAGGTTGTGTCTTCTTAGCCTTGCCCATGACATTTGCCTTCCTTGGGTGAGCTGGACATGAGTGTCATGTCCCGACTGCAGAGTTCAGTCAGAAGGAATGAAAACTTCACTCCGTCTTGGGTTCAGAGGAGTAAGATCTCTCTTCCTCTCACCACCAGCATTTATTGGAAGCAGTGCTCATAGAATGGGACCCAAATAGGTTTGGTACTGCAGCAGCATAAAAACTGCTGTTCTCCAAGACAACTTTCTGTCTTGGGTATAAGATGGAGACAGGTCCTTGACAGGCAGATGAGCACAAAACAGTGATGCTGACAGGAGGTGGTGGAGGCAATCCCTCAGACTGTTGGTGATGTTTCCAGGAAGATCAGAGCAACAGCAAATTTCAGCAACTGAGATAAAGGAGGGCACTGAAGTAGTACTGCAGATATAAGGAGCTCCTCACACTGTTTGTCATGCCATCATTTGGAATGCCTTAAAAAGTTATATGTTAATAGTAATTGGAGCTGTTTTCTACCTCTTCTCCTATCTCATTGTTCTTGCCCCTCCAAACAAAAGGGGAAGGGGCTACAATTTGGCCAGAGCATTACCTCTAACTTGACAAATGTTTTTTCAACACTTCAGATTGCTATTTTGAAATGACAGTCACCAAAAAGCCTATTAACTGCAAGTCCAGTTTTAGTGTTAATAGTGACTCAAAAGGGAGGGTACTGCTTATTGAACAGACAGGTTTTATTCTTGTTGCAGCTTAGTGGGAAACCTGCTATGAAGACCTATCTATGCTTACTCTGGCTTAGTTCTAGCATTGTATGTGATTTTAGGCTAGAAAACATTTGAATGCCTGGAATTTAGAGGAATCCTCCTTGCTTCCATACTGAGAGCAATATCCCACAATGAGAAATCAGCTGCCCAAAGGCAGGCACTAATCACTGAGAGGGAATGGTGGAGAATTACAGATTCTTCCTGCACCTTGACTGATTATTAATTAATCCTTTCCCTGTTCTTGATGACATAACAAAGGGCAGTATTATAGGGCCACCCATAGCCAAGCTTTTCTTCAGGATCAAAATGTTTATTTCCAGTAAAGATTCCTACACATTTTGTGGAGTCTGCACTGGTGACCTTTCCTTATCACCACGTAATTGCAACATTATCTTTCTCTGTGAGTCACACACTTCCTTGCATCAAAGGAATGGAGCCTTTTCTTGCACTTAACTTGAAGGGGAGTGATATTTCAAAATCCCATGCCTACATGAACAATTAATTAACAGCTCTTAGGATATGGTCAAGTTCTAAACAATGCTTTTGGAGCCCTAGTTCTTCAAAAGGGACCAGCAGCAAACTGAGACTTAAATTGTCACTCATCAAATAGATAATGACACTTTTTCAAGACTCTGTCATTTGATCA
Source organism: Actenoides hombroni (assembly GCA_024336885.1). Lineage (NCBI taxonomy): Eukaryota > Metazoa > Chordata > Aves > Coraciiformes > Alcedinidae > Actenoides > Actenoides hombroni. The sequence continues at coordinate 91,687,705 of WUAM01000287.1, read as the reverse complement.
CTAGTCCTTGTATTAGCACTGTTAAGTACTTCTTTGGCCAAGTGTCAGGTTTAGCAAACACTGTGTAATTTAAATCTTCCAAGTAGATTGTACAGGAATGCACACCAACTAATCAGTGCTGGGGAGAATAAGGAGAAAAAACCTTGACAGTGTTGGATTTCAGCCACGTATTACTATCACTAACAGAGTCTTTGTTCTGTAGATGCAGGGTATTTACACAGACTGCATCTGAAAACTGGGTTGTGTTGGTTTATCACAGCTAGATCTAACTGCTCTGTTTCTCTGGATCAAATGTGGGATTTTGCATCTTAAGAATTAGTTTGCAGCAGTTCAAATTCTTTTCTACATCTCTGATTTATGGAGAGTTTTACGAGGTCACAAAGGAGGTCATGTCTCAGGGAAAAGGACCGACAGAAAAGATGAGATTCAAAGGTAGAAGATAAATAGATAAGAGCTTCTAAAGAGCTCCTGTCTGTGTTTCAGAGAGAAATCAGGGTATCTACCTTGGAGTAACTCACCTCTTCCGTTTGTGATTTAAACAGGGCATTTTCACAAAGTTATACCGGAGGTGGCATATCCAAACCAGACATACGGGGGTAAGGACACTGCACCTAAGGGAATTACAGCAAAGTTAGTGTGTATATCTGCACAAAGAGGAATGCATTGAACAGCCATAATTCAGTACACTACAGAAAAAAAATAGACCGTTTAAGTTGTTAGGGATAATTGGCAGCAAGGGTATTACAAGCCACTGGCACTTGCTTGCCTCTCTACAGTCACGGTACAAAATTTTACTGTCAGTGCAAATAGGAGCATTACCCAAAATGATCATTCCCTGCTGTGTGTCTGCACAGCATAACTTTGTCATTGACAATGATTTTAATCATCATACCAGAGGCTCCAAACAGCCTGCGATGTTCCTGCCCTTAAGAAATCTCCTTCCTAGGAAGAAAAATCCATCACCTCTGGGTAGTTTCCCCACTAAATTCATCCAGAGAAATTAAAATAACACTGATTTCTCCAATGTCTATAACAAAAAAAAAAAATTGCAATTGAAAAATTGTATTTTAAAACTTGCTTAAAGGTCTAGTAACTGATGCAAATGTTCCATTTGTGTTTGAGACTACACAATTCTCTATTTTTTAGAAGGAATATTTTCAGTAAAGCAAATACAGAGTGTGAGCAATAGCTTTTGTTCTTTTAGTGCATGCCAAATATGAAACCATAAGTGATAGCCCAGCTGGTTGTTGCAGAGGTGAAATGTCAGAAATTTTCTTCATGAGAAGCCCTGTGACAGAGTGCAGCTGCTGTGGGTGATCATCAGGAAGCCTAACTTCACACGTGACCTTATCAGAACAGAAGGGAGAGAAACAACCTTCATCTGAAGCAAATCTCATTCTAGGAAAATGATCATTGATTTTGAAGACAATGTATCGAGCACAATATTATTTTCTCTTGAACTCTTCTTTAAAATTTTCCCTGCTTTGAGTGTCACAGGGCAATTGCTAGACAGTTCACAGACTATATCATTAAATGTATCCCGCAAAGATTGTTCCTCTCTATTTTAAGTGCTATTTCTGTTCCTGGGATTCATAGCTTATCCTTCATTGAACTAGTCTAGAGAAGCACGTTGTCCCAAAGTTGTGTTTCAGTTTTGAACTGGTCATAGTGAAGCTGCTTTTCTAGGGGAGAACTGTGGCATTTGTGCGCAGGAAGAAAGAGGATACCAAGCTTGTCTGCAGTTCTGGCCATTTTGTTATCCAGGACACAGAGATTTCCACAGTAAAGGAAGAGACCAGTCTAATCAGTTTCTGGAAGCTGAATCTGACACCAGTATCACCAGGGGAAAGCAGGGTGTCACATTTCCTACTGCAGTGGTTAGATACTGCTACAAGGTCTGATAACATCTTGTTTCGTGCATGTTGTACATTTGGACTGAAAAAGTTTAACAGGGGAGTGCAGGAAGCTGTATTTCAGAGCTCTTCCAGGGTCTCAGAATCAGTCTGAGTACATGAGCTTTGAAATCTCTTTCACATTATATGACAAGGAGAAAGTACTTGTTTTCTATTAGACTTTTCTTCAGTAAAACAAAAGTTTTCTATGATGTGTTCTTTGTGCTATAAATAATTGTTCAAGTCTGAAACAAAAGATAATCTTTGTGCTTTGCCTTTGTTATAAACTCTCTCCATGTAACTTCCTTTCATCTACACTTTTATCAGAAGGGGATGAGGGGCTTTGCATACCTGGAATTAGTTCTACCTTTGCAAACAGTGTACTGGAGATGAGGGTTTGTCTGGGCCACTGCAAGCAGATATGGTATTTTTCAATCTCTGTCACACTGGGATACTTGTGTCAATGACAGCCATGGATAACCAGCAGTGTTGAGGAAGTTCATCCTAAGTTACAGTTTAAGCCACTTCTCTGACATATAGCACTCCTCTCTCCGGCATTTTTACATGTATATTCATTGGTACCTGAGTCTTCTGTGCTTTTCTAAGTCTAGATCTTATGAACAAAGCCCTGGTTAGTTTGGAAATGTCAGACTGCTTTAGTTCCTTTGTATGTCTGAAGACGGAAACCATGCTATTGCTTCAAGAACTGTTCTGCCCTAGACCACACATCCTTTGTGTTAGTATTAATGATGGTGCTGCCATGTGGTCAAGCTGAAGCAGATCACTGATCTGGTTGAAAAGGACCCAGAGAGGAAAGCAAGCAGATCCACTGGCTTTGCAGCCAGGGACTGCTCCAGCTGGGGTGAAGAGGTGCAGAGGAAAGATGACTCTTTCAGTTGCCCTGTAGTCCTTGACTACACTGATCATGAACCTGCATCCTGAGTTTCAACCTGTGTGTCTGTAGCCCAGCTCTGACTTGAGTTATCCCTTTCTCTGAAAACTCCTGCTAAATGATAGGACAAAACACTTCCAATGGATGAAAGGAAGGTCTGCTTCTTAATAATCACCATAGACATATTTGCAAATAAGATAGTGGAAAGCTTTGATAAACTCCTTACACCAATATTAAGGCAAATCCTTGCCAATGATGTCTTAATGTCAATTGCAACAACAACAAAACTCTCCAAGACGCCGCAGTTGTTTCCATAAATGACCACATCATAGTATCCTTCTCAACACTAGAATGCTCAGTGAACTAAGTCCAAATGCGATATGGGGGTTAGAATTAAGGTCACAAATTTCTTACTGAGTTATTGATGAATAGCTGGATTCAACAGCTAAACAGCTGGCTGAGGCTTTTCCTCATAAGAGAGATGTTCCAGTCCCTTCATCATCTTTGTAGCTCTCTGTTGGACTCTCTCTAGCATTTCACTGTCTCTCCTGAACTGGGGAGCCCTGATCTGGACACAATATTCCAGATGTGGTCTCACTAGTGTAGAGTAGAGGGGGAGGAGAACCTCCCTAGACCTGCTGGACATGCTTTTCTTTATGCACCCCAGGATACCATTGGCCTTCTTGGCCACAAGGGCACATTGCTGTTCCATGGATAACTTACTGTTCACTAGGATGCCAAGGTCCTCTTAATCATATGTAGGTTCCCTATACTCATTTGTTTTCAGGACTTGAAGTAAAGCATGGCCTTTTTCAAAAGCATCTTGTTGAACTTCGCATGGCAGTACCAGCTTCTCTGAAATTGCTGAGGTGACATCAGTTTATACCCCTGCAAGACATTTTTAGTCTTCAAATCAGTTCAGCATAAGAACGTATATTGAATTGCTACTAAAAGCCACTTACAGCATTTAATGTTTTTCCTTTCATCTAAATTCACAAAAAAATGTTTTAAAAAGTTAAAATTGCATAAAGAAGGACATGTCAAAGGTTTCTTTGTAAAAGGAATAAAACTGTAAAATAAATGTTTTACAGAAAACCTTGTGTGTCACTCACAGTAAATTAATGCCTTGCCAAGGTGCCAAGATTGTATTTTGGTTTCAGCCTGCATTTATTTCAAGATATACATTGCTTTAATTTGTTGCAATTATTCATACTTTACATACACAGTAGTGTCCAAGACATTTATTGTTTTAGAGGTATTGTCAAAAAGAGTTACTTTTTGATTACAGATGTTTCTAGTGGAATTGTTCAATTACCATATTAAATTGACAAAAAAAGTTAATTATTTTACAGAAAACAGGTGAGATCTTTTATCAGTGTTGTAGCTGTCAAATACTGCCATAGCACTTCACTGTAACCCATTTTATTTTTGGGTAGACTGTTAGGAGAGAGGGACAATAGGTGCTTTTTTGTAGAGTCCATTTTCCATATGTTGTCCTTTTTCTGACAAAGCAAGTACCACTTTTAAAAAAGTTATTGCTTTTTTTGAGAATGTAGAGACATCATCATGCACTCCTCTGATTTATTATATGCAGAGAAATAAAGAATGGAGTATTTATGTTGTGAGCATGGGATTTGTAGAGATAGACCTTGGCATGGCTCGTTGTTACGCTTCTAATGACACATTCAAGTGCAATGTAAAGCCTGTTTGATCTCTGGTTAAACCCAGTTATGGAAGACTTGTTCCTCTGTAATCAAGGCTTATTTCATTTGTCCTTACACTCCACTTCATGTTTGATGTTTTGGAAATATTGGAGCACTTCAGATTGGGATCTGAGACTGTTTGGGGTTTATCGTGATTTGTTCCATCTGACTTGTAGAACTAATAACTGAGATACTACCCCACCCTATACTACCAGTATCCACTCTTAGGTTGTTAGTGGCCCACCAGCCTACTAATATGAGAAATATTTTCTAATCTATTTGCAAAGCAATACTGTCTAGAGATGTGCCAAATCAGATTGTAGTCCTTGGTTTACAGTAAAATAGCAACTGATTTTTCCCAACAGGCATGTAAGATCAGATGCAGAGATACTTAGGTACCTAAATTCACATTGGTCTTATGGGAGTTCAAGTATATAAAACTCAAATATATTAGATAACTATGTTAAAACGCAGTACAGTTAAGTGTTGCTCTTTTTTTAGGATATATGAGCAACAACACTCCCAACTACACACTTGGCTTTCCACAGGAGACTGTTCCCACCCACTTCTTTTATATTCTCTTTCTTCTATCCACTTGTTCCTTCTTCAGCAGTAGCTGCCTCAGATGCAAGTCAAATTTAAAATGCCATTTATCCTCTAGATTGGATTTTGTCTTCAAATCTGTGAAAAATTATCTTCTGATTTTTCCTATGTCTTACTTATCTCCTCCAAAAGAATTCCTCATTCTGCTGTGCTGCACTCTTCTACCCTGTTTTCTTCTCTTCTACCTCCACCCTACCTGCCCTTTGAATATCTCTTTCTGTCACAGAGGCAGGACTTTGGGTTGTCTACACAGTTAGGCAGAGAAGAGAGCTTGCTCTGCCCGTGCTCTTAGCTGACTAAATAAAATCCAGTTTTCTTCTGAAAGCCATACACCAGGTAAATTCAGCACTGAGCTGGCACTAGTAATTTCAGCAGCATTCAAGGTTCTACTAGATGTGCACAGCTGTGGCCATTTCAAAGCTTCAAGTAAGGTAAGAAAAAACAAATTTTGCATCCTCAAGAATGGAAGGCTGGGGCCATCAATGGAAAGGAAGAATAAGGCAAAAGAGGAAAGAGCATTTGCAGAAGAAGAAAGGTGGAAGATAGACTGGAGAAAGCTGAGTTTGATGCTCCTTGGAAGGATAAAGAAAATGGTAACAACAGTAGCTGAGACAGCACACTCCTCACAAACAAATATCTGTCCCTCATGTCGCATGTCACTTCATCAACATGTTGCAGCCACTCTCATCAGCAGCACCCAGCCCAAATCCCCAATGGCTCTGGTACTCTCAGAATATTCTGCAAAGCGATGGGCATAGATTACCCAAAACAATCCACTGTCTCAAATGGCTTGCTTAGTGCACTTTGCCTGGATCCTTCTGTTTGCTAATGTGGACATCAGTGTCAAAACTGTCATCCACCCAGCACAGAGGATAGGTGGTAGAGCTCACGTCTGCCCACACTACAGCATTCAAGCTTAACAGTTAAACCTGAGAGTTGTAATACAGCAGAAGAAGGATTAAAGTGTTGGGGTTTAATCTTACAAGTATGTTTGAAAAGTAAAAGGCAAACTGCAGTTTCATCTGCTACAGTGATAGGAGAGCAATTAGACTGTATTCAAGCTCTGTTTTGCCGTAGTCTGGTACAAGCCCTGTTTTGAGACATGATTCTGCAGCAGAGCAGCAGTAGCTGTAGCGGACATGTAAAACAATCCTGACAGCATCATACTCCCTTTTTCCACATTGCTGCTTTTTAACAAACGCAATGTATCTCTCTACCTGACTATAAGAATGGTACCCAGTTATTGGTGGTGCAATTTGTCCAACTCCATTGGTTCCAAGTGAATCTTTGATGCTTCAACTGTACAGAAATTTGACCAAGAAATTTATATTCAAATTTTGACTCACACATTTTTGTCAAGGTATCCTTGCTCCCACTAACCCACTAAGGAAGTTGGTATATGTAGTGCAGGTATTCTTAAAGTAACTAGATACACATTCATCCAAGAAAAGTGTACATTACTTGGTAGTCCTGACTCAAAAAGTGAGTAGGGAAATTTAAACAATGAATTTCAGCTAATGATGTTGCTGTCAGATAAAAAAAAATAATACTTTATTGTATGCATTACCATATTTGATTTTTATTAATTAATACTCCCTCTGTTAACTGTTAAATTTATTGATCTCCATTTTATTTAGCTGGGTAAGGGTATATTATATTTTACAACTACATTTTAAAGCCCCAAAACTTTACAGGTGAAAAGCAATTTAAAACTGACACTAACAATTTACATTTCTGTTATCATGGTCTGACCTCTCTTCAACCACATTCAGCCAAGAATTCAACCTTATGGAAGTACTCCCCTGCTCTCCCACAGCATGCCTGGGGAAATCAAAGGGACTGAGAGCTAGGACATGAAACATTTGGCAATTTGATGTGTAGCTGGTGACTCCCATAACATCACAGTTTCTTTGGTATTTTGTTATTAAGCAGGTGTTTTTGAAAAAGGACTTAGGACCAACAGTGAAATACTTTTTGTTTTATTTTTCTGGGTTTGTTTCTTACAGTTCCTCCTGTTTCTCTCTCTGATGGTCAGGAATTCCAGAAAATACATTCTCAGGCAAATACCTCTGAGGAACATCACAAGATTCAAAAGGAGAAAAAGCCTCATCTCATATTAGTCTCCACACTTCCGTATGATGTATAGCATTAAATACTTTGCATGTTCAATTTTGCAGATGTCAGCAGTACACCTCTGCATATCTGCTCTTTAGGACAACATTTCCAGAAACTGTTTCTCTGGCCACCTCATTCTTTCATTAGCTCTCTGAAAAAATACCCACAACATTTGGATTTGAGTAGCTCATTCTGCAGGCTTTTGGTTGGCTTTACAAGGTGAAAAACACACAAGAATTGTACCCTTAGGGATATATATTTTCCAAAAATCACGTGGCATTGCTCTGTTCCTTTTGAAAAAATTAGAAACTGACACATCCAGGGACATCATGGAGAGATGGATAAGTAATTAGCTTAAATTGAGCTAATTATTTAATTATAAAGTAGGAGCCAAACTTATGCGAGAAAGTTTTCCTTTCAAATAGAGAAATATTTTTACAGCTTTTCACTTCAACCTTCTTATCCCAAAATTATGGATGTAAAATCATGCCTTGTTAACAAAAATATTCATATTAGAAAATAAATTTAAAAGCTCAGGCCACATTTCACATCTGGTGTGGCAAGATGCAAAAGCTTAACTCACCCTTTCTCTCCTTTGACCACAGGCATGTTGACTTACCTCCTTGCATCCAAAAGACTGACATGGAGGCTTATCTAGGCCCAAAGGAGAAGGGGAAAAAACAACAGTGGAGACACTGTTCTGCAACCAAAACAGATTTTCGGCCTCCATATGTGTTAATGAAATCTCTCCAGCTGCAGAAATTCTTCATCTGGAACCAACTTTGGGTAGGTTTCACTTCTGTCCCCAGAAGCCAGTTGAATGGTGCATCTGGCAAGTGAAACAATGAGCCATCTATCTCCCACCTACCATCCTTATTTCTGACCTCTTTTTCTTTCCTGAGTTAGGTCTTAACCCCAAAACTAGTAAGCAGTGTTTGTTATAGATTCTCCCTGTAGGTAGAGAAGCTCATATAGGCATTCATGGCCACTCACAATGAATTTCTTCCAGTTCAGTGTGTTCAGACATTAAGTTCCCAGACAAGAATTTCCTGAGACACTGCTGTCTGGATTTCCAGCTCTCATTTCTCATAAGGGTATCAGCATCATCGGTCATAACCCAAGACATCTAACAATAGCACATATATAATGCATTATACTGAATGATGTCTCTGTGAGACCATTTTTTCACTCATGATGTTAGAAAGAGAGTGCTGTAGTAGAGAAAGAACAGCATAAGCCCTAGACAGCTCTCAAAGCTCTCTCCTCTCAAGAGTTAGGCAGTGGTATACAAAAAGGAGAAACTCAGTTTGACAGTCTTGGAAAAAGTATGCAGAAACAAACACAAGGAGTCCTATGTTACTTGAAGCTTCTTAGTAATGTGAGAGGTGGTTTTAATATGGCATGACTGAACATAAAGAAAGGCAATTTAAGCAAGTTTTCTTTACAGATTTCTCAGACCACTTTGGAAAGCTACACAGTGCCAAACTATTTTCTTCTGAAACGGAAATATCTACTTAGGTCTAGAAAGTGAATCAAATAAACTACAGTTTCAAACATTTGAGCTTTGGCAAACCATGGAATAAAAGGGACTCCCACATCATTTGCAGAAGTAGTATTTTATAACTTTTTATTACTCCTTTTAGTCATGTATTCTAACAAATACAAACCATGACTGGGCTAATTTAAGAGTTAGCACGTGGCTTCTCCAGTGACGCTTTTTCTCCACCATCTTGATGGTATTTGTGGACATTTGTTTTAGTCTTCCTGTCATACTGCCTGAGGTTCTGGAGTCATATACCATTCACACTTAGGTTATCTCCATGGGGCTTGTGCAATGGGAACTAGACTTTCTGGAAGCAACACAGGGATGCTTTGCCCATGGTGAGAAGCTCATGTATGATAAAACCAGTGGTGTTACAAACATCCTGCAACCAAGTGCCCAGCCAATGTAACACATCCCAACATCAACATTGAAGGTACTGCTTGTACAGGACACAGGAGAACACAGTGATGTTGAGTAGAAATATGAGTAATGAAGGAAAACAAAAAACCTTCTACAGAACTGAAGTAAAAATTCAGAGGCCTCCTTACAAAATTATAGTGCTACTTCTTGGCAGTAAAGCTGTGGCTATGTTTTTTATGTTTTGTATGACAGCCTCTATGAAATATTTGTGTCTGAGGCACTGTACCTGAGCATAGTTTCTAAAACAAAAGTCAGTTCTAAATCATGAACTCAAAATGCTATATGGGAACAGAAGAGTATAAAATAGCTGATCTAATTCTCATAGATCATTCCAATGACTGATCATCTCTCATTCGGAATGAACCTCTCAAGCAGGAATGCAAAAAGACTAAGGTACAGCACTGTGAAAGCACCAAGGCGAAAGCAGAGGAAGACAGACAGAAATGACAGACAGATGGATACAACATTTTGGTTTTATTCTGACTCATCACAAATATATTTTCTCACCACATATAAGGAAACTTAAAATGAAAATAAGTATGCTGATACTGTGCCAAAAATAGGTATAATCCTGACAGAGAAAGTAATATGTATTCTCCATTAAAAAAAAAATAAAGTATGTACAGTTTAAGGGCCCAAAGTAAGGAAATCTTTATTTATAGAAAAGCAACATTAGCCCTTAAATGAAAATTACAATAAATTTCAGCAAAGATTCCATACCCTCTTCCTCTATCCATATAAAAACTAGGTGCCTAGTGTAGGCTTGCTATATAGGCTTCTGCACTATCTTCTTGACATAAACATATGGGATACCTTGTTCTCTAAACATATATTTTAGAATGAAGAAAATTGCCCTCTGAGGATGTCTATCTTACACGGAACTAAAGAGCAGGCATTCCGCTTCAATCAGATACCTAACTTTATGATTGTTGGAGTCAGATGAGAGAAACTCAGTTCTAAGTGTACACAAATTCTGGTGAAGTACAAGAATTTTAAAACTCTTTCTACATTGTTTTACAGTTCCATACTGTGTTCCTTGAATCCCACCTCAAAGCAATGGCTATGTTCATTCATACTGTGTGAGATAAGGATAATTTATTCTGTATTTATGATGTGCATAAGAAGCAATCCTCTAAAACCAGCAAAAAATAATCCCCCCCCCCTTTTTTTTTTTTACATAATATATTGTAGTGTTATAACACTGAAGCCACCACATAATTTCTAAGAATTGAAAGTACTAACTGTATTGCTTGGAGAAAGCCCAGGTGGACAATAGCAGCAACTTCCTTTGTAGTTTTTCTGGTGTATTGTATAGTACTTCTTCTCTGGACTGTGCAAGCACTCTAGTGACTAGCTGGCAAAACAGTAATAATCAACAGCAACACACTCCTCAGTGAATCAAGCCTGAGTTGTTCTGCAAGCTGAATCACAACTGTAGTAAGTCCTCTCTTCAGTAGAAAAACAGGTTAGGAATTGATAGATTTGGCATAAAGCCACAATCACATAGCCCAGGGCAGGGAGAAGTACACTGCTTCCAGTCTTCCAGAAGCACAGGATAAGCCTGAGCATCAGGATTAGGAGTTCAGATTTCAAATGCTTTGGGCATGTACTGCTGCTCAGATCAGTTTAAATTAGCAAAATACATTTTTTACTAGTGCAAAACCATATTGTTCAGCTAAGAACAGAAGTTCCAGGCTTTTTTTACTAGAAATTAGTATTTTGGCATACAGCAAGGCAAGCGCAGTAAAAAAACTCTTTAAAATGCATGTTCTACATGCTAAATTTATTGATGTAGCAGGAATTACAAACGTAGCAATTGACTATGCAAGAAGGACACTTTCTATCCTGGGGATAAAGGATGGCAAAACCAAATGGAATAGTTAGAAATAGTAAGAAATCTACAGCTGCATTATATGCACACCAAATATGGCAATTTGGTAAGATTTTTTATATATGTCATCTTGACAGCTACAATGTGCGGCTCAGCTGGTGTGGAGCTACTTATATTTACTAAAACCAGAAGGTGGCATCAAAGACTGTCTAACATTTGTAATAGAAAGGCCTGAAAGCACAGAGTTGAAAACTTTTATTTTTGCTAACAGATGGAATGATGCAAATGTGAGGAATCACTGGCCCTCTAGAAGTCTCAGGAATTTGGGTTAGGCAGATTTCTAGAAATCAGTCCAGAGATGGGATCTCAAGTAATATGACTCACTCATCCCAGCTGAATTATTTTTTATGAATCATTATGAATAAATCAGCTTGTTTGGGATTAGTAAATGTATAATCCTGTCCTAATATCAGTAAATGTATTTATTATCTATTTATTATCCATAAGAGCTCAGTTAGTCATCTGGACAAACATAAAATGTATACTTTACCTATGCACATTGTGTTTAACTGGTGTTGTCCATCTTGGTTATCAGTCACCTAATCTAGGTTTTATCGCTCCTCAGATGGATTTTCTTCTCTATCTCACTTCTGGTTAGTACTGAAGGGCAAAGTGCCTTCTCTGTAGTAGCACCTAGTCAACCTAACCTTGATTATAACAGGCGGTACTAGAAGCAAACTGAATCCTGACTGGGATCATGGAAAGCAATGATGATCTTCCTCATGATGCTAAAATTCAGAGAATTGTGAAGGAGAAGTGCATGGGATGAGGAGTACTGGTGGGATGACATGTTACACATGCCACAGAGTAAGAACAGTAAGTGAAGGGAGCCAGGTGAAAAATGGTTCATTTTGTTTGTAAAGGGCAGTGCTGTTAGCATGCTGGCAGAAAGTAAAGTTAAAAATAGCTGTATATTATGTGTACTAAAATTCATACAAAGTTTAGGGTTTAAAGAACTTTTTAAGTGAAAAATAACATTTCCAAAAGTAATTATCTGGATAGCATAGCAAATTATGTTCATCTTTTAAGAATACAGAGGTCTACATTTTTAATATTCATCTCTCTTCTTTAGTCATGTGTTTTGTTCATATCATCTAACTACTGAAATAATATCCTTGGCTAGAAAATTTTACTGCAATGTTGTTTAATAATGTTTGATGCTTTGTTCAAAGTATTTATACTGCCAGCTTCCCCGCTCCGGCAGATCAGGTGATTTTCTACTAACCAATAAAAATGCTCAAATATGTTCAGCAAAACTTGTTAAAGTGCTGTTTAAGATATTCCTCTGATTTTTCTTTGAGGTACAGTAACCTATCCATTTCTACCATTCACAATAAATCCTAAAGCTGCCTTTATGGACAAAACTTCCCTCTCATCTTCATAGTCTTTTGTACACTTGTGTTGTCACCTCACTGAACTCAAACATAATTAATTTTAATACACATCTGATGTGTCACTTTAAATAATCCATTGTTAGTTTCTTATTTCTTCTTGTCTGCTTCCTCTATTAACTATTGTGGACTTCAATGCTACAATGTTTGCTTCTTCCTTCTTTATACAAATTCAGAAGATAAATAACCTAATTCATCTATGATAATCTTGAAGCATCATCCATCACATTATACATTCTCTGAAATTCAAATCTTCAATTCTGCACTCAGATCTATCCCTTGTCTCCACGCTGTGTCCCTCTACTGCCTGATTTACTGTCTTGAATTTTTAAAATTGTACTAACGTCACTTCATCAAACTTAAAAGGAAAGCTGAGTGGGGTATAAAGTGTATAACACATATTTAAGTTTTTCAATTTCCAAGTTGTTGGGGGTTTTTTATGGGATCTTACTAACTAAAGAATTTACAAATTTAATACAATTTTTAGGGTGTGCTTTTTACTCTATTTTTGTGGCTTTTGAAGGCTGAGGCATACCTGAGAAAAATTTATTGATGGGAATCCTAAAGCTGGCTACCTACACGCTCCTTTATCTAAGTTCATCCTTTTACTTTCAGTTATCCTCTACACAACCATGCTAATCCCTCTACCTTTTTTTGGATATTAGCAATATTTAGATACTTTGAGTTGTTTATCATGTCCTACTCTTAGTCATTCCTTAGCGAAACTAATCAGATTTCTCCTGGTGTTACACCATAAACCAGTAATCTCTCTTCAACACTTTTATATTGCTCTTCTGACCAATCTTCAGCTGCTCAGTATCTTTCTAGCAATATGGTGTTCAGAGAAGCCTCATACTTCTAGGATGTTGTGGTATTAAGTGCATAGTTACTTTGGGCAGTGTATTTTGCTCATGCTGTCTCATGGACCGTTCTGTCTCATGTGTCAATGTAAAGAGCTGAAATGCAAGGATTTGAGAGCCGCAGTCTGCTGGGGAGGAAGTAAGGGCCATCTGCATTCCATTCTTCAGCAGGCATGTGCAGAGAGCTCGTTCAGGCAAGTAGCTGCTTACCCTGCATTAGGCACCACACTTGCATGTCAGTTATTAAGTATATCATCAGATAATAATATATGGTAAAGCATGCTTTTTGCAAGTATTTCAGAACAAGCATGAAATGATGAGGTAGTTGAAATATAATATGGGCTATGAAGAAATTATTTGGAAGCCTTTCAAGAAAAACTGAAGGAGTGGTATTGTCAATTTTAGTGTTAAAGTCTGATTTTGGTGATATGGTCTAAAAGAAGCATTCAGTTCAGCTTTTATAACAGGCCTCTTTTGGATTATCAGCTTTCTCCAACTGTATTGTAGTTTTCTGAAATCGCTTGTCAGCAGAAATGCAACCCACTGACACAAGCGGTGTCCCTCAGGGCTCAGTTTTGGGACTACTCTTGTTTAATTCCTTTATCAATTACGTGTATGAGGGGATCAAATGCACCCTCAGTAAATTTGCAGATGACACAAAATTAAGTGAGACTGTTGATCTTCTTGAGGGTAGGAAGGCTCTGCCAAGGGATTTGGACAGGCTGGAGCCATGGGCTGAGGTCAATGGGATGAGGTTTAACAAGACCAAGTGCCGGGTCATGCACTTTGGTCGCAACAACCCCAGGCAATGCTGCAGGCTTGGAGAAGAGTGACTGGAAAGCTGCTTGGCAGAAAAGGACCTGGGGGTATTGGCTGACAGCCAACTGAACATGAGCCAGCAGTATGGCCAGGTGGCCAAGAAGGCCAATGGCATTCTGGCCTGTATCAGAAATAGTGTGACCAGCAGGAGCAGGGAGGTGATCATGCCCCTGTACTCAGCACTCATGAGACTGCATCTTGAGTACTGTGTCCAGTTTTCAGCACCACAGTATAAGAAGGACATTGAGGTGCTGGAGCAGGTCCAGAGAAGGGCAATGAAGCTGGTGAGAGGTCTGGAAAACATGTCTTACAAAGAGAGGCTGAGGGAACTGGGGTTGTTTAGTCTAGAGAAAAGGAGACCGAGAGGAGACCATATCGCGCTCTACAACTACCTAAAAGGAGGTTGTAGTAAGGCTGGTGTCAGTCTCTTCTCCCAGATTACTAATGATAGGATGAGAGGAAATGGTCTCAAGTTGCATCAGGGGAGGTTTAGATTGGATATTAGAAAGAAACTCTTTACTGAAAGAGTGGTTGGCCAATGCAACAGGCTGCCCAGGGAGGTGGTGGAGTCACCATCCCTGGAGATGTTTAAAAAAATGAGTAGATGTAGCACTTGAGGCTATGGTCTCATGGTTAGGGAAATGTTGGGATGAAGGTTGGACTTGATGATCCTAGAGGTCCTTTCCAACCATAATAATTCTATTATTCTATGATTCTATGATACTTTCTGAATTCTCCGTAGAATTCACCAAAAGCTTAGAAGTATCGTTAGTAAAAAACAAGTATTTTCATCACTTGCAGAACTGCACTAGAATATCTGAAAGAATATTTCTTCTCTGCATACCTGAGGTTATCCTTCTGATATCACATACCAATGTGTGGCTACTAAACATAAATGCTGGCTCACTTATGATGTCCACTATTAAGGGAAGAAAATCAACTGAGTTACTGTGTTGGGTTGACCATGGCTGACTGCCAGATGCCCACCAAGTCACTCTACCACTCCCCCTCCATCAATAGCATGAGGGAGAAAATATGATGAAAAACTCATGGATCAAAATAATGACAGGAAGATTACAGGGCAATTACCAACTTTGGCTAAACAGACTCGACTCTGGGAAATTAATTTAATGCCAATCAATAACAGAATCAGATAGTGAGAAACATGAACAAACCTAAAATACACCTTCCTCCCACTCCTCCCTTCTTCCCAGGCTCAACTTCACTCTCAATTTCCCTAACTCCTCTCTCTGAGTGGTGCAGGGGGACAGGGAATGGGGGTGGTGATCAGTGCATCACACGTTGTCTCTGCCACTTGTTTCTCTTCATGCTCTTCCACTTCTCCTGCATACCCCCTAGTTCCTCCTAAGGGAGACAGTCCTTCGTGAGCTTCTCCAACATGAGTCCTTCCCAAGGGTTGCATTTCTTCATGAACTGCTCCAGTGTGGGTCCTTTCCACAGGGTTCAGTCTTTCAGGAATGGATTGCTCCAGTGTGGGTCCCCCATGGGGTCACAGGTCATGTCAGAAGAACTTCTCCACTGTGAACTCACCACAGGCTGCAGCTTCCTCCAGGGCACATCCACCAGAGATCTCCACATGAGCTGCAGGGTGGACATCTGCTCCACCACAGTCCTCCATCAGCTGCAGGGGAACAGCTTGTGTCATCACTGTCTTCACCACAGGCTGCAGGGGAATCTCTGCTCTGGTGCCTGGAACACCTCCTTCCCCTCCTACTTCACTGACCTTGGTGTCTGCAGAGTTGTTTCTCTTCTGTTTTCTCACTCCTCTTCCAGATGTTGCTATGCAGCATTTTTTTCCCATTCTTACATATGTTGTCACAGAGACACTACTATTGCCCCTATAGCTCAGCCTGGGTCAGTAGTGGGTCCTTCTGGGAGCTGGTTGGAACAGCTTTGTTTGGAAACAGGCTTTGTTTGACATGGAGATGCTTCTGGTGTTCTCTCAAAGAAGTTACCTCTGCATCACCCCCTCTACCAAAACCTTGCCACGTAAACCCAATAGGGTTTCTAATTTTTTTTCTCTGAAAATACTATGATGGATTTCAATAATGCAGTTATGTGTGCGGGGAGCAGAAGACAGAACACAGACAGGGATATATTCTGTTATTTCTCTGAAATTCATCAGCTGAAATTAGCCATCTAGTCTATAAACTACTCATTACGTTAGCCTCCACAGTTAACAGAGACTTATATCTCTATAGAGCCATTTATCCTATCTTAAGATAAACTTCTAAGATTACTAGGATAACTCTTTGCAGCTGGTCTATCTCTCTGTTGACTTTTGGACAATTAGTTTAGACTAAGAACTTGACCTCTAGACAGAAAAATTTAAGAAGCTGTTTGAATACCACCTGTAAATATTTGAGTCCTTTTTTTTTAGAAAAATACAGGTAGAAAATGTCTTTATTTCTAACATGAAAAATAGAAACACAGCAAAGATGGAGGCCCTCAAATTGCTGACACTCTATGAAGTAATCTCATCACTTACATAACTCTTCAGAAAAGTAGAATTGACTTCTTTGAGGTTGATTAACACATTTAAGTCGATTCACTTTTTCAGTATTAATGAGAAATGTAGGAGGTCTAGTTATGTGCCAGAAATTTCTACTGTTGGGACTTGTGCAAAGAAAATCAAATCAGTGCAAGTAATCCAAGAGCTATAGCAAATAAGGGAAGAGAGGGGGGGTGATTCTCAGGGCAAGAAAAAAAAACAAACAAAACCAAACCAAACCAAGAAGATGAGTAAGAAATTAATGTTGCCTTCTAAGCATGACACGTTATAAACCAGTGTATATTAGATGCAGAAAAGAGGCCTGTTTCATTTTCGGTGGTTATGCTTTGAAACAACAACTTCACACAATACAAGGAACCTTTTGTTAAATAGTTCACTTCTGTCCAGAGTTTGTCAATATGACCATTTTGTCTTGAAATGTGATGACACACTATTACAAGATTAACTGAGACATCAAGAGCAATGGACACAGGAGGAAGGTTGAAATATGGATCACACAGCATATTAATTACTAAGAAATGCAATAGAGTCCAAAGTGCAAATAATTGGTTATAACAAAGTTGTTGACATACATCCATTTGCTTTCTTCCCAGGCCTTGAAAATCCTCTTCCTCAAATGTGAGCATCCTGAGGGAAAATAACATTTTTTTTTCCCTGTAACGATAAGACTTTTTCAGCCATTTCAGGGATGCTGGGATGAACCTTCTTGGCATCTGTGAAGATTGAAGGTATTTTTCTGGGTTATATATAAATGTTGGGGTCTAATTCTGTCTAACTGAGCAATGATGAATAGCTGATACCATCTGGCAGATTTAAGGCATGTCAGTAACTTGGTCTGATGAGATGTACAAAATAATCCCCTGTTTTTGGAAAGTCCTTTAAATAATCCCTTGTTTTTGGAATGTCCTTTAAATAAAGCCCCAAACCTTACAGTAACATCAAATTAAGCTTTGCACTGGGTTGACAAATTCACTGGAATCAGTGTGATTATTGATCATTTTCCTGAACACTTTAATCCTGCAACAAATATTACAGTTCTTCTCCATCTGTTTTCATGAAAGCAGGTTTGAGAAGAGTCATCAATCTGCTAGTCACCTGTGTGCCTGCTCCCTTTGAGCAAACATGCAGGATGTTACCACTGAAGGATGAGGCACTTACAAAGAATTACAGCAAAGGCACTTTTCTCTTTATAACACTGACAGTCTTATGAATGATGTATTTAAACAGGACTTTATAGTTAGAAAGATGTACGTTGGTATCATTTTTTTTGTTTCTCCTGGTACTCCAACATGACAAGTATTCTTTCAGTTCAGTAGTGTCATTCATGTATCACCTTAGCAACTGCACACTGTGGCTAGCTGAGGTTCACTAATTCCTGTAAGTACACATAAGAGGAAACTGCATATACTTGCACACTCTGAGATTGCTTATCTGGAGTTCAGGTAAGGTCCAAACAAATGCATGTCCCATCAGATTTTGGCCAGATTTTCCCTGACCAAAAGAAGGGAGCGACCTCATTTCACATGGTCTCCAGAGATTGATTTTGTGATTGAATCACCATCATATTTTCAAGCTGAGTATACAGAGAACCATCACCCATTTCTAAGTGTAAAAGATTTTATAGTCTTATCAGAGGTTACATAAGTATTCTGTCTTCACAGAATCACAGAATTGCTGGAGTTGGAAGGGACCTCTAGAGGTCATCCAGTCCAAGCCCCCACCAAAAGAGGTTCGCCTAGAGCACATTACACAGGATTGCATCCAGGTGGGTTCTGAGTATCTCCAGAGTAGGACACTCCACAACCTCCCTGGGCAGCCTGTTTCAGTGCTTCGTCATCTTCACAGTAAAGAAGTTTTTCCTCATATTTAGATAGAAACTCCTGTGTTCCACCTTTTTTCCACCATTTTTTTCATATACAAGGTCACAGAAACTGTTTCTTTGGGAACTAGGTCATCCTTCTGCCTGATGACATACCAAGGGTATTTTGGGAGTTGGAAGAAATATGACAAACCTTGTGGTGTCTCCATTTCTGTGTGGACTGAGGAGAATGTGCAACCATGAATGATGACAGTCCTGGTCCCTTGATAGTCCAGATCGGAGACCTGAACATAACAAGTTGTCATCTGTCCAGTTTTGTTTTCTTTTGGGTTTTGTGTTTATTCATAGATTCATATCTGGATGCTATTCAGATGCAATAGAGTTACATGGTCAAATAAATAAATAAAAACAAAAACCTGAAGGAATTTATACAGCCAAGACTGGTCTTTAAAAATAATTTCTTCTGCAATGTTTTGAGGTTTGATTTTTACAAAACTAAGAAAAAATGTAAAAAATTTGGAAAAATCCTAATATTCATCTACAAAGCTCAGCTGTCATTCATCTTTTTAGTGCCCACAGACTTTTCCACAGCACAATGGACAACTGTTTGCATGTTTGAGACAGTGGGACAAACAAGACTATGTTTCTTCCTACCTATGTGCATGGCACAAGTAGACTGCAATACAGACAGACTGGGTATATGCCTTCTCAGAAGACTGAACATCTGTCATCTGATGATGATTCAGACCATCTGAATTTGAGCCTGTTACCTTGTTCCTTTGCTCTACAACAATTCAATACCGGAGATTAAGGGTAGCCAAAAGCTACTTAATGTTTTCACTCTGTAGGAAACTTCTAAGAATTCATGGCAACAAAAATTTAAGTCCTTTCATACTCATTATGAAAATTTTAACAAGAAGCCTTGTTAAACCTGTATTAAGAACTAAGGCAGCATGAATCAGAGAAAGAAATGAAGCAGAAAAATAGCAGGCCTGTTTGTTAGGAAATTACCTTATTTCAGGAAAGTATCATGTTCAGTGTTTCAAAGCATCACCATTTAGAGGAACTGAATTTCATGCGCTTAGAATATTTTTGCAACTCTGTTAAATAAGTTCTTTGATTCTTGGCAATATAAGTAGACAAGCAACTATTGTGTTTACTTAGTGCATTAGTACAGTTGAAGCCTTAATGAAATTAAGATTCATAGATAAGGCACAGCACAAAGATGATGGACTCAAGAAGTATTGATAACATTTCTGTCTGAAGAAACTTGTTAGCATACATAACATCAGCTTCAGGGAAGGAATGGGTTTTGTTGTGCCAAAGTGGTAGAATCAGAAAGAAATGCTGTACAGTTCTGTTCTTCTCCTTCCTAATATGTGATTACTGTAATTAGTTCTGATATGGTCTCAATTTGAGAGAATAATTCTATCATATATGCATATCCCATTAATTTCTTTGTTAGCTTTCACTATTACAAGGTAGTAGTAGCCACTGACTGACACCAGTGACCTTGGATGAGCCTTTAAGCCAGTAGTGGCAAAGCTTTTCATGTTACATGAAATGCCATGTTCTGGCATGAATGCCAGTTCTGACACGAATGCCGGTTCTGACATGTACCATCATGGGAGAAAAGGCTGGGTAAAGAATATAGCCACATGTATTTTCTAATTGTCAGATTATCTGAGAAAAAGCAGTGCTTTCATCCTACCCTCAAACTCTGCCTGTGGAAGTTTGCTATACAAAACAAATGTTCTGTCTCTATATCCCATCATCAATGAAGCTTTAAGTCAAGGCTCATAAGCATACTTTTGCCTTAAATCAACAGGTTTTCCATGCATCCCCAGGAATACTTATTTTTTTCTCTGCTTCTATTTAGATTTCTGTATTCTACTGTGCCTGCATGGGGGAGGTAGGGGAGGATGAGAGGCAGGACCTGTGTGAATAATGGACATAGATACTAAAAGTCTACTTTCAAAGGTTTTCATGAGTCTCAAGAGCTTATATGTAAACTATGCTATGTTTGACTCAGAGGAATGCAGCAATAGAAAGCATGACAACCAGAGGTGGGCTTGCAGCACACACTGACAGTCTTAAGCTTGCTTTCATTCAGTTCTTATGCTAAATTAGTAAAAGTCTGACATCACATAGATTTCAACTTGTACTAGCTACATGAGGAAAGGTCAAGGAGACTGAGTTGGATTTTTACAGACTAGGCCACTGTGCAGGTTATCTTGAGGTAAAGTTCTCATGGTTACAATGTGCTCTAACTGCTTGTACTACAATGGATTTCATGGTTCACATAGAGCTTTTGCCTTTTATGGAAGACTTAAATTTAGTTTGTTCAAGTACTACTAATAATGGGGACCAGCAGGTACCTAAGTCACACTGTACATTATATATACAGTTTCTGACAGCTATACAGTCCCATAGGCCATCCCATATCCCACAGCTCAGTGCACAACCTATGCTATTAGGAGTTTCTTTTTTTGTTGGTTTTTTGGTGCTTTTTTTAAAAATAATAAATATTTAATGCAGTTCAGTGATCTCTGTTCAAAACATCCTGATAAATGACAGTTTGCAGAACAGAAAGGCTATTTTTCTAAAATTTAATCTTTAAATGAAGTGTCTAAAAATAGACCTAATCCAGAGTATTTACCAGATTTCTCACCTCTCTTCCTATGTGAAGCCATAACTACACTTAAAATTTTGCCAAAGCCAGAAGGATTTTCTCATGTGTACTTCACAGACTGTGATACCTGCATAATTGTAAGCAGCTTGGGTGGACAAATGAAAAATTAAGTGTGTGAATGGATTTCTAGAAACAAGGAGACTCTTTTCTTTTTTTTCTTTTCTTTTTTTTTCTTTTCTTTTCTTTTCTTTTCTTTTCTTTTCTTTTCTTTTCTTTTCTTTTCTTTTCT